>MU270014.1:30178910-31378910 GCA_021432705.1 Caranx ignobilis
CTTCCACACCATAACCTCTCTTCCTCTGTCCTCGGCTCCCCTCTTTTCTTCCCGGCTCTCGCTTAATTAGGGGCCTAAGCAGCTACACCTGGAAGAGGAGTGAGGCCTGCTGGGAAGTGTAGTGTGGGCGGCCATTTTGTGAGGCTGAGGCCAGCTTTGTAGGGGAATGTAGCGGCCCTCTACCACCTGCCCCCTTGTGATGCCACAATATATATTTATTTATTTGGGAATATGAAAAAAATAAGGCACAATTTCAGTTTGTCCCTTCATCTGTAAATAACAAACAAGCTGAAGAACAATTAAGGATACTTTTGTGGTGATTCTTACTTCCATATTGTTGTCTCTGATGCTCTTCCATTCCTTTCACTGCTTACTGATTGTGCACCTGATCATTTCCTGCAAAAGGCAGCTATAGAAGACTTTTTGAATTCCCCCTGGGGATAAATAAAGTTTTTTGAATTTGTCAGTGTTCATCATGTCAGCTTGTGAGTGACAATTCAGGGCACAGCAGTCTTATGTCTATTTTTGTGACTAACCGAACAGTACTGCTTCTCATCAGCCCTGAACAATATATTTCATTTGGCTTTCTTTATTTCCTACTGATACAAAAGTAACTATCAGTAGGCATAGTCTTATTTTTTCCAACAACTCAATTTCAAAGTCTGTGTTTCTAATTTCTAGCTCCCTCTGCCACATGATGGAGGTGGACCACCACCTCTGCCTTCTCCCACATGTTCATCTACTCAGCAGGATGTTAGGAGACTGGATTTATGTTAAACGGCATCTGTTGGTGGTAGCTCAAAGCTGCTTCAAGCTGAAATGGCCACTGAATAAACTTTTACTTATGTGGAATATAAATCAAAGGAGCAATCAGCTCTGTTTTTTAGGCCTAGGCCTATTTCATTTTCAGCTGACTACAAAAAAAGAAAGAAAGAACATTTAACCACTTTCTCAAAGGCTAATATTAGAATAAAGTGATGTCAAATTCAAATTGAACAGAAAATGTCTGCCTCCTGTTTTCTCCCCTGTTGCCATGGTGACTCAGTATTGGAATTCCATTGATGATGGCTTTTTACTAGTCGTCAGGGACGAACTCAACTCCGAGTTAACATAGTGAGAGTTGACTGAACTAACTCAGATCAGCTGTTCTGGAACTGAAAACTCTGAGTTTCACTTCTCAGATTAAGTCAAATCAGATTTCAGAGAGACATTCAGAGTTTGTTAAACCTCCTTTCTGGAGTACCCCTCTGCTCCTGTTCTTGTACTGCACAACAGACAGAAGAAAAGCAGGCAGCAGACAAAGCCAGTTAAGGAGCATCATATGTTGCCCCTGTGTAGAACCTGATCTCATGGCATAGTCTTCAGCAAACATAAAACAAAAGATTGGCATCCTGTCTCGCAGCAGCATACACACAAGGCACATTTTTGTGTTTCTTTTATTGTCTACAGTTGAATCATACACCTTGAAATCAACTTGTCTCTCATGTAAAAGAAAAAATACCTCAAGACACACAGTGGAAAGATGTTCAGATACTGTCCATACTGTGATTTTTTTTGTATGCGTGGCCCTTTTGCATAACCTGTCCAGCAAGACTTTTGTCATTCAAACTTCTTGTGGAGCAGCCAAGTGAGATGTTCCTCCACCACGTGCTGCCGAAACAACTTCACTGCTCCAAGTTTCTGAACTCCCCTGAAGGATAAACCATTCTTTATTAACATTTCTAATGTGGTGATAATGATGGTAGTGGAGAGTGCTTTCATGCTGCACCCACCCCTGTTCAACTCATCAAACTATCAGTGACCCCTATGACCTGTGGATGGGGCAAAAATCATAATCTACATTTCAGAACAAGTCAGAAAAAAAAAAAAAAAAAAAAACTCTTCAAAACAAATCAGCTGGGGTTTATAAATTTTATTTCCATTTGCAATTGTAAGAACTAATATAAAAACTCCCAGTGTATTACATTAATTCATGATTTACTTTAAATGAGACCTGGCCTATTGTTTTTCTGTTTTTCCTATTGTGCACTGTATTCTGTGAAACCTGGTGCAGTGACATGTGTAACAATTATTTCAACAGGGAAAAGCAATATCTGCAGTGTTTATACAAAGTGGTGTGGACATTGTAAATTCATTAAAAAGGAAAAATTTGAATATCTTATAGTCGCAGAAGTCTGAAACGAGGACTCTAACTGTATGGCCAAACTGAGCTAATGGGAGATGGGTCTTGCTAAGAGAGAAGACCAAGAACCTGATGGTCTTTCTGACCTCCAGAGATGCTGTGAGGAGATGGAGAAAATTCCACAAGGACAACTATCACTGCAGCTCTGCGCTCTGATTTAAGCTTAATGACAATATCCAGACAAAGCCTCTCCTCAATGAATGACATGAAAGCTGCTTGGAGACTCCTGAGGACTGAGAAGCCAGATTTTCTGTTGTCATGAAACAGGGATTGAACTATCTCAGTTATGATCATGTGTGGAGAAAATAGGCACTGCTCATCACCCACCCAACCTCATCTCAGTGAAAACCTGGGCCACATCTTAGAACCTAAAACATGGCTTTAGTTCACCTTCCAACAGGACAATAATCCTCAGATCACAGCCGAGACAACAAAGGAGTGGTTTAGAGACAACTCCTGTGAATGCCCCTGGCCTGAACCCAATCAGACATCTCTGGAGAGGCTTGAACATGTCTGTCCACTGACATCCTCCTCCAATCTGAGAGACCCTGAGGATCTGTAGAGAAGAACAACAGAAAATCTACATATCCAGGTGCAACAAGCAAAGCTGCTTCTACTCAGTCCAGAGTTAAGTGTCTAAGGGCTTATTGTAGCATTTCCCTTTTAATCAAATGCAAAGGTTTCTAGAATTCTATAACTCTGTCACTGTGGGATATTGATTGTAGAGGGGGACATTAAATGGAAAGAATTTTATCATGAGCCTGAACCTGATTCTAATCTGAACCCCAAGACCAAGTCAAACAGCCACCACCTATCACACACACACACACACACACCATCGCACTCAGACACACAGAGTTGCTGTGTCCAGTTGTTAACCCAATGTCATCATATTCTGTGCGAAGGACCAGTGGATACACTATAAAAAAAATTACTACCCCCCCTCAGGATACCCAGAGAAGGGAGGGTGCTTCACATGTGCATAGATGAGTCGTCGGTCAAATATTGGACAGCATCATTCACACACCACTCTGTGTACACGCCACAGTGATAACGTCAGAGCTCATCGTGGCGCAGCAGTTCTTGGCTGGGCTGAATGAAGACACCCTCCATGGCACGCCACCAGTTGTGCTGGTTGGGGGAGCTCATGCCATGCACCTCCCGCTGGCCACGGATGGGTTGACCGTACTGTTCTCCCGTCACACTCAGGAAAACATCAGTGCCCACGTGTTTGAAGCGCACAGTCTCATCGCGCTCCCAATGGATGCCATCGCACTGCACCGTCCACACGTCCAGGTCATCACCCTCCCCATTCTCTCCGAAGGCGCTTACCTCCTGCAGAGGACCCAAAAAGAAAACACGTGTACAGTGGTGATCTTCTACCAGAAATGTATCACTCAAGCAAGTAACTGTGTGTGTTTCCAAAGCTTAATCACATTTCTCTGTGCCATAGAGCTTAATTGTTGTCAAGAACAACAGTGAGGGTGTGTGTGTCACTGCCTGACCTGGTTATTAGACAGAGGTGAGCTGAAGTGGTGCGTATGTAGGTTTCGGCCGGTCTTCATGTGTGTGATGCGGATGGCCTGCCCGCATTTGATGGCTACTCCACGTTGACATGGATGGTTGGGCTTCCCACGGATCTGCCAGTAACTATTGGCATCGTCTGCATTTTCCACTCCAGTTACAGACTGCTGTCCACTGCCTACACACACACACACACATAAACAAAACAAAAGCAGAGCACCAAAGGTATGAGTGACAGTTTAGCATCATACAATGTCAGACGTTGTGGGTTCAGTTATTACAAGAGCTGGTCCATGCTGCCATCACGTATTTGATAGCAGTAGATCATTAGGATGAACAGTAAAGCACACTCTGCTGTGTGATCCTTCCAAATTATGGCTGGATTTATGGCTGCAGGAACTGTACATGACTTTATCCATGATTGTATTCTTTTGGTTAGTGTTACTGACAGGGTGACCTCAAGACTGTTGACTCAGAAAAATACAGATTCTATTTTGTACACTCTTTCCGTCTGCTTTGTGCAGACAACAGGGACAGGAGTTATGATTTTAAGTCAAAATAAATTTGACTGTCTGCCTGAGAATTCATTTCAGTTCACCTGTATAGAGTAATTCAGCAGTTAAAGTAAGAGCCATTCTTTCTGCAGTGATCTCTGTCTCTGACAAAATAGAGCAGTGACAACCATCAGTAACAGTCTTTAGTGGTTGCTGTCTGACTGACCCGTGCTGGAAAAAAAATCAACTCATCAATCATAAATCATATTTGAGAACTGTATGAGCGCTTGTGCTTATCATTTCATAGCGTTGAGTGAGACCAGCCATTGGGCCTTATCTCACACCCTCTTCCTGTGAGGCATCAAGAGTGATTTGAATTCAGTCTGGCTCACCTTCAGGCCCTCTATTAGAAAAAAACCCCACTCCCCCTGGCATCTTTACAGACTGTCAGCAGATGTGGGTCAGATTCGTGTATGTAAATAACTGCCCAAGTTCTCTGCTGGTTAGACGCCTCCAGCCTACCGACCGGCTTTGCTGAGCAGGCAGGGAGGGTGCGCCCCCCAGCGGTGTGTCACATCCCTGACAGGGCAATTACATCCTGCTATCGTGCACCGAGACAGCAAAAACAAGCAAAAATACTACGCCTCAACAAATAATTTCAACACTTCTCACAAATAACTTCAACGGACTCTATATTTCGGCCCAAGATAAACATGCTGGAGAATATTCTTTTCCATTCGCTTTCAAGTGACAGTATGTTCACCTGTTCATCTGCCACAGTGTTTCTCCATCACCATAGGGCCGTTTGTTAACTCTTCACCGAAACGAGGGATACTACACCACTACTCTATTAATTTCGCTCTATGGACGTTCTACTGACATTAAAACGGAAATGAGACACTCAGTCGCCAGGCACAACACAGCTGGGCACAGATGCTTGGTTGAATCACATTACCTGAGCCGTACTTGACATCATGGGAGTGCAGGCGGACGTTGTGTCTAGTGTTGAGCAGTTTGACCAGAGAGCCACACGTCACATAGTTTTGCTCCGACTCTCTCCCCTCACAGTTGGACCACTGCAGCAGAAACAGCAGCGACGTCGCCAACACTAGAACCGCGGCAGCTGGCTTCATTTTCTCTCTCTATTCTTTCTCATCACATTCTCAGCATAATACTCAGACTCGCCGCAACACACACACTTAAAACGCTGCTCCCGTCTCCAGCCAATCACAGCATGACAAGTCCCAACATAAGGAAGTAAATATCGGCGCGTGATTGGCCAATGTAGACGTTAGTTCCACTTCCCGAGGCTTTGAAGCACAGACTGTTAAATGACGATGTCAGGTGACCTCAGCGTCATTGCTAATAGATTTATACAGACATTTTCTAGATAGCACGAAGTACTGCTGTGATGGAAAAGCTTTTAATGAACTGACGTCATCGTGCCAGAGGCCCCCTGCAAGGGCAGCCTATTAGCTGGGCAGTGCTCTACCGCCCCCTAGCCTCAAAAGTGGGTTTTGACCTGCCTACATTAGTGAGGTGGTGTGATTTTGAGCTCCTTCTGTGTGCAGTGAACTGTTTGCTGTGCAGTTAGCCCTGTGTGCAGTGTCTCTCTTCGGCTGTGTGTCTTCCCCTTGTTTGCAGTGTTGGTGTTGCCGGATGGTGGAACAGCAGCCTGGCCCGATGGAGCTGCCCTCACTGGCCTGCTGGTCTTGGACGTCCTTAATTTATTAATGAAGAATTAATTCCAATTTGTCTACTTGTGTACTTGCCTGTCTGTGGTGGGTGCTCTCCTTCCTCTAATACCAGACCAGACTGGATTAACAAAGGTGGTGCCAGCTTGTCATACCAAAAAACATCTTTAAGGACAAAGGTTTATTGCAATACAAATATGCTGAAATACACAAAATGTGAACACTAAATAACGCTCTGAATGTTATGAAATGTGAATCCAGGTAGCCTAATAGTGGGGAGGTTACAGCCTGATGACGTAATTGAGGTGCTTTCTGGATCAATACGATGCAGCCTGACATATGGATAGATATATGTCACTTGAAATGTTGATCAGTATGTTAGAAGTTATGAACAGATTTCTGGCAGATTGTACACATTGTACATTTAAGTCTTTAAGTTTAAGTTTATTTTAGTTTCAACAACTCTATGTTGAAAACAAATTCCAAAATTCACCATAGTAACATGAAGAGAGAAGAAAACATATCAGGATGTCTGCAGATTTTAGTAAACTAAATATAAACAGCTGTATACTCGTGGCACACTTGAATAAACCTATAACTTATAACCCATGTCACCCCTTTGATATAGATATATTTTATTCTTTTCTTTCTTTTATTGTAGTTGGATATATGAATGTACTGTAACTGGATCTGTGTATTGTTATAATTTTTAATTTGAACGTTTTAAGATGACCCCAGGAGGACTAGCCTGTCGCTTGTGCCGTGGCTATTGGGGATCCTCAATAAACAATGAACAGTCGATTGG
This sequence comes from Caranx ignobilis, assembly GCA_021432705.1. NCBI lineage: Eukaryota > Metazoa > Chordata > Actinopteri > Carangiformes > Carangidae > Caranx > Caranx ignobilis. The sequence goes on from MU270014.1 coordinate 30,185,610, forward strand.
TGACCTGTCGGGTGGGGTCAGAGCCGGTTCAGACCTCCATGGGGCCCTAGGCCGAAAATACAGGTGTGGACAAAATTGTTGGTACCCCTTCATTAAAGAAAGAAAAACAATTGTCACTGAAATAACTTGAAACTGACTGAAATAATAATAAATAAAACATTTGTGAAAATTAACTCATGGAAATCAGACATTGCTTTTGAATTGTGGTCCAACAGAATTATTTTAAGAAACAAACTAATGAAACTGACCTGGACAAAAATGATGGTACCCTTTATTAATCTTAACTTAATATGTTCTTGCACAACCTTTTGAGGAAATCACTGCAGTCAGGCCGTTGCTGTAACTCTCAATGAGACTTCTGCACCTGTCGACTCCTCCTTCAGCTCTTTCCACAGATGTTCAATAGGATTTAGATCAGGGCCAGTGTCCAGTTAGTCCAGTGTTTTGTTATTAGCCATTCTTGCTGTTTTTAGCCATGTGTTTTGGGTCACTACCCTGTTGTGACCTAGACCTTTCTGAGCAGCACATTTCGCTCCAGAATGCCTTGATAGTCTTAAGATTTCATTGTAAATGATAAATGGACTTGCACTTGTATAGCGTTTTTCTAGTCACTCGGACCACTCAAAGCGCTTCACCGACAACACTAGAGTGCTTGAAAGCTAACCATTTATTGTACCCTGCACAGATTCAAGACCCCCTGTGCCAGGTGCAGCAAAGCAGCCCCAGGACAGAACTGAGCCTGATCCATGTTTCACAGAAGGTACAGTGTTCTTTTCTTTGTATGCTTCATTTTTGCATCTGTCTACAATGGGCTGATGTGACTTGCCAAAAAAGCTTCAGTTTTGGATCAAAAAGCTCCAGCGAGGACCAAAGGACGTTCTCCCAGATGAGACAAAACTGGAGCTTTTTTCCCACAAAATCTTTTATTTATTATTTACTTTTATCAGTTTCAACACCTGGCTGAAGCAGGTGCAGTCATGCACTGGACACTTCGGGGGTCCCATCATCATATGGGCGTATTGGATGAACCAGTGCTTGGTGGGGTGGTCTGCCAGTTGATCTGTGGCAGACAGGAAAGCTCTTCAGAGAGTCTGAAATTGGTAGTAAGGATATTTACAGAACCCACTTTTTGCATCCTAAGAGATTCTGCTGGTCAACATCTTTTCTTTTCTGCTCCCTCTGCACATGATGTGGGTCCTTAAAAAGTGACACATCCAGGTTCAAGTTTTTATTCAACTATACTGCTGACAATCAGGTACCTTGTACACATGCAGTGTAAGAGAGGTAAAGGGTCTACAGCTGATTCTTTTAGGTTGTCTACAGCGTCCAAGATGGTGTGTCGGTCAGGACACACGAAGGAGGGGAGACCGGCGTTTCTTCAAAGTAGTGGTGCTTTATTCTGACACTCACGTGTACAATACAACACACAGTTGTTTCTTCATTTACTCATACCCGGAGTGTCAACACTGAGCACACCTCCAAAACACAGGTAAGTCCCAGATCACTCAGGTGCAAAAATCTCTACAAGAAAGGAAGACAGGGAGTCCGGCAGCATGTCTGCCGCTGTTGTTTTTTGTCTCTGACGTCTTCGAGTGGTACTGTCGTCATTTCCCGCGGCAACAGGAAGGAGAGGCTGTGCTCTCATTTTAAAATAATAGCCTTTTATACATGCAGTAATACCCTTAATGTGAGATAATGTACTATGTATGAACTGTACACCAATAAAATAGAGAGCTGCTGAAAAAATCATAGGTAGACCTGCCACACCACTACACTTGCAAGACAATTACACTGAGCGTGGTGTGCGAGCAAACAGCGCCAGGACCCCACACATCACTCACATGGTTTGTTCACTCTCATGCGATCAGGGCGGAGATACAAAAACATAAAGTCAAGAACCCAGCTGTTCAGTAGCTCCTTTCCAGCAGCTGACAGTGGTGGATGTGTGAAACTTAATTTCATTTTCATGTGACACATAAAAATGACAATAAAGTAATCAAAGCCAATTAATAAACTGTCTTTGTTTTTGTCACACAATACAAGGCTGATAATATAAAACTGTCATTTTTATTGTACACGTACAACACTTATGGTAGTTTTCTATTGAAAATTCCTGCCTATTCAAGGTGTCAATAACCTAAATCTTTAGGCACATGGCCTACCTTTTACCATCCTCTCTAAGCTGTTGATTTGTCTTCTTTGCATTTTGATTATTCCTCCCAAATGTTGCTTTAACTGTATGTTTCTGTTCTGAGATGTCTGCCGTCAATAAAGCATCTTCCCTCACGGCAGAGCTGTACGTTGAACAATTATTCCTGTCGTTCGCCATATTGTAATGATCAACACCTCTCAGTAACATCAACCAGTGAAGAAGTCTGTCCAGGCTCGAAAATGGATCCTCCGCAAGTTCACCTGTCCAGTACTCGTCACCAGTAGATGGTAGTGTTAGACTCTAAAGATCATCTGTTTGTTTGTTTTTTCTTCCAAAGCATTTTAAAAATATGTTTTATGTCGCTGTTATGTGTGCTTCTCTAGCCTCATGGATAATTTCCTAATGGTCAGCTGGGAGGTAATGGACAGCACAGCAGACGAACTCTGCTCCGTATCAGCATCTTGTTTTGAAAAGTGGAAGCCGGGAAGTCGGGTGGTGTAGGCGGTGAACTGGTCGGACTGGTCAGCTGAGTTTCACCTGTCAGAGGACAGAAGCAGCGCAGACGGCTTTGTGTTCCGGTGAGAAGAACAGGCTGAGGTTCAACAGTAGGTAAGTCAGCGGTATATTCATATGTCCACTGACTGTGTGATTTTCGCTAAACGATGAACACATAAAGTAGCTGAGACATTACACTGTGTGATCCTCGGTTTGAACTTACAGCTGTTTTTTCAGCACCAGTTTCTCACGGTTTGGTCTGGAGGCAGAGACGCTCAAGATTCTGTGAAACTCTAACAGCGCCAACATTGTCAGGCTTTTTGAGAAGTTCTTTAACAATAAGAAAATTGCATAGACGGTTAAATGTAGTGATGAATCTGGGAGTTTGTCTTTATTTCTTCATTAGAGATGTAACAGCTGGCTTTCACTCTTTACAGAGATGTGAAAAAAGTGAACCCTCTGGGGGTGAGGTTCATTTATGCGTAATGATGCTATTTCTTATTCAGTTCTCACAATCTTTATTTATTACCAAAAAGCAACAAAGAAATAAAATAAGTAATTAACATCATTAAAACTTTCAGAGTATGGTTTGGTGTAATGGGTCACTTGATGAATGCAATCAGTGAAATAGTTTTAATGAGCATTTATCAAAATCAGTCAAGTCAAATAATTTAATTCAGGTGTTGTTCTGATCTGTTATATGAACCATGGTACAAGTGAACTGATTTACATTATTGGTGGAGGACAATAATTAGCAGAGCCATAGCTATCACTGAATGATTGTAGCATCTGGGTGCATTTCAAACTTAATCACACTGAAATCTAACCTGACCATCTGACTGACATGCACTGGTTTACGTTGTTGAAAATGCTAGATGGTTTATGAAGAGAGACAAAACCCAGCTTTTTCCTGTTTATATAAAATCTGACACATTGCTATTTCCACAAAGCTACTTTTACTGCATCAACAGTGTTTTACTTACCAATCCAGAAGGCTGAAATTTCTTTACACAGCATCATGACATGAGGAAAAACTCCCAAGAAAACCCTTTAACAGGGAAAAATGGAGAAACCTCAGGGTGAGCAACAGAGGAGGGATCCCTCACCCAGGACGGGCAGATGTGCAATAGATGTTGTATACAGAAAAGAAAACAGTTTACAAAAACAAACAGTTTACAACAACAATACCCCGAAGGTATTCAAGCAAATATTAAACTTCTTCTGGTGTCCTGAGACCTGATAAACAAAATGTGTTGAACTGAAGGTTATGCACTATATTTGTAGATGTCCTAGTAGATCGCATGACGATCATCTGGTGGTCCCCTAACCCCACTTGCTGACCATCTGTTGACAGGACACTGGTTTCATTCTCTGTGTTTCTCTTAGTGCAGGTCCTGATGTCTTCAGTAGGAGTTGGTTCTGCCACCAGGTTCGACCGGGTGCGGGAGATCGCACGTTATGACCAGGTCCCTATTGATTCTACATGGCGGGACCAGACTCTCCCCCCACCCCCACCACCGGCACCTATGCATGGAACAATGCATGCTGTAAGCTTAGACCCCCTCCCCCCTCCCCCTCTACCTGAACAGCCAGCTGTTGGGCCAGCTCTTGAATCTTTCAACCACCCCAGCGATGATGAGGACAAGTATGATGACAACCACATTAAGCCAGTCCATCGCTTTGTCCCTGACTCTGTGAAGAATTTTTTCCGTGGCAGTAATAGTAAGCGTGGCAGCAAGGGTTGGTCCATCCCATCACCTCAACCTGTCCCTCACTCACCCGCCCCCTCATCGAGGAAGAGTGCCAACTGTCATACCACCAAAGGCGTGCCCTGCTCCCCCCCCCACTCCGCTCCTCCATCTCCATCCCTTCCTGGCTCCCATTGGGACCCGTATGGAGGTTCAGGGAGCAGTTACACCACTCAGAAGAAAGAGGATGAGCTGCTACTGGGTGCGGAAGCCCTCAACTCTGGCTCTGTAGTGCCTAGCAACCCCTCCGCCCAGACATATCAGGAGCGGGTGGAGGAGTATCACCAGCGCTACGCCTATATGAAGTCCTGGACTGGCCTCCTGAGGATTCTTGGCTGTGTGCAGCTGCTGCTTGGAGCAGCTGTGTTCGCCTGTGTCTGTGCTTATGTTCATAAGGACAATGAGTGGTTTAATATGTATGGATACTCACAGCCACAACTGTTCGGGGGGCTAGGTGGAGGTGCTGGTGCATATGGATGGGGCAGTTACACAGGTCCTAAGACTCCTTTTGTCCTGGTGGTGGCTGGTCTAGCCTGGATAGTGACTGTCATTCTGGTTGTTCTAGGGATGACCATATACTACAGAGCCATCCTTCTAGACTCTTCCTGGTGGCCACTCACAGAGTGCTCCATTAACTTGGCCCTGGCTGTGCTTTACATAGCAACAGGTGTGATATATGTGAGGGACACCACTCGAGGTGGTCTGTGCAACATGCCAGTCTTTAATAATGGAGTAAATGGAGCATTCTGTCGCACAGAGGCCGGTCAGACAGCAGCCATCATCTTCATCTTCATCAACATGGTGCTTTATTTCATCAGTGCAGCAGTTTGCCTGAAAGTGTGGAGGCATGAGGCAGCAAGGATGAGGAAGGAGGGGCTCATGCAGGAGGTCTCGCACGCACACACACACACACACACACACACACACACACACACACACATATATTTCTAGAAATGAAAAATGGACAAGACAATTGAAACTTAAGTGTAATGACTGGTTGTATGAAGGGCTGCATAATCTTTGGTTTCAGTATTGCCATGAAGGGAAGATGAAATGTAAAAGTGAGGGAGTTTCAGGACTATTAGAGAAAAACACTCACTGACCAAAAAAATGTTGCATATTGACTCATTTTCCATCTCCTCTTTAAATGTCAATAAACCTAGATGAAAACTACTGGATCATCAGTCCCTCTGTCTATAGTAAGTATCAGAAATCACTTTTTAAATCTTCATGTAGACACTGTGTTGCACACAGGGTAGATGAAGTGACCAAATAAATATTCTTCTGCTGTAGCTGGGTCCAGCCTCCAGAGCTTCAGAGGACACTACTCTCCCCACCATCCATCCAGACATCATCGATTACCCCCACAATGCTGAAGCCGCTTCCCTGATGATGCTGGAGCCCGAGATTCGCCAAGGCCACATACCTGCTGGACACATCCCTAAACCTGTTGTTGTAGCAGACTATGTGGCGTGAGTATTGCATTCACATTTCATGTAACTGTTTGACATACGTATGAAGGCTCTCAAAAGCATCCTTGATTAATAGAGTACCTGATGTTGTTTAATGCTCCGTCATGTTTAAAGTCAAAAGAGTTTATCCAGACCTTCTGTAACACACAGAAAGTCCAAGCATTTAGTCTTCCTGACAGATCATCTTAGGCTCTACGAAATTGGACTGGAAGCGTCTCTGAACTGTCATCTTCCGGTCTTTCTACAGGATGGATTACTCAATGACAAATAGAGACTTTACAGTGTTTGTTTTGACTGTGGTCAGTCTCAGGTCCCATTCACTCAGGCTATCTTCAAGAACCCCTCATTCATCCTTCACCCAGTCTAACTATTCTCCCTGTCACTGACACTGTAATTGAACAATAAAGATTAAAAAAAAAAAAGATCTGGCTACCATCACTCATTTATCACCACATAAGCCTATAAATATAAGTTTGAAAGTGAGCCCACTTGTTCCTTGGAAATAGACAAACTGCAGGCAACAGTTCTGTTGTTGTTCTGCTAGTTTAACAGAATCTATTCCTGTTTATGTATTGGCAGCCTATTTGTTGGATTTAACAGACAATAATTAATCTTCAGGAAGGATGTAGGGTACACTCCGGTCATTCACAGCACATTTTTCATTATAATCAGGGCAGTAACTGTGTTACATGATTGACATTGTCTTCCATAGGAAACACATTCAGCTGCAGTATAATGGAGCTAGCGGTTCAAGTGTTGTCTTCTATGCTGTTTCCAAAGGAAGTACCCCAATATCCATTCTGAGGAGGAGAGAGACCAGTACAAGGCTGTATTCAACGACCAATATGCTGAGTACAAGGAGCTACACTCTGAGGTTGAAGCTTTGGCAAAAAAGTTTGAAGAGATGGACGAGATGATGCAGAACCTTGCTCACCAGCCTTCTAACCAAATGGTACTCATGGCACTCAACTCCACACAGTCACACAGCTGAAGACAGACCATGTTAGTGTGTCCAGTAACATGCTCATTTATTTACAGGAGCAGGAGCGGATCCACGGGATTTTAATGGAATATCAGAGGAAGAAAGCTGTAAGTATTTGAGATGAGTGGCTCCCTGTGCTGATACTCAGATTAAAGGATCATTCTGAGGGGATCAAAGCATTGAACTTTTAGTGGACAACCCTCTTTATCTTCTGAGCCACAGCTGCCGAGTATAAACATTCAACATTACAAATAAAACAGTGTAGACAAAGAAATACAGAGAACTAAAAACAATAATAAATACAGTAATACAATTAAGAAATTAGATTTTAAAAAAATGTACAAAATATATACAGAATATATACAGTCCAGTAGTGAGTTGTGACAAATATACAAGAAATTATTTTATGTATAGTTATGTACAGGTTTTTAGTATTGACTGTAGGGGAGAGTGGGGTAAGATGAGCCACTTTTCATATTCAGGATCTCTACATCAAGACAATTATAGTTTTTTGACTAACTACTACTGCATATATTTCAGGATGTTGTGCATCCCTACAAACAAACAGAATGAGTGTAAACATAACTGTTTTGATGATAAAGCATGTCCAAAAAAAGTGGTCTCATGGTACAACTTAGTTGAACCACCCCCCTCCTTCCCTTCCATCCATCTCCAACCTCCCCCCTTACTCAATATTCCACCTGCAGAAGTTGCAGGTGAATACAAATACCTGGGACCTTCTCACTGAGCCACCACCCCAGTGAGATCTGGGAAGTTTTGCAATTACATTGCATCTTAGGAAGAGGTGGAGTAAGTAATCACAGCCACCCTGCAGTGAAGCTATGACTATCATGAAGACTGTCCTTTGATGTACAGGAATTCCATCACAGGTAGAGATAGGTATTTATCTAGTTTCTCTTTTTCAGGACCCCACATATCTGGAAAAAAGGGAGAGGTGTGAGTACCTGAAGAACAAGCTCTCCCATATCAAACAGAAAATTCAGGAGTACAACATGATTCATACATACAGCAGCTAAACATCTCCACCTGGGATTCATATGCAACCACATAAAAGGACATGCTCTTGCTGACAGCAGAACAGTGCGACTAATGAGAAAGGTGAATTAAGTATGTCCCTATAAGGTTGTCCTCTGATTGTCAATATGCGATTATCACATTACAAGAGCACATGCATCACTGCTCTTAATAAAAATCACAGTCACTGGTGAAGACATCAGTGAGGAAGTTTGCAGGGGAACTGGATCTGAGCAGAGGGTCACACAATAGCAGAAATGGATCAGATGTTATGTCAATAAATTATATCATTGTTACATTTTACTAGAATACTTTGTAATATAATTTATGCCTACTCTCACGCATTTGTCTTCAGCCTAGCTTAGTGACACAGACTGGAAACAGAAGTTCAAAGGCCAAAGCTCGTCTATGGGTGTTGCTGTGGACATTTGTAGACCTTGCCAATTAGTTAAAAGGTTAACTATGTGTTGATGAAGGTGACTCTATAATGATAAGAGAATGATTACAGATTGTTGTGAGTTAGTTTGTTTATTTTTGTTCACAGTATGCTTCTATCTACTTCATACAGTGAGGTGAAACTGCACATTGCTTTCTGTCATTTTGATTGAATTACATTTGTCTTGTCTTGGAATGTAAGGTACAATGTGAACATTTTCAAGACTGTATGAAATGAATGACACAGTGGAATAAGAGATTTTTTTTTTTATTTGTCACTACATTTATAAACACCTTTTTGTACATTCGTATGTATATATTTGTGTTTGGTCATTTTCTTTGTACTTGGCTATGAGCCACTCAGCCAGCCAACCTGGCAGTTAGTCCATGTCAGTGGCAGTGAATGAGGGTTTCTAGGAAGAATCACTTCATTAATCCCAAAGGGAAATTCATTTGTCTACTAGCTCATCTACCATTTGCAGAAGAATTAAAAAGTCTGATGGCTGTTTGTATGAAGGATCTTCTGTATCTCTCTGTCCTGCAATGACGAGAGAGGAGCCGCCCACCACTGCTGCTTCTTTGATCCATCAAGGTGTTATGAAGTGGATGATCTGTGTTGATCACGATGGCCTCCACCATCCTCATTGTGTATCTCTCCACCACCTCCTCCAGAGAGTCCATCTTTACTCCGATCACAGAGCCAGCCTTCCTTACAAGCTTATCCAGCCTCTTTGCCTGCTTTTTTCCTAAACTTCCTCCCCAGCAGACTGCAGCATAAAATAAAGCTCTTGCCACCACAGACTGATAGAACATCTGCAGCATCTTATTACAGATGTTTAGAGATCTGAGCTTTCTTAGGAAAAAGAGGCGGCTCTGCCCTTTTTTGTAGAGAGCATCTGTGTTAACAGACCAGTCCAACTTGTTATCAAGGTGAACACCTAGATATTTATAGGTTGTCACCACCTCGATGTCCACTCCACAAGTGTTCACTGGCTGAAGAGGGGGCTTGGACCTACGGAAATCCATGATCATTTCCTTTGTCTTTGAGGTGTTCAGCATGAGGCAGTTTTTGTGATTCAATTTGTACTTTATTACAGACACTTCTCAATGAGAGGTCCATAGCTCCTAAAAAAGTTCAAAACATAGAACATACACAACAACAACTGTACATAAAAAAATGTAACTGTTAAGTATTTGCAACAAAATGTTTGACTTGTCGGTGATCACGCCACAATAATTTAGCTACTTCAAGAGTGCTGCATCTCTCTGAAAGTTGTTTTTCACAGTCTGTTAAATCTTTTTTTGGCTCAGGTGAAGAAGTTGCTTAATAATTATGCACCCCTTATTCATTCAAGTTTATATAGCTTGGAGTTGGAAAATATGTATAAAAATGATGATAAGGTCAAAATACTCACCTAATAATTGTGTATGAAGAAATTTGACTGAAAACACTATTGTAATGTATGACAGTATCAAAATGAGTGAGAGGTCTGTTGTTCTGTATGATGAAGGCACAAATGTTTCCATGAGTCAGTCAGGTGAGAAATGCATCAGCACTAAGAGCAAATGTCTTTGGCAGTGAAACATGAAAATATGGAGGAAGTCTGTACAATACAATGAGAAATGTTCATCTGTGTAAAGGAAAGATAAACTGTTCAGAGAACTGTGTTAAGAATTGTGAGAATGATGTTTCTGATTTTGCATTTCCTGTTTCTTTGTAATTTATTTCTTTAGATTAATCTTGTTTTGGGTTCTGTTTGCCTTTACAGGTTAAACTACATGAGTGTGATTGGGTGTGCGGTTGCCAAGTGTCATTTGGATGGTGTGTATAGTATTTGGGTGTAGTGTTTAGCCTCAGGACCCCTCCCCCTCCCACAGGGGGTTCCCCTAATCTCGTTCCTGGTTCCCATGCATTCATTGGCAAAATAATGGGTCTAAGGGGAATTTTACAGTGCTGTAGTTGGCAAAGAGTGAAGAGTATTATAGGGCTAACACATTATTATATTGTATTCAGTGAAAGTCTGAGGTCCAAATGTAGCCAGGCAGAACCCTAGCTGAAAATATTCTGTGAGCTGATGATACTGAAGCTAAATTGTTTGAGAAGGACATGCACCACCATATATTGATTCTTAAATTTTCAGGTTATTTAGTGTTACTGAACATAGACAAGTGCAGGCTATCTTTGCTCAGATGGCTGCTGCTGTTGTGGCTCTGTTGGTAGAGTTTGTCATACTTACAATTTGCCTCCTTATGTTCACTTTAGTAGCCTATTTTTATTTTGTAAAAATAAATGTTTTTAATTTGAAATATATGCAATTTCTTACATTCTGATCAACTGTGAAAATATAGGCTAAATTCAAACAGTGATGTTGACGCTGAAAAAAAAATATATGGAAAATGACTTTGCTTGGCACAAAGGATCAGCTTTAGTCACTCTGATACTACTGTCCAGATCTACAAGCCTTCTCAGTGTAGCTGTTCTGAGAAGAAGACAGACAGGTTAGTCCTGTATGGCCAGAGGAGGAGCCTCGTCATGGGCACACACCTGTAGGTGTTTTGCTGCTCGGCAGCGGGCGGTGAGGAGGATGCGGCGGCGCACTGTGTATGGATGATCAGTATCGCAGCTGGTTTCATCGGGATCGGACGGTTGATTACAAAGGTGGGTCACTTGAAAAAATAACCGTGTGTCTGTAGGTTAGACGTGACATGAGACGATAGATAGGCCTTCTGATTTGCTAAAGATTCCGCGTGCTTTAACAGCAGTGTAAAATTGGTGGCCGAACATCACAGTTGTCATCGCGCCATCTTTGTTTGCTGACCGCCTAGCTGCGTTTTGTGTTTTAGGATTTGAGCTGTTTGTCTTTCTCACTTGCTCATCTTTTCTTCAATAACAACAACAAAATAATAAATATATAAAATAAATGTCGTTAGCCTTAAAAATAGCAGCCTATTGTCATCGGTTTGTTTTCATTAATGGAATGGAATGTCAAATAGAAACTGCCATATGAACTAGTTCATTAACTTAACAAAGAGGAGTCAATCATCTGACTCCACCCACTGACCTCCTCCTCCTCCTGAACATGAAAACTATTCTTGAATATAATCTAATCTAAATTACCTGATTAACACTTAAGCCTTTTTTTTTATATCTGACTTCCATGTGCAGCAACAGCTTTTCATTCATATCAGCAGGGCTGCCATGTTTTTTTTTTGGCACTGGCAGAAAAGTGTAATTATCATAGCGTATTGAAAGCTGTCACATCTTAGAGTTGTTCCAATGTCATCTGAAAATAACTGCAAATTCAACAAAAAACAATCTCTTCCAGCAGGGACGGTCACAGCTGGATTTCAGTATGCCTAGCAAGAAATCCAACACCACACACCATGGTGGTAGCAAACAGTGAGTTGACCTACATCTGTCCCTCATGTGTCATACATGTTTACACATACAGTCCTAACATATCATGTATTGTTGTGGAAATTCTTTGCTGTTTGCTGTTGGTGAATAATGAAATAGAGACTTCAGTCCTCACCCGAGCGGTGATGGTAAAGGAAAGACCCTGGACATGGGGTGACCTAAACATTTAAACCTGAGGAACGACCAAAGGGTGTGTTTGACACCTTTTGGTCAGCTGCAGGGAGTGGAACTCCCCCCCGGTGTGTTTAACACTTGGGGTATCCTGCAGGGTTTTGTATGTAGGTGAGAAGTTAGAAAGTCTAGACATCACAATTCACAAATGGTTAAAACACAAAAGGAGACCTGACATCTTGATTGATCTGAAAAGCAGGATGTGGGGACATTTCAATTGGTTGAAACACAAAAACACTGAAATTGCCATTACAGTAGATTTTTTTTATATATATAGTTTTTATACAACTGAACTGCAGCTGTGCTTTCTAATGTTACTGTAATGAGGATTTTTTTAAATTTACTTACTAGTTGTCAGTAATATCTCAGAATGTTCACACAGCATGTTTGCTGTACAATCTTGGCATGTAATGACTCAGCATTATTAAAGTTTTTTTTCAAAGTTTGCCCATTTAAACATGTGAACACCAACACATAACACAATTAAATTACAGAAGTGGTCCTGGATTTCTACAATGTTGATCTGTTCCATTTTGATAAATTATCACTCAAAGGTAAACTTTTTCATATCATTTAGTTTGAACATTGGCTGTTTACTATGTAAAAGGAGGTCACAGATCAGTTGACAACACATAATGAACCAACCACATTTCCACTGTCATGTTGTGTTGCAGACATAGCAGTAGACACAGGCACAGTGAGCTGATGTCCAATCCAGCCTTTCCCTACTACCCAGGAGACAAGATGCTTCACTTCTACAGCTGGACTTCACCACCGGGTGTCATGAAGATCTTGTGTATCATCATCATCATCATGTGTGTGGCTGTGTTTGCCTGTGTGGCCTCTACGTTGGCTTGGGACTATGATATGAGCCTCATGGGTCTGGGAGGTGGAGCTGGCCTGCTACCAGGTTATGGAGGCTCTTATGGGGGCTCTTATGGAGGCTCTTATGGAGGCTCTTATGGAGGCTCTGGTTATGGCGGCTCTGGTTATGGCGGCTCATACGGAGGCGGCATTGGAGGATCCTATGGCTATGGACAAACACAACTGGACCCCAGAGCTGGCAAAGGCTTCATAATTGCCATTTCAGCTATTACCTTCATCGCTGTGCTCATCATATTCATATTGGTTGTGTCAAAGCAAAGTTCTGCCCGTTCGCCAAAGTTCTATTTAGCAACAATCATCATTTGTGCCATCTTAGCATTTCTCATGATCATTGCCACTATTGTGTACCTGGTAGCAGTGAACCCAACAGCTCAGTCCACAGGTTCTGTCTACTACAGCCAGATCCGCCAGCTGTGTGCTCAGTACCAGACACAGAACCAGGCCCAGGGCATCTTCCTCAACCAGTACCTGTACCATTACTGTGTGGTGGAGCCCCAAGAGGTGTGTCATGTTTGTGTTTGAGAGGCTGTGGTAGCATGGATGGTGGGATGTATAGTGAATCAGGTGTCAGGTGCAATGTCTGAAGCGCTTTACGTTATCAAATAAACACTGACAGGCTGAGGCCATTTGTCAGCAGGTATTGCTCTTACAGCTATAAGGATGACTGAAAATAAAACTTATAAATTCAGAAGATCTAAAAAAAAAAAAACTGTTTAAATGGTTGGTGTTGCCAAAAGAGTAAACACTGTAAGATTCTCTTTAGCCTTATTTTCTGTAATTTATGATGTAGAAGTCCTGCCTGTAGGAAATCACGTTTATCACAGGTTTAATTTAATAATTTAAAGTTTTGTGAAAGATTTAGCCATCCTTTAGCTTCAATAGTGGATTTACAGAAGAATAAGAGCATGTTCCTGTAAATTTTTGCCCCATATTTAAATCCTTGCAAGTGGATGTACTACGACTTTACTGACATTAAATCCCGTGGTTTTTGCAGGCCATAGCTATTGTCCTGGGATTCTTGGTGTTTATTGGTCTCATCATCCTGCTGGTGTTCGCTGTCAAGACTCGTTCCAATATCAGGAGGTGGGGTCAGGACCGCATTCTCTGGGAGGAGGTGAAGGTCATCAGTGATGGTCTACACACCAGTGTTGGGGAGTGGGTGAGTTTGTTTCATTTTGTGTGTGTGTGCTGAGGTCGTGGCTTTAGGGATATCCTAGAGCTGAGTCATGTGGCTCAAAAATGGGGCCAAAATGGGGTTAAAGCAATCACTTCATTCGGTACAACTATTACAACTCCTCATTTTATAATTTATTTTACTTTTTATTTTTTACTTAAACACAGTTACAGTAAGGTAGACTGACTCGAAAACCCTACTATTATTCAGTTGAGTCTCATTCTCTAAGACTGTGCTTATGTGTGTTTCCCCTGACACACACATAAGCACTCACAGTTTTAGAGAATGAGTTGGTTTCATTTCCAGTTTCTGGGTGTGGTCTGGTTAGCCATTCACAGCTGTAGCATAATATGTTGAGTATTTTTGAAAATATGAACGTATCTAACAACTATCAGAACATACAACATCTTTAAACAACACAAAACTTTAAAAAGCTAATGATGGATGTGTGAGTGTTCTTACAATTCATGAAATACATCATGGTTTGTGCTCTTAGGTGTAAAAAACTTCCATACAACCTAGTTTTCATTAATTTCCAGAACAGTGCAATCAGTTGTTGAGACATGCAGGCTTCTGGAAATGGTGGCATCTGTGGTATTAAGCAATGCAGGCATAAGCGGAGCAACCGGTTGGTCCTTGTGAATAACTCAGTCTACAAGTGTTTATCGTATGGCAAGAACTAGTTTCGATCTAAACAAAGGCAAAAAGCGAGAGGAGCTGCAGGGAAATCTGACTATGCTTTCAATACTGAAGAGGCAGAGTCCTGTTTTTGTGTGCTTAATATTAGTATTACTACTTTGGACCACTTCCAACAATCCACCATGAAGCACTTCTGTCTATTCTGAAGTGATGTCCAACTGCTATAAAATGAGTTACTAGTAATAGAAATGGTGATGATCAAGGTGGGTGGTGCTGAGGGTGGTGAGTATAAAGTTGTGACATCACAGAGTTATGACAAAGTGTGTATATACTTTTTTTTAAGTGTTAAATTGGGGAATCAACATTCTATCCAATCAAAGTCATATTTAAATTTCACCTAACATTTTAAGGTCAGTCATAAATTCTTGCTTGAGCGCCAAGTATTGTTGAGAGCACTGCAACTTTCGTTGTAAAGTCTAGTAAAGAGATCACAAAAGTCCTAAATTACCAAGTACATTACAATTTTTGGGAATATTTAAAAGACAGCAACTAAAGCTCACATTTTTTCATAATTTTAGTTTTTGTTATGTTTCAAGCTCCAAAAACACTGGATATAGTGTATGTCCAGTCCTGTGAGGGAGAGCTACTAGTAGATAGGGGTGTGTCTCGTGCTCTGAGAAGTGACTATTGATTTACAGTGGATGCATACTTCATATTTATGTCTTATCTTGTCTATTGCTTCAGGTAAACAATGTGTCTGGTGAGCCAGAGGTGCTGTTGAATGACCCTAATGACAGAGTTGGGGGATCCAGAGATAATCTGGACCGACTGGACTACAACAAGCCCCTTTACCTGCCAGGGTAAGACATGCATCAAACAGTGCACCTTTCAGCCGCATGTCATCGTTTGTAGACCTGGAGACTAGGCAGGTCTAGTCAGTCAGACTGAGTGACTGAAACTTCAAATCAAAACACTCACATATAGAACTTAATAACTAAATAAAAGCACTGTCCAAATGAATACTCAATATGAACTAAGCTAAAAGTGAGGTTGGTTGTGGCAGTTTGTAAGAAGAAGGTCAAGAATTAAAGGTGAAGAGACAAGTGTCTGAATGAAGCGTTAAAGTTGCAGAAAGCTACAAAAGCACAACTTCCAGTGAGGAATTTTACAATATTGTGATATGTAGTCCTGCACAGTCTTGCACTACCTCAAAAGGTTATGTTACTGGACAGCACAAAAGTGGAAAGCGTTACAACATACAAGCAGTCCAGGAAAAATGACTGCAGAGAATCTTTTTCTTAGCTAAGCTGTGGGGGTCAAGTATTTCTTCTTTCTAACTAAGCATTTCCATGAATGTTACCCTGTGTGTCCTACATCTGTACAGAGTAGTGCTGCTGTAATCTCCCAAATTTGCTGCTTTTCATTTCCCAGGACAATAAAGCCCTCCTCCTGGAAATCCCAGGAAATCCCGGGGAAAAAAACTGGAAAATACTTTTTAATACTGCATTAAGGCTACTACGTGCTTCTATATTAATAAATTCAACAGAACAAGTATATTTTATCACATAAAATGTTTTATATCTATGTAGGAGGAAGAAAACAAGTGTGTCATATACCCTCCTCATTAATCAAACCACGACACTTGGAAACAAAGTAACAATAATGATAATAAAAGCCGTGGACCTCAGCTCATCAGAGCGTCTTGGCAGCCGTTAAACATTAACAGCCTAACATTGCTCCAAACTCACTTTTTTAAAGTAGCATACAAATAACATTTGTCTAGTAACAAAGACATATCAGCCTTACGATTTTTTAATTTTAATAAATTCTTGTGCTTTATCATTTAATCCGAAATACTCCCAGATTCCAATGTTCACTTTGTGAGTGGATAATTCCGTTTGTGAATCATTTGTTTTGCCTGTAATCATCCATGGTGAGAGAGAAGCAGGTACCTGTTTTCACCATCACTTCAAATGCAACAGCAAGCTCATTCTGCTTTTGCACAATGAAACACTGAATCATTTTGAATATGCCTGAGTGGTCCTTGTGCATGTTATATCCGTCTTTACTCATGATTGACCGAATGTAGGTGATCTAAACAAGAAAATTACACATTACACACAGTTTATTGAGCATATATTATCAGTTTTGGTCAGTATTAAGGCAAAATTATTATAAAATATCCCCCCCAAAATAAATAAATAAATAAATAAAATAATAAAATAATTCCCAGTATTAAATTCAATGATCATTTCCCAGGATTCCCGAAAAAAACCAATCTCGGGCAGCAACACTTAGTTCAGAGTGTCAATTCAATTCAGTTCAATTCAAAATACTTTATTTGTCCCCATGGGCCAATTGAAGGCACCTACAGTAGCAGCATTACAGAAAGGGGCAGCGTTAGTACGAAAACAAAACAAGGTGTTAGTTGGCAGATAATATACACAAGACACAAATTTACAACAAGAAAAATCTTAAAATATATTTTTTTTAAAAATTTAATATAAAAAGTAAAGATATTAAACTATAAATGTGTGCATGTGTTTGTAGGAGGTATCTCTGAACAGAAATATAAAGTGCAATCAAGTATATGAAATTATTGTCATTTCAGTGGGAGTACAGTATGGTTAAGGTGCAAGTACGTACAGATTGTAAGGTGCATTGGAAGAGAGGTAGTTATGTTCAGTTTATGTAGAGGTGGAACAGAGTGTGGAGTGTGGAACAGAGTTTGTGTGGGTAGCCAGTCCGTGTGTTGTTGTTGTTTTTTTTTGTTTGTTTTTTGCAGTTGTGCATGGCCTCAAAATTAATGCTACATATTTGTAAGATGCAGTATGCACATAAATGAACCTGCTGCCAGAATGCGGTGGCTCAGAGATACTGAAAGGGGGCTGTTTTTGTGTTATGGTGTGTGTGAGCAGACTAATACTACAGAGCAAATCATCAGTAGTTTGACATGCTTAGTGAAGGGCCCTGTCACCATGTTTGTTGTCGACATCATGCAACTCTGGTAGTTTTATAAGTTTGCCCTTCAGCGATATCCACCAGTGTAATGCATACTGAGGCAAAGTATTGCAAATAATTACATTCACAATACAATGGTTTGTCTACATGAATCCATGTTTGAAAAGTAAGTACATTTCGAGACTAAGAGGTATTTGACAGAGTTGATTGTCTTTACAGAGACTCAGAAGTCAGCAGCTCTGTGGGAGGCTTGAAGCCCTGGCTGAAGGACTACGACACTGGTGCAGAATCTGGAGATGACCTAAAGGAAGAGGATTTCAGCATGTGAGTGTGAAGGATCTGAGAGCCAGTAATAGTCATGAATATGAGAAAGATATTTAGCTATTAAGTGCAATTGCTCTCAAAAGGGCTGACAAATCATCAAAATATAAATCCATCCATCCATCCATCCATCCATCTTCTTACGCTTTATCCGGGGCTGGGTCACGGGGCGTCATCAAAATATAATTGATGTTTTTAAAGTGACTACGAGGAGTTTCGGAAAGCGAAAGTGTTTTCACACCACGTTTCCCATGACCCTCCGTGCGCACGGTCGCAAACTGGTCGCAAATGAGCAAGCTAGCCAGAGTGAGCCATGGGAGTTTTGAGGACTGAACTAGCTTTGACTGAATGATGGCCACCGACGAGGTAATTACACAGACAGGTTTTATTATTAGTAGCGTTTTTTACCCTGACTCTTCTGTCAGTTGGCTCTGCTGGTCTCTGTCGGTCCATGCCGTAAATCACTCACCAAAATAAATACAAAGATAAAACGATGTATTTATGGAAAATGGACACATAAACAAGTGTGGCTGATGTAGATTCATCCACATTAATATGAGACTCTTTTATAACCAAAAGCAAATGTCACGGGGTATCTTTAAAGGAGTTGAAATGGAATGATCTTTAAAAACAGTTTTCTGTCATCATTTTTATTCTTGTATTAAAGCTCATTTCTGTGATAAACCAGTGATGGGACATCCTCATATATTTTGTATATTTGTTCAGTGCCTCTAATTATCCAATAAAAGATAACATCCATAGCAAAACATGCAGGATCAGAATTGATAGCAACAGAAAGAAGTAAAAGGCAGTAGAGTCAAGAGACGGAGCTTTTCCTGCTTTGAGTTCAGTCCTGAATGTTCACTTGTTATTGTAAAAATGCTCTGATAACATTATTTAACCTCCAGATTGTTATGGGGTTTCAGGTGGCCACAAACAGCCATGAGGTTTTCAAATGTTTGTTACAACATTTGAAAACCTGATAATTCACCCTTGTTACAACAAATGACCATCTCTGAGTCTATGGGATGTGTTTTTGTTTCTCCACCATGAATCTGCAGGCTGTTTCCTCCTATTATGGACGAGCAAGAACGTCTGAGCTACAAACGGGAGTTTGACCAGCATCACCAGGAGTACAAGAATCTCCAGGCTCAGCTGGACAGCATAAACCAAGACCTGGCCGACCTAGACAGGGAGCTAAGCCGACACCCTACAGGCAGTCCACAGTTCCTGGTGAGTGTGATTGAGAAAGGTATCAGGTTGTGAAAATATAGATGGTAAAGAGTTGGTAGTCAGAGTTGAACTACAGACAGAAAGTTAGCTTGTTTAGCTAATTTTTTTTTTTTTTTTTTTGGGGGGGGTATTATATTTAATTAATTTAGTCTGACTCTATTTTTTCAATTATTTATTAATTTATATATTTTATTTAGTCTTCTATTAGTTCATATTCACACACCTCAGATTGTGGGGGTTAGAGATTTGGACAAAGTAAAGGCTCTGAAACTTTGGGGTTGTGATTTCTACTTAGTCAGTGAAGATCCATTAACCACTTTCTCTCTAACTTCAGGATGGCATGAATGAATACACCAGACTGAAGAATCTCAAGAAGGTAAGATATATCATACTTTTTTTTTTTTTTTTACAGTGTTAAAATATAGACAGTGGTGTGATGTTTTTCTGTTCTGTGAAGTGCCCAGACTACCAAATAAAGAAGAAGAGGTGTAAATATCTCAGGTCCAAGCTGTCACACATCAAGAGCAGGATCAGTGAATACGACCATCGACCTTGAAACTTCAGCTCTGACCCCATCATATATTTTCCACCACTGCATGTTTGAGTTGCCTTGCTGCCATCATCTTGCGTGTGTATCACATCTTGCGTGTGTGCGGGAATATGCTTTGATAATTTTTTGAACCTCTGTTTTGAAAGAACACTTTTAAAGAACAATAATTCATTTTTAATTAGAAAATGAGAAATGTAAATCAAATGTTTTTGTGCCGGTACTGGCGAGGTAGTTATTGTGCTTCTTTTATACTCTTTTTTTAATCATATTTGACAGTGAAGGCAGTGCTAAGATGTGAATTTGTTTTAAGTGAAGTCAGTGACCACCCATTGCAAATAAGGTCATTTTTAGCCTTTAGAAACAACTGAAGTTGTTCTGTAAAAATCTTTTCTGCCCTTTTTTATATTTCCTGCATGATAAAATGTCTCTGCCATGGAGGTTTTCATGTGTGATAGATATACCTTTAACTGATTAATGATGGCTCCCCCCGCTTCAGGTGTGCCTTTAATAATGTATTTTGCTCTCATGAATATATTTCTCATTCCCCTCTTATTAAAAAAAAATAACTTTGTGTTCCCCTCTAACCATTTCTGTTACTTTGTTAGTAGATTCTTTATTTTTGATGGAAATTTCGCCTGTTGGTCTGTTTTTCTGAACTGACCTGATACAGAATGTATCAGTGTGTACTATTTATGTACTGATTTTGGTGGACAATCACAAAGTTATATCTGTAGAAAGAATGGGTGCAATTTCAATAAAAGAGAATATTTGTTTTGAATGAGCTTATTGCATGCCCTTGTTTGAAAACATTAACATTGTTTCCACTGAGGTAAATAAACCAGGGTCTGTTCCAGAAAGCAGTGTGTGTGAAAACTCAGAGTAAGTGAACCCTGAGATCAGGGAAACTCATCACTGGTTTTACCATTCCAGAAAGAGAAGTAACTGAAACTCTGAATCAGTTACTATGGTAACATACCCAGTAAACGTAACCGACTTGCCGGCAGGTTTACTTGAAGCAATAAATGCAAGAAAGTGATTAATATCATGAGGTGTCTTGCAGGAATATAATGGGGTGCTGATTTTGGGTCTCTGAAATACATATATGTTGCTCTAATTAGAGCCAGACTAGAGTATGGAAGTGTAGTGTATGGATCAGCAGCGAAGTCAGCATTGGCAGCTTTAGATAAGATACAGGTGCAGGCATTAAGGCTATGCTTGGGAGCAGTAAAGTCTTCAACTGTGTGCGCTGTAAGTTGACACTGGGGAGATGCCACTGGGATTGAGGAGGGAACAGCTAGCAGTTCATTATTGAATCCATATAAAGGGACATGGTGTTGATCATTTGACCAAAAAAGTCCTGCAGATGAGCTGGGAGAGAGAAACAGGACAAAAAGAAAGTTTTGGATGGACTGGGAATTATATTATTGAGAATAAATATAAAGAATGGATACTGGTGTTTGATGGATCCAAGGATCCAGTCACATATAAGACAGGGTCAGCAAGCAGCACCTAGTTTCAACTTTGGATGCAGCAGAAGGACATCAGATTGTTTCAATGTATTTTCAGTGGAGGTATGTGCATTGATAATGGGGTTGGAGTGGGCTGAGCACATCAGAAACAAGAAAGTAATTATATGCAGTGATTCAGTAGCTGTTCTAACTACGAATACGAATATGAATACGAATACGAATGACTTTATTAATCCCCAAAGGGAAATTCATTTGTCTGTCAGCTCATCAACCATTTGCAGAAGAATTAAAAGCCTGATGTCTGAAGGTACAAAGGATCTTCTATATTTCTCCGTCCTGCAGTGGAGAGAGAGGAGCCGTCCACCACCGCTCTTTTCTTGGTCCATCAAGGTGTTATGAAGAGGATGATCTGAGTTGTTCAGAATGGCCTCCACCAGCGTGTATCTCTCCACCACATCCTCAGTGAGTCCATCAGGGAGACATGACTGAAGTCAAGTGCCTCAGGATGTTTAGTCTGTATCCTAGCAACGACTTCATGGAGAACTTCACATGGAACTTCAGCGGTAGCCGTTGGTGCGATGTACAAGTATTGTACATTGAACTAGTATAAGTGACGACGTTTGAGAGAGCTGGGAAGAAGGGATGTAGTGTTGTTTTGAAGCACACTTAGGCATTTTGGCCAAAGAAAGAGCAGACAGGCTTGCTAAAGAAGCAATAAAGAGAGGAGCATCAAAGTCAGAGGGTCAAAGCATTGTGTGGGAGAGGATAAACTGTGTTTGGCAGCAGAAGTGGAATATAGAAACAAAAGGAAGGTGTTTAGATGCAGTGCAAAATAAAGTCATTAAGAAGCAGGGGAAATAAGAGGAAAGAGCAAAGTACAATATGAAGATTAAGGATAGGGCGCAGTAATTTAAACAGCACATTGAACGTTACTGGAAAGCATAATACAGGGTTATGTGAGCACTGTCAGGAGAGAAACGGTAGAGCCTGTACCTTTATCATGCACAAACTACACAAACGAACGGGAGGTGATGATGAGAGATATAGAGAAAACAGGAGGTGTGGAGAGAAGTATGAGGAGTATGATGGAGAAGAGCGAAAGTGCGCAGGGAGGAAAGGTGATTTGAACATATCCAGTTAGGACTGGGCTGTGTAAGAGGATTTATAGGATGGCAACCTAGAGTTCAATGAATCCAGAAGGTGGCAGCAATGCAACTATGTGGATGCGGGCTGCCGTTAAACACCAAAGAAGAAGAAGAACATGTTTCCTGTAGCAAGATAAATCCGTCGCAGCACCGGTGTTGAAGGTAGTTATTATTATTTTTAATTTAGAGTTACCACACACATTAACGAGCTAATAACGATTGGAGATATACGCAGAATAAGTTTCTATAAACCCTCTCAGAGATACGCCTTGCTGGTCACGTCGTTTTCGGAGAAATGTGAATCCCCCACTGATGTCCGTTAGCACAATAGTTGGCTGACTAACTGTCGCTAACTGCTGCTAACTGTAACTTCAAATTTTACCAACGTCTGTACTGTAAAAGTACACAAACTGTAAAGTAATGAGTTCCGAGGTGTTACTTAATTACGTGTGGCATTTCTGTTTTTGTTTGTTTGTTTGCTTGTTTTTCTCAGGGGAAAAGCCACCTGTGAAGCCTTGTATGATGTCAGTGGAGCTGCTTGGCATACTGAATGTCATTAGAAACGTCAGCGAATAATTCGTCATAGACAGTTGTTGATTATTCAACTGCAGTAATTTATGTTTTTACGCTTTTACACACAAACACTTAATCAGTCCGTTTTATATGCAGAGGGATTTTAAAATCAGCGTTAGTTGCGGGCACTCGGTTCTGCGTCAGAGTTATGTACTAAATTGAGACTGGTCGTCCCAGTTCTGTGGCTGTTACCGCCTGTTGAGGTTCCTGCTGGGAGACATAATGGATGAAGAACCAGAGCGAGCCAAACGCTGGGAAGGGGGCTATGAGAGGACATGGTAAGAGACACTCCAACCAGCCTGTCCAACACCAACATGTTCATGCTCACTGAAATTCCCTCTGTTTCCTCATTCTCCCGTTTCATGTGAACACGAGCTAATGCTTCTGACCTGTATAAGACTAACTGGATAACTAAGGTGTATGGGAGTTTTTAATAAATTGCTTGGGGACTGTATCTGTTAACTTACAGGGAGGTGCTGAAAGAGGATGAATCTGGCTCACTCAAAGCCACAGTGGAAGAGATCCTGTTCCAGTCCAAAAGAAAAAGGTGTGTGTGTGTGTGTGTGTGTGTGTGTGTGTACATTGTCTGATAAGTGCACATGAAACACATGAGAAGGACCGAAAGAATAATGGCTAGGCAGGCAAGGCAAGGCAGTTTTATTTGTATAGCCTGTTTTTACATCCAGTTTGTCTCAAAGGGCTTTACACAGCATCATGACAACATCCTCTGCCCTTAGACCCTCACATCGACTGAGGAAAAACTCCCAAGAAAACCCTTTAACAGGGAAAAATGGAGAAACCTCAGGGTGAGCAAGAGGAGGGATCCCTCACCCAGGACGGGCAGACATGCAATAGATGTTGTATACAGACAGTTGGCCATGTGATGGCCTTGTTACTTGCAGGGTGCCCAGTGTTAGTTGGTATAGCTCCCAACACAAGATCCTGCTTGGATGTGTGATAATGTGATGTATTGTATATTTGCCCTCATGCTCTACCCTCTAAGAGTAATGTGTATGTAGTTGTGGTGGAACATTGTCTCCTTGCTGCTTTATGCAAGGCAGTTCTCATCTCTCATACTCTAACCCTCTATGTCATAGGTTGATAGAGAGCCATGAACAAGTGCGGCTTGGAATGGTAAGTTTAGTCTTATGCTTCATTATCTGTAGGTCTCTTAGATCAACAGGGTGGCCAAGGCTACACAGAATCACTTAGTGTATAACATAATTGCTTTGACAGATTAGAGATCACATCATTGAAGCATCAAAGGACTATTTATTTCTTGTTTTACTGTATAATATATGCTGTCACATGACAGATCAGTAGAAATGACTGTTGCTGTGAATACACCTATTATTTGTATGAAATTAAGTGCTGTGTAGAGACATTTGATTAGGAAAATAAAATGGCTAGAATGTGTCATTACTAAATAGTTGAAGGTGTTAAACAGTGCCTATTCTGCAGATGCGTCACCTCTATGTGGTGATTGACTGTTCCAAAAGCATGGAAGACCAGGACTTGAAACCGAACCGCCTTACCTCAACACTCAAGGTAAAGCTCTCTATCATACTGTCCAAGAGCTGGCAAACCCTGTAATGATCTGTGAAGCACTGTCACTTTTCACCTTTACTTTGCAGCTCATGGAAGCTTTTGTAGACGAGTATTTTGACCAGAACCCCATCAGTCAGGTATGTTTTTACAGACATGATTTCTGTGCATGCTTTTCTCTGAAATGTTGTGAGACCAAAACAAGTTCATGTGAGTTTGAAAATAGTTACAGATGTGTATAATGATACAGTTAGTGAGGGCAGCACAATCACAAATACACAATTGAAGCTGCTTCGCAGCAATGGTCAGGGCAATTCTGAGCAACAAGAGACAGAATAGGAAGACAACAACAACATCAGCATTACAACATCCATTTTGCATTAGCTGAGGCTTGAACTGACACTGCTTGAGAGAAAGAACCATCCTCTAACTTATGGAGCTGGGGGTAGCTTGGGTAGAGGTGAGACCTGGTGTGTGGCTTCATAAATGGACTAAGCCAGTCACCAGGGTGACAGCAGCTGTCGAGGCAGGTTTCAAACTGCTGTCAAAAAGTTCTGTTATTAAGAGAAAAATCTGAAAATACATACAGTGGCATGCAAAAGTTTGAGCACCCCTGGTCAAAATTTCTGTTAATGTGAACAGTGCAGCAAGTGGAAGATGAAATAATCTCCAAAAGCCAGTAAGTTAAACATGAAACGCTTTTTTGCAGTATCTTCAGCAGTATCAGTATATTATATTTGTTTTCTACAATTTTAGAGTGAAAAGCGGAGGGCAGCACCCTACAAAAGAATGGGAACCCCGGAAGACTTGAGCTCTCAGATCTCTTTGACCTCGGTATCAGGCCTTAGCCTGTTAGGGTCATGGCTTGTCACAATCATTGTTAGGAAAGGCCAGGTGTCACAAGTTTCAAAGCTTTATAAATACCCAGACTCCTCTAACCTTGTCCCAACAATCAGCAGCCATGGGTTCCTCTGAGCAGTTGCCTAGCACTCTGAAAATGAAAATGATTGACACCCACAAAGCAGGAGAAGGCTCTAAGAAGATAGCAAAGCGTTTTCAGGTACCAATTTGCTCAGTTCAAAATGTAACTAGAAAAAGCATTTCCCAAATGAAAATGTGTGTGAATGCTGAAAGCCATTGCTGAATTAGCACAAGAAGTTGCCAAAGAGAGAGAGCAACATGCAACAGTCATGGCTGAGGCAGGAGTTGAACCTATGACCTCATGAGCAGTAAACTGAAGCACTAACCACTCACCTACAAAAAGCCTAAAAAGGCAAGAGTTTTATACTATTACTACTTTTTGTACTAGTAGTACAATATGGAAGAGGCAGAAGTTTTGAAGACTCTTGTCATTCATTGCAATGTGATAATGTGCAGCAAACTGTGGTAGCATTGATGAATGACTCACTTAACGAGCGGCAACCTGTACTTAATTGAAGGTGGGGGAGGGGAGGTTTTCTACTTTGTCACTGATGTGGCATTTGGAGAGCTCAGGGCTGCTGTTGTGAAATCCAGTAGAGGGCAGGACAGGACAACAAATGACAGATAAAGTGTCTGATTGGAAATCGATCATGAACTATGCTTTGTCTCTGTGGCACGTTTGGTGTTCATTTAACCCCCTAGCATTTCAATCTGAGAGCAGTGGTGTTGGCTAAACAAGAAGCATCTTAAAACAAACCAAGAGAGAAAGACAAAGAGTTAGACAGGGAAGTGTAGAAAGGATACAGTATCAAGGTTGTTAGGCAAGATTCAAACCTGCAACCTTGGGGTTGCCAATCCTACAACCTAGCCTCTGCACCACAGTGATTCACAAACTGAAAGGAGTTTTACACTGTCATTCACAAATGGCTGAATGACAGCTGAAAGCCAAGCAAAATAGTAAAATATAGCCATCATGTGGAAGCAGAAGACTTCTGTGTGAGGTGCTGAATTTAAACTTAAAATTAAACTTAAATTTAAAGTATAATGCACATTCCAGCAAATTACAAACTCCGGCCCCTAGTGCTGTGCGATATGGACAAAAGTTTATATCCCGATAAAGATATATATCTCAATATGGTATTTTGTCTGCATAGAACATTTGCTGGCGGACGCCATTACTAAATTCCTCACCACCTCCAGTTAACAAGTCAGGGTTTTGTTTTGTTTTTTCTCGGCCTTTTTGTGCATTTATTTTGAAAGGACAGCTGGAGAGCGACTTGGAGTGGGGAGAGAGAGAGACGGGGGAACACGCAGCAAAGGGGCCGCTGGGTGGAATCCGAGCCAGGGTCACTGCAGCGGGCGTGCTTTACCAAGTTAGATATAGGACCTGCTCGCGGCTCAGTGTATTTAATCAGAGACTCCATTGAGCATGTCAGTGACGGTGAGCGGCCTGCCACTACTTCGTTATTACTGCTGCTGCTTCAGAGTTGGGGCAGACCCATGTAACAGTCACCTGTTACCGTTACCATACCGACGAGCTGACGTGACCTTTTTAGTTTATAACCTTCTCTTCTTCAGCTCTCCTGTTCTCACTACACTCTGTTCTGTCATCAGTAAACACATGGCGATGGTGCTGCAACCGGACTACACAGCTGTTTAATGACTGGCTGTTTGCCCAGTGTCTAGTGAAGATTCAATGTCCCACATCCTTGAGTTTTACACTGCTGACTTGTATCACCAGAACAAACATGTCCTGCGACCCATAGTAACATTAGTGTAGCAACAGAGCTAACCCAGTACCCCACACTTTAAAAGTACGATACAAACAATACAGGGTTATATCTTACAGTAGACACTTTTATATAGCACTACGATATATACCCTAATGTCGCACAGCACTACCAGCCCCAATCGCTCTGCTCTGAAGAAATTGGTACTGGGCTCTATGGGCAGCAGAGAGGGATCAGGCTGCACTTAAAAATTATTGAAAATTATTCTCTACGTCTCTGTGCTTTTTTGGCCACACATTGAGCCAGAGGACAAGTGTGGCTACAAAGTATGGCCCAAATCACGTATATTAGATAAAGTATAAAGAGTATCAAAAAGTTGAATGATAGCCATAATATCCAGAAAAAGGTCAATTTGATATATGAATTGCTGAAGTAGCACAAAGTATGTAGGAGTAGTTAGACTGCCAAAAACAGCGGAAGAGGTGAATAATAATAATAATAATAATAATAATGATGAAGAAGAAACTGGCCGACCCGAAGAACAATAGTGTGAATGCTTTCAGCATTGCATTTAATTAAGAAATGGAATTCTGCAAAGAAACATTTAGATAAGCCTGATGCATTTTTCAAGCAAGTCCTATGAACAGATGAGGTTAAAGTACTCTGGCTGCAATGAGCAAAGGTATGTTTGGAAAACAAAGGGCACAGAATTTCATGAAAAGAACACCGTCCCAACTGTTAAACATAGCGGGTGGATCAGTCATGCTTTGGGGTTGTATTGCAGCCAGTGGCATGGTGAACATTTCATGGGTAGAGGAAAGAATGGATTCAATTAAATTCCAGCAAATTCTGGTAGCAAACGTGACACCATCTATAAAAAAGCTGAAGTTTAAAGGAGGATAGCTTCTACAAATGAATAATGATCCTAAACACACCTCAAAATCCACAATGGACTACCTCAAGAGGTGCAAGCTGAAGGTTTTGCCATGGCCCTCACAGTCTCCTGACCTAAACATCATTGAAAATCTGTGGATAGATCTCAAAAGAGCGGTGCGTGCTAGACAGCCAAGGAATTTTTGGACTTTTGTAAGGAGGAATGAGCGAAAATCCCTCAAACAAGAACTGAAAGACGCTTGGCTGGATACTACTGTAGGTACTAAGTATGCAGGGTGCCTAAACAATTGCTGTGGGCCCTTCATTTTCTGAGGGTCCTGTCATTTTTGAAAATGTAAAAGATGAAAATAAAAAAAAAGTATATTGTATAAAATGGAAGGGGAATGTGTTATCTGTAAGTATGCCTTTTGGAGATCATTTCATCTTCCTTCACATGAACAGAAATTTTAACCAGGGGTGCCCAAACTTTTGCATGCCTCTGTATAGCATCTTGACAGCATGGGAATGTTGGTCATTTGGTTTTAACAATAAGTGATTTGCTCCATAAGTGAAAAACTGATGTTTAAAAATGCCATTCTTACACTGACTGCAGAAATTCAAAAATTTTCAAATATTCGGATTTTGAGGTAAAAATCTGATATTTGCCAAACTTCATTGACCATGACTCCAAATTTTTGTGTGTCTATATATATATATATATATATATATATATATATATATATATATATATATATATATATATATATATATATATACACACACACACACACACACACACACACACACACGTGTGTATATGGGTCTATAAAGAAAGTCTCTTCAACACACTGTCAGTGGCTGGTCTGTGAACTAACATGTACTGTGTCCTCAGGTGGGCATCATCACCACAAAGAATAAAAGGGCTGAGAAGCTGACTGATCTGGCAGGTGAGGATCACCTGAATTGCTGATGTTAGACTCCACCCCTCAGTGTGAATGAGTTCCCTAGAGAGAGTGGTGAAAATGGTTTCAATGATAAAGACATGTTATCAATAAAACAGCAGTTACTGCGACAGAGAAATTGTCAATTATTACTCACGAGGCCATGGTGAACCATAACTTTTCAATCACCATAGAAGATCACTGTCCAGAGAATGTCACAGCGTTTTTGGTCTTAGATTGTTTCTCTGTGAAGTTTCCAGGTGCAGCTTTAATGAACCGTAATGTGTATATTTTCAACACAGGAAATCCAAAGAAACACATTGCTGCTCTGAAGAAAGCAGTGGACACTGTGTGTGTAGGAGAACCATCTCTGTACAACTCTCTCAACCTTGCCATACAGTCCCTCAAGTAGGTTCTGCAGTGTTGGTGTTGTATTCTGGCTTCTCTTATGTTATTCATTGTCACTCGCATTGTGCTTGTCCTTGTTTGAAGGCACATGCCTGGACATACAAGTCGGGAAATCCTGATAATCCTCAGTAGTCTCACCACATGTGACCCAGCCAACATCTATGAGCTCATCAAGGTAACGTCACAGCCATACCAAAGGTTCCACTGTCCACTCAATAGCTGATGAGGTTTTTAACTAAAAGTAAATCCTTTTTTTACTGCATCTCTGTTCCTCCTCTGTCAGATCCTCACATCTCTGAAGGTGCGGGTATCAGTCATTGGCCTGTCCGCAGAAGTCCGGGTGTGTACAGTGCTGACCAGGGAAACAGGTGGCCGTTACCATGTTATCTTGGATGAGAGTCACTTCAAGGAACTTCTGATGATGCATGTCAAACCTCCTCCAGTCAGCTCCTCTTCTGAATGCTCTTTAATACGAATGGGTCAGTACACAGATGTTGTACCTCCCTTTGGTAATGAAGTATCTCTCCTCTGTCTCTGACCTAACTGGAAACATAAAACACCACATCCACTGTCCTGCAGCTACACATTTTTATCAGAGCTGCTTTTAGATTAAATGTAGAATAAAGAATTTCTTTCATCCTGTTTGGGTAAAATTTAGACCTGCAGTGCCTAGCTGTTTTAGGGGGGTAAATATCTGAGCCTGCTCTGTTGCAAGATGGATCTGTCATCTGTGTGAGGTAGAGAGGTTAGACAGTGTTGTAAGAAATCACAAAACACTATTCATGCAGTCTTTTCATCAGGTTTACTGACATTAAGAGAAACACAATGACACTAACCTCATACTTTTAGTCTGGAGACACTGTCCCTTTTTCCTGGGAGTTAGGATTGGTAAGGATTTGAATTCTTTGAATCTGAACTTCCTCAGTTTGCCACCAACATCACCTGAAATATGTGAAAGTAGACATAATATCCTAATATAATACTTAATATGAATCCTGTTCCTCCTCAGGTTTTCCTCAACACACTGTTGCTGCTCCGACTGATCAGGATGCCAAGCCTTCATTCAGCATGTCGTAAGTATAAAACTGTAAAGTAACTCTGAGCTTCGTATAATCTTTGTAATATGTTGCTCCTGTTGTGTGTGTGTGTGTGTGTGTGTCTCAGTCATCTGGACAGCAACAGTGGTCCAGGTCTGTCTCTAGGAGGATACTTCTGTCCACAGTGTCATGCCAAGTACACAGAGCTTCCTGTGGAATGCAAAGTCTGTGGTATGTCTATTATTACCATAATGTTAAATGTAACTTCATTTCTCTTCTTGTGGCATCAAAAAGTATTGTAGTTTACCTGTGTGTGTGTGTGTTGTCTCTGAGGTTTGACTCTGGTGTCAGCCCCCCACCTTGCCAGATCCTTCCACCATCTCTTCCCTCTCCCAGCCTTTAGAGAGATTCCAGTGGAAGAGCTTCAAGGAGACAGGTGGCTATGACACATCCACAAACTCATACACAGATATTGCGCTGCTGTATATCTAAACTTGTTATGATCTGGTTTCAGGTACTGCCAAGCTTGTCAAGGGGAATTTAAGGATAAAAGTGTGAGTACAGTGGCAAACTGAAGTTGTTTTTCCCCATTCCAAAACATATTGTAAATTATCCTTTGCAACATCTGAGAACATAGTGATGCACTGGCTGACCAAGGTACTTGGAGGTAGCCTAAATCACAATACACTACAAATTTAGTGTGATGGTCTTTTAGTGATTTCATTTCGGCACTCTAAACTTGGTAGCCATAGCAACTGTGGATATCATAGAGCATGGTCTATGCCTTAAGACCTTGTTTACAAAATTTACGTCACAGTTATATGAACTGTAGGATCCCGTGTCTTGGTAGCTTGACCCATACTCTGGTCAGTCTGATACCCTTAACTACTGTATAGAGCTGGTTGATTTAAAAAGAAGAGATATGATTTTTAGTGTAAAAACTTGTATTTGTGTATTCATGTGTTCATCTTCTTGTTTGTAGATATTTGCCTGTACAACGTGCCACAGTGTATTCTGTGTGGAGTGTGATATCTTCATTCATGATTCACTCCACTGCTGCCCCTCCTGTATTCACAGTCAGACTGCCCCCTGAAGCTTGGATGGTTGACAAAGGAAAGAACAAAGAGAAGTTAGAGGGAGAGACATTAAAATGATGTGAATCAGATGTTGTGACCTTCAGACAGCAGATCTCAATTCAGTCCATCATTTCAAAGACGTTGATGGACTCACCATAGCATAATCACTTGCAGGTGGAGGCAGTTCTGTTCTTGCTAAAGGTGGTGCTGAGTTGATTCAAAGCTCCTGTCTACTCAGACAATTTCTTGTCATCAAAGTGGCTTCATGTCAGAGATGATTTTGGTGTATTGTTCATAGTTTTGTATTGCAGTTCTGATTTTGACACTGTAATTTCAGTAAAACTGATTTTCTTTTTTATGTGTGTACTGTAAATTTTCTGTCTAGTTTTTCATTTGTTGTGCTAAATGTAGGGTTAGACACACACACTGTTACTACTACTATAGGTAGGTATATACTTTTTAAAATTTCTTAGAAAAATTAATCATATTCATATTCACCACTTCCCAGGTGGCTATTATACCGGGGAATATGGAGAACCCTTTAAGATAGCATTTAAATCTTTATGTTAGAACATTAAACAATTACCCTGAGAAAACATGAAAAATCGAAATATGTAAAAGGTAAGGATGCATTGATGTACTGTATCTGAGCTCTGGTTCCTGACTGAGTGCTGTACAGGTTGTGTAAGATCTACAGAAAAGACTGCGCCAAGTCGTTTTCTTCAGTTGATATCTTTCAAGTCCGTAAGATGGCAGTGATGGGACGATACGACAGAGGCAGCTGCCTGCGGAACCGGAAGAAAGGAAGCAGTAGTAGAAGAAGACATTTCTGGTTTTGAAACGTCTGCTGGGCTGGCGGGAAGCCCCGGTCATAACACACGAGCTAGTGACAGAGCAGCGCCGAGTCCTCTCCCAATGTCCCGCATTCTTAACGGTATCGTGGCGGTGTGTCCTGACCTGGGAATTGGATACAATGGAAACCTGCCGTGGCATCCTACTCGACTCTGGTAAGCGACGTTCGTTTGTAGGTGAAGAAATAATTGGTGCGTTCAACTTTGTTATGAGGTGATGCGTTGACGTCATCTGACGTGATGCAATTGATCGAGAAGAGAAGAGCAGATCCATGTGTGATACATGTGATGCAATGTTTGTCCGAATTCACAGGACGCATGGTAATGTAACAGTGAAGTTTGCCATGTCACATGCTTTGAACAACATGGCGGGAGGAATGTTTTTCGAGTTTGATCCATGACTACATCAGGATTGCCACCACGGTCGCCACCCGTCCCTTAAAATACAGAATCATCCCGTATTTGAGGATTAATAGTGCGTCCCGTTTTAAATTTATACGGGACGGGGTTTGCCCCGAATTTCCGAGTTGTCTTGAATGCAGCATCATTCGACTTGAATTTTGTTGAGACCTGTCCTTCTCTGCACGTGATCGGGTCAAACTTGCTGCCGTCGTTGGTTCGATTAAAGAGTGGGAAATCACTTGCAGCTTCAGGAGAGCAACTTGTACAACTCACATCGTAACCTGCTATGTGATTTGTACATGAAGGTTGTAGTGTGCTATCTGATACATATCTTTATTTCCCACATAAATCAAAATTGGTGTTGGCCACGTTACTTTTAGAGAGAAATTAGTTATAGTTACTAGTTACTTTCCCCAGAAAGTAACTGAGTTACTACATTAAAAAAGTAACTAATTACCAGGAAAACTAACTATTGCGTTTTTTATAAAATGCTCAAATATGTCAAATTACTTAGACTCGCCCCACTAACCCCCTAACCCACCTGGAACTGACCTATTCACTATAGGATTAACAATAGTCTTTAAAAAAAGAACTCCACAAATACCCCTAACCCATAAATACATATAGATTCACTTGCCAGTTAAAGCTGCATGCAGCTGTAACAGGCCCTTGTGCTCCGGTGGGCTTGCGCCAACCCGCCCACAGCAACTCTGTATGGCCATTATCACAGGAGTCTGCACTCAGGCGTGAACTGTGGCCACTGAAATCAAATGGCTGACTTCCTGTTTTCTTTAGACCATGGTTGCCAGAGATTTTATTGTGTCTTCTCATGCTCTATATGCCTACCAATTTTCATCCTCCTACACCTAAAAAAAAAACCCTATGGGGAAAGGTTTTTTTCAAAGGGGGCGTTACTGAGGCATTTTGCCCCACCCATGTGCAGCACCCCTATCAGATTGAAGTACTTGCTATTGCTCGTGTGTGTGTCAGTTCACATACAACAAAGTTCCATGGCGAGGGATTTGCCATCACCATGTCATGAAACTTCACAGCAGTCATAATGTAGCTTTTGGTGTCTACACGAAAACGGTGGGCCGGCATTTTCAGATTTTCCCACCCTGGAACCCATTTTCAAAAAATACAGTTTTCACCCCCCGAAAACACTGTTTCGGTCTGGACGAAATGATAAAATACTTGGGGATTCATTAAAATCTTATCCATCTGGATGGGCTCTGAGTGAGTGCAGCACAAGCTTCAGGGGCGGAGTCACACATGCGTGTGTCTTTCAGAACAAAATCCCAATTGTCCAGGAAAACAACAAAATAATCCCTCTCTCTTGTATAACTTCTCACAAATGAACACTATGCACATAAACTTTGATAACTCTATTTTGACAGTCATCAAAATCTAAAAACCCACTTGGGTAAAAGTAGTTGTTCAGTTAAATGTGGACCTAACTTTAACATATGTTCTTCTTTTACAGTAATGAATTCAAACACTTCCGAAAGATGACAGCGACTTCATCTGCAACAGGTAACTTATTGACTTTGTTGTGGGGGTTAGTAGAACTGTCAGAGCTTCCACTGGGTCAGTGGTTGAAGTTTTATAAGTCACAGTCAAACATTTACAGTAGCACAAAAACACTGAAGACTTAAGATGGGACAGAAGATTTCACCAGGGAGCTGCATAATTAACTGAAATATAAATCAAAATTATAATATGGCCAAGTGTAATATACATATTATAGGAGCTGCATTATTTTGTGTCAGAAATGGGGAAAAAAATCAGTCTAACTGGAATTACGACTCATTACTGGCTTACAACAACCGGTTTTCAGCCACTTGTAATGCTTACCCTCCCCAGACAGTTTAATGCCGCTCACATCTTGACCCATGTGATTACAACTCTGTTATGAGTCACACCTTGGCCTATGTGACCCTAACGACTCACTTGAAGGGTAGTTTAATGACCTTAAGGACAACTAAGGTGTCAACCCCACCAAGACGTAAATACTTGGCATTGTACCGTAATTTTTTTAGAACTTGGTTAGTGTTTAGAGATGTGATAGTGATACATGGAATAAGTTTGATATGTCTTTATGATACAGCCATACAGTTTCGTGCAAGAATCTGGGAAAAGTTGCCAGGAAATGTGTAAATTTCAACAACTTCTACCTATTCACCTATTTCATTGAAATTGAAATGAGGAAAGCTCTTTCAGGAAAACCTAACACAAATGAGAATTAATCGATGCTGCAGTTGTGAGCCCATTTCTGAGGGTGTCCTCAGATTTCTCAAGTGGATTGGCCCACTGACTTTACCAGTGTCACCCCAGTCATCACCATTACCACCTGCATCACACTTCAAAATATTCCCATACTCAATGCAGGAGTTGTGGAGAAAAAGACAGGCAATAATGAACCTTGTGGGCCACCTGGTCTTCAGCACCCCAAATGCCCTCTGATCTGAACATCTTCTGATTTAAAAAACCTGACCATGGCACCCATGTACCCCCAGCTACACTGCTGAGGGCCTGTGAAACAGCCAGCTACCCCACTGAAAACATCTTGGATGCTTTTGATGGCCTGGTCTAACATGTTATGATATGATATGCGAGAAATGTCAAAGTCTTTTGATGCACCACAAGCCAACTGCTAAACAGATACAACAATCTCATGATGATGTTATCTGATTATCATTGCACCCCATGAGGTGAATACGTTTCTCCATTAACAAATCACCTCCCTCAAATCAGAGGCGCAACAGGGGAGCATATACAGATTTCCCTTGCAGTGTGTCTTTTCTCCTTGACTCTCCTTGACCATTTTGAAGTGCATTTTACATAGTAATTTATGTAGTAATTTGAAAAATTAATTTATTGTGCTTATTTGTTTTTTGATTGATTATAAATAGATGTGTATAAATCGATCTATTTTTCTGATCATTAAATAAGGCGTTCTGGCCTAAGATAAGTTAAACTGATAACATGTTTTTGAGTGGAGAATCCCTTGAAATCTTGTGATACCTGATTAAGCCTGTGCCATGAATACAATTTCTCTCCTGACCCAACCCCCTTTTTCATTAAGGCCACACTATGTCAGCATTATGATTCACACATTCACTGACATGTTGTGGAAAAAGTTGGTTGGATGAGAAGGAGCCTAATGTCACTGTCCTGCAGGAAAGCAGAATGTTGTGATCATGGGCAGGAAGACGTGGTTTTCCATCCCAGAGAAGAATAGGCCCTTGAACAACAGAATCAACATCATCCTCAGCAGAGAGTACAAGTATGTCTCACACTACATGCCCACACACAATAGTGTCAACAGATGTGTTGTTGCAGATATGATGTGTCTTGCTCATACTGTTTTCTGTTTGATTTGGTTGATTCAATGTTTATCCACTGCTGAACTGTTTCCCCAGTTATACAGTGGTTGCAGTGTGATTGTGGGCTGGAATACAGTCAGAGGAATCCCTGTAAAACCAATCAAGGAATGCCACCTTTAATAACAAAGGCATCATTGCCAGGAAATAGTTGGTGTGGATTGTGGATGTACAAATCTTTGACTAATAGAAGCAGGGTTCATTCTCACAGTTCTATCTGAGGCTGGCTTTAGGCAGCAGAAGCATGTTGGTTAAGTTTTAGTTATTTATATTTTCTCCCCAGTGGGACAGCGTCAGCACAACTGTTCTGATGGTTGCTATAATTAGACGGGTGGGGTAGAGACATTGTAGCATATCTTATCTACCTTTTGCAAAAACACTTGTCCTTTACTTTTCCTTTAAAAACTTGCCCCTAGAAATTGCATTGTATCCCTTGCACCTATAACATTGTGCAGTGCCAGTGTGGACACCTGTATCTGTATTTTCCTGCTCCCTGCCCTGTCTCATCTGGTTCACTGGGATGATTTGTGACTGGACGAACAGGAGCAGTACATACTGGTAATAGTGCACAAAGCTAAACTGCCACCTAATATAAACTCATGGCTCTCCAGAAACAAGCAGCTAGCTATACTAGCCAATTTTAATATGATCTAAGCTGGCACCTAGCTAATCATTTTAGATTTGTGGCTTGCATGTTTGCGGAAAGGGTCCAAGCTGGCTGCAGAACATTTATATATTGCAATATTGTTAGTTTTCACAACAATCAGTCTGAAACTGGCCCAATAATCTCACAAATAACCTGTGTAATTGTGTCCTGCATAGGTGCATCTGTTTCTGGTCAGTCGTAATGGAAACATGCCAGTGGTGCGTTTCAACCAGAGTGAAAACAAACACGTGTACAAGATGAAAAATGAAACAGTATATCACTGTATAACACCAGTATGTGTGAAAACACTCACTCTGGCTAAACAGTTTTTAAATGAATTTTTGTTTATTCCTAGATTATATTTGTTCTTTCAGTTGTCTGTCAAACTAGACTAGAATAAAAGTTAAATGTCGTTCTTTTGTTGTATTTATTCATGTTTTATGAAGGGTTTATATTATGCACACAAAGTATAAAATGATTTTTTTTTTTTTTAAATAACACACTGGTATCGGCATCGGTACTCGGTTTTGAGCAATACTCATACCACATGAATTGGAATCACTATCGGAGGAGAAAAAAATGGTATGGGAACATCTCTACTCTGTGTCTTCCCCCTAGCATCTCTTGGCTGAAAACCAACCTCGCAAGATCAGCGCCTCCAACCCGGTGTCTCAGAACTCTTATGACACTACGATACAAACATGCCCCGTAATCTGTAACCTCTTGTTAGCATTACCCACCTCTGTAGATTGCTGTCTCGCCGGCTTCGTTGAAAATAAATGCACATGGCCAGGGGGGAGGGAGGAGGGTTAGCTGTGAGTTATTAGGATAGTGAAAATATGCACTTCAAAACTGTAGGGGGAGCTCTGCAGTGAAAAAAGAAACCAAAACAGCAAAAAAGCAACTGGACTTGCATAGTTCCCCTTAAGTTGGCATTGATCAACGCTGACAACCGTCACTCTTTTGGGGTGGATTCAGAGACTCTCTAAGAGATATGGGCACATAAAAGCAAACCTTACTTTCATGAACTGAACCAATGAGAGGTGGGGAAGAAAATGATGTCACACTGTTGCGTTTCTTCAAATCATATAAATAAACTCAGTATAATACTTCACCTCAACTATCGCTCAGTGCTCAGCTGTAACTTTCAATATTCCCCCAGAACCCTACCCACAGGAGCACACCACTTGGCAGCAGACTTCAGCTCAGCTCTCAGGCTCATCGACACTGAGCTGGCAGACCAGGTTGACCAGGTGTGGATTATAGGAGGCAGCTCTCTTTACAAGGTACTGCAAGAACCACCTTGAGTGCTCTCCATTGGCTGTTTTACAAACTGTACAAATGTTCTGACAGCATAGCTTTACCTTTACAAATGTATGAATTATTTTTTTATGTATGAGTATGGCAAGAGAAATAGGAGCAATGAGGAGTTCAGTGCAAGTTTCATTCATCTTACCAGTAACAATATAAATAAGTATAATTATGTCATAAAAATATGAATAAATAGCATGCAAATCATATCAAATATTTTGTTTTGCCATAGTGGGTGCAAATATTAGTGATGCCCATTCACACTTCTGCACATACTAACTCATTGTTCTGATTGCTTTGGGCAACTAGGAGATGATGGAATGGCCAGGAATCAAGAGACTGTTCATCACACGAATCCTGAAGCAGTTTGAGTGCGACACATTCCTTCCTGGATTTAGTCCAGATAAATTTCATCTACTGCCAGAGTAAGATCAGTATACACATTATTGTCGGTCATCTAGATTCATCACGAACGGATTCTTATTAGTACATCTTATTTATTGGTGCTCTTGGAGCATATTTTATCTTCACATATTCTCAAGCAGTCGGACCATCAGACAGGTTTAAAACAGAGACCCATGTTGGAAGTCACATATTAGTGCCAATAGATGGCTACAACACTACTGTTTGAAAGCAAAACCAAACACCTTTGACTGTGGTAAGACCATGGTGTTACTAAGACCAAATGTTTGTGGCTCTTTCATATGCTGTTAATATTGTGAATTTTTCAGTTTGAATTCTGGCCACCCTCACTGTAACAACAAATTCAAGCATGTAAAAGAAAAAATGAAGTCCTTTCATTTTATTGGCATCCTACAATATAATAATCTCTGACCTCATGCGGTCATCACTCTGCAGTAAAAGGGCACTTAAACACAGCAGCCAGGCAGGAAAGAGACAGCATTTGACTACCCACACATATCAGCATTAGCAATAACTGAATGCAATTCACAATGTCAGAGCCATGTGTGAATAAGCTTATTTTCCCCTGGCCAGGTGTGGGAGTGCAGCTCACTGTGGCTACTCCTTCTTCAGACATTCCTTGGTTGCAGATGAATGTCAGCAGAAGTTTTAGGATCACTGACAAACACATTGCCTTCCTGTGACTGCTTTATTAAAGTCAATTCATTATGTCTATTAAGTGTTTTCATGTGAAGTTGTCTAAGGCAGATACACAACATGTTAGGAGTGTTTGGGCCATTGACTCAGTCTCTATGGTATATAGCTCTAGACCTTTAACACTGATGTGTTTACCAGATGAAATGCACAGTAAGGTTTCTTTCTCCAGGTTTCCAGGAGTGCCAACGGAGCTGCAGGAGGAGAATGGTATTCAGTACAGATTTGAAGTCTATGAGAGCACAGAGCAATGAAGAGGACGAGGAGAGAGGAAAATAATTTTTGAAAATGGCCACGATGTCATGATGGCATGCCACATTTTGAGCTGAAATAAACTACATTTCAAATTTAAATACATTTCAGTTATTCCCGCTGTATTTATACACAGAAGTCACAAAAACACTTGCTAAGGAAAAGGTGTTTATTATTAACATTATCATCCTTTTCAACAGGCCTTTTACAGCACGGGCAGCTTTTCTGTGGAAATTATTGCTAGGATTTATCTTTTTCATACTTGTTAT
This sequence comes from Caranx ignobilis, assembly GCA_021432705.1. Taxonomy (NCBI): domain Eukaryota; kingdom Metazoa; phylum Chordata; class Actinopteri; order Carangiformes; family Carangidae; genus Caranx; species Caranx ignobilis. The sequence goes on from MU270014.1 coordinate 30,225,229, forward strand.
ACTTTAAAATATTCAACTTTTTCTCCAATTTTTCTCACATAGGAAAAGTATGGAAGAGGAAAAATAAAAAGTGAAGTTTAAAAGTCAGAATCCTGAGAACTCACTTTTTATTTTTACAGTGGCTCTAATCCTTTTCTGTAGAAATGCATTGGAACAGGCTTCAAACTCTAAAAATCTCCAACAACTTTCAATTTAAACTACTTCTACATACTTTCAGCTACAGACTTTACTCAGCTTCTAAAATGTTGACAAATTTTTCAACTGTTGAACTTCTATTCAGCTTTTTCATATCTTCTACCATTATTGATATCTAACCTTTAAAAGCACATGAGCATTTCTGACAAATTTCACACTTTATAATGAGTTTGTACGCATCTAATGAGCAGAGGCTAGAGTGGGTGATGTCATTGCTAGAGTGGGAGAGAGAGAGCCAAAAAAGCAACTCGGGCTTTTCCCTCTAACCTCTAACCCTCCCTCTAACCAAATTACACTATACACATGATTTTCTCCACAGTTGTAGATACACTTGTCTTATCTCATGTGATGTGCTAAAAGCACCAGAGACTTACTGAATTTTATCACTGAGCCTCTAAGTGCAGCCAGATCCCTCCATATACCCCAGTACAATTTTTTTCAGAGCAGAGCAGATGGGGCTTCAGTTTGTAACCCGCTGTGTAAATTCACCAAAAAAAAAAAAAATAGTCACACCTCACACAGAAGTCCTCTCTTTCCACTTAGCCTCAAGACCTTAAGCTATCATTCAACAGTCTTTGACTCATTGAAGTATAAAACTCTGTTTCTTTTTAGGCTCTTTGTGGCTGAGTGAGAGCATCAGTATACTGATCATGAGGTTATGGGTTTGATTCCTGCCTGAGCAATCTCTGTGGCATGTCATTCCCCCAGTTGCTCTCTTTACCAATTTCTTCAGCTAATTCAGCAATGGCGTTCAGCTTTCAGCATTCACACGGATTTTCCTTTTGGAAATGCTTTTTCTAGTTAATCATCAAACCTCATTTGCAGACATAGTAATCATTGGTTGTGTAGCCTTAGCCATAACGTATTCTCTCCCACCATTACCTAGTCATCTCCCAGTTCATTATTATTTTTATCTTCATGTCCTCTTGTGTTATTTTGAACTGGAGACTGCAGATCCATTGATTTAAGAAGTCATGCCTTATAATATGAGATAATAATCAATAATGAAACAATAATCAATAGAATAACAATTGTCACCTCAGAGGCCAGGTCCCCCTCTTAATAAATTAATTAGTATTTGTAATAGGGATTTTTTATTCAGAGGTTCCAGTGTAGAATGTTCAAAAGGCATTTGTGTGTTTTCATGATGTGATAGCCCAGGTTTATTAATGGTGGGTTATACACAGTAAAACTGAGAGAGAAAGAAACTGCAGTGGGAAACAGTGTCTTTTATTGTTTCCATGTCCCTGTCCACCGATACCATGATATGAGGTAAATGTGATGATGCACTATTTCCTTCCTGTAGGTCTCATCTGTTACCTGCAGTTACCTTTACTGCTGAGCTGAGAGTTCTCAATCGACTTCACTACTACCAGGACCACTGATACTCACGCAGACATTTCACTTTTCATCTGTTGGATGTCTGTCAGGTTGGATATGTCCCTAAAGACATTACTAGATTTGGTAGAAGATTAAATCCTTTTCAATCACACAAACTTCTTTAATCCATCACTGACTTCTGAATATAGTGATACATCTTCTGAAAGGAATGAATATCGCTATTGTGCAGTCCTCACCAAAATAAATGTCTGCAGCCTTGAACCCTCTGTTGACGTCAATGGGACTTTTGTCACTGCGTGCATTAAAGGCTGAAAAGAAATGAGTCTTACCTGCGCAAATGCTTCACCAAAGACTACTGTCTGACTTTGGCTGTTCACAGTAGGATGTGCTGTCATTGGCTGTGTGCTTCCTGTTGCTCAGCTGCCATAGGCCAGGCTTCCACTGTCATCTGACATATATCAGTCTTCACACTCTCCTTTCATCAGTCATTCTCCTGCATGGATTTCTGCTCTCAGCATCGGCTTCTCCTCAGCTTATCAACTGGGAGGGGCCTGCAGTCTCAATAGCTCTTGTGGCAAAGAATGAAACACATTCAGGTAGGTTTATGCATATACCATCAGTAACTTGCTGTGTAGACTTGGTGTTAGTGTTCATTTCTTCACCATAGTTGTGCTTTAGGTAGTTTTGTTTTGCTGCATGTTGTTGAACCAGAACTCATCAGTTCTTTTTTAGGGGTCAGACAGCCTAAGCTGCCCGGACTCTATTGTTTTCCCCAGTATTCTTTTTCTTCTTCCTAGGAAATCCTACTTCCCATGCACTGCAAACTTTGCAAACATGCTACAGTTTTGCACCACAGATGTATATGTGTATAGAGAAGCCATGCATATAAAGCACCAAAAATAAACATTGTAATAGCAGTGATAATAAATAATATCAGTCTTTTATTCTTGACTAAAGATGAGCATGACAAAATGTTACAGAATGACATTTCTCAGCTGTCTGTCTCTGTCATTAGCTATTCTGTCTGTTTGGGTGCTGGTTGAAGGCCAGGCCTGAGTGCTCAAAGAACACAGATGCGGGTGAATGTCATCCAACAGAAAAGGCTGCTGACTGGTCTGGACAAATAAATTTCAGTGGTCTCAAATGGACCATGAAACCATTGTGAGAATAAATAAAATAGTGCTCCTGGCATTTAGTATCATTCACAGATTGCTGACTGTTCAGCAGATATCTTGATTTTTAATTGTTGGTATCTTTACTGCAGTAGCTACATTTCATTTTTCATAAGGCACATTTCATGATGCCTTCACACCAAGCAGTGAGTTTGCTAACAGGTTTCTTCTTATTGGGTCTATGCCTGGCTCCAGTAGATGTTGCCTAATACTTTATTGATTTGACCTCATGTCTGAGAGACCAGTGCAGTATTGCACCTTTAACTAAGAATGATGATCAACTTCTAAAATGTTCACAAAACCACCCAGTTTTACAAACAGCAGTTGAAATGGAATTTACCCTGACCAACAGGAACAAGTGAATTTTGCTTACTTGCTGCAATAACAACAATAATAATTCACAAATAATATGCTAATATAAAGTCATTTGGCATTATTGTGAGGCAACTTTAACTTTTGGTAATAAATAATTGCAGTAATTGCTTATTTAAATATGAATATGTGTAATTTGAAGTAATTTCATGCCAAACCTTACAGACAAATGCAGTTCCCTGCAGCTCTATGGAGTTTTCAGTCAAAGTTGTGTAATAAATACAGCATTTACACTGCTGTTTGGTCGTTTTGAGATCAGACAGCAACAGAATATTTTATTTTCACTAGCCAGTTTAGAGCAAATGTGTTATGTGGAAGGCTGGGCTTTTTAACATGATGTCCTAGTCCATCATGACAGGGAATGTGTGACACTGTGATGAACAGGGATGAATGTAAGCCGTCAGACACACTGACAGATTTCATGCATAGTGACATAACTGACATAATCAACAACCTTGTTTCAGCCATATATGAGCCCATCCTAAAAGAGACGTAACTGAAAGGGATTACCCTTTTTGACCATGAATTTTGATTCAGTCAGTTTGCTGATGATACAATATTTTAAGAAATAAATAAACTATAGAAAACACCTGAAACCATATTTTCCAGAGCATCTGGTTTAAGTTTGGATTTGAACAAATGTGAGCTTCTTCCGCTGTACCCCTGCAACGAAGTCCACATAATGTCCTTTCCTGTGAAAAAAAGAAGTAAAATATGGGAAGTAATAATTTTCTTGAAAAACTAGAAATTATGAAGAAAACTTTAAATCAGTGGTTAACTAGATATCTCTCCATTTTTGGCTGAAACATACTGTTCAAAGCTGATGGCATTTTAAAATTGGTTTATCCACGCCAGCCTTTATTTCTTGCGCCTCAAAACATAAGAAAGCTAATTCAGTTATATATGATTTCATATGGAGAAACAAAACACATTATATTAAAAAGTCACAACTAGTCAAAAATGTAAACAAGGGAGGATTAAATACATTAAATGAAAATGTTATTTGCAAATAATTTTAGCCCTCATGGCTCCACCTTATATGGAATAACGGAACAATCGCAATAAATAGGTAAACTATTAACTAATTAACTAATAATATTTGTAGCTGACCTGATAACCAAGGCTTAATCTTGAAACTTGATTCCTAAAATGAAAAATGTAATATGCAGTGCTCCTGTAGAGAATACAGTAAAATTTGCCAAGCAGTACCTGCTCCATTCCAGCAAATTCAAAACACACTTTCACATTCAAAAGTAAGGATAATTTTACCAGAAAAACTGGAGATAAAAAATGCAGCAATAAAGTCATATGGAAGATGTTTAAAGAAATAGTTTTTTATGATCTTGCAAAAGCTAACAAGTATGTTAAATATTTGAACTGGCCAATCTCCTCAAAAACTAAAGAATTATAATCTAAAATTATCCATGGTTATTATCTTTATTATTATGCAGCCACAGTAACATTGAAGAAAAGATTCTAACTATTGAACATCTTTTTTATTCTTGTCCAGTAGTGACACAGTTCTGGCAGACTTTGTTTGACTGGTTAAACAATGAGATAGAAAACATCACACTCTTTAATAAAGATCAAATTTATTCAAAGATAACACCCCCCCCCCCCCAAAAAAATGTCAGATCTGATAAACATGGTTATAATTTTGGAGAAATATCATGTAAGCTCCGGCAAATGGAAAAATAAATCTCCCTCACTAATGTGGTTTAAAAATGAGTTACACAAACACTTCAGTTCCTTAAGATTATTACCAAACGCATGTAAGAAATTTTATATCGTATTATTATCTCATTTATGTAGGCCCCTCCATCCAACAGCAGTAAGACGCAGACAACTCAGAGAGACAGCCTTTAGCAGAGAGTTGCCATCTAGTAGTAGTATCATAACTGCATTTCTGATGCTTAACCAAACCGTTTGAAAACTGGTCAAAAACTGAGCAAGTTTGGGTGAGAGAAGCATAAACGAGTCACCCCACTTTCACCCGCGGGATGTTCGAACTCGGGGCCAATCAGGAAGGGCATATAGACATATATATAAGATATAGATGAGGGGGTACTGTGTGGCTCAGTGGCTTGAGCAGGTGCCCCATATGCAAAGGCAACAGTCTTCACCACAGCTGGCCCTGGTTCGAATCCTGCACCGGGTGGCCCTTTGCTGCTCGTCATTCCCCCTCTCTCTGCCTCCCCATTTTCTGTCTCTCTCAACTGTACTATCAAGCAAAGACAAAAGCCCAAGAAATATACTTAAAACAAAAAAAAAATGGCCAGATGGGTCACCCAGCACTGCTGCCCAATGACACAGCATTGCCACACCACCACTTTGTGTCAGTCTGCTCACTCCGAGCATTATGCCCATGGTGCATGTTCCACTCTAATAACCAGGATTTGTTCAGTTTTTGACAGATTTTCAGTTTGGTTTGTTATGAGCATCCGAAATGAGTTATGAATAGTTTTTTTTTAGTGCAGATGACTGGTGGACACCTGGATGGATACCTTACCACTGCAAGAGTCAAGAGCGTGAGTAACTGACCCAATATGGCCACCTATGAGTTACATCTGTGCGTATTTCTGTCAACATGGGAATCAAACCCACAACCTTAAAGCTGGGGTTGGTAATCCTGGAGAGCTAGCAAGAGAGCTAACAAGATTTGAAAATTGTACCTCCTCTGAGTTCCACCCCCCTCCTCCCCCTCCCGTCAGTGTGTACGTCCAAGCCACGCCCCCACAAACTGGGAATGCGCACGAAAATGAGAGGACTATATACGAATATGAATACGAATTACTTCAGTGATCCCCAAAGGGAAATTCATTTGTCTGTCAGCTCATCAACCATTTGCAGAAGAATGAAGAAGCCTGATGACTGAAGGTACAAAGGATCTTCTATATTTCTCCGTCCTGCAGTGAAGAGAGAGGAGCCGTCCACCACCGCTCTTCTCTTGGTCCATCAAGGTGTTATGAAGAGGATGATCTGAGTTGTTCAGAGTGGCCTCCACCAGCGTGTGTCTCTCCACCACATCCTCAGTGAGTCCATCAGGGAGACATGACTGAAGTCCAGTGCCTCAGGATGTTTAGTCTGTCTCCTAGCAACGACTTCATGGAGAACTTCACATGGATCTTCAGCAGTAGTCGTTGGTGGGATGTACACAAGTATTGTTTTGATTTGAAAAATGTCTGCTTCCTGAGTCTTCACCCATATCTCCAGCTCCTCATCACTCTTGTTGAGCAGAGAGTTGATATTTTGCATGATGACTGACGGCAGAAAGGACCTACAGTACATCTCCACCTCCAAGCCTTCAACCTCTGCACCACCAGCACAGCAACCATGAAAGCAGCTCCAGTACATCTCCACTTCCAAGCCTTCAACCTGAGGTGACAGACAAATGAATTTTCCTTTGGGGATCAATAAAGTAATTCGTATTCGTAAATCTTCTTTGAGCATCAAATGTTTTTACCAGGGTTACAACTCATCATTCATTTGCTGCACCTGGAAATGTTGCCAGGCCTCACAAGATTACTGAAACAAACATTTCTTACTCACGTTCATATTAATGTAGATTCCTAGAATAGCTTCTTCGTCTTTTTTTCTCTCTTTTTTCTTTTTTTTAACAATCCTCAACCTTGAGTTCTCCAAATATCTGAGCTTGTACTAACCTGTGAAGGAGAGCCTCCTTATGTTTCCCACAGTTATATACAAAATAGAAGGACTTTCACGTGCTGTGTAGGGGAGCCCAGTTCACCCTCACTTGCAGTGGGAAGTCGTTGAGACCATACACTGTAGAAGAGAGCTGTAGAAGAGCTGGTGACCAGCTCCCTGAAGCCAGGTTAGTTAATTTGGGTGTGTTGGATGATGGTTAAAACAAAGGAGAGGTGATGTGCAGAATTTGGGAGGAGAGAAGATGCAAATGCAGCATTGTTTTATTCAAGATTAAACTGTAGCTCTTCACTGCAACTCAGTCAGGTATTCTGAACCATAGCAATGCCTGATTACAGAAACAAACCACAGTGCTTATCCCAACACATCATGTATTATCAATTGCAGAGCCCATATTCTGAAACCTGAATCTGGCAATGGCTGCATTTATTTTCAGCAATCCAACTCATGTCAAGTGTACTAACTAAAGCACATCACAGAGTTGGTCAGAGACTCGCTCATTAAACTTACCTGTGTCTGGTGCATTACACCTGTGGTGAAAAAGGCATATTGATGTGAACTTTAACAGTCATTATTTTTGCTCACCTCAGTTGTATTCACATCTTCCACATCTATGACAGTTGTATAATCTATTACATAGGGTATTAAGATTTACATGTTCATTGTAAGTGTGTGAATATGTCAGGGTGCAGGTGTATTTAATAACAGGAAAAAAAAGACTGGGAATGGATCTGAAGGAGTCTGTAATCAATGTGTCAAACTAAGCATCTGCAGTTTAACAGTTCTGTGTGACTTGAAGACCAACAACTCTAAGCCACTGATAGCTGATCACCAGTATTTTCCTTCCTCTATTGCAGGCAGTTGGCTGTGTACACCTTTGGACAAACAAGTGACAATTTATCAGAGAGAGGGTGGATAAGAGACAACCAAGAGCTTTACAATGGATGAGTCAAGAGAAGTCCGAACAGATGGCAACTCTCTGCTAAAGGCTGTCTCTCTGAGTCGTCTGCGTCTTACTCGGCTGCTGTTGGATGGAGGAGCCTACATAAATGAGAGTAATGAACATGGTGAGACACCACTTATGGTGGCCTGCAAGACATGCCATACAGACTCACAGAGTGTACCCAAACACAAAATAATTCGGTACGTTCCATCAGACATATGAATGCTATTGATTTGTGAAAGCCTGTGTTTGTTTAGGATTACTAGCTGCCGCTTTCCTGGTGTAATAAATACAATCTTAACTCCCAGGTATCTTCTGGAAAATGGTGCTGACCCAAACATCCAAGACAAGACAGGAAAAACAGCTCTGATGCATGCATGCCTCGAACAAGCTGGAGCTGAAATTCTGTCACTCCTTCTGAGCAGTGGAGCTGATCCAACTTTGGAAGATCATGCTGGCTTATCAGCACTGATTTATGCAGTCAATTCAGGAAACAGGGATATCTTACAGGTCCTCTTAGATGCCTGTAAAGCAAAGGGTAAGGAGGTTATTATCATCACTACCAACAAACTACCATCTGGCCATCAGGTTACGAAACAGTACCTCAATGTCCCTCCACCCTCTGACCTTGAGGAGCATCTGCATTACACCCCAACATCTGCATATGAACTCCAGCTCCAAACTCTTCCACAAGGCTCCTCAGCAAGTGCTCCTCCCCAGCCAGGTAGCCCCTTTCTTTGCCTCAGGGATTCCCACTGTTTTGGCTCAGGCCCCAGCCTTATCACATCGCAACCAGGTTCTCCAATTCAACATTCTAGTCCTTTACATGCTAATGGTATGGATAAACAAAACAATTTTCATAGACCACACTCAGACCAGTGGTCCAAAGGCCCTTCCTTCCTGCTGCAGCAGAGCCAGAACTCTTCTCTGACAGAAGAACTGGTGGAAATTACACCTGAGGAAGATTTGCCCTCCAGAATCAATAGCAATATCAGCCACAATAGATCTGTTGCTGTATCATGCAACCATAGTATGGATATCCAAGACACAACAGGGTTTCTGAAATCAATAGAGAATGTGTCAGGAAATGATAATAAGGGAGGAGTTGGAAGAAGTTTTGGTAGAAAGATGTCATATGACAGTGCTGCAAGTTCACTGCATTTTGCTTCCCATCCAAACCTGCATCGATACAGTCTCCCCTTTCCCCATGAATCCAGCCCTGTGGATGAAGACTCTTCTGACGGTTTTACACAATTGAATGTTTCTAGTCTGGAAAATGTGGTCCATCGCCAGAGCATTGGAATTAACCACTACAGTTCTGACTCTCAGTTACCACAGTTTGGCAGCAGCCGAAACAACAGCTCAAAGAGCAGTGGTGGGACTGGAATGGGAACAGAAAGGCACAAGCTCATCAACAGCAGATCTTCCACTCTGTCAGGATCCAGGGAGTTCTTGGAGAGCCCTTTCCAAAACCGAGGCACAGCCTGGCTGGACCGGAGAGGCTCTGGGGCTCTACTTCTGGATCACATTGCCCACACTCGCCGTGGATACCTCCCTCCTCTGAACCCCCATGCTCCCATACCAGACATTGGGGTAAACTCCAGCTCTTCCCACCCTTCAAGAGTAAGTAGCAAGACGCTGAATGGTGTTCCTACAGGGTCAAAAACTTTTGTTCCATGTGCACCTGTTTTCCCAAGGAATATACAAGTGAAGAAAATGCTATGGCGGCGCCACTCAATGCAGAGTGAGCAGATGAAACAACTCGGAAACTTCGAGGGAACTTTTGGCCACTAGAATATTATTCTTGCATGTTTTGAGGAAGTTGTATGCACTTACCAGTGTTACATATTTTAGTAACAGTCTACTCATATTTCAGTGAGGAATGTATACTGCAATTTTTCAAAACAGCTACATGACTTTGACCTTCTGTTTACAAAGCTTTCAATGTCTGATTTTCTTCCTCTGTGAATGGAATTGCTCATTTGTTATTGAGATGATTGATTATGTGACATGTGATAAATAGGGGATGCTGGTCACATGATAAGAGGGGATGTAAACCCTGTTATGGCAGATGTGCTTGATTTTACTGCTGCCGTCCACTGACTCCTGGTTCGTGATCTCTTTCCAGTCAACACTGTGAGTGACTTTGGTGTGCCATTGTTACACACCTGAACAGGAACTTCAGATAGAAAGCACAGCTTATTGAGTTTCATTCTCTCCCTCATTTTTTTGTAACTGTGATAAAGGTATAAAAATAGTGAGTGGGCTCATTTACATTTTCAAATTCATATGTATATACTGAGTGTTAAAAGTTAGACAATCATTCAAATAAAAAAAGAAAAACATATTTTATAACTCCATTCCTTATGTGTCCCTGAAATACAGAAGGAACACATTTACTTTTGAAAGCCAGGCAGAGTTGAGATGTAACATTACAGAAACGTTCATCTTTGAGACCTTGATTCTGAGGGAGGACAGTGCAGTGAATACAGCTCAACAGACATAACAATATATATATATATATATTCTACAACATGTACAAGTATAAATAATATATTCATTAACTAGATTAGAAACATGCTCTGAACTGTTGGAATAAAATTGGTTGTAAATTGCAACACTTACAAGATTTCTTTTTCAGTCCACTTTCTTTGTGTTGGAGGTGCCTACCCTTAGAAATCCACCTTTGATGTAAACTGTCAGTTAGAAAATCTGCATCTTTGAAAACATAAAACTTTCTGTTATTTTTCTCATTGTGTACAGAGCTGGCAATTGCCAGTGTTCTTCATTAAACTCTATTTAAATAAACCTTGTGCCTTCAAGTTTGCAGTGGCCTGCTCCCCAGCATATTTCAAGAGAATAACATGGATATCTACTCAATAGAGACCAAACAACATGATGTCCCAGCCACCTAAGGTAGTGACAGCTCTCATGTCAGTTAAGACTGAAGTTGATCTGTCAGGTGCTTTATTCAAAAGAAATTACCAGAACATTCACTGTTAAGTACATAGTATGAGTGTTCCTGCTCTGAGTCCTGGACTGCAAGTTTCAACCAGGAATTTTCCTGTACCATGAACAACAAAGCGAACTGGTATGCCAATTCATCTGGTACTGTGGAATCTTAGTTACAGGTGGCTGAAACTGAACAGATGAAAATGACATGAATTTACAATGTGAATGGTAGATAGGGAATTAAAGTAAAACTAGAAAGACCCGTTTTGCCCCACTTTTGGCACAGAGGTTGTAGGTTGACACCCAAACTCTCTTCTTCACATGTCTGGGAGATCATAGTAGATCCTGCTGATGTCAATCTCTTCTTTGTAGTGCACAAAGTCCAGGAGTGTGACTGTGTCATTCTGGCCAGTCCACACAGTTAGAGTGTACCTGTGAACAACATAAACATTTAGTGAACAGCTCACAGATCTTAACATTACATTTAGTAATGTTCTTAATCAGTATTTTGACAAACACTTTTATCCAAAGTAACTTGAAATTGAAGGCCACAACTGAAGCTTCAGTACAGTAGGAGACGTTGATTCCGATGAAAATCATGTTTTTTAAGTTGTTCACATGTTCATGTGGCATTTTTCTGATGCTAGAGGACAATATCAGCAGAAAAGTAAGCGCAAAATTGCATTTCTGAGTATTTCTGCCCTCAAACTGCTGTGAACCAATGGCAGGCCCTAATGGACAGGTGTCTTCAGCACAAATGGGGGAGGTTGCAGAGCAGTGCCATCTCCGCCCATGACCTAGAGGCGCACTGATAATGAGCTAGTGGTGCTCTGCAGAAGGAGAGCCGTGGGAAATGGCACAGGATTTGCGATTTTGGCTAAAACTTTCATGATCACAATTCAAAGACCAATGAGAATGCTTTAAAGAGGAACTATGCAGGATATGATACATTTTTACCTTAATTAAACAGCTTTGGAGTAATTGTGATGGTTAAATAAATGACTTGTAACTTGTTACAGGAAGAATGGAGGCTCTCTGCCTTCTACCTAGTGTCTCTTAGCTGAAAACCAACCGTGCATGATCAGCGCCTCCAACCCAGTGTCCCAGCCCTTGTCTCGGCAGCACCACAACACAAACAGCCCATAGCACATAATCTCTTGTTTATGACAGATAAAACTAAACAAATAAACACATCATAACATCGTATATGATAAATAACGTTATCCACCGCTCTGTTGATTGCTGCCTCGCTGGCTTTGTTGAAAACAAATGTACAGGGGGAGGGTTAGTAAAACAGCAGGAAAGCGACTGGACTTCCACAGTTCCTCAAGCTTAAGAGGAGAATTGGAGTGGGTCTTTAAGAAATTAGTCTTACATCTATTTGGAGCAAGGAGATCGTCACACTGTCTGCAGGCCTGGTGATGACCGAGCACACTCCTTGGAAAAACACTGAGAAGGAACTTAAAGCTGCAATGAGTGAGTTCAATGAGATGGTGCAGAGCCAGGCATGTGTCAAAATATGGAGTGCCATCTCAGGATAATAACTCATTCAAGAGGCTGTGTGCTGTGTGCAGGTGTGGGCAGGAGCGGTGGCAAAACAGAGATCATTTTTGAATGTGTATTTCTCTGCTCTTTTCCAGAATTGTAATGCCTTCAGTGAGGAGACCATAAGTTAGATACAGAGCCACTCACCCACTGCACAGATATACAATAACCAAAAATGTTGCCAGTTTCAAATCCTATCCTTCACTGTGAGGGAGAACATTATCCAGCAAGACTGCAGGCACTGGAGAGGCAGCCTCTCTCCAGACATGCAGCAGTGGAGGTTACTCTGTACACTCTGTGCACAATGTCTGACATAAACTGGATTGGTGCAAAAGTCACTATATCTTTTCACCCGCTAAGCAAACCTGCCCATGATGTATTCAGCCTTTCAGAGTAGCCAAGGTATGTGGATGAGTGGTGGCGAATGGTGCTGAAATCCCCTACAGCGATTCTATAGATTCTCCTTCTAGATACCTGGTAACTCTTAGACACAGTGACATGAATGCATTTTCACAGCCCTATACCTGCACCATGTAAACTGTCATTTAACCCTTCTTATGCACTGTATCAAATATATAATTTTAAAAATTAGATATTAATGTGTATCTTTATCTCCATGTAAAATGTTTAAATATTCTGATTCCTTCTGACTGTGCACTCACATTAGTGTACTGTATATGATCTCCACCCATCCATCCATTGTCTGTACCACTTATCCATGCAGGGTCGCAAGTGGGCTGGACCCAATCCCAGCTGACAAAGGGCATACACTGCCCATCACTGAAAAACTCCACTTGACTGTGAGATAGTGGGCACCTAGCATAGCAGCCGGTGGTGTGTACTTGGATTCAGCAGGTAAACCGTGAAGAAAAAGAGTGACTGCTGTCCTCCACCTCCTGGTCCAACAACACAAAGGGGAAGCAGTGGAGTTGGAGGTGTGTGTGAATTATATTATATATATTACATTTGGACTGTTTATCTGTGAACGATATTCAGATTTTTTAATTTTGAGTATTTCCAAAGAAACAAAAAACAGACCAACATTATATTCTATGGCACACTGATATCAACCAAAATATTAAGAGATAAAGATCTTCGGAAAAGTGCTTTTTCTTTGAATTATTTGAAAAGCTAACTGATATCAATTACGATACAATAAGAATTACTTTATTAATCCCCAAGGTAAATTCTTTTTTTTCTTTTTCTTTTTCGATTAAATTTACTACTTACATTATCAATGAGAAGGATAAGAACATCCAGACTCAAATGTCATGAAATGAAGTTTCAAGTAAATTGACGAGTATTGCCTTTCCTTTTGTAAGACACAGGATGACATCTGGGCTTTTCTCATGCAGAAATGCAGTAAATGCTGATGTGAGCAATCACCCTCATTAATAATTACCTGTCTGACTGCTGCAGCAGCCAGCTGAGCTGGGAGAAGGACTGGGCCAGGAGAGCTGCTCGAACTGGGAAGGTGACAGGATTTTTTAGGTTTCTACATATCTCCTCCATCACATGCACCATGTCCCAGGTGTAACCTTAAAAAAGTTGACATGAAGCAGTTCATCACACAGGCTGCTTTCTTATCTTATATTCATGTTTCACAGTTACTCCAGGTATTACTGGTTTAAGGGCACGGCTGGTAATTCTAGACTTTTTTTTTTTTGCAAACAAAACCCATATGCAGACACAAACCATCCATGAATCCTAAAATATTTCAATTGTTGTTTAAAAAGTATTTAAGACACACCAGTATGCCCTACACTGTTACAGTGCACTTTCATTCAATACCATAAAACACACATTGACTGTCCTGCTGTCAGAACTACTCAGCTGACCAGCATTCTTCTTTTCCAAAACGCACTTCACCTACAAATGTGTAATTTCCTCACCCCCTTATGCTAAGTCAGTGCAGGTCACATACATAGCCACTTTCCCATTTAAATCTAGTATCATCTGCAGGACTCACATCTCAAATCAAAAATGTGAATCCTGTGTGAATACTTATGAGATATAGAGAGACATAAAAAGCACATGTCAAAGTCAATCATTTTTCAGAAAGTAACATTACATTGCATTACATTTTACCTTCTTCTATCATTCTTTTTAGTATGTTTTATTTTGCCAAAGCTGCAATCAATCCACACTGAAACAAGTTCTGTGTCTATAGAAGCTTCTCTTCTGAAGCACTGGTTTCCTGGTTTTCCAAGACTTTTATTCTATAAATGACATGGTGTCAGGCCAAAACAAGAAGAACCTTCACCTTTGTTTTCATCAATAATTTACAGTTATCAGTAGGATATTTCTAAACAGTGTTCAGAATGATCAGCATTTACAGTAATGAGGGCTACAGTAGATCAATGACCCCTAATGACATAACCTTTCTCTGCAGAACAAAAAAGCATCCTAGACAGTCCTTACACTAAGAAATTGGTCTTATTATAGAACCTGGTCATAGTGTAAGTATTCTGGTCTTTGACCTAGTAGCTTTTCTGCTCTAGTGTAAAGTTCGCTTCCTGCATTTATTGGAATTTTAGTAGTGAGATGCTACAGAAACATTTTGCTTAAGTTGAAGCAAAATGCTTCTGTAGCATCCACAACATTGGAAACCTGCCTTTATTTAGCAGTGACAGGAGATAGGCAAGAAATGCAGGGACAGGGAGGGTGGGGGGGTGATGTTGAATAATCAGACTAAGGTGTTAATATGACATTTTTTCTCTATCAGTACTAGAATGTAAACAGTCAGGGACAATGAAGACTCTTCACCTGTGTTTTCTGTCCCAGCAGTCCACCCTGTCGTCCAGCCAAGGGACAGCACGGTGTGAGTGGGTAGAGTTTTGACAGCAGAAAGAAATCCTTGAGGCTCGAGAGGTGTGGCCTGGCCGCCAGGTCCAGTGAGAATATCTGCATTGATCCACACAGGACAGCTCAGATCAGCCATCACCGCCTCCAGCAAAGCCACAGAATGAGACAATGCCTCCATGCTGCGTGAAAAGTAAACCACAATATTATTATGACACACAATCACACAACACTTATGCTATAACTGTCTCTCACCTTTTAAAATCTAGTTTAATTCCCTTGACATGTGCTTTCACTGCTTCCAGCCATTCCTTCAGTGTGATGTCACTGTCTGTGTCAGGGGGGTGTGCCATGACTGGCTCTTTGGGGTCATGGCCTCTCATGATTACATCAGCCTCCAGCATATGTGAGGAATCTGAGGGTAAAATTTGTTAAAGAGGGAAATGAAGAACA
This sequence comes from Caranx ignobilis, assembly GCA_021432705.1. Lineage (NCBI taxonomy): Eukaryota > Metazoa > Chordata > Actinopteri > Carangiformes > Carangidae > Caranx > Caranx ignobilis. The sequence goes on from MU270014.1 coordinate 30,240,667, forward strand.
GTTCTCACATCTCCGGTCTTATTTTCTTAATTCCGACAAGGTCAAAACATAATGAAAATTGTGATATAGCCAATTGCCATATCCACATTGCAGGAGCTGCAGTTCTTGTTTATGAAGGTGAAATGTGTAACAACATTGTTGTGTGTCGTTAGCCCCACAAGCGTTGCGTTGTCCAGACATCCAGCCCAATAGATCCTACTCCTCTGATGTAAATGAACCAGATTGTTTGGTAAAAATAAACAACAAAAATTCCACATCATATTACATTATGATCCTTCAGTGAAAATGAAATGACAGATTATCTTCTACTTATCTCCCAAAATAATTGGAATGTTTTTGTAATCTTGCCTATCATGCAGGCCTAAGATAAGATAAGAGATAAGATAAGATAATACTTTATTGATCCCACGACGGGGAAATTAGTGCGTTGCACAGCTCAACACAGGAAAGACAGAAAGAGTTCTGGCCATGAAGTTTTGTGTTGTAATATTCTAGGGTGGTCCTTTTGACATGACTAATGATAGATGAGGGCAGAAAAAGGCTTTGCTTGTGGGCCCTCTTACCAAGCCCCTGGGTCATAATGTTGTTCATAAAACACTGACCCACAACATGGGGTCCACAGTTTATCATTTAGCCCTATGACATGTGGTGCAGCTCAGTAATTAGCAAAGAACTGATATTACTGCACAATTACAACATACAAATGCAAACACATCATCTCTAATATCACTTTTAATGTTCATGTGTTAACTTGTGGTTCTGTTCTGTGTATTTACATCTTATGGTTTAGCCCAAATGATCAAAGTATTTATTTACAATATCAACAGTTTTTCAGCTCTACTTCACGTCAGTGTCAACAGGCACTACAATACTGGGACAAATCTAAAATCACCTGCATTAACATTTGATTTATTTTAGTCACCGTTAACACGACAACTGAGCACTTTTAGGGTGTCACAGCCCTTTTTTGAAAACTGGCATGAGTAAATTATGATTTAATGTCACCACCAATTCAATGAGAAAAGGGTGACTGATATCCAGACACGGAGAAAAGGAACTATTCCAAACTCTGCAATCACCCATCATTTCAAAGAACTAGTGGCAGAAGCAGTGGTTTAACAGGTAAGCAAACCACAAAGGTTCCCCTTTCCCACTTTCTGATGTGATACCTTTACCTAGAAAATAATAATGCAAAAATAATAGAAATATCTGCAGCTTAGTCCCTAACCTTAACTACATGCATTTCTGTCCTGCAACTAATTGTGACTGAATTAACTTGGATATTGCATGACTCATGTCCTCCTGGTGTTTGCAAAAATCTAAAATGCTCCCATATCTTTGTCTTCAGTTTTGCTGGCAGAAAATACAGTTTTTCTTTGTTTTTGTTCATGTTTGAGATTTTGTGCAGTTTGTGTCTATGCTGCCACCTATTGGCTTTACTGTGCGCTGAACCATGAGGTTTCTTTTTCAAAACGGAGCATTTTATGTCATAACGATACAGTAGCATCGGCATCGATACATGTATCAGCAAAGAAGACGTCACAATATATTGCCATATCTATTTTTTGAGCACAGCCCTAATCACTACTGATCAGCAACAGCCGGCTGCCTTTAAATACAAAACACTGCCATTCCACTGCCCCCACTGGGAAAGTCTGACCATAACCTGGTCCTATTCAAAGCATATTACAAGACAAAGATCCAGAGACAATCCATAACCAATCATTCTTTCATGAAGTAGTCACCTGAGGCAGTTGAGGTGCTGAGGGACTGCTTTGAATCAACTGCCTGGAGTGTCCTGACAGAACCTGACAATGAGGACATTGAGGGGGTCACACACTGCATCATGGACTACCTGAACTTCTGTATGAATGTCAAGGTCCCAATTAAAACTGAGAGAAGCAAAGGAGGGGTACAGCAGAAAGGTGGAACAGAAGCTGCAGAGTAACAACTTAAAGGAGGTCTGGGATGGCAACACTGCAGCAGAAGGGGAGGTTGAGCGAGCAAACCAACTTAACTTGTTCTTCAACAGGTTTAACTCCCATTAAGCTGGCTTGCTCCCTCTGCCGTTCCTGTATGGCTCCACCTGCCCACCAGAAGCTGCCTTCATCAGCTCTTGTTAACTGACTGATTCCATTTCCATGTTTTCCATATTCCATGTTGTAAATTGTTTTCTTGTCTGTATACAACATCTATTGCACGTCTGCCCGTCCTGGGTGAGGGATCCCTCCTCTGTTGCTCACCCTGAGCCACAGCAACAAGAGACTGCCCCCATAGCAGCTCCCTTCACACCCCCACGCCCCCCACCGCAGTGAGAGAATGCCCCCACAGCAGCTGTCCTCTCACCCCCACCATCATCAAGTGAGCAAAGAACTTAAGAGACTCTACCCCAGGAAGGCACCTGGCCCAGACAGGGTTAGTCCCAGGATACTTAAGTCCTGTTGGTGGAGGTGGAGGATGCCATCCTTTGTCTGCTACAGGGCCTACTCTGACTTGGATGAGGGGGGCGGAGCTGTGAGAATCGTGTTCTTTGATTTTTCTCCAGCGCATTCAACACCATTCAACCCATTCAATATGAGGGTGGAACCACATCTGGTGAGATGGATTACAAACTCATGAGAAGACCACAATATGTGAGACCCAAGGGCTGCAGATCTGACAGCATGATCAGCAGTACTGGAGCACTACAGGGGACTGTGCTCTTCCCTGTCTTGTTCACCCTGTACATGGCTGACTTCCAGTATAACTCTGAGTCCTGTCACATACAGAAGTACTCAGACAACACTGTGATAGTTGGCTGTGTCAGGGATGGACAGGAGCAGGAGTACAGGAGCCTGGTGGTGGACTTGGTGAAATGGTCAAACCATCTGCAACTGAACACCTCCAAGACCAAGGAGAAGGTGGTTGGACTTCCGTAGGACAAAACCACATCTGCAACCTATGTCCATCGAAGGGGTCGATGTGGAGGTGGTCAGTACCTATAAATAGCTGGAACTGCAGCTGGATGACAAGCTGGACTGGACACCAAATATGGACACACTGTGCAGGAAGGGACAGAGCTGCCTCTGCTTTCTGAGAAGGCTGGGGTCCCTCAACATCTGCCAAAAACCGCTACTGATGTTTTACCAGGCTGTGGTCGCTCGTGCACTCTTCTACTCGACTGGTGAGGAGGGCTGGCTCTGTCGTGGGCACAGAGCTGGATTCACTGGTTGCAGAGAGGAGGACCCTGGAGAAACATCCTAAACAACACCCATAATCCTCTACATAACATATTTACCAGGCAGAGCAGTGTGTTCAGCGACAGGTTTCTTTCTCTATCCTGCTGCACAGACAGACTTAAACCTTGCTGATACCCCTGGCCATAAGACTGCACAACACTGCCCAGCTACAGCATGGGAAACAGTCATTACAAGCAACTCCTTGCACAGCTGTATCTGCACAGGTTTTTCTTCAATTACAGTTTATAAACTAAAATTATGCATATTTGATTTGGTACAGTTTTTTTTTCTATTTATTCTCTTTTTAGTATTTTATCTCATACGATATTGCTGTATATAATTCTATATATATAGTGTCTATTTTTTTTCTTATTTTTCTTATCTCTGTTTTTATTTTGCTCTACCATGACATTGTATTAGACTATATAAAAAATATATTATATGTATGTGTGCTACTGGATACTTGAATTTCCTTTGGGATCAATAAAATGTCTCAAAGTCTGAGTCAGTCTAAATGGAACACAAGTTGTTCACCTGCCAGAGCCAGTGAGAGCCTGCTCCTGCTGTTGACGGCATGACACCACTTCACCTCGGCAGCATCTCTCCTCTTTATCTGGTTCAGATTCAGGAAATATGCCAGTGTGTTGTCACTCATCCCCCTAGGGACAAATCGTTACCATTAATTAGTCCACAGTTATAAATACTGTAGGAAAGACCAGTACAGCAGTTCAATATAGTTCTTGTTTGTTAGCTTGTTTAAGGTGACAAACTAACACCATTCTTGTCATTTAGAAGAGACTTGGAATAACTCAGAATAACTTCTGTTAGTAGTCTAGGGAGTACTGAGTACTCTGAAACCTGGGGAAAGCACTATTCTACAACAGGTACTCAAAACTAGGGGGCTATACATACGTATATACACAAGACAAGCTGAGCCAGCTGCTGTGACTGTGACCGTGGACAGACAGAGCAGATTCAAATACCTCCTTCTACGTGCTCACGGTTCTGCAGGTTGAAAAGGTGTTGATGAAGTTACGACGAACGCAGTGCACGTCAACTAAGGTCATGTTCAGGTTGTTTACTGCACCTCTTCCGTGATGCTACACTGACAGGAGGGACAGACGAGCCGACTGGACCTGTGGATCAGGAGGCTGCTTTTTCCACAGCGCCACCTAGTTATCAGGAGGACAGGGAGCTGAGAGAAAGCCTTGGTATGTCGATCTGCCATAATACGACCATGGTATCAGCACCATTCAGATGAACAAGATTTTTTAAGTTTTATCTATCTTTTTTTCCCTTGTATGTTCTTAGTAAATGCACCTCTTACATGCTCAAGTATACAGTATCTATTATACAACCCTCAGGTGCATTTGCATTTGACTTCTCTGTTTTTACAAATCAGTTTGCCCTTGAGTCCAAGTTGACTTTTGTGCAAAATGTGAGGGGATTCCCTGAATAGTCCTCAAGGTATCATGTTCACAAGGACAAACCTATGATTTGTGAGGCCATCAAAACCTTGACCTCTGACCCTCAACCACCCGAATCCAGTCAGTGAGTCCAAGTGTTTGTTTCCGTCAAGGTGTTAATGAGATAAACTGTGGCAGAAGCCAGCTGTGAGAACTTCCTGCTGCTCACCATGACTTGAGAAAGAAGAGGAGATATGCAATAGGCTTGCAATAGGAATCAAAGACAAGGTCCTTTCACTCAAACTGCGGATGATCAGTGATCTCACATTAAAGATAGCTATGGATACGGCCAGGCATTAGGAGTTAGTGAAGCTCCAGAACAGTGAGACTGGTGCAGCAGGACATACTGATGAAGTGAAGACAAAGCCATATAAAAGTAGGTCAAAAAACAAAGTCACAGGGGCCATAGGCAGGCATAATACAAACGAAAGAAGAAAATGTGGTAGGTGTGGACACATTCATAAGAGAGACCAGTGTACAGCAAATGATAAAGACAAATGCCATTTTGGCCATTTTGTTGTCAAATGCAGGACCAAACAAATCCAATCGAATCTCCTCAGTGACCGACATCTTGCTGCTAGGCTCCATGAATTAGACTACTAATCAGAGCAAAGCAGCAGTGGATGAATTCATCACCAAGACAGAGCCACCATGGTGCACCACAATAGTGATGTGTAGGACTGCAGTAAACCTTAAGATTGATTCTGTTGCAGACACCACAATAATAAACGAAGCAACATACATCCTCCTTCGTGAAAAGCCAAAGCTGAGACCAGCCATGTTAAAAATTGACAGTCCAGGAGAAAAAGTGAGAAAAAGCTCTTCTTCTGTGAATAAAAAAGTACATGACTGATGCCAAGTTCAGATAGCCCCCTTCTCATGCTTAAAAAGTAACACACTTCACGCTGTCCATGAAACTGGGACAATCTGCCTCTGGTCGTGGCTGTTGCTGGCATGGGGGCATATAAACATGTTAATGCTCTAACCCATGAGAACTAGTCTGCCAATCACTGCTGTATAACAGCCAAAATGTTTCTTTGCCATGTTGTGTAATGCTGAGAGTGTGACAGGTTTTCTGGGAGGGTGTTTTATCAAACTGATATGAGTACTTCTAGCCTTTAAAACACGGTCCTGCAGGTGCAACGGTTAGAGGCACAGTATAAAGACTACAGGTAAGACTTTCATATACCATGGTTTAGTCATGGGCAGTTGAGGCTTTTAATATCTTCAAACGGATTCATTCTCTTGGGTCATTTCTATCACAAATATCCCTATTCATCATTTATGACAGGCTGTGAAATCTAATATAGTGAAGTATGAATGTGTTATGTCCTACTCATAGTTTTACAGCTTTAAAACAAATGTAGTTGACATTTCTAAAACAACAAATGAAATATGTTTAGACAATGTGAAGGACATAAAGCCCACATAAAAAAGGAATACAGTTCAGTATTTTTCAGTATCCTTTAAAGGAAACACACAAATTTACCAGCTGATACAGTGATACATGATAGAACAATGAGCCTCTCAGGAGACATATATTCCAGTATAGCGGATAGAGGCTTGATTATGACTTTGGACTTTTGGACTCAACTTCTTTTTAAAAGACAAATTGAATGAATTTGAAACGATGAACAGTCTTGTGAATGCTTATAAAACATTATATTAACCGCTATCCAACTGCACACTAAAAACTAGATTTAATAATATATTTTACACAGTGATTACATCACTAGGTATTTCATGACATGATATTTAAATAGTCATGAAGTAGCATTACATCTGTGGGTAATGGGTAAATATCAATTCAAAGAGCAAAAATAAAATAATTTATTAATCAATTAAATGATGACTTAGAAAGACATGATCCCTAACGCTCACTCTAACCCAATGTAATATAAAATATATTAGGTAGAAAAATATATTCAGACCTAAATGAAAAATAAATTGTGTCTTTTTTAGACTTCCTAATACTTATATAATCTACCTTTAGGTAATTAACTCAGCAGTTGCATTTTCTATTTGTACAAAACACAATTAGTAGAAGAAAGACTAAGAGACATGTTGTGAATGTAGGTGCAACGGTACAGCGGTGTGGGAACAGCAGAACAAACATATGCAGCTGTTCTGCACCTACATTTTCACAGTGGCCTTCAGAGAAGATTAGCTCAACAATTTGTGTGTGGAAAGAAGATAAGTGTGTAGATTTGGATTATCTTCATGAATGAAACATGGCCTATTTAGGTTCTATTTACTGTGACAACACCTGTTTCATTTTCCAGTTTAAACCATGTGATGTTAGTATCTGTGCACCTAAATTCTCTTGGATTGAGATTTTAGTTACAGTCAGCTATGTTCAAAATTGCCTTGAAGTTAGAGGAGCAGCCTACTCCTTATCTCCATATTTTTAATACAGTTTTCAAGTTCTCAAGATCAAAGGAGTAACGTTTAGTGTCCAGATAAACTGACTGAATCAAGCACAATACTGCCTCTCAAATGCAACCTGATTAGATCATTAGATTGTAAATGTTCATGTCTTACAATTTCTACAGTTTGTCATATAGATTATGATGAATTTAGAGATAACTGTGATGACAAGTACCAGCACTGAGAACAAATACTTTTTCTATTACATTGGGTATATTGTGTCATTTGTTCAGATTATGAGATATACTGTAACGAAAAGAATCATTTCTATGGCAAACAACAGCAGAACATATCTGTACCTACTGACCCAGCAATACATTTTTGTACAGTGTAGTGCACATCATGTTTTAGCTCACTTCTCTTATACTATGCATGTCAGCATATTAAGTTGGACTGTTACATATGTGTAACCATGGTTCTGAGTGAAGAGACTACCTCTCCACCCAGTTGCATATTATATATGTATGGGGACTGACCCACGGAGTCAGGTGTCGTGGATGATTATTTAAGATATTAAGACAACCCACCTGTGAGGTGGCCGATCATGGTATAAGAGCATTTTGAATCCCATATTTTGATTATATAAGTAAACATCTCAGCAACATTTAAGTGAATTTTCAGAGGTGAATTGATTACTTTTCATATGAAGAAAAGTTAATTTTACGAATATACACTGTGATGGACATCAGGACTCTGTGCTTGTGTTTGCTTCACATTTTCTTAGGAACAGCTCTTTGACAGTGGCTGAGTGAATTCTTTACAAAATCACTGAGGGAGATTCTGAAATAGATTTATCAGAGGATGAGAGTCCAGGGAAAGATGATGACCCTGCATGAGAGTGTAAAAGTTCAGGTGAGCCAGATGAAGGAGATCAAGACACAGAGCTGTTGAGGTGCACCATCAGCCTCTATGGGCCACAACCAAAATGTAGGGTTTTGAGGATTTTATTAAGTGCAAAATGATTGCCAATAGAACTATGTTCCAGAAAATAGATCCCATGATTTTTTTTCTTGACTCTAAATAATGATTAATCAATGAAAAATGTTCATGAATGGACAACAAGCCTTTTGTTATCAAGTATAGGGGCACAAGATGCAACCTGTTTCTCTGCATCTCTAAAAAGTCTGAATGCTCTATGATATACCATCTCAGGACAAATGTCTAATGATGAAATCACAAAGGTAAATAGTGTAGCTGATAAAAAAGAATGAAAACCCCATCAATGACATTGACATTTTTTTATGTGTTAATGTACTTTACTGGATAATTCTAGTCTTTCCATGTACATGTGCATGTTTGAGAACAATATAGCTAGTCCTGTTGGCCACTACAGTGAACATGTGTAAAATCTGAATGAAATTAAGTTTTCATATTTTTTTCTTTGCAATTTGTTCTTCACCACCCTAACACTTCGTTTATGTCGGCTGCACTGGACCAACAGAGACAGAATTACCTGTAATGTCTGCATGTTGTAGCTACAACTGGTGTTGAAAATGAATGAAACTAAAACCACTCAAACATTTATATCTTGGAACAAAGTGCCCTGAGGCACATTATTGGTTATTATTGACTGTGAAACAAAAATAGCTGCATACTTTAACAAATATGCTGATGTCATCACTGTGTGTAATCATGTTGATCATGTTGCAGTCCCTGCTGTTGTAGTAACAATAATAAAAACAGATGTTAGAAGGCATTTGACTTGCTACAGTTTGGATTTGTTGTTCCACCTCCACAGTGTCCCGTGAAGCCATGGCCTACAGTCTTTCCCTCCTCCTGCTGGTTTTGTGCAGTCTGAGTTTGGCTCAGTCCCAGCTGAGGGTGTTTAATCTGCGGGCCACCGGTCTTCCCTCCAATTTATTGGGAACCACAGATGGCTATGTCAAGGTGTTCTGTGGCTCAGCCACGCTGGGTACTACATCCGTCCGTAATGACAATGCTAACCCCTGGTGGGAAGAGGAGTTCTCCAACTTCAAGGCCCAGGAGAATGACATACTGAGGCTTGAGGTGTTTGACAGTGACCTCATCTTCGATGACCTACTGGGTGTCTGCCAGCGTCAGATCAAACAGGGAACCCATGAGCACGACTGCTACTTGAAGAAAGGTGGCACCCTCCATTATGCCTACACCCTTGGCTGAGTCATCACAAATTCATCAGAATTAGACCAAAGAAAATCTCACTTAACTCAATCAATAAACTTGTTTGTTCCCCCTGTGTCACACTGTATCATTGGCTATTTTACCCCTTTTTTAATGAAATTGAACTGTATTGGGGGAAAACTGACAGTTCCAGTTTACCTTTGTTTACAATAACCTTCTCACATTGAAAAAGATTAGTTAACCAAACCCAGAGACATTTCAGCAATAACAAAGACTATGCTGGGTGATGTCCCAATAGCCTGCGTCATGGAGTTCAAGTTTTTTCTGGCTTAGATTCTGTCAGCAATAGTGCAAATCAAAATGACTATGGCGCAGTTTCACTTTAAAAATCAGTGACTCACTGACTTCTTCAGTGGACTTAGGACGGGATGTCTCTAGCAGCTGGGAGCTGAGCAGTCCAGCATTTACTCAGCTTATTTCTCTGATGTGATTCAAGTTGAAATCCATGTAAAGGTGCATTAACTAGGTATGTTGAGCTTCTGTCAGACAAACACAACACTGATTCAATCAATCATGTATTTCCATCAAATCCCAAACAGTAATTTCTGGATACATCTTGTGGAAAGTTTCCTGCAGGGGATTACTGAAGAGTTTGTGATTCAGATTCAAATTATAGATCCATCTCACCACAGGCTTGCATATACATTTCCACACAGTGTAAAGTAGAGATTGCTGAGAGGTTGAAATATTCACAGCAACAGGCAGAATACAAACAGTATATAGTTGTTTTTCAACTATATTGTGACTGAGTCTGTACATTTTACTTAAAGGGACTTGGGGCAGGATCAAGAAATAAGACTCAATACTGACACGATGGCTGTTGTGGGTAATTGCGTTTTGATTGACGAGATGCTGCTGATAAAACTTTGGTTTTGTTCTTTGTGGGAAAGCCGTCAAGAACGCGCATTCAACGTCATCTGAACTGAGAACTGTTTCAGAACTGCACAGGAAATTAGGACTCTGAATTGCAGTACATTTTGCCACACACAGCCTGTTCAAGGCAAAGGAGAGATACGTGGGTGGGCTCCTTCTTTTTGGTTTTGAACACTTCATCACCCATTAGCATTAAAAAAAAAAAAAAAAAACTTAAATTGCATGTTTAATTTTTCACAAATTCTGCCCCAAGTCCCTTTAAGGGTGTGTCAGATGATGAGCCAAAAGACAGAACGGGTCTGTGTAATCCCTAGCTGCAGACGGGAGATGTAGAAGAATGTCAAATGGGCTAAGATATTTACAGTGGAGTTATATGCCATCTTGGTGCCTCTAGAATAGGAGAGATTGAACAATGTTCTAGTCTGTATCTGCCCTGTATAGTCTCAAATCTGGCACCTCTAGCAGCCAACAGGATTTACTGTATAAAATCATGACAAAAAGAACCAAGCAATACAAAGGCAATGCACCAGTATTTTATTATGTATGTGGGTTCCTGCTCATGTTGGCATTCTGTGGAATGAAAAGGTGGACAAATCACCCAAACAAGCAAACAAGGACGGTAAAAAGAGGGGGTAGAAGAAATGAATAAAAGGTGGTGACAGTACTGGGATCAAGAGAAAAGGGATGACACATCCGAAACAGAGATGGTACAGTGAGAAAGTTGGAATGGGGAGACTGAAAGCAATACACATATTGCAGGTAAACTAGCAGGGTTGTTTAGTATAGGTGCCAGAAACAAGAAACTGTGGGGGAAGAGAGAAAGACTATGATGGAAGGAGTAACGACAGCATGTCTGACAGGAAATGGACTAACAAACATATGCAGGTGAAATGGACGAGCTGTATTCTACAGCCCCCAGTAGATGGCGGTAGTGCGATATCCAGGATGTAAGCCGCCCTTAAAACCCACAGCGGTAGAAGAAGAAGGAAACGTCCGCTTAGGGACTGTTGTGCTTCCTGGGCCGTGGTTAATGAGGAGAAAACATGGATGGGAGCCAGACGTTATACTACACAGTGGTGGATAAAAAGAGCCAGTGTAGGTTTATTTGCTACACTCACAGAAGGAACGGAATCTTTTCTATCAGGTAAGTCAAAGGCTGTGTTGACATGCACAAGAAAGTGACATTCAGTTCACTCCCGAACCAATCTCCATTCGTAAACCGACAGTTTCTTTATACTGAACACGAGTCAGATATGTGGTGTTAGAAATGTTTTAAACAAGACCCAGCTTTAAACTGAGTCGTTGTTCGCCTGTGATTCGGACGTGTTAACAACATTTCACCAAACAGCGCCGCAGGTTCACATAATGTAGGTACCTGTGGGTAGTAGAAATGAGGCAACTGGACTTCTTATCTTGTTTGTGGAAATGTATATGCAAACAAGATAAGAAGTCCAGTTGCCTCATTTCTACTACCCACAGGATAAAGGATAAAGATGACCTGGATGACTGAGAACCTTCACAGACATAATGTAGGTACAGCGTAGACTTGGATGTAGTTCCCATCAAGGTGCTGAACTCCACGGTGTTCTACGATAGTGAAGTGTTTTCAAAAAAAAAAAAAAGAAGAAGAAGAAAGAAAAGAAAGGTATATCGTTACGTTAACTGATCTGTGTTGGCGAATATAGACAGTAGCAGTTTATTAGTAGTATTCTAAGGGCAATGACGGTGTGTTCAGTTCTCTTCAGCTTTGTCACATTTTGTCATGATGCTAAAATGAAAACAAAAAAAATGTTATTCCTCATCCATTAACTATAATAAGTGTTCATTTAGAGATTTTCCCCTAGGGATGGATATCTATCATGATACTGAAAGACACACTGTCTTTAGAAGGTTTCACAAAACCCATCAGGAGGAAGGAGCTGCTTCAGAGCTCAGAGACAGGACTGTGTTGAGGCTGAGGTCAGGGGAGGGATGTACAGTAGATAGGGTTAACTCCTGCTGCACTTGTGGTTCCTATGACGACAGCAGTCCTTGCATAATTCTTGAATGGAAGAAGTGTGGAATAACCAAACTCTGGTAAAACAAGTGTGTGATGCTGAAACAGAATAAGACTTGCTGAACTGATTTTTGAAGCCCAAATGCACAACTTTCAGTATCACAGCATTCTTACTTCTTTAACTTGGAATCCCCCTCCCCCAAATGTTGTCAATATGATTATTATGAGTCTTTCTGAGTCCATGGAATATGTAGAGTAGATGTTGATCATAGATCATAGTTTTTGTTTATTTGCTGTAGTTTGACAGATGCAACCGATGTTTGGAGTACAGAATACACTGAGGACACACTGAACCAGTTTGTAAGTTTCACCAGCTGAGCACCCCCACAATTTTACTTTTTTTTTTTTTTTTAACAAATATATATACATACAATCAACAATAGTATATCTGTACAGAATTCATCCTTTTTAAAATATATTTCCACTACACACTGCTGGAATGTACATATTTTTTCGTAGGAAAAATTTTTCCTGTTGCTTTATATTTTTTACCTGTGCTGTATATTCTCTCACTCTCATCTGCTGCAACACTGTAAATCTCCCCATGTTGAGACGAATAGAGGAATATCTTACCTTAATTTTCATTGTGTTACCTGATGTGATATTGGTTGTAACTGTCGTTGTTTGTTTAGAAACAGAAGTTTGCCTTGAAATCTACAGAAGATTATGCTCTAAGACTCAGGTAAGAGCTCTCCCTAGCTTCCTTAAAAATGTCTTTGAGTAACATTCTGGAAAGGCACTAGGATTCAGTGGTACCAGTGAATGCACAAATAAGAACAGTGCCATTATGTAACCAACTTTAAGGAACTGAGGCTGTATATTCCTGTCTTCTTCTCAGATCAGCCTGTGGTAGTGGGGATGTATCTGTTGTTATACATGACTCCAGAGCAGAGCTCCAAGTGGGATCCAGTCCAAGTGATCTGAGAGTGACCCTGTCCAGGCTGGAATGCCCCCAGGCTGCAGAGGAACTGAGGGAGATATTGTTCAGGATGGTTGACCGCCTCACTCAGCTTGATAGTAAATATACTTTGTTCTTGTGACTTAGTGGAGTTGTTTCACATATTGTGTGGGTGTTGTACGCGTCTATGTGGGGATGTAGCGTGTAGTGTGTGTGTCTGTGTTTTATGTGTGTGACCTTTAAAAGTTACTTTTAAAGGTCATTTTCAAGCCTCATTGAGTTTTCTTCTTTTCTACAGTTGGGCCTGTCCCAGCCAATCTAAAGGAAAATCACCAGTGGCGCCTGACAGGTATGTTTTAGTTTAAGTTTTTGATGTATTGTGTCCGCTTGTTAGAGTCAGTGTCAAGATGAAGACTGACTGCAGTGGAAGAGAAAAACAGAGCTCAGACATATACTAGAGAGAAGTTCAAAGATCTATTATTGTAACCTCATAATAATGAAAAAGCATCAGAGTTACAACTGAATACATTTTCTGACATTTATTTTTTGTTTAATGAATATATTTGCAGCTTACATTCACGCACCCCTCTTTTGGTACACTTTTTACATTTGAATTTTAAATTCCAGCTGTCATCATCCACACTGTTGATATATGACAGGACTGCTCATCAGTGACACCAATCAGAAATGAGACATAATTCTTCACTGATGAGAGTCTGTGTTTGAATCTTCAAAGCTTCACAGATACAGTGATGAATGTTCAGTAAATGTTTCAGTGCAGAGAAATTGATACAGTGGGCTCTAATTTCATACCAGGCGCAGGGTGGCGAACCCTGTGCAGTGCCAATTTCATCTGGTGCAGCACGGCACAGTCAATTTGGTAGACCAAGGTGCGCCGACATGGGTGTGGCAGCGCAGTAGGGGGAGGTGTGGACAGATTCAGCTTGGAGCAGTGACAGTTTTGTGCCAAAAGTCTGCCCTGAAGGTGCGCTGAAAGATCGCCAACTCCAACCTGTTCAAGTGGTAATTCGGCTGACTGGCGCACAATGCACACGCCACCAAAATGTCACAGGCAGGTTTCCAGAATGTCAGAATGAAATGCAATAAATAATCACAACAACTAGGGATGTCTCGATCCGATCATGTGATCGGAAACAATCACGTGGTTTCAGACTCAATCGGAATCGGATGTAACATCGGATGTAACATCCTATAGGTGGTACAGAGTCAGGCCATCTCAACTCCACACAGAAACAACACATGCAACATGACATCACTTTGCTGCAGTGACACTATTGGTTGAAAACCGTAAAGCGAAGCAGAACACGGCAGCAGCTTGAAGCTATTTATAAGTGTTAAAGTTATGGTTGGTTATCATCTGAATGGATGTCTGTGAAAATTAGGTTAATCATATACTGTGACCTGCAAAATCAACCCAGTTGAACATCTGTGGATTTTGGACAGATGTAATGTACAGTACTCTTCACCTTCATCTTGGTGGTAAATGAGAGAATGTTTCACTGCAGTACAGTCCAGAGACTTGGAGAATCCATGCACAAGAGCATGTGGTGATCCTACACTTATTATGCCCACCTGTCTGTAGGTGGTCAACATAAAGATCCACATGTTCTATCATTTAGTAGGTTGGACAGAATTCTTAACGTTGTATTATAAATGTGGTGAATCAGTGAAGTTGTTCAGCAGCTTGTCAGGATGATATTTTTGTCTGTAGAGTTCGCACCCAGGCAGCAGCAGAGTGTTCCATCAGTGACTATGAAGAGACGACTTCCAGGGGTTTCACTCATCAACCCAGGAGCTAAGAAGTAAAGTGTATCTTTCATAAGTCCTCAGCAATAAACGCATTATTCATTGTGTGAATATAAAGCAACACCCTCATTCTCAGCATCATCTTTTCTGCAGAAAGCTGCAGGCCACTGGAGTGGCCTTTGATGATGCAGATGAAGACTGAGCCAACTCCATGTCATCACATTGCTCCTTTACAGCCACCAAGGAATGTTCTTTTTACACTTTTTTTTTTTTTTTTTTTAAATCACAGCTTCTTTACTGCCTTTATGACAAAATACACATCAATCACATTAATAACAGTAATTTTAAATGGCATTTTAATATTCCCCATGTACTAAATAATAGCATTAGGCTGAATGTAATTTGGTCTGAAAATGAAATAAAGAATAAAATACAAAAGTAACCCTGACTGCATGTCAAATTATTGTTGATTGTTCACAGAAACAAATTTTATATTTATATTCTGAACATGTCACATTCAGGTGTTCTTTAGATCTGTGCAGAATAAACATGTGCAAGAACAGATACCTTGTTTTTGATAGGGAGCATCTAATGTTTATGTGAGCCAAAATTGTAGGGGAGGTATAACATGGCATAATATTATGACCCTGCCTGATATTGTGTTGGTCCCATTTGCTGCCAAATACGCAACAAACTTTGCTGCACTGTTTATTCTGACACCTTTCTGTCAGAACCGGCATGAACTCCTTCAGCAGTTTGAGCCAGCCTTCGCTCCCCAGGGTGTAGTATAATGAAGAGGTTTTGGCCAGTTGCTCCCACATATGCATCTCGATCTCATAATCACGACCACACGTATTTAGGGCCACGGGGCAATGCATTGAGGTACTATTGTTATCCTGCGTGTTCCTTCTTGTTTTTTATCTTCCATTTGCATTGAAGTGAATGAGACATGCGGAAAAAAAAGAGTGAAAAAGAACAATCATTGGAGTTTTTCAAACACCTACTGCTCAGGCATACTTTCACCTAGAGACTTCATTTAAACTTTAAACTGTAGACACAAGTCTTGTGTGTTGGTGTATTAATCCACGTTTCGATAGGTCATATAGTTTTTGATCAGTCACTGTTCAATGAACATGATCATTTTTGGTTTGGTTTATAATGGGTGTGTATTGCACGGAATGTTTGTGTCAGAGTTGGTGACATCATCGGTTAGAGTGGGAGAAGTTGTCTGAAATTGTCTGAAACTTTTCTCTTTCCACGCTCCTCCCGGCCACAATTTACACTCTACACACATGATTTTTTCCACAAATGTAGATAAACTTGTTCTCTCTCATGTGATGTGACAAAAACAGCAGAGAGACTTTTGAGAAAAGGCAAGGAAAGGCAATTTTATTTGTATAGCCCGTTTTTACAAACACTTTGTCTCAAAGGACTTTACACAGCATTATGACAACATCCTCTGCCCTTAGACCCTCACATCGACTGAGGAAAAACTCCCAAGAAAACCCTTTAACAGGGAAAAATGGAGAAACCTCAGGGTGAGCAACAGAGGAGGGATCCCTCACCCAGGACGGGCAGACGTGCAATAGATGTTGTATACAGACAAGAAAACAATTTACAACATGTAATATAGAAAACATGGAAATGGAATCAGTCAGTTAACGAAAAATGATGAAGGCAGCTCCTGGTGGGCAGGGAGGGAAGGCCAGCTTAATGGGACTACTGGACAGCAGACTGGGTCGTGAGCAGGGAGTGCAGGCCGGTTTAACAGCAGGAGAAAGGAGGTGATGGAGGCGGCGGTTGGTTGGTTGGTGCAGGGGGATGGAGCTCTGAAGAGACCTGTGGAAATACAGAGCGTGCGAGGATCCAAGGCCAGACTACAAAGTGCAACAAATAATGATAGTTCAGTCAGACAACTCTGAAATGAGAATAAATAATTTATTGGACATAAGCAAGCTGAAGCACAGCATAGGTGGCCTATTCTTGAGCATGGCTGCAGCAGGTTTGGCGTCAGGCTCTGTCTCAGTTATTCATTCCCTGAATAATGATCTGTTTGACAGACCTAACAGGGAATGAAAGCAGACCCCCGCAGGGGATCATAGAGACAGAGCCCACAGGTGGATGCTGGGGAGGTGGTGGGTTTGCAAAACCTCATGGGCAGCAGGGGTAGTAGCAGCAGCAGCACGAGCAGTAGCAGCAGCAAGGGTACCAGCAGTACCAGCGGCAGAGAACAGCAGCAGCATCAGCAGCAAGCCAGGGGAGAGCAGGTAAGCTGGGTGGGTTTAAATAACCCGCCCTGTTTGGTTGAGGGGAGCACGTGACTGATCAGCTGATCAGGAGGGGCGCAGCTTGAGTTGTCTGCCTGAACTAGCTTCGCATCATTTCAAAATGTGGGAGAGGAGAGGAGAGGAGAGGAGAGGAAAGGAGAGGAAGGATAGGGCTCCATGTAACCTGATGTGTCCCCCAGCAGTTTAAGTCTATAGCAGCGTAGCTATAAAATGGATCAGGACTACCTGAGCCAGCCCTAACTAAAAGCTCTGTCGTAGAGGAAGGTCTTAAGCCTGGACTTAAATGTAGAAAGAGTGTCTGCCTCTCTGACCCATGGAGAGAGCTGGTTCCATAATAGAGGAGCCTGGTAACTGAAGGCTCTACCTCCCAGTCTGTTTTTAGAGATACTAGAGGAAACTAGTTAGAGGAAATGAGGAGTAAAAATCCAAAGTAATAACAATAAAAGTATTGTAAAAATAGTGTAAATAGTTAATAATTGTAAATATTAATTTTATTATGAATAGTTTTAGGATATTTTTATACAAGGATTGCTTTTCTAAACTGTGAATAAATATTTGTACATTTGTGTTTGTACTTTCAGTGTTGGTTTGGATTATTACTTCCTTCAAAAGTGTTTCTTTGTTGCCATTTTTTGTGAGGCAATAAAACTCATGAGCAGCAATTGTAACTAAGTGTTTTTAATGACAGTATGTTGAAAACAGCACCACAGCAATAATAATGATAATGAATATAACAATGGCTATGACAACACTCAATTAAAATATTATGACATGGTACAAGAAAATACACACATTACACAAAAAGAAATTGTAGTCAAGTGTTACGTATACACTTCAAAGAAACTTGAAGCCAATATGACAAGTGTATTAACATGGAAATCGTTACATTTCTGCCAAATGATTCAGAGGTCAAGTAAAGAAATTCCAAAGTCACCGGTTCGAATCCTGTGCATGGGTACTGCAAAATATTAAAAGTTTCATATTTGTCATGAGACAGCTAGAAATACATTAATAGGGACAAAAAAAGTTCACTTTTCTTTTTCTCATCTTGTCCCCTTTCTCTTCCTTTTTCTCTCTTTTTCCTTCTTCCCCCTTCTTCCACCTCCTTTCCATTCTTTGATGGACGATTGTTCCCCCAGCTTTTAATCACAGTGCCTTGGACCGCTCGGCCACACTACCAGGTAACTTGTGTCTTAGCTCCATCCTTAGCCTGCACCGGTGCAATAGGTCGCACAAGAATGCAAATCCCGCTCTGCATGCAGCAAAAGATGCAGCAAATGCGCTAAATTACTTTGAAGTCATATGCAAGAAAAACATCCTAAGCGAAGCAATGGCAGTGACACCAGGACATCCATCCATTCATGGGTGCTCTGACAGGGCCCAAAACAACTGAGAAAAAAACCAAGTGGGTTGGAAGTTACAGACCAATCATTTGGCATAAGCCTCCAAGTCATGGAGACACACAGGAAGGTTCACAGCAGTAGCAGAGGATGGTTTCAATCCATCGACCCTTGGGCCCAGCACGCTTCCGCTGCGCCACTCTGAAAACTTTGAAAAAGAGCAACCAGGTTCTGACAGATGTGGAGTCCATCACAACTTGGAAGTTATAAAATGAGAATTCTGAGTTTCAAAGTCAGAATTTTTAGAAAAACATCAGAATTCTGAGTTTTAATGTCAGAATTCTGACTTCTTGAGTACAGAGAATGAACATGCCTCTCTCTCCAAATTTAGAGTTAATAGACATGCTAATCTGTGGTTTACAACTGACCTGTCAGATGTAATGCATTAGTGTAATGCTGCTTGGGTCAGGGCACGCAAATCAAGATTAGAATTGGATTGGCTGAAGTTTAGACAATTGAGAAATACCTCTCTCCTTCAGAAAGCAAAATCAGAAGTTTATTTTTCCGCAACAATTGAAAACCTCACAAATCCAAAGATGTTCTGTAAACCATCAATTCTTTGTCTGTCCACCACATTAGAGAGAGTGAGAGAAAGAGGCCCAATTCCAATCTGCCCCTTAAACATTCAAGCCCTGAACCCTCACTGACTTAACTGACATCATCTGTGAGTGACTGAGTGTGAGAGCCTGTGAAGGTCCAGATGCTATAAACAGGAATAGAACAGCACTTACCCCCTGTCACGTTACCTTGACAACTAAATGTTTTTGACACTGGCCTGTCTGGGACTGATAATTTGCCGTTTACTTTCAGGATGCACAAGGTGTTTGAGGGATAGGACTTGTTAATACTTCCAAGAGGGCACAGGCACAAACAAGTGTGGATTTGCCTGTTTAAACTTTATTGAACAAATTTATACATGAAGAGTTCACAGCAGATTTGAGATTGGGCCCAGTTACTGTAGGTAACCTGGGATCATTTCTCTTTGCAGTTTGCATATCCTGTCTAGCACGGAAACAGAAATGTGTGTGTGTTTTTGTTGACGTACTAAAAAATGCTGCTCCTATTTCATAGGAAGTTTGAAATTATTCATTTGTGGGTTTTCTTGTACAAAGGGCTAAATTATCGTACAAATACAATAATTATCCTACATCAACAAAATAAAAGCTCAGCTTTTTAAAATAAAACGCTGTATATGTTACACCACAGGGATCTCAATAGATGTAATATTAAGCTAGTACTTTTTCCAGAGGAAGACAACCACTAGGAGGTGATTCCAGTTCACCTGGGTATTTCCTGTCCTCAGGGTTTCCTCCTCCCGTAGTACATGCCTCACACACATTTGACACACCCTGCAGAGCTTGACTAACCAGTATGGAATGCGGTACTTGTTAGACTGGGAGGGAGCATTAGATACACAAAGACAAGACTCAGTCCAGACACCCACAGGTACTGAGCAGGCCAACAAATTGTATGAAACCTTTGCTTCATTTTACAACATAGTCCAAGGCAGAGAACCCAGGTAAGACCTACCTAATGTATGAGTTAGCTTTTCAGATTCATCTTGAAAGACAGACTACTCTCTTTGATGGTGGTGTTGGTGTGTGTGTATGTGTATGTGTGAAAGAGAGAGTGTATATGTGCGCACTACTACAAACTTGATAACCAAGACTGAATCCCACTGAACTTCACCTTAATCACAGTTTTTTGTCTTTATTTATTTCAACTCTAACTAAAACACTATTGTTAAACTAGTGTAAGCAATGGCACCGAGAACTGCTGCTGGGACCTCTAGAGCAGCCAGGGGGAGATACTGGTGGCAACTGAGGCAACGATGGAGGATGCTAGGGGTGTTTGAGATCAACCCGGAGCATGAGTTCTACCATCTCACCTCCATGATGAAAGATGGCATGCGTGGTTCAATTCAGGTCACCATGGACACACCAGACCAGGTGAACGTTCCTTTCATATTTAGACTTGTTGATAAGTTATGATTTTTTAAAATGTATTTATTACAAGACCTATGATGAACTAATCAGAAACCCTGCATGGGAAAACACCTTGTGAACATGAAATATTATAGATGTAACTTCACTGAATACATTATGGCATTTTGGACAGGACACGCTGACAGCTGAACATTTCAAAGCAGAAGAAACTCAAACCCATGAGGCAGGTGGTCATTTTTACATTATTTCAATATCAAAGCAAATTTTGAAGTTTTGACCTGTTTTCAGTCCTGGACACTGTTATCAGTTATGATCATACCCATGTCCTGATCTGTTCTTACAACTCCTGTTCCTTAAAGCAATGACTAAAATGATGTTTTTAAGCCTTCTGTTTAATCCTCACCTCCCAGGGGTTTGAGATGCAGACTTTTGCGGCACATGTCTTTGCTAAACTGAGGCGTTCACTGCACATCACAGAGGAGGAATATATGAACTCCCTCTGCTCAAACGGCTGCTACCTCCAGTTTGTCAGCAACTCCAAGAGCAAGGCAGATTTCTTTGTCACGTGAGTATAATCACGCATTTCACTGATTAACCCTTCACCTTTTTTCATCTTGTTTGTGACAGTCATGAACAGGTACTGTGGGTACTCATGCAGCAGGGCGAAACATGTGGAGGTTGGCCACAGATAGCATGTCAAATAACATTTAACAGTAGTTGGTTTATGTGCTGTACATATTGGCTCACCCTCAGTAGCCCGCAGAAAAGGCCCACCAGTCACTCATTCCACAAAACTATTCATCCCTGATAAACTAAATGGGAGGATCTTTGTTTTCCTTTTTCTTTTTTAATCTCCTGGCTTTTCCATAGTTTGCACTGGTCCAGCTTCAGAACCCTATACCTGCCCCATATCCATACAGGTCCACACAGGGCTGAATATGGAGCACAGATTTGGGGACAAGTCTTGGGGGAGTGCACAGGCTCAATAACATTTATGATTTTATGATTTTTGATGGATAAGATTGTAAAGTTAAAACACACTCTCATTCATTTCATTCTGAAATGTTGATTAACATTTTCTGTTAAGAACTAAGAACTGATACCTTACATGTGAACTTTTTCATGTGTATTTAGAACTATGGGGTTTAGCTATGTCTTCTGGCCTATATAAGTCCAAAACATATGTGCTTATAAGTTGATAAAGTTGTGCTTGATTTTAGGAATGACAAAAGGTTCTTCCTAAAGACCCAGAGCAGGCGTGAGGTCAGGTTTCTCCTCTCCAACCTGCAGGCATATGTGGACCACCTGGAGAAATACCCCCATTCACTTTTGGTGAGATTTGTAGGTAAGAGTCATGTAGATTTACATCTTTCTATCATGATAAATTCTGGATGCTGATGAGCATCACAGGCCCCCAGGATACAGTCAAGCTTGTCCAATCAAAATGAATTAAGTGTACACTAAAACGTGCTAACACATGCACTGGATGTCAAGTTCTTTATTGTCTATGAAAATATTTTTGAGCATTCTCTCTAACCTCCCAAAGTATGGCCACACAAACACGTCCAAACACATTATACAGCTTTAGAACAAGGCTTCAGGCAGTGATGTCCCTTCTAAAATGATTTCAGAGTACAATAAACTATAAAAACTCACTGGCAGAGCTCCATAGATCCTGTGTGGAGGTACCTCCTGAGGCTCATCTCTAAAATGTCATGAACTTGGCAGGAATACATTTCTCTTTCAGTGCTTTGTGACGTTTTGCTTTGTGAAATGAATATTATTGAAGAGCAACTGCGTACAGGCCTGGTTCATCACTTTCTTTTCTTTTTATTTTTTTTATTTATTTTATTTTTTTTACTGTATTCCAATAGTGACAGCAGGAAGACAGAGAGAGAGATGAACCCTAACCCTAACCCTAACTTAGAAGTTAGAACTTTGTTCTAACTTTGTTATAAAACAAAGTATAAACAAAAAGGGTCAATGGTCCCGGACTACAAAGAAAAGGACCACAAAGGGCAACCGAAAAATCCAAAAGAAACCAAATACTCTGAGGATGAAAAACAAGAAGGGAATCATGGAGGAGAAGCCAACAAACGAGAAAGAGGCAACAAACTGACAAAGACAGGAGGGAACAAGCAGACTAAATAGACACAGGCTTAATGACGAGGTGAGGGAGATGAGACCCAGACAAAGGTGGATGCAACAGGGCAGGAAAATAAAACAGGAAACATTTGAAATAAACAGGAGAACACAAAGGACAAGACAAGGGACACAACAGGACTCAAACCACCTGCTGTTAGGATGATGGCTTCATGACTCATGATGCTCTTTCAGACGAGCCAGCGGCTTGTGTTGTCACATTGACCATGTTTTCTGAATCTGTTTGTGTTCCTAAACTGGCAGCGTGTTGAGCTTTCAGGGCCACTGTACAGAATCTCCATACAGGATCACTTCAGCTATACATCAGGAATATTAAATGCTCATTTCCATAGTTCATAGGAAAATAAAAGCAAAAACATGGTGGGTTCACTTTCACAACAGCTCACTCTCAACTCTTAGTCTCTACCAAGACCTCAAGCAGGTGTTTTGTCCATCATCATAAAGTCATGTAATGCACACAACCATGACCACTGACTTTATTGATCTCTTTTCAAGCAGACTTTAAAAAGCCTTTTTTTTTATTGTGGGCTTAATAGAAATCTTTCTTTCTGCCTCCCAGGTGTCCACAGGATTGTTATACCCAACCAAATACAGGTATTTCATCAACTTGCTAATCAATAACTCGATATTTCCAATATATCCTCACAATACCAGTTATAACTATGCACTTATATTGCTCTCCAGAAGTACTTCATTGTGATGCAGAGTGTGTTTTACCCTGATGAAAGGATCAATATCAGGCACAGTATCTATGTTTTCCCATGTCTTCTTTTGTGCATTGCTGGTACACTATATTTGGTGGTTGTATGAAGTGACATTTTTATTTGATAGATATGATATGAAAGGCTGTGAGGTGGGTAGATGGACAAACCCTGACAGTGGGGGGGGACAAATCATAAAAGTGCTGAAGGACAATAACTTTGAAGGACAGCACATTGTCTTAGGTGAGTGTCCTCACACACTACATTGACTCTACTTATGTCTGTAGTCACATTGATAAGAAATCAGTTTCTCTTTCAGCTGCAGATGAAAACTGAGCTGTATGCAACCGACAAATGTAAAGGCTGAATTCTGAATGGAAATGTTTGTGTGGTTGCTGTAGGTCAAGAGAAAACCTGGTTCACCAAGCAAGTCAAAGCAGATTCTGCCTTTCTTCAAACACTTAATGTGCTGGACTACAGTCTCCTGCTGGCCCGACAACCTCTGCACCAAGACGAGCTCGATGGAAAACACTCACTGGCAAATCTTGTCATTCGCACCACAAAGTAGGTTTTAGATTCAGTGTCATTGGAGTAAGCACAAACCCAGTTGTTGATTAGAGGGGACATCAGGCCTGGTTCTCTGCAGTTGTCAGAAACAGCCAACTAACATGTGGTTAAGTGTTTTGGAACTGCTCAATCAGTCTGTCTGTCAAGAGCAGACTTGACAGTCAAGACAGACCTGTTTCCTTCACTCGCATTTTTAAGCCACCTCGGTCAACTTGGCTTTAAACCACAAGAAGTTCAAAACAGACTTCCTTACCCACCACAATACAGTACATTTGACAGACACCACTTGGCCTTCGAGGACATAACATCTCTTTTACTGGTTTTGTGTGAGACACATAGTCAGTGCATTGCTTGCAGTTGATTCAATTCTTCATCTCACAATGGCTTTTTTTCTGTGGGTATTTGTATTTTTTCAAAGTAGTTGTGGTACATTTTTGTGGCTGGCACCATCAAATAATCCAAACTATCCCTAACACATGGTTGTCCTTGTTTCGCCTTGTCACTGTGTAGGGTGTAAGTTTACATCTTTTATGGGCTGGCTAAATTTTACAAAAGATAAAATCTTAACTAGTAGGAGAGAGTCCTGGCTGTCACTGTCACAATATCAGAACAACAATAAAATACACAGAGCCAGACTGTCATATATGAGATGATGTAGAAACATGCCATAAGTACAATTATTCTTGATTAGATGAAGGGTTCTTCTCATTTAATTCATCAAGTACCCACCTGAACTTGAACTTTGAAACAGGTACTAAAAGTGGCATGTATATGACAAGCAAAGATATGCTGTAAATTTACCCCATAAAAACTCTTTTTAGTATATAATGTTCACGCAAGTCAGAGACACTGCATATACACCTGAGCTGAGATTTTGAGTGGGAGTGGGAGTTAATTGCTGAAGTTCTTGTCTTTTTCATGACAGCAACTTTGCTGGTTGTTGGGGTAGAACTCCATGGTCCATGTTAGATGTTGGGCATGTGCTTCTCTTTAAACTGAAAGTGTTGTCTTTATGTTTCCATAATGTGCCTTTATGTGATCACTGTGATGTAATGGGGCTGACATATGAAAGAGTGATTTTCTGAAAGCAGAACAGAATCTTGTCTGATCAGCTTGGGCTTGCTTCATCCTGGTTCAAACTGTCAGACTCTAAGACAAGATTTTCACAGTAAGCCTGAGCTATTTTATGAAACACTGTGTTGTGTGGGTATTTTTTGTCTCTTCCATAGGTCTGTGGACTTGGATGCCAGCCCCACAGGGTCAGACCCCTCCACCATGCCACTATTAGGTGATGTGGCACCAGATACTACAGACTGTGGGCCAACAGCTGAGGGCACGAGTCAGGGGATCCCCCTCCAGGAGATATCTTGCTGTGCCAAAGAGACCAAGACTGACTCAGTGCTGCAGGAATTCCACAAGCACCATCACAGACTGCTGCCCAACTGCAAAAATGCCACTCATGTGATTGACGGGCCAGACCATCGTTACTTTGTGGGCATTATTGACATTTTTACTGTCTACAACTGGAAGAAAAAAATGGAGAACCTGTGGAAGAGCCTCCGTTTCCCTGGCAGAGCTTTCTCCACAGTTAGACCCAGCAAGTACTCACAAAGGTTCAGCCAATGGATACAGGACCGCACTCAATGACAGGATACAAAAAGTAAAACATGCATATACTGTAAATACCTATAATCAGAGTGTCAATATGTAGTGACATTTGGGGGGGGGGGCAACCTGGAGCAACAAGAGACGAAATAGGAAGACAACAATAACATCAGCATTACAAGATCCATCAACATACGGTTGATAGGAATTTTCCAAGTTTTTAAATTTAGATGCTTGCTGTTCCCCCCTCCCCATGAGGACTAATGACTTGTGCTTGCACCTGAGCAAATCTGGCATGGGACTGGAACTTTGTGCAGAGTGTGATGATTTCTCATGCATGGGAAGTAGGATTTCTGAAGAAGAAGAAGAAGACTGGCAAAAACAATAGGGTCCCAGCAGGCTGCCAGGCCCCATAATTATAAAAACATGATTCCTGAGAGCTATAGGGATGAAGGTGTCTAAATATCATTGAGTGCTTACATTTATTCATTCATTTATTTATTTATTAATTTTTAACCTTTTTTATTTTTTATTTTTATTTTATTGTCAACATTGCAACATGAGATGATTAAGGAAGCTGGATAAATGATTTATTTTTGATTTGTGGAGAAGGGGTGGGATTAAATAACCATTACTTCTTCTCACTCCTTGTCGAATATGTAATGATTATGCTTTTGTTTTCAATGTTTTTGTTCTATAACTTGGTTATGTTATCACAACCAAACTCATGCCTTATTTTTGCTGACATGTTCAAAATAAATGGAATTCAATTCAATTCAAAAAAAGATAACACAAAAATTACCCATTCAAACTCTATCATGTCTATCATGTCTGAAACCCAAACTCTATCACCCAGACAACATCTTGTCTGTAACCACTGAATAAATGTTCCTGTCCATACATGAGTATCACTCAGTGTAACTTCAGGGACTAAGAACAATATAGACAATAAGTAGAGACCAGGGTGCTGTGGGGACAGAGGTCTTTCAGTTTTGAGTTCTCTTAGTAATGAAAACTAGATCTTTGATACCTTTAAAGATCTAGTTTCTCATGTGATGTAATTAACAACAGTCTGGTGAAGGTATTAAGTTACCCTTATATTCAGCCAGTAAAATATCTGTGGGAGTCGTACAACAGCAGGTAATAGACCAGTGACAGTTTCATGATTGATGTGTCAATGTTAATAATTGATTTTATTTAGAATTGATTCTTCATGTTTACACTCTTCCCCTACTTTTTTGCATTTTTCAATGAAAATGAGCTCTTCAATATTATATACATTTTATCCATTACACATGAAATGCATTACTTGTATTCTTCTTCTACAACCATATGAACAAAAGACCACTTTTAATACTTATGAACTTATCGAAAATTACAACATTAAATATTGAAAGATGATAGATTTGAAATAGACTACCAATGATACCCATATTAGTAACAGTAATGGATATTAACCTTTACTGTGCTGAAACTTGAGGGTCCAATATAAGAAATATGTCCATACATCTGACATGTGTTCCATGTTAAGAAAAGTTTATTATTCACTGTTCATGTCATACAAAAAGGAGGGTAACACTGTACTTGTCAGCAGAAAAACATATTTACTTCTATGTTTTTAACTTGTCTGTAAACGTTATGAAGTGCACTATAGAGGTTTATGAGGCTGAGCTTATTGTAGCAGGTAGAACAGAGTATTAGGAACACATCAGATCTGAAATTTTAAGAATAAAGCCACAATACAACAAGAATGAAGCCATAATGTCATTCAAAGATTCAGGTTTGTGGTTTTTCCTCTATGTGGGACTTGTACTCAGTCGGAGGTAGGAACCAGCTCTACAGGAAACTGACACTGCATTATATAAAACTTAATGTTGAAAGTAAGTAGCGCATTATGTAGTGCATTTGTGCGCAATGTGCTAGTGCTAAGTTACCAATCTAAGGCTAATCTACCACCTAATCAATATTACACTCTACACTCTGTTTTCCAGTAAATTTATGTATTCCCTGACTTCACCCAGAGAACTGATGGAGCGGTTTGATTTTCCCTGTTAGATCCATGAAAAGCAGAAACCTGGGATGTTCAAACTGAACTATTTAAATCACTAAAAGTCAAAAAAAAAACATGAAGACACATAAAGGGTCTTCATCCAACTCAAACCATTTCCTTTCACTGGCAGGTTTAATACTTAGATGAAATGACTGCATTCATCAACAGTTTTGTGTTGTGTGCACTGACGATGCTGCCTGGCTGTCACATGTCTGTTATGCATTTCAAAGCTCAGGGGAAACACTGCATTAACATGTGTGTCAGGTAGTGTTGGTTCTGATGGAGGCCTTGACCAAACATAATAAGGCGTATTCTTCTGCCTGTTCATCCTCGGATTTCTTCATCCTAAAGAATAAAGAGAGAAAAAGAAAGGTTGGATTATCATTGGCTTTTATTTATTTTGTGTCTGTGACAATCAGAATAAATTATCATGAAACCTTACATTTACTCAGGCTTGATTTGTTCCTTTTGCATACATTAATGTATTTATTTTCAAATAGGTTTTATTGAGTCAAAGAAGATCATACATAAAATAATGAAAGAGCAAGGAGAAATAATAAATAATTAAATCAATTATCCAAATAAAGTACTAGGTATTGTGTTTATGCATACTGTTTCTGCCGTGTCTGCTGTCTCCTCTCCCTCTGTTTGCTCACTGCCTGGGGTGAACGCCTCAAAGTCAGACATTGCACTTTCCACTGCTTCCTCATCATAATCTGTCTGGTATTCATCAGACAGCTCCTCTGAAGATACACCACAAAACACAATATATATATATATATGTATACTACATATATATAACAAAGAAGATATGCTTTGGTTCATTATTTCAATCAGTTATTCACCATCGATTAAGGCATTCTTCACTGGTTCTATTCTGGACACAATCTCTGCCAGGTCGGTGAAGGAGGCATTTGGACAGGTGACCACCTGAAAGACACACAGCATCATCCCAGAGATGACCTCAATAGCTCTATTTGATTGATTCAGAGCAGACATCAGCTGGCATCAATAAAACAGCTCCTGACTCACATGGCCAGTTTTGGTCTTATGGAACTCCTCTTGATGTCTGTCTTTCAGCATGCTGTCCACCACCCTGCTGCGCTGCCACACATCGAACAGTGTCTTTCCATGGTGGTATCCTACCTCCTACAACGACAGTATGTGTGTATGTCGGGGGGGGTCGGTGAGCCTCAAAGCCAGAACATGATGGAAACATATGGGGCAATGTGGTGAGAGTTTAAACTCACAGTGATTTCGTCGAACTTGCCAAACTCCAGTGTGCCGTAGTGGTCAATAGGCGGTCGTATGTACTCACAATAGTCACTGTCTTTGACCACTTCCAGCTGCCGTACACAGCAGACGTAAGCCAGCCGAGTCTGGATCTCCGCCATGTTCAGGACCTGGGAGGACAAAGAAGTGATGCTGTAAAAGCTCTTGCTAATATTCAGCATAGAAAGACTTTTTAGGTTAATTGGCAGCTACAGAGGACATCAGACGTTTATTTAAAGCTCAGTGAACCTTGATTTTCTCAGACAGCGGGTTGAATCTTTTCCACAGCAGCCACCAGCCGTTCAGGGAGTCACCGTAGTTGGTCAGGTTGGTTTCATCCCTGCTCCCAACATCAACTGCAATCACAACCTTGGCCCCCATGGAGCGAGCCACATCGGCTAGATGATACAATACGGACAGATGCATTTGTTTGCAGCACATTTTATGACAGGCTAAACACCCAGACACTATAAAATCTATGCAGACTGCGACCTTTAGATATGCACTTGAGGTTTTTACTGCGATGTTTCAGGTAATGTTCTCAGTCTGAGGCAATTGCAAGTCTGGGGTGATCTGAGGTAACTGAGCTTCAGTCAACAGCAGGACTGAAAACTACTGCAAAGCATTCCAGTATCAAACATGCTGGACAAAAGCAACAAGGAGGGGACAAAGCCTGGAACACTGGACACATGATGTGAAAAGTTTGTTTTGCTTAGGAATGATACAAACTGAATGAAATGACCTGAAAGTATTTAAGCAGCCGCTGTGATTAGAGCTGGTCAAGTTCTCTCAGTGCTTCCTGTCTTATCTCCTTCACTATATAAAACACTGGATCTGAAGTGTCAGAGAGCTTTACCTCAATTGTGAGAGGAGATAAAGCTCTCTGACACTTCCTTGCCATAGCAACATTTACAAAGACACCGGATTGTAGTTTCACATAGATTAAGAAATCAGAGAGCATCTTTTTTGTGCTTGTGGCAAGATCCAAAATTTGTCTGAGCTCCAAAGCCAAGATATAGATTTCCTCACTTTCAAATCAGGTGAAGAGTCATCATAGACAATGAATAGATCATCTCTATCATCATCATAAATGTTATTTCAAAACTTTCTTTTTCCTCACCAGGCAGGTTGTTGATGTAGCCTCCATCCATGAGTAAATGTCCGTCTTTAGGATCACAGAGAGGAGGCAGGTAACCAGACAGTGACATACTGGCTCTGACGTACCGCCACAAGGACCCTGAGGAGGACAGGAGGGAGTCAACTTAACCTGTATGTCTTTTTAGAGGAGACTAATTGCTAGACCAGGAGTGTCTAGTCCACCTGGACTAACTAAGAATCTAATAATCACTGCTTTTCAATATGAGACAGACCGTCAGTGTGAACTCTCATGGAGGAAGCTGTGATATCTGTTGTAATGTTGAAGTATGGCAGCCACAGGTCCTGAAAAAGACAGACACAGTAACATGAACATTCATAAACATTTGTCATTTGTAATCAGTGAATAAATCAATAAGTCTTTTTTGCTAAATTTGTTAAGTTAACAATACCAATATATATTTATATATAATATTTTGTCTTTTCCACAAGTTATTACAAAGATGGAAGATCTAAAAATTATTTGCTGTAAAGGAAGCCCTGTCCTTACCTCTATCTGTTTGTCCTTGAAGACAGAACTGATACTGGAGTTAAAGGAAGCTCCAGAAAACATGGAGGTAACTGGATAGGTCAGGTCCAATATCTTCTTAAAGTAAGAGGTCATATCCTGAGGAAGTAAAGACAGGCAAGTACTGATGTTCATGGAACAAGGTTTGTCATGTCATACTGACAAGAGGAAAGAATAAACATGATTCATTCATGAGTGAAGAACATTTTAGAGCTTTAGCACGTTTATATATACAGTAAAATGTGATCTCACCATGGCCCATTCTCGGGCCCGGACTCTTAGCCGACTGTAGCTCTTCTCTTCAGCGTACAGCGCTCCCATAAAGGAGCCGATGGAGGTGCCTCCCACCATGTCGATGGGTATCCCTGCCTCTGTCAGGGCCCGCAGGACACCAACCTGTGAGCAACCCCTGAAGAGGAACCCATCAAATAACATTACACATGATATCAATTTCATCTTCTGTTCAAATCAATCATTTCTTATGGACAAAATTGATTTTATTTGATTTTAAAATATAATGTGTCATGTCACTCAAGTCAAGTCTCAGCCCTGTTAAATTAGTTAATATTAAACTGATAGATTGGAGTCATTGTAGTCTGCAAATTCACACTATACACACAACGCCATTCATATAACAGAGGGCAGGACTAAATATATATTCAGTTCTACCAGGTATATATAAGTATTATCTACATAACTAATGGAGTCATTCAGTCTACCAGTGCTCTCAGAAATACAGCCCCTACCTTGTCAGAGCTCCAGAGCAACCCAGAGCAGTGAGGAAGAGAAAAAGATCAATCAGAATAAAAGCCAATCAAGATACACCTGCTTATTGGAGGCTTCATATTATGCACATAATGTGTCATTGTTAACTGTTGAGGTAGCTGTTGTCAAAGTACAGATCCTCCTGCTCAAATATGACTTGACAAGTGAACATTTTTCACTTATTAAAGAACTGAAACAATAAAGTGACACATAAACTGCAGCAAAGCCTCCACTGTCTGTCAGCCATTAAAGAGGTAAGCCCTAATTTTAGGTGTGCAGTTTACCTCTTCATTGTCAATTCCTAAGATTTTAACTGATTCTTACTTATTTACAGTAACAGTGTAATCTCTTGACAAAATTATAACTAATATATAGAAGTATCAAATTCCCAGAATAGTGAGTTTGATCCAACTTGTTATTGCAAAGTACATGAGAACACCTTGTGGTCAGACAGTGTTAGTGTGTTAAACATGTTGGTATGTAGCTGCTCTACCTGGCGCCCCCACCCCCAAGTACAAGGGCAATGCTGTTTCCTGTCAGGATCCTGGCCAAGCGGGAGAAGTCAGAGTGACGATCTGGACATTTCTCAAACACACGCTGGTACAGTTCTCTCTGAAAAACACACACACACGCAGATAAACACTGTGTGCACTAGACTAGAACTGCCCATAGAGACTGAGAGAGTGAGGTGATGGGTAATACCAGCTTAGGTAAACTCCTCCTGGAGAAGACCCTGCGAGGGCAGGACAGGTGATGGTGTCTGGAGATCCAGCTCCTCATGTTCAGCCACTCGGCTGTCCCTTTGGGTGGGGGGCCGTCCTCCCTGTGCAGTAACACCAACTGCTTCTGAGCCCGAACTGAACTGCTCTCCAACATTCGCTCCAACTGCAGGTGGAGAGGAGGGAGAAGAAGAAGAAGCAAAGAGATTCAACTCAGTTCATCAGTGTGATCCATGATAATAGTCAACAATCAATTAAGTCAACAAGTCAAGTCATAGTGAAGCTGTAACTTCTCTAAACTGAAATATTGCAGCAGGCTTTTTTTGGTATTAGACTGACGTAAAGGAAAAACTAATAATTAACAATGCAATTAACAATTAACAATAGTTAATGTGTTGATTTCCTAGTCTGCACAGAGCTGATCAAATGAAGTGCTTGTGTTAATCTTGACAACGAACTTATATTGAAACCACACTGATCATGTTGAATACAGTGCTAACTTTGGACCCAGCGCTGTGTCTCATAAGCTTGCCACATCTAAGAAGGACCCTGCTGACTACAAGCGGTGACTTCCGGCCTCAATGGTGCTTTACCAGTAGTTGGTAAAGGGATAGTTAAACATTTTGGCAAATCGCCCACTGCCATAATCCTTCTTATGAGTAGGTTCGTTACCTTTATTTGTCACTGCGAGTTGTTTTGAGATCGACGGAGGAGAGATGCGAGCTGCTCAGTTTACGCTATGGAGGCTCATGGAACTTCGGGTTCTCCACAAATACACAATCCAACAACTCCAAAACGCTTTCGTGCACAAGTTGTGACCTTCACATTCATCACGCTATGAAAAAATAATGTAGCATTATGAGACAGAGTTTTTTTTTTTGAGGCAAATGCATAGCCGGAAGTAAATTCCAGACACTCAAGAAAGTAGTCCAGAGTATTTGCTTCATGTGTCGTAATGTTAAATAATTATACGTTATTATTTCATAGCGTGGTGAATGTGCAGGTCACAACTTGTGCACGAGAGCATTTTGGGGTTGTTGGATTGTATATTTGTGGAGAACCGGAAGTTCAATTAGTCTATGTAGCGTTTTTTAGGCACCTACTAGATTACCAAGGGTTAGTAAAATTGGAAAACAATCAGGGGAATTACCTCTTCACACTGAGAAGCTGTCCATGATAGTAAAAAGCTAAGCATTGGTGTGCACAATATTCTTAAGGTTCTTGAAGGTCGATCTAGTTTTGTGTCCACTTCAGAGATTTAAACAGGTCCATGGGGTTATTTTCCAAAGCCTTAAATTCAACCTAGCCAATAACAGGGGCCCAGATCATAGGAGGAAAGCTGCCATTAATGGCTGTATCGAGTGACTGTTCCTGGGTGGCAGGGCTGCTCTGCCAGGAGTAGTGGCTTGTGGAGGCAGGATAGATGTCCAGATGAAGGCAGTGAGAAGCTAGGTGAGTTTCCTCGTCACCAGCTTAAACACTTTAGAATTTCTACTCAGGTCAGAACCTGTTAGAGCTAGAGAATATACCCTTTAAACGGAGAGCTGGTCCAGTAATAAGCCTTGGTGAGGGGCTAATTATCAGGGATCTAACAGTGAGGATCACTCACTGGTTGAATATAGCATGCAGAAAATGCATAGCAAACGCTGGACCTTTGTTTAATGCCGTCCCACAGTTCCTTGCTGCAGCAATATCTTTAA
Organism: Caranx ignobilis; assembly: GCA_021432705.1. Classification (NCBI taxonomy): domain Eukaryota; kingdom Metazoa; phylum Chordata; class Actinopteri; order Carangiformes; family Carangidae; genus Caranx; species Caranx ignobilis. The sequence goes on from MU270014.1 coordinate 30,274,371, forward strand.
CAAATGCACTATTGTAATTTTACCATGGCAGACCCACGTAGATGGAGAAACAATTTATCTATTTCATATTGGATCATGTTAGTGTCATGATCCGAAATGAAATCCTTGTCTGATCACATGAGCTCCATCATTGTGAAAGTCTATAAAACATGTTTCAAATCCCCTCACTGCAAAACAATAACATTTCTCAATAAAAAGTCAAAACTATACATGACCTAATAATGTCTGAATATGATTCATTCTGGCCTCCACTCAGATGATTATTACTTTCATTATCAACTGAACCTACTAAAAATAAAGGAGATCAGAGTTGGTATTTTGTGTTGTGTTTTACTGGAAGACAAAACTAACCTCTCCCACAGTGGGCTCCTGTTCACCAAGTCCCACAATAATGATGCAGTCGGCCTGGCGGATGCAGCGCTGGGTCCAAGGCGTGAGGCTAGAGTCAGACTGATAGAGGACAATGCGGTGGATGTCTTCCTGCTGCCCCAGCCAACTGGACAGACGGTACTCATGGACACTTTAGAGAAGTACAAACCATCCAGACAGCAACATGTTATCTGTTACTCTGTGTCACCTGTTTGTATTTAACTATTAAAATGCTCGTCTCATTTTACAGTATTTATCTATTTACAATTTATCATTTTATCAAAGGTCTACCTGTCTAAAGCAGCAGAGCCTAGTCGTTGTTTGATGATGTCACTGGTCAGCAGTTGAGTGGGACCTTCAGAAAACAGAAACACATCCATAAAATTTTTGAAACAGGGCTGATTTTCATAGCTGTGAATGACAGTGACATGTCTTGTATCATGGTAAAGATTTTAAAATAAATCCTTCTAACCACTGAGGTATGAGCTGGCAACAGACACTTCCTTTTCATAACCAGCAGCAGTATTTTTTTTCAGTGCTTCATTTGTAGTAACTTTTTCACTGGCAGTTGCTTGTTAAGCTTTGGGTTGTTCCCTTGATCAAAGTCCAGCCTGCATAATTTAGTCTTTCCTCATTTTATACCAAAGAACCATCAGTACTCTGGAACCACGAGTTTCCACTGAAGAGACTGAAATAGTCAGTCATGTTTCATTTCCTCATGCGTTGACCTCTGCTGCGCACTCCTCTTTCCCATTTGTAAATCTGCCCTGCATCATCTGCAAACAATACTACATGCCACCACTAGATGTCTCTCCAGGACAAACAGATAATCTCACATCGCTCCAGTGCTCACTTCCCTTCACTGGCTCCTTGTTGAATGCAGAATCCAGTTCAGAATGCTTACACTTACAATATAGAGCTCTGCACAATCAAGGTCCTGCACACTTAACCAATCTACTCAAGCTACTGTCTGTCCCGCACAGACATCAAGCTTTGGCGATGAAGCTTTTGGTGCAGCTGTGAGGTACACTGGTTCTACAGAGTCATTTAAACACACTGAGAGCCTCAGATGTTTAAGCAGGTTTCCACTTTAACTGTGTATGTTGTTGTGTCCCTGTGTGGTGTGTTTCTATGCATTTTTTGTCTATCTGTAAAAATTTTGTCAGTGAAAAGTGCTTTATAAATACTGAACTTATAAATGTATAATGCGTTATTCCCATGAATGTGCAGACTACAAAACCAACAATGTAAGTATAGTTGGTACATGTAAGGCTAACTGACAGAAGAGCGATCAGGGTTAATCTGTCACAACACATAGTGCTTGTGTGTGTGTGTGTGTGTGTGTGTACCAATGCCACTGAGTGCATGCTGCAGCTCCAGAGTGAAGGAAGTGAGAGGGACCTCGTCAGACACAGGCAGGATGGCCACAGTAGACAGGTTGGAGGCTGGGTTTCCAGCATCCCACTTACTGGAGGGAGTAGAGAGAGCCAGACTTCGAGCTGCAGAGCAGACAGTCCACACATAAGAAATATAATGGTCACATTGTTTATGGTCTTATTTTTATTAAAGCAGTCTCCCCTGTCTCGCATGTGGTATCTTATTTCATACTGAAACACAATTCAATCCTTTATTATTTTTTGTGCACATAAGCTGTATTTAGCCCCATCCTGTCCCACAATAAGGGGGCAAAAAAAGAAAAGAGTGTATGCTCACCAGCCAGAGGTCCATTCATCTGCTGCATGTTTCCCAGTATCTTCTGTCCCAGGAGATGAATCAGCCGTGTGACGACTTGAGGATACCTCCTCTTGATGGAGTTCAGGGCTCCTTCAGGGAGCTTGGCCAGCTCAGAGTCTCTGACAGCGTGGACCGTGGTAGCTCGGTTCATGTGTGTCACGGCCTCGACCTGATCGATGCATACAACAGTATTATACTGCAGTCTGTGGTTACTAAAATGTGCTTCTCCCAGAGGTTTGTCTCTATTTTTTTCATTTCTCTTTGATTCTAAATACTCAATTCAAAAATCAGTTAACCCACTCTGAGTACTCACCACACCAATTAAGTCCCCACGGCCATACTCTCCAGCCAGCTCCTTCTTCCCATCATCCTTTGCAATGACAGAGCGCAGTCGCCCGCTGAGGACGATGAAGGTGCTGTCTGACTTGTCTCCCTGTCTAAAAACAATATCAGGAAACAAAAAAAGCGCCACCCACATACTGTTAATTTTGATTTTACTGATTCAATATTACCCCCCCCCCCCCCCCCCCCCCCCCCACACACACACACACACACACAGACATACACGCATACAGACTCATCTAAATACACACACACATACATATACAATAGCACAGACCTATGGCTGAGCACGGAGAAACCAGGTGAGGAAACACTATCATATGGAGCCATCTGCACTGGGAGCCGATCGTAGCCCGTGGCCACCAGGATCCTGCCAGGGGGATCACCCAATTCAGGCAGTGAGAGGGGCCCACACCGAGGCCATAAGGCCAGGGTGCAGACCCCCCGCCCAAGCCCGTCCAAGTGACCCACAAGGCAGCGCCAGTGTCCGCAGGCGCGATTACAGCCCCCAGTACAGAGGGCCCCCACTGAGGAAACACTGGAGTTATGAACTAAGACTAAAAGAGACTATAATATACAGGATAAAAGACTAAAATGGCATAAGAACATCAATAAAAGACACAGGGTCGAATTAAAACTTCGGTATAAATAAATAAAAAATAAATAAAAAATAGATAAATGAATAAATAAAAAGAGTGGCATTAAACCTTGGCAAAAGATGTAGCATTCAAACATCAGTAGTCTAGGAGATATTAGTTAAAAGCCAAGTTAAAAACATGACAGATGCCTCGTCTTTCTTAGTTGTTCTTGTGTCTCTCAATGTAAACAATTTAGTTTTCAGGAGGAACTAAGCAAATAGTGTCCATGTGTAAAAATCACACACACAGCCTGTAACTTGTGTCTCCAGACCTATCACAGAGACAGCATTGCATTATGTCATGAGTGGGATCATGGAGGTTGTTGTCTCTACCACCATCATCCTCAGTTCCTCATCTGGTTCAGATATAGAGTTGAAAACCACCAAGATGTGAAAAGTGTCTGTGCCTTAGACAAATATCAGTAGGTGGAGGTCTATGAAGTCACTGACAGAAAACCAAATGACACCGACCATTACCATGATTATAAACACAGATTTCTCAGACATATTTTTTTTGTGAAAAAAAAATATATTTAAGTAATTTTTAGAAATTCTCAACTCTGAGAAGTTACACATTTTAAATTAATCAGATAAGATTTATATTGATATTAGAGTAGGCACCTGTAGACAGCACGACCGGCCTCCACAGCCATCCAGTCCAGGGCGAAGTCAATCTGTCTGACAAATGGTGACACCCTCTTGACCACAGTGTGAGCCACATTCAGCACCACCCTTGGCTCCTCGCGCATGATTCTGACAAATTTAAGATACAGGTGAGTTTGCATGTGTTTGAGCCCCTAACAAGCAACTGAGTATTTTGAATGTGTGTGTGAACTTGATCCTACTCATAGAAGTGAGCCTTAGATATGGAGAGGAAGGTGCAGTCTCTGTGAGCTCGGACGGTGAAGATGAGGGGCTCGCCCGTGAGGACGGCCAGGTGACCCACCATCTCGCCCGGGTGGGTGACAAACAGAAGGGTCTCATCCTCGCGGTCGATCATACGCTGGTAAACGTGGAGCAAACCTGAGATGACAAATGCCACACTCACGTCCTGTAAGCCACGAGGAGGTGAAAAATAACCAGATTACAAACCAATTCATATGTTCCTTGACAGGAATCTTGGATGCTAATCTCTGAGAAAAGTGGTCCAGCTGTGCTTTTTTTCATGTCATCACTCTCGTCTCCATCTGAGCTACACCAGCTCTTTTATTTAGGCTGATAACACAAAAATGTAAGACTGAACAGCATCAAGTCTTTCCTGCCGCATGCCATTAGGTTTTTTAACTCACAGTAGCCATGATGTTTGTGTTTTACTTTGATGCTGCTCTTTTAATTCTTTTATTACAACTTTTTTTATTTATCTCTATTTTATACTTACTTACTTTATTTATTTCTCATACTTCTGCTCTTTTAAGAGGTCTCTATGTGCAGTTAGTCTATGTTAGTGTGTGTGCTGTGTGCTGCTGCTGTAAGAACATAATTTCCTGCAAAAGATTGATAAAGTAACTTTATCTTATCTTTATCTTATTTTCTCACACCTTGACAAGTGTAATGCATTAAATGCTGCATCAGTCAGAGTGTCCTTCACTGACTGCAACTAATACAAGGCACTCTGCACACGTGTTCATTTCATCATTGTTCTACTTATCAAAACATTACACAGCCTCACTCCAAATCATATCAGATTAATTATACATGGCACATATATAGTGTCTTTTCAAACTCTTATTTAAACATGCTTTTATCAGGAAGCTTTTCATAATGTTTGACCTTGTTATTGTTTATATTTCTGTGCAATGTAAATCTTCTTTATGATGTGTTGTGTAATACATTTTTTTTCATTTTAATTGCTGTTTTCACCTTTTTTCTTTCTGTAAAGCACTGTATAACTTAGTTAACTTGGTTAAGAAAAGTACTATAGGAATCATATTTAATAACATCATCCTTATTATTAAAAAATAGTTTAGCTGAGGCAAAATGTGGTTTGGACTACTGTTAGTTCACTACATTATTATGTATCTATATGCTTTTAGATGATTCTACTTCTCCACCTCTCTCAGTAGTTAAACTCCGGAGTGCCTAATAAAGAAATAAATACACATAGCAGCATCCAGATGCAGTAAACAAGTTATAATGCTTAAAAACAGTTTAAAACCAACAGGGTTAAAATTGGGTTTAAAAACATAAAACCCAAAGACATGAGCCATAGGATATTGCACACTCCCCTGAGCATGAATGAGTTGGCTCAAGAGCTGTTCAGAATCTTGACAGCAATATTCTGTCAGTGTGAGTTTCTGTGAGTGTTGACCTGACACACTGACCTGGTCTCCTTGATGGGCCACAACACAGCCAGCTTTGACCTGGCGGAGAGTCACCCTCCCCTCCAGCAGACTGTGGTCCTGATGACATCAAAAGACAAGTTAAAGACACAGAGAGGCAACTGTTCTCCTCTCAGAAATATCCTGTGATAACTGACTGTCCCAGCATGGATGAATTATTACAAGACTGTTAACACATCACCTATGTATACAATGATATCTAACCAGAAAATTTGATTGGTTTTATGGCTCTGACCTTTGGAGCCAGAGGCATGTTGTTTTCTGATCAAAATTATGAACTGGTTACTTTTTTGTGACTAAAGGTCATAGGTCAAGGTCCCTTATTAGCAATTTCTAACACAGATAGTTCATATTTCGTAAGATGGGGGGGGGGTTGTGACCCCCCATCATACAATATGTATACATGCTGACACTCTATCTCCTTTTCCAGGAAATTGCATTGTATTGTATTTTTTTATTGTCCCCGAGGGGCAATTCAAATGTAGCATAAAATACCCCAAAAAACCGAAGACAAAACAGAAATGTGCATAAGTTTGTATTGTGACTTACCTGTATTTGGATGACCTGCAGCAGATCCTTCTTTGCAGCTTGAAAAATGGAATTGACTTTGTTGTGGTGGGTGTTTCCTCCTCCAGCATCGCTGTATTGGTAAACAGCAGATGGACTGTGCTGCATTGTGACAGTCTTTTTTAGAATAGACTAAGGAAATAGAGAGAGACATGAAATTATAGTGACTATGCACTGCACGCTAATTCTTAGTGAACAATGTGTCTGTAGTGCACTAAGATAACCCACTGAATTTCAGAGACATTTTAATTGAAATGATTGCAGGAAGATTTTAGTTACCACATAATGTAGTAACTTTAAAATGGCAAACAACTAAAAATTAGAGTTCATACTAAACATACAGTTAAACAGTGGGGATTACATGGAATGACCTATTACTTTCTACCGCTGAGGTAAATAAAAGTCCTGGTCTGGTTCCACAACAGTTTCCATTTATGTTCTCAATTTCACACTTTGATCATGTGCAGCCCAGACACACTCGGCTTTGACCTAGTTTTGTTCTCTGTAACGCTCTGAATAAAACAACAGCATAATTTCCTCAGTTGTATGAATACATCAATTCCCGAGTTCAAGTCCTTACACCAACCTCATTGATTACTGTGGGACAAGACATATATTCTACCCTCACATCACAGCTTTAGTGCTGATGAAATGGGGGCATAGACAGTGTCCCAGGCTCAGTTAGCCTTGATTGTATAGTAAATATCTCCCTGTCATCTAACCTGTCTAGACTCTGAGCAGAGAACCTCTAAGAAAGGGTAAAGTGAATGTCTTATCCAGAGACCTTGACAGGACTGTGAGAAACCGTCTCCTCTCTGGGCAATCCAGCCCGCTCATGCACTCTGTTGAGGTCATCTGACATTTCACCTACATGACACAAACAAATCATAGACATTACTGATATTGATTCATGCATTTAAAAACACATTTTTATGCTTCTTTACAACTCGGTTATTAAACATTTAAGGGCTCTATAAAAATCTTCTGCAGTGGAGCCTGTCTGTGAGCACATTAACAAGAAGTATTTGCGAAGTGGACAGTTACTGTTGATTCAATTTTAATAATACTTTTTGATGACCTGCAAAAAGATGTGGAACTCGTACAAAGGTGGATTTCACTTAGTTCATTTAAATGTTTGTCTTAAATGTAATGACCACTTTTCATGTTTCTGATGTGTAATGTGTCTATTACAAATATTAGACATGAACTGAGTCATATAGTCACATAACAGCTAAGAGCATATGGAATAAACATAATTTATTGAATTGCATAGTGTATGTAGTATTAGTATGTAGTATCACACTGAGGGAAAAAATAATCTGAAATTTCACCTTGTTCATATAATATTATGACTTGTTTTGCTTAATGTGGTCCTGTTATTCACATTTAATGTAAAACAGTCTAAGTATAAAACAGTGACAGTGTGTCTGTACCTGTAACAGCCACAGGAGTGGAGAGAGAACGAGACTTCTTGTATTTTGATGAGGGGGTATCGGAGGGGTTTGACTTCTCTGTAGTGGTGTGTATGAGGAGATATAAAGAGAGCAGATTATTTTTGATGCACACACACACACACACACACACACACTACTGCGGACTGAGAGACTGGTGTTGTTTCTGACCTGCATCTGCTTTTTCTGAACCCAGATCATCAGAGTGTGAGGGCTGCCTGCGGACGCCTCTGTATGAGTAAGTCTCACCAAGAACATGGGCCACTGACACCAAGGAGATGGCTTGGCTCTCCTGGAACACACATCCATCAATAACAGGAAAAAACAGTCAATAAATTAAATATCAAATATACCTATCAGAGAATATTCATGTCTGACTGAATGTTAGTGTAGATTCCTCTATGAATGAGTAACTATTAAACACTGCTCTTTTTCTCACTCTTGTTGTGTTACATATCAGACTCATCTATCTCTGAGACTAGAGTGAAGCAGACAAAAAAAAACCAAAACAAACAGCGTGGGGTGGATACTGCCAGCTATAGACAAGGTTAGAGTGAGGTCATCTAATCTTAAACATATTTGCACACAGTCAGAGCACACAGTGTGGAGCAGAGCTACAGTACCGGGTTAAAGAGCTCAGTGGTCAGGCCGAGGTAGTTGTGTAAGGCGAGGAAGGTCACTCTCTGGAGACGCACCATGATTATCTACAGAGGGAGGGATATAGTCAGACAACGTACAGACTGAGGAGTTTCTACAATAAGATTCTCTCTCTCATCTGTGTTCTTGTTGTATGTTGTGCACCGACTGACAGAGCCTCACCTGAATGACTCGAACCAGAGTTTCAGGATATTTCTCAAAGACCGACTGGAAGGCTGCAGCTGGGAGACGCAGGACAGTGGAGGGAGCTGCGGCCCTTGCTGACACTGTCTTGTAAGGAGCTGGATAGCCCTGTAATATACAACAACACAGATGATACAGTGTGTGGAGAAAGGCAGGTATTTTCAATTCGTGTGGGTATTTTCAGAACCAGAATCAGAATGAACTTTATTGTTGTTGACCAGTACAATGAAACTTAGAATGGCAACTCTCTACAAAATGATGAAATCTTTAAAAACAAAGAATAAAGTAAAACAGTAAAAACTGTTTTGTAGAGAGTTGCCAGTCTAAGGTTTGTTGTACTGGTACAACAACAATAAAGTTTACTCTGATTCTGTTTCTGAAAACCCCCACAAAACAGACTGAAGTTGTTAATATTAATACTAACTGAATAAAGGAAAATATGTGATCATATTGAATTGAAATTATACCATGAGGAATAAAAGTGCTAAGTATAACACAGTAAATATTGGTTAAACAAGGTGAATAGTGTGAGCTTGTACAGGTGTTCATATCATACCACAAACCAAAAGCTCTTATCTTAGGCCAAAAATAAAGATGATCTCATTGTTTGTTGTGAACAAATGGTCCACTTTTTTTCCCTAATTAATCCTAAATTACTTCGGCATCACATGAGGCTGAGTGTACATGTGTGTGTACATTTCAACACACCAGTGCAAACACAACACAACAGGACAACAAAAGGAGGAGATGACAGATGGGCTTTAGACGTACAGTTATTATGTCCATGATGCTGAGCAGACTGTGAACACTGTCTCCTGGTAAGACTTCCTTCACCACTGCGTCTGTGCCATCCTGCAGTAACACAACAACAATACAAGCAACAGTTAGCAAACAAACTGGCAAGCAAACAAATGCTAATCATTCTGCCCTGTGTGTGAAAGTCTTCATGCTCTTACACTCTCATGGATGCACAGCTCCAGGCGGCCATCTTGGACCACATAAATACTGTCATCTGTGTCACCTGGTCGGAACAGAGCCTCTCCCTGGTGCAGCTGGATCAGTACCATGTGACGACACAGCTCCAGGAAGAGAGGCTTCTCAAAGTGGCCCAGCACCCTGGGTACAACACACAGGTACACTTTTACAGGACAGACTCAGTTATACTCAGTCATCATTTCCCAGGTGGAAGAAATGCAGGTGAATGCAAGATTTATATTCATTTCAGTCAGTCATGCAGTCAGTCAGTCAGCCAGCCAGCCAGCCAGCTAGCCAGCCAACCAGCCAGTCAACCAGCCATCCAGTCAAGCAGCCAGCCAGCCAGTCAACCAGTCAGCCAGTCAGTCAGTCAGTAAGTCAGTCAGTCAGCCAGCCAGCTAGTCAACCAGCCTTCCAGTCAGTCAGTCAGCCAGTCAGTCAGGCAGCCAGCCAGTCAGTCAGCCAGCCAGCCAGTCAGCCAGCCAGCCAGCAGGCCAGCCAGCCAGTCAGTCAGTCAGCCAGCCAGTCAGTCAGTCAGTCAGCCAGCCAGCCAGCCAATCAGTCAGCCAGTCAGTCAGTCAGCCAGCCAGTCAGTCAGTCAGCCAGCCAGCCAATCAGTCAGCCAGTCAGTCAGTCAGTCAGCCAGCCAGCAGTCAGTCAGCCAGCCAGCCAGTCAGCCAGCCAGCCAGTCAGTCAGCAGCCAGCCAGCCAGTCAGGTAACAGGGAATTAATAATTCTAAACTCAAGCTCTCCAAATTTAAACTCAGGTAGGGTTAAACTTGACTGAACTCCTCCTACAGCATATACTCTGACTCAGGTAATGCAGCTGTGGACTTTGTTACTATAGAAACCTCCACCCTTTTAACTGTCTATTGATGTTTATAATTTTCTGAAGTTGAAACCACCCCAGCTGGTCTAGAAAATAAAAAAAATGTCAGAAAATAGTCCATAACAGTTTCACATAGTTCTGTGTGGTCTCTGCAAACTGCTTGTTCTGTCCAAACAACAGTATTAATCCCAAAGTGCATCTATATCTTACCTGACATTTTTCAACATGTACAGCACCTCAGAGGGGAGATGGGAGGTCTGCACATCAAACTCAGTCAGGTCAGCCTCCAACAGGCAGGGAGGGGGCTCCTTGGGCTGCAGAGTGGGGGGCTCCCTCCGGATACGCAGGATCCTAACAATACACACATCCTTCATACTGTAAATGTTAAATCTTTTTTGTTTACTTCAATCCACCTGAGAGGACAGAGGTCACAACTCTGGACTTGAAGATGTTCATTACTGAAAAAGTATTCAGAATTACTCAAAGCTGATTCTTCTGTATTCATCATTCAGATACATGTGGTACTGACCAGTATCTGTGTATCTTCTCAAATTAATCTCACTTTAAGATCAGGCAAATATATAAAATAGGCACATATATATCATTCAGTCAAACACAGCAGCTGTTTCTAGGATAAAACTTGAACATTTTATCATTGTCTGCAAACCAGCTTTTAAAGAGAGACTCACTTGCGAGCTATAGACAGGACTTTAGTCCTCTTCCTCAGTCTCTGCCGGGAGCCTGTGTTTGAGTTCGAGGGAGGAGGTGACGACAAGGTTTGAACCTGCAACAGCAAGAAAATGGAATGTTTGTTTATTGGACCAGTTGTATTACATGAGATGTTCTACAGACAGAAAGAAAACTGTGATATTTCTCCTGGTTTCAGTTCTTCATCTGTTTGCTTTTCTTCATCTATCTGTGCTCACATATTCAATATTTTGTTGTACCACTTTCAGAATAAAAGCCCTCTTGAAACTCTCTATTTCTTAACAAGGCTTTTATTGCAGTGTATTGTTTCATTTCCAGGTGGTTGGTGTTTCTGCTGTTTACATGCTGTGATCTGACATGTAGCCTTGCAGTTGAATTCAAGACATCATTATTCATTCTTTCCCCTCCCTCCTTATGTGCCTCCCTCCTGCTCTCTCTGCTCTGTGTGTCTTATGTTCACTTCTTCCTCTGCCTGCTGTAGTAAAAATAATACATGTTATGAAAGTAGCTTGTAATGGAGGCGTTAAGCAGTGTACTGGAAGCACTCCCCCTCTTCTCAGCCCCACATCTGCATCCTTATAGTCCAATCCTGATCCAAATTCAGTCTCTAAATCTTCAGACATTATGCTAAGTTGGCAACACTTCAGCTGTTAATACCAACAGTGGTGGAAATACATCAGTGAGCCAGTCAGTCAAAGATATTCAATATAAAAAATGGTCCAAAGAAAATCACACACTCTTATCAAGATAGTCAACATTATTGACTAATTTGAGTGGGATGTTGGAGAAGACACTGACCTTTCTCATGATCTTCCGGCCATAGAACATCACTTTGTCTCTCTTCCTGAAGCGATAATGAGGAACTCCAGCCTCCTCCTCTGAAACACAGCAGGCGTGCTCTGTAAGAACATTTGCTATCTACACCATAAGTCAGTCTATTCTGTTCATCCTACTGCTGTCTAATACTGCTAATTGAAGTTCATGCATGATTTATTTTCCTTTTGCATATATATATAATATACTGTCCACTACCTGTGCTGTAACTGCAGAACGCAAGTGGCACTTTTTAAAAACAATGTTCATTCATAAAATGCATGTCTGCATGTGTGCTGTGCCGTGCTGTGACACCATGTCTCTGAAGCACAGATAAAATCAAAAATTCTAATATCAGAACATCACTTATAAACATCACTTTAAATCCTCTGACCAAACACCTGCAGAGACAAAGTGTCCTGGGTGTGTTCTGTACAGAATGGACAGTCTTTATATACAGTGCTGCCTGGAATAGAGCATTGTGTACAGTATGCAGGGCACTGACTTGACTGTTTGTATCTCCTGTAAAGAAGGAACACGACCACTCCAACCACTGAAATGACCAACACAGCTCCCATCAGCACGGCCGTCCACTGGAATTAAATACAGACAAAGTTACTTTCCTCCTTTCAGCCCTCAACAGCCTGAGCACTCTCCCCTGGTTTGGTTTTCATCATATCAGCAGCAAAAAGTGGGAATGGTTCTGAGTTGCGTCTAAGCGATGACATCTGTGCTGTAACTCACTCTAACTAACGGATCTGATTCATTAAATTGGTTCAGGCCAGTGAGGATTTGGTTCAGACAATGGACATCAGTGTTTTAGCTATTATTTAGCTAAAATGTCATCAAAAAAAAAAACAACAACTTCCAAATACTATTGAAAGCAACGTGGCATGTTTTTGGTAAATTGTTGTGCTAAATTAACACTTATTATAAAACTTATATCTAACATATTATAAACTTTAAATATCATTCCAAATGACAAAAAAGACATTTGGACAGATTAGAGAGGAAGTCAGAAATTGATGATTGATGATGAATTGATTGCTGGCAGTTACCATATTGGCTTCCGTCCTTTCTTCCACAAACTGCTGCATCCTGGCCTTAATCTCACTGCCAAGTGGAACCAGAGTCTGAAACATCAAGGAGAGCAACAACGCTGATGGGACTGAGTGTCAGAGCGTTCAAAGCACAAGCTGACAAACAATCATCTTCCCACTTTATTTAGCATTTTAAGAAGGAAAAATCACAGTCTATCTCTAGACCTACAAAGCCTTAGAGAAAAACAACAATGTCTAATGACTTTGTCATGTATTTGAACCAAAAATGTATATTTCATTTATGATCATTACTGTGTTGTAATAAACTTGTAGGAACTTGTTGACAGTTGTCAATACTGTCCTGAGCTCCTCATGGATTTGTATTTGAACTCACTGAGTTTGAATCACTGTTTGTTGACTTCTAAATGACATGGTGAGCGTGTTTCAAGGTCAGTGTGTCTGACACATGACGTTCTGTCATGGCTGAGCAGCCAAGTCAAAACAAACCGCTTGCCACCAGGTTTAAATGTTGTAGCTTAAAGCTGTAGTGGCCCTACAGAGCTTGGCGTGCTGCAAGTTCAGTCTTACAACACAACAGGAATGTGTGGGGTGGTGGGGTGGGAAGAGGGAGATGGGGGATGGGGGTGTCATAAAGGCGTAACTTTAGATTCAGCAGCCTGGATTTGAGTCCAACCCTTTGTGCCTTACCATTGTATGTCCCTCTCTTTTTCTCTCTTGAGTCACAATCAGGCCTTGAGAAACAAGCTCTGGCCACTTTCATTACTTTTGAGTGTCTTCAGAAACACTTGTGTTGTGCTTTATGAATCTGAGGTGCATGTGATGTTAAATTAATGAAGATGTTTCTGAATTGTCAGTGTGTTAGTCTGTTTGCATGTTTTCTGAAGTTGCAGTCTCATGGCCACTGTGTAAAACAGACAAAATATTCAGCTAATTTGGTCCCAAAAGAGAACAGATGAACCAGTGATGGATAAGAATATAACTCAATATAAAAATATTACTTGTTCTCTTTGTCAAAAGAAATAAAGTTGAAAAATTGTTTCTATTAACTCACAGTAGGTTCTCTTTTCTGCACATGCACAAAAAGCCAGTGGTGAACTACAATTTATTGAATGATATGTTGCAAGCATCTAATCTGTGTATACCTCCTTTTAGATGGAATCAGCTTTAAATGGCAAATTAATCTAAGTTAACGTTAGTTTGATGTTAAATAGCTTGGTTCTGCGGCGAAGTGTCACTGAGCACCTGAGAGAAATGTAAAAAGTGGTGCAACTGTTCAGAGGGTGTTCAGCCTAAACGCTTTGCTGAGCACAAGTCAAAGTGTATTTTCAGACGGTGGAGTGCAGTGAATGAAGGACATACTGGGTATACACTGCAGCTCTCCTCGTCATCTTCGTCCTGTTGCATGCCTGCAACAAATGGAAATGGAATCAAGACTCATTTCTAAATTACTGTAGCAACAATTCAATCAAAATGTGTTCTGAAACCTAAAAGCTCAAAAGCTTGACCTTTGATTAAGCTTCTGTGTCATATTTCAATAACCGGGATGTGTTATTCTGCTCAGCTGACGAACAGGTCAAAGTAAAATACTACCACATACACAAGAGAGGAGAAAGAGGTCACAAGCTGAGTGTTGGTAACCCGACACTCCCTCCTGCTCCACAACATGAAACAACTGTTTAATGCAACTGTGACAAATGTCAGAATGGCAGGATGAGTCCGATCTCAGTGGAAGACTGATTTTTATTTTTTATTTTTTTTCTAATCACAGACTTGTTGGTGACAACACGGAGCCTGTCATGGGACTGTTTGTTGACAGCCGTTAACTGCAGTGTGGAGTGGGTGAAGTCCAACTAACCCTCCTCTATACTTTTGAGATTTAACCCTTAAGAAGTAAATCTGAGAGACAAAAGGGCAGTAAACACTTGAATGTCAACACCAGTCCACATTAACTTTGACTCGTTGCCGCACTCACTGACTGCGATCCGCTACACAACAAAAGGACAATCCAGTGCATTACAGGGGAAAAACTAACCAACAAGTCTGCACCTGAGAAACAAACACATACAGACAGATCGACTGTTTTGAGTGAGACTGAGTTAAACAGAGCGAACAGATTCCCCACGTACCTTTCGTAGTGTATGTGCCTTATAATAGTGTAAAGACTGCACCGTAACAACAATCTGAATGTCCCGTCATACAAAGTAAAACTCTTATCGGCCAAACCGCTCGATGACCCCGCTGTGATGCAAGCACACAGTGTATTTAAAGAGACTTCAGCTGCTGGCTTTAATGCAGCTCAGTTATTCACCCCATCATTAAACCTAATACTTATACGCAGCATGTTTTTCTTTTGCACATGGGGCGCGTTTACTGATTTATTTTGAAGGGTAATTCGCCTTGTTCGAGTGATCTCTGGCGTATGAGCTTATTGGCCAATCAATGACAGATGAGTTCCAGTATGTCAGGTTTTGATTGGAGGATGTCGGAGCTTCTCGGCAAATCGCGCGACACTTCATTGGACGGTAGGACACATTTACTCGCGTTGGACTGACAGTGTGCTCAAGGTGAGAGGAGCCGGGTTTTTATAACAGTTTAAAAATGGATGGCGAGTTTGGATTGTGAACGTTTGCAGGTGTTTACTGTGGTTGAATAAATCGATAATTAGCCTGCTAGCAGACAGTGTAGCATTGACTGACTGCTAAACTAGCTGTTTACAGCTAGCTAGTAACTGACCGTTAGCATCACAACTCTGTGACACTGCGAATTCACGAAACGTCCCACTGGATTTCTTAACGCAAGTCGCTTAATTACCTAAAACGCGTTTAAGTAAAATAATTAAGTGTAAATAAAGTTGATGGAACTGAGCAAGTAATCAGGATAAATCATTTTTGTACGCGTGTCTTTGAGGTTTTCATGCATTTGTTCAACAGGGTACATTCTTTTTAATTACACGGTGGGAACATTTATGTAGCTATATAATACAGTATTTTATGATGATGATGATGATGATGATGATGATGATGATAATGACATTGTGTAGTAGAAATTAAGTATGCTTGTTCTTCATGATGACTGCTGACTGGACAGGTTTGAAAGAGAGGAAATCTGTTCTTTAAAATTTGGGACAAGGATTCCCATCAGTTCTGGGTCATGTTAGAAACATAGAGATGTAGTGCTAGTGCATAGGTGTATTGCTTTAAATGTTGCTGTAGCAAGGATTGTGGGATGGCATTTTCTCCTTTACTTTCATAAGGGAAGTTGTGGGGTTTCCTCTGCTAAAGGAGATAAGATGGGGGACATTTAGGGAACTGGACCAGCTCTTATCGTGACTGTCAGTTAGATATTTCTGGGACATGTCATTAAGGTAGGAACCTTTCTAAAAATACTCTTCCGGCCATAGTGACGGAGCTTTTATTTCTCCACAGGTTTTCTCTGTTTAGTGCGGAGAGAATACAGCAGGACCATGGGTGTGTTATCCACTCTGATGAGAGGTCTGGTAAGAGGAGCGGACAGGATGTCTGAGTTCACCAGCAAGCGTGGATCGAGGACTCATAATAAAGGCAGGGGCTCAAGACCCACTGGACTGAGGCTGCCCAGCAGAAAGTTTCTGTCCATAAGGGCCATGATCCCTGAATTTGTGGTGCCCCACCTGGAGGGATTCAAACTCAAACCATATGTCTCCTATCGTACTCCCAAAGGAACAGAACTTCCACTAACAGCACAAAGTGTGTTTGATGAAGTGGTGGCACCACAGATCAAGAAAGACTTTGAAGACGGCACTTTCAGCAAAGAACAGCTGGAGAAATATGGATTTGAGCCCACACAGGAGGGAAAGCTCTTCAAACTGTATCCAAAGAACTATGTGCGTTAAAGACTCACTCAGTGCTCCATTTGTGAAGACAGGCACAGAGTGTTTACTCACTGGAGACTGACACCTGCAGACTGAAACTTTGAGGTGACTCATCACACAGGGACTAGTGATCAGAACTGTTCATTCCTGACTGTAACATCAGTTAAATTATTTGAGCTGATTATCAAGGGTTTATTCATGAGGGCTCACAATAAATTTCACTGCATCGACTGCTCCTTTTTTTTTTATTATTACACTTTGATTTCAAACAAATATTCAACAGTCAAGATATGTACAGTGAGCCTAGAAGCTGTCAATGTAACTGTATTGGTCAGAAAGTGTAAGGATCATAAAAAGTAAAAGTGGCTTTGACATAATTTTCAGACTATAATGCAAAGTTTCCAAAAATCATCATATAGTGAAGGTCACCACCTCACACTGCCAGTGACACAGAGCCTGGCACAAGTGGTTCTCTACAAGGGAACCATAACACCTGCCTTCATGCAGCTTGTCTGGTCTGGAATCACTTCATCAGCCACAAACAAAATGTCTTTAACACTTAAACCCAGGAGCACCAAGCACCCAGAAGAGCACAAAGTTGCAAATAATTATTGTCTAAGGAGCAAACTGTACATGTTCCTATGGCTACACAGCTAAAGTTAGCATTAAGCATCAAATTTCATTCCCGTTCCTTTACTCACCAACAGCTGTGTCCAGAGGTGGAGAGAAGTACCAATACTTTCTGACACCAGGTCAGTGCAGTGTAAGACAGTTCAACACCATCCTGAAACAATGGAAGTTTCCCCCAGACTGGAAGAAACTACTTTGTATGTGTTGTGTCTTTGATTATTTGTAATTGAATCAATCACCTATGACTGAATTTAATCATTTGATGCCTGTCTTTCTAAATAGTTTCTTTAACACTTCTGTCTGCATAGGCCCACAGGAGCACATGTGGGTCCCCCGGAGTTGTTACAGGTCTGATGGCCTCAGTGTGAAGTACAAAGCTTTAAGTAGTTCATGATCAAAGGTCTCCAGATGTGAGTGGTGTCTCTATGCAAATTCCTATTGACATGTGATTTAAAAGTGTCTTTGTTCTGGTTGGATATTTAAGGGAAAGAGCAAGGACCCAACCTTTGAGTTGATCTGCCTACCAGAGCTCACACACGTCGAGTGTGCTGCAATATCTGTTTCTCAAGTATTGTATTTTACTCTTGTAGTGAAGGATCTGTTATCAGATACCTAGTAGGTCTTTAGTTATATGGTAAGTTTCACTGGGTAACACTCACACCCTTAACCTCTGAGTTGAATAGAAAAGATTGAGTATCATGTTCTGTAATTATTTACATATGTTCTATAACCTCTGAATATCTCAACCCAGGTGTCAGGGCTGTTCTTCTATGTTAAGAAGGTCACTGAATAGTTGAAGTCTATATCTGCCATCCCTGAACTGAGATAGCGACTAGTTAAATACTGTATCCCAAAGACCTTAGTTATATGGTAAGTTTCACTGGACGCTGTTCACACCCTTAACCTCTGAGTTGGACTGACAAGATTGAGTATCATGTTCGTAAACCTCTGATACTTCAACCCAGGCATCAGGGCTATTCTTCCATGTTAAGAAGGTCACTGAGTGGTTTGTTAACCTACATCTGCCATCCCTGAACTAAGACTGATGTCAGATCTCTTAATAGCAGAATTGAAGTCTTAAAAGGCTTATATTCTTAATTACTGGTTAACTATTAATTCTCACCAATATTTAATGGTCAAGTTATCTTTAAGTAAATGGAGTCAGATTGAATAAATTAATGACTTTACTTTGATAAACCTCATCTAAACACCGGAAGGACAGAATACGTGTGGGGGAGATAATAGATAAATGTCTCTAAATATTTCCTCCCCTACAGCTGCTTCTCAGAGAATGTTTCATCACATCTTGCTCTATAAATGCATTGACAGCTGAGGCTCTTCAGAGGCCTTGTAAGAAATGAGCTGTTGATGCTAATGTTGGCCATGTAACAACAGTGAAAATGTACAAATGGGCCTTTTAATACAGTCATTATGAACATTCACACACTGTAGGGGTCCCAATTCATGTAATAAACCTGTGCTGGTCATCAACATCAAATCAAATGCCTTTAAAAGCTGTAACAAATGGAGGGGCTGCAGGTGAATGGTTGTGTTTAGAATACACAGTATAAGACTACACAAAATTTGTGTTTAAATATAAGTTTATAAAAGTCAGTATAATTATGAAAATATCGTGTTTTGTTAATTATGACAATTCCAAAGTGACTGGGCCCACATGACTGCTGGTCTGAATACTCAGCTGTACTTTGGTTGGTTTTAGAATTTGATGGAAGGTGTTGCTCTAGTGTCAATTCAGTCAGTTCTTCCTCACAGGGTCAGGAGCACTCTGGTTCTTGTTGACCCTCATCTGGAGTCCAGTCCCAGCGCCACACATGAAGCATATGGTCATAGAATGAGCAGCTTGCAAGCAGACAGGACATGGATGGGGTGTCACGATCAGGGTTGAGGGCAGGCCCCACAATAGGAGGGGTAGGTGGTGCCGCAATGCTTTCTGGGATATATTGTCCAGTGTCATCCTCCAGGGAGGTGTCAAAGCTGGCAGTAGGCGATTCATACTGAATCCTCACATGTCCTCTGCTCTCTGTGAGGCTTTCCTTTGGTTCTGTAGCATGAGGGGAGCAAGGGAGGGGACTGTCCAGGGACAGCCGGGACCAGTCAGCTCCATAAGCTAAAGAGTTGTGGAGGATGTAGGAAGCTACAACAGGACAAGCTCCTCCACTGCCACCTGGACAACAACAGGGAGCAAACATGGTTACACGGACAGAAACAAACAATCCAGAATGTCTTTAATGACAGAAATAAATCCTTTCTGAAAGACACAGATGTTGTTTATATAGAGAATTGTGAAAGTAGCAATTCACATAGAAGCAAGAGCTTGGCATTCATTTTTAAATATGCATGTGACACTTAAGAGCCACAGTCTGCTAAATCTGACACCTCATTTTTCACAGGTTACTTCATTCAAAGATACTTTAATAAAAAGCAACAGTCACTGCAAGCTACAGCTGAGACCCTGATACATTATTTTTTCTGCATTGTTTTTTGTCAAGTACAAAGAGCAGAGAGTGGCAGATGATTAGAAACTCTGTGTTTTTGTGAAACTCTGAGCCTGGAAGTTAAAAAGTCAGTTTACAACACAGTGTCATTAATAGCTCTATAACAGCAGAATAACAGGACTAAATACAACAGTGACAGTGAAGAGAGGACTGACATTTGGTTGAGTGCATTTAAATATTCTCACACTGGCCCTAGTAAAGAACCCCACTGAGATAAGCCAGGCAACTGCACTAATACAGCCTTACTGCTAAAATAGCCAAAATTATGGAGGAATGGTTGATGAAGTTCAGTCATGTCCTCCAACAGAAATATCTTGTTTTGATTAACAGCAGATTCATATATTCAGAATACAGATCAAACATCTCTTTCAAACTCACTCAGGGCCTGCTGGCATTGGAGGATGTGGAAGTCATTGTGCATGCAGGCTGCAAGCAGGAGATCCTGATGGGTTGGATGCCACTTCAGCCTCCACACTCCACCACCCAGGGCGCTCTCACTGAGAGGCTGCCGCATGTTCCTGCCATCCCACAGCAACACTTGCTCATCGTAGCTGGAGACAGAGAAGCCGGTGACACCAAGTGAACCTCACAAATCAAAAGAGCAACTGTGGTTAACAGTAGTCACCATCATGAAATTCTTACACATCGCCAGGATACAGCACATAGCTCGCTGGGAAATTTACCTGCCTGTAGCCAAGATGTGTTCCCGATGTGGGTTGCTCTGAATGCTGCACACGCCCATTGAGTGCCTGCAAAGGAAGAGACCGGAAATCATCACTGGCCTTTACGTAAATGGACATCCCAATGGAATGAATCATTACTCACCTTTTACTAGTCATAGTGGGGCAGGAGGGACCCACTCTGAGGTCCCAGCCTTTCAGTTTGCAGTCATCACCGCCTAGTCAGGAAAGACAGACAGTTAATAAGGAACTCGACCTCACAAACTACAGTCGTAAAGAGAAGATGAAGAAAGACAAACTCTGTGTGTGCAGACACTTCTACAGAGAAACACAATGTGATTCACCTCAGTTTGAGCATCAACATGGTGAAGGGTTGATGAGAGACAAGGACCGGCAAGAAATGCTGCCGCAGTGTATGATAGTATAAGGAATTTATATAATGATTTAGATACAATCATATTGAGGCATCAACTTTATCTGGAAAAATAAATATTATTGTTATGATACTTAGAATTAGAATATAGTGAAATAGTTCACTATTGTAACCTAATGGTGTCACACTCTAATCAGCTGATGAACTCCAAACACCTACAAAGGTTTCCTGAGCCTTTAAATGGTCTCTTAGTCTGGTTCAGTAGCTCCACTATTATGGAGAAGACTGCTGACCTCCATTGTATTACTCACTCACTTATTTAGATGCACTTCTATGTATGAGGGCAATACACCAAATGGAGAATGAGATGGTAAATTGATAAGTACTATACAGTGAGATAACCACGCAGAGACAGTAAATCTAAACATGCTGACAACCACAGAAAGAGAGGAGGTGGGGGAGGTGGCAGACTGTGAATTTGATGGGCTGTTACCAGAGTAGACGAGCTGTGTGTCCCAGTAGGAGAAGGCTGAGATCCAGGCCTCAAAGTCATGGGCCTTCCACTGTGACACAGTGCTCAGAGCACCTTCAGCCAGAGAGAGCATGCTCACACATCCAGCAGAGTCACTGCACACTATGCGCACATCACTGCTGCTGACACAGACAGGGGGACACATCACATAACCATGGTCACTATCATCCAAACTTTGACACCGTTAACGGAGTAACATTGGCTCTGGATGATACCGAGTACCTGTCCATTCTTCCAGTGGACCAATCCAAAGACAGAGCCAGCCGCTCCGCTCCCAACTCCAAACTGCTCAGAGTCTGTAGACTGTAGCTGCCTTCCTACTGGATACACACATCTTTGAGTGCAGGTTACCACAGCAGTCACACATTAACACACACATCCTGCACTAGCCAAACCAAATTTTCATACACAACTAACTATATGTCACCTTCACATTCTACGCAGCACAGAACAGTTTACTGTCTGACTGTTTGGATGTTTAGCTATTTCTTATAACCAAAAGACAAAGCAGGACAAGGCAGTTCACCCATACTTTAAATTAAAGCTGGGGTTGGTAATCCTTGAGAGCTAGCAAGATTTGAAAATTGCACCTCCTCTGAGTTCCACCCCCCTCCTCCCCCTCCCATCAGTGTGTACGTCCAAGCCACGCCCCCACAAACTGGAAAATGAGAGGCGGCAGGAGGAGTACCATATACATATATATATATATATATACACTATAATCTATTCAAAACTAGCCTCACCGACCTGTTTTAAACCCACAGAGAAGCTAATATTAGCATTAGGCTAATACAAGCTACAAAAGTAGCTACGTTAGCAAAAGTTACACATTTCATAAAAATAACAAATCCTCCCCGAAGCAAAGCATATAATTACCTGTCCAACAGAAAGAGAGCAACCTCAGCATCACTTTTCAGGCCCTTCAAATCCCTCAGTTGTCTCCACAAAAGCAACATGGATGTTTACTCTGGTTTGACCTCTGGCTTTATCCAGAGCCTTTTTGTTAGCAGCCTTTTCAGCCTCCTTTCTCTTCCTTGCCTTTTTCTCGGGGCGAGCCGTTACAAGTAACGCTGGAAGTAGTAACTGGGGCTGCATTTTCTCAGCCACTGCTCATAAATGAGCATGAAATCCGTTCTGCTTTAACTCTGTGCGCTGATTTCTTCTGGCAACAGCGACACGTGAAGATTGTGCACACGTGTCGGAGACAGGGATCGAGGGGGCGGATACAGAACTAGACATGAAGGCATCTGATTGGTTTTTGCTCTTCGCTCCGAAGAGCGTGGATTGGTCAGAGTTTGTCAGTCCTGCAGCTGCCACAGAGGACTGATTACTTTCATTCCTTTTTCTGATACATAATGTATTGATTACTCAGAAGGTAGAAGGACCATTTCACCCAGTGTAACAAAACATGTTTCTGAACAGGATTACCAACCCCAGCTTTAACTTACCCCATGTCCTATCAGAAACTGCAACTACATGCTGATTGTGAAAACAAAAAGACATGAATCGCTCACCTGACCATCTGACATAGAATACAGCTGCAGCTCCCCTGTAGCAGCTGCTATTCCCAGCAATGCCCTCCCCGACACCGGCACATGGCACCTGAGAACATATAAAAGAACCAGTAAGTTGGAGGCTAAACAGTTACAACAACAGTCACAAAGTCAAATCGGATTTCTTACCATTTCATATCTAAGATGGCCGCTGTATCAATACGCTGCAGCTCAGTGAGAGGAGGACCCATCGATTTCTCTCGGCAAAAGTCAAAGAGGTACAAGCGACCGGTCCGGCTGGGAGTGGCATCCTCTACCCTGCCTACAGGGAAAATGATGTTAAGATAGCAGCAGCATCATGAATATGCATTAAGTCAAAAAACCTCATGATACACATTTAAAAAACACTTTATTAATTAACTACTTACTACTACTGCTACTAAACCTACTGTGCAGAAGACAGACAGATCCTCCTACAGTTTGTGTGTATGTATGTGTAAGCTGATTGTACCCTGTGCTACTTCCATAGAATAACTGCAGATCCTGATCCCTGGTGTGATTGGTGTTCTTCAGCCTGTGAGCAACCATCAGCTGCTACAACTACAGGCAAAAAATAACTTAAATAACTTAAAAAAGTGACGGCCTAGACTGGGGTGCATTGTTCAGTGTTTAATGAGTTTTTAAGTTAAGATCATTGAACAAGAGCATCCTGTTCATCACTCTCTAATGTCTCAATATTGTGTGGTCAGTGCTGTCACACTTATGTTCCCTGAGTTTGTCTGTTTTTAATTGCACTATAAAATCCGCTGACATTAATATGAGGTTCAGTGCATAGGACAGGTGTGGATGGATGTTGGGGCTGCTGCTGTGTAATCTCACCCCTTTCTGTAGCTGGTATGTCCCGCAGGCCAGGATATTGTGGTTCGGAGAAACAGGACACCACTCCACCGTGTCAGCACTCTGCTCCGTGTCAAACACTTGTAGACTGCGGGTCCTCGACTTCCAAGCCATGACCACCTGCTCCGCATAACATTACCGCGCTGGTGCAGCAGCTGAAAACAAAGTCCCCGGAAGTGAACCCAGATAAGTCCGGATAAACCTTATGTAGCACGTTCATCCTCAGGCAATCTTACCTTGCTAACTTTCTTTAGGCTAACTGAGCAAACGGAATCTGTTTGCCTGCTAGCTAGCTAGCAAGCAAGCTATTATTAACTGGCTGCAGTCGCACAAAAGACGTGCGCTGTCATTTCAGGTGCTGAGCGGGATTTAAATGCGTGGCTGACATGGCCGGAGTCAAACTGACGTTAATTTACTACAAAACAAACACAGAACTAAACATTATCAACAGGACTCACATGGAAATCTGCCCGGTGGAGTGCCCGCACTGCTCGGGAGTAGTGACGTCGGTCACGTGACCAATATAAGCCCACGTCATGAACGCTCGAGCAGCACGGTGTTGTCTCGCCATGGATGTAGGATGCTGTGACAAGAAATATTATATAAGAAGTTCTTATTATACATCCATGAGTCAGGCAGCCGCTCGTCAGCCGCTCATTAAAGGAGGAGTCTGTGGTTAAGTGATACTCCTCCGACTTTACACACATTACTTTAATTTTTAAAGTTCCCCGGATGAGACGGACTTCGCGGGGATTTCTATGAGCTGGTTCACAACTCGATTGCTCATTTCTACTCAGTTTTCTCAGTATGAGGGTTTTCGCAAACTGAGTCAGTCGCACTCTCATACCAGAATCCAAAGGGGATTTCTCATAGAAAATTAGCATCCAGTTCTGCCTTGTGATGTGATGTGGCCTAATGTAATGTAATAGACTTTGTGATGGCAGAGACACAATCTAGATTCATTAAAAAACACACACACATCTGAAATATCTCAAATAATAAACATGATTGACATGGAACAGGTTCTCAAAGGTCTCTAGAAAAAGATGAGGTATGAGATACTAACACTTACAGTAACATGACTGCCTAATATAATGTTGATGGCCCTGCTGAGGACCAAACCTCTAATATATATGATAATGTATACAACCTTTCCAACTTGTAAAACACAATGTTCCTTAGAGTTACATGCCCACATTGACACATTTCCTCCTCTCTACTGGATGAATGTTGATAAAAAATGCTTATGTAAATAAGCATTCATGAAATACAAAAACATTGTCCTTTCAGTCTATTTTGGTCTCTGCAGGTTTCAACAAGTCAAATTTAAGACTTTTTAAGACTTTTTTAAGACCATACTGAATACAATTTAAGACCCATTTCACATCAATACTGGCAAAAAAGTACTACTTGCTTGCTTGCTGTACTTACTTGCAAAGTATTCACAACTCTTTCACATTGGAATACAAAATGCTTAAGCCAACTAAAAACACCAGAAACCTCTCTGTTGTGAACTAATATTTGTCATTGTTTAATACAATGTCAAAGCCTATTCCAATACAACACGTGAGCAAATGCACATAGAACAGGTGCAGGACCATGTGGAGAGAAGTAAGAGATCCAGTAGAGAAAAGAAAAAAGAACACAGCAAATTATAGGTCATCTGAAGATTGAGAAACTTGTAGAAATAGTACTACAATTGATTATGTGAATTATGTCAATGATTGGCCTGTTATTAATAAATTACTTGTCAATTTAAAAGTGTAGCAAAAAGTCTGGCTGTAACACACAGACTGTTTACTGTTCACTATGCTAGTGCCGACCTCTTACTTTTGTTCAAAACCAGAACTAAAATTCCAGAACTATTCCTACCAGCAGAAACTCCTCCTGTCAGCTGTTTGTCTTGCAAAAATGTCTGAACAAGACATTTCATCTGCCTCTTGCACCTGTCTGGATCTCTGAAAATGGCAGAGGGGTCCAGACACGCCATGTGCCTAACTGTTGGATATTTCAGGGGGCTCTTCTTCGTCCCTGCATGCAGTCCATTCTAAATTGAAGGACTCTGAGCTCCAAACTGTAGCTGCTCTGAAAAGGGGAATAAGCTGTAAATAGTATTTATAATAAAATGATATGTGCTACTTGCATCCTGACTACAATTTATAAAATTATCTTTCTAAATGATCATACTACCTTGAGGGCTGACTCAGCACCCAAGCCGATGTCGATGTCCTTTGGCTGGTGCCAGTTTTTTTTATCAGCTACATCTAGTTTGGTTAGCTGCAGTGTGCTGATGTCTTGTAGGACCTCTCGCTTGATAAAGCGCCTGAGTAGACCCTGTCCAAAGAGAATCTCAAAAGTAGTCCCCCGTATCCACATTTACCATAATGCATCATTATCAAAATTCTAATGCATGAACAAAAATTGACAAATGTATCTGTATCTATTCTTCAATAACACAGTGAACACATCAGTTAGCTAGGTCTTATCTGTAGTGACAAGAATGTTGTGATGATCATGTGGTGTGCTTTCCATATAAATCATTACCTTGATCAGTTCAGCCAAGTCTTTGCTGAAGAAAGGCATCACTGGCTCATCTGTTTGATACCTCTTCAAAAATGGATTGAATGTCCTGGCAACAGTCATGTAGAATTCTAACTTGGCCAAGATGAGTGGATCTTTCAGGGTTGCTTCGATTGTGTCAAAGGATGCTGTCCCCGGGTTCGGGAGTTTCTTTCTTCTCACTGCATCCATATAGTCCTGAAGTGATGGCCAGACTTCAATAACCCTCTCTACCACAGGCAAGTTTTCTATCCACCGATGACCACAAAACGGTAAGGGGAAGATGGTGGATTTTGTAACAGCGCTGTAATCTTCTCTCCTTGCTGGTACATTGTTGAACAGTGTGTGCATGGCTCTCAAAAGTTTGTCCAGCTGCCACATGGTGAATCCACTTTTAAAAGCATTATGCCATGTGTGCAGTCCACAGCTGCCCACAGAAACAAGCTGAGCACCTCCATTCAGTTCTGCATACTCTTGTTGGAAAAGTTCCAAAAATTTGAAATTCACATTGGGCCCATCCATGGAGATGGACACTAGGCTCCTGAGGTTAAGTTGGTCCACACACTCCTGAGATGAAAATAAACAAATACATTAAATCCGACCATTGCAATTTTATAGTTCAAGTTATTGTCTGAGTCTTATTCGCTTACTTCTGGTATTATAATCCAGTATGTGCTAATGATAAGAAAAAAAATCATGAAAAAATAAAAATAAAAATTATGCAATGCTATGTTACTTACCTTGACATGTTTCAGTAAGTCCTGAGCCGTCGCATGCCCCATAAACTGGGACCCCAGGTACCTTGACTGGACCCGCTCGCCTTCCCAAAAACGCACGTGCAGGTCCAACTGCTTGGTCTTGTTCGTTTGATTCAGGCTTTCGTCGAACATCAGCACGAACGGGCCCTTAACTTTGGAGATGAGGTCTCTTTTGATGTAATCGGCTAATCCAAATCGCGCCATGAACGCCGTCTTGTCTTTTCCACACTTAAACATTTTCTCAGTCTCGGAATCCGGGAACATAGTCTGGAACAGCTCATCGGTGTTCTCATTACCAGTATATGACTGGTGCTTTGTTGCCGTGTGAAAAATCCATGGCACCTCCGCTTTCAGTGTAGGTGTAGACCCAAACGCTGTCCGGAGGTCGACTGGAGTTGAGGCAGACTGGGTCGCGCTGGACCTCGATGCTCCAGCTCCTGATGTGGAACAATACTGGCTGATTGACAGCGTTTGCCGCTGGCATTTTATGCCCGCTTTGTGTTTTTCAGATTTGCAATGGGATGCCAATGCCTTGATGGCCAATGTTCCAAGTTTTAAAGTTTTCTTGCAGAAAGTGCAGCGTGCTTCATACACGTTTCCATCCACCGGCTGCAACCATGCGTTCAACTGTTCATTCTGAAGCCACAAATCGTTGAACTTGCTCTTACCCGTGTATGCAAGTAATTCGGCTTTGCTGTGGGCTTTTGTTTGCAAGTTTTCTCCGCACAGCACATTACCTGGTGCTGTTGGAAAGTTCTGTCCGGGCAGCACAGGTAGGCTGCTTTAGTTCCGCGTCCTCAAAAATCGAAACATTTCAAAGCGAGACTGAAGTTTCTGCATGTTTTAAATAAAAGTGACGTCACTAGATTTTAAGACCTTTCAAAATCGCATTTAAGACCTTTTATGAGATTGTAAGAGAATTTTAGACATTTTAAGGCCTTAAATTCAAATGATTGTATTTAAGACTTTTTTAGACTTTTTCAGAGCCCGCGGATAGCTGTGATTGAAATGTGTTTTTGATTACATTCATCCTCATGTTCATCTGATTGTTGGTATTTATATTACTGTTACTGTATTTGATCCGCATTGAGCCCATGGCAGTGTAACTCTGTCAGCCAGACTTGTGGGGTATTTCGCATAATGCAGGTTTCTCAGCTTCCCCGCTCTTCTGTGGCCTGTTTGGGCACAGATTTTTTATTTGTGAACCTACATCTTCTCTAAATATAAACTGAGTGGCACAGTCATGCTGTGTTTGTCTCTGTTGTGACTGTACTACTTTCTCAGTGATAATGTTTCCGTGCTGCTCATGCTGATAATGAGGAAGTGAGAAGCACTGCTGAAAGCCCCACCAAGAGCTGCACAGTCCTCAGCACTATGAGAAAGGGAAGTGTAAGCAGCAGCACGGACTGAGACAGAGACAAACAAGTTACTCTTCTAAACAGGTAAGACCGACACTTTATTTTTTCCTAAGTTTTCTTTTTTTTTTTTTTTTTCATTTTTTGAACTTTCAATAAGAATGTTTCAACTGTTGTGAAGATTATGTTCTACTTGTGGTAGACTCTTCTTCTCCTCAAAATTATATCTTAGAGAACACATTTGGTCAAAAAAAAAAAAAAATGAAAAATGAAAATGAATCCAACGCAGTCAGACATGTAATTCAAAGTACTGCCTTTGTAAAAATAGGTTTGTTAACTTAAAAAACTTTAAAATGAACGATCACGTCAGCCTTCTTTATTTATCTGTACTACAGCAGATATTACTGTAAACAGATGAGTTAAAATGTGATGTTTGATTTATAATTAGATGAATATAGATAGACAGATATATTGATATACAGTTTTAAACGTGTTATTTTGTCATTAGTTAAGAAGAGTTTTAGTTTTTAAACTCAGAAGTGTTCTTTTTATATTTTGAGGAAGTTACAGTATTTCCACAGCCGCCCAATCCCCTGTGATGTCATCGGCAACATCTCAACTACTGACTGCATAACTGACTCTGTGGTTAACAGACCCTGAGGGTACTTAGATGCACTGTGTGAGTAAACTGAAACCAAACACAGGAAGTAAGATGTTTCACCAACGTTCCCCCATAAGTGTGACTTTGAAGACCCCCCCACCCCACCCCTGCCAGAGAGGAGCGGCTTTACTGTCGGTTCTTCACCTACTGAATTAAATATGAACATGGAAATATGATGATAGAGTTGTTGTTTGTTTGTCGTTACAGGTCTGATCAGAGGTGTTGCACCATGGCTCAAGGCTGCCTCAAGTGTTTGAAGTACACCATGTGTGTCGCCAACTTCCTGTGTTTTGTACGTATGTCTCAATCATCCTCTGTTTGGCTCAGAGATGAGCCAGCATCTATTTTCATCAAGCAGAGAGGGGTCATGTGGAGAGGTTGTGGTACAGCTCAGCCAGCAGCAGACTTATTATGATACACTTAATCATAACTTACTACTAACAACAAAATACATTTTACAGTGAATGGAATGCCACCAGTGGTGTTATAGCTGGAAAGCTAAAGTCTTAAAAAATAGCAGCTGGCATCTCCATATTAATGTCCACTGCACACAACAGTCTGATCAACACTGTGATTCTAATGAGGAAAGCTGCAGTACTGCCAAGGTCTCAGAGTATCTGTCATTTGATTAGTAGCTCAGCTGGTGACTTCACAACAGTGATGAAGCAGCAGGTTCAAACGCTGGATGATGGAGAAACAAAGAACACTCCAGTGAGAGCCAGTGAGATCTGAGAATTAACAGTACAGGCTCACTTTTGGCAAGTAACAGACGACAGCTGCCCTTTTTATTCACATTACAACAGTCTAATAGTCTAATTATGAAGTGCACCATTAACCTTTTTAAGAAAATCCCAGTATCAAGCAAAAGAGAGCTGGATAAATGGTTGAAGTGGCAGTGCTACAAATTCAAGTCACTTGTCATGATGCATTTATGTGTAAGAAGCATGTTATGTTGCACCAGGATGACCTGGTTTTAACTTAAACTTCAACAACAATACAATGTATTTCATACACTTCTGTTTTAGACATGTCAATAACTAGTTGCAGTCCACCACTGGAACAAAGTGCCCTTGAGCAAGTTTCTGATGATGAGCAGGTCAGTTGTGTGAATCTGCCTGCGTGTGTCTCTTCCTGTCAGATGTGTGGCGCTGCCGTCCTGGGCTTGGGTGTGTACTTGTCTGTGAATTTCAAGATGGCTGCCCTCGCCCCGTCCCTGGCCAGCTTGAACTTTGCCAACATTCTGCTGATCTGTGGCATCATCATCACCTGCGTGTCCTTCCTGGGATTTATGGGCGCACTGAAGGAAAACCGCTGTCTCCTGCTGACGGTACGACATACTGCACCCCTGGGTGCTCCGACTGCTCCTGTTGTTCTAGTTGTTTTACTGTCACCTTAACAAGTGATTCCCAGCTTGCAGGTTGGAACAAGGTGATGTTACATTATACTCTGACAGTTTGATACAGGTGGGACAAACTGATGTGATGTCTATAGATGTGCTGGCTGTGAGTGGAGGTTTTAAAAAGAAGCTTTTCTTTTCACACTGACCTAATTTTTCAGCAGGAATTAGTCTCATTTAGAAACTGTTAACGATGTCCTGTGAATTTTCTGTGATAAAATAGAAAGCAAAAACAAATCCAGCCCATGCTTAGCTCACATGCTTGTTTTCCCCTGGCCTGATCTATGCCTGGATCTGGAAAGTGCACAGCATAATTTAAAGATGTTACCTCCACATCTGGATATCTGATGAGCACACACTGAAAATCCTTTAGCTGTCCATCCATAGTGAGAGAGTTTAGGACCCAAGCATTATGTTGGGCCAGAGGTTTCACTTTGGTCTCGTGCTTTTCGACTTGTAGCTCTAGTCACAAGTCATTTTAACACCACTACATCAGGGTGTTTGAGCGTTGCAGCAAAATCCCCCAAGTGAACTAAAAGTGAAGGAAACTGTCAGTCAAGATGTAATTATTCTCTTGGTCAGTGTGTTGATATGAACAGCTCTCATAGGATGACTTCTTCATACTTTAGGGGTCCCCTGAGTTTTGTCTAACAAAATGAAAGAGTCTCAAGGTTGTTAGTGAAAATCTAGACAATTAAGTGCAAAAAGTTGATGTCATCCCAGTCCCAGTATTAAAGGGAGTGTGCTCATCTGAGTAAGTGGGTTTTAAGGCAGGATCGTGGATCAGCAGGTAAAAAACTGACTACGCCCAATAGTTTGGTTCATGACCAAGTAGCTGCAAAACTAACAGCACTGTCCCCAGCCTCAGATCTACTAATTTGCACATGGTAGCATGTCGTCAGTCTAAGTCAGTGGACATGTCTGTTGGTAAGTGTCATAGGTTACAGTTTTGGTTTGGTGTGCCATGCATTAGTACTCTAGGAGTAGTCAGGGTCCAGCAGTCCTGATGCTTTTCTGGAGAACAAACATCTGAAGCCTCCTCTGCACATCATACACTATCAGCCACATTGCCTTTAGAAAGGAACCACTTGCTTCGCGTACAGGGTGAATAAAATGATGAGCCACTTTTGCTCAGTCCAGCCTGATTGGATTGTTGCTGTTACAAAGTGCAAACAAAGCTAAAGTTGGTTTGAGTTGTGAACATTCTTAACTCACAAAAAAAGATGTCATCCTAAATATGGTCATGTATGAGTCACCAGGTTCCCTGATCTAAACTACAATAAGAAAACACAACCAAGTTGCAAGAAACCTTAATTGTCCTTTAAATATTGTGTATTTGATGTAAACTGACATAGTTCAGGTGTCACAGACAGGTTTGACCTTTTTTTTTGCAGTTTTTCCTGCTGCTGTTCATCCTGATGTTGGTGGAGCTCTCTGCAGCATGCATCCTGCTCATGAAGGAGGAGGAGGTAGGGTTTCATCCATCAGTTCTCAGCGTGAACACACACATGCAGTACACACTCTAAAGAATCTGCAAAATCTCATCTCGCTGTTTAGCTTGGCACATGGCTGAAGGAAGATCTCAACAAGGGTTTAGCCAAGGCAAAAGAACCGGCTGGAAATTCCTCCACACATCTACTGAGTGAGTGGGACTTTCTTCAAAAGCAGGTAAGTCTGTCCAAGCAGAGACATGTTGACCACTCACATAATGTGAGGAAGCAACTGACCGCCAAGTCACTGGTATGTGTTGGTTTAACATGTCCATTGTTTCTGTTTGTGCTTCAGCTTAAGTGTTGTGGGATCAATAATTCGTCAGACTGGGGGGAAAAGGTGCCTGAATCTTGCCTGAAAGAGCCTCATGGGTACTGGGAGCAGGTAGATACAGAGTTTGAACCATAGAGGAGTCAACTTGTTGGATTTGACTGTTGGTTTCATTCGTCTCAAACGTTCTCTGTTTGCAGGGATGCTTGACCCAACTCCAGAGCTTCTTTGAGAATAATTTCCTGTATACTGGGATTTCTGTCATCGTCCTCTGCATTATTGAGGTAAACTGATGGTGGACATGTTGAGCCACATAATTACTGCACACACTTAGAACACAACACTAGTGTTCCCAGGTGCATGACTCCTTTGTGTCCACCTGGAAACTCTTGCATTATGTTGTGAGTCTTTGGACAGCAGATCTTGTCAAACTGATGGATTTTGATGAATGAATGAATGTTGTTTTTGTTTGTTTGTTTTTTTAGAATTATTAGTGATCTTGAAATGACCCAGAGCAACAACACATGAACTATGTGGCTTTAATTCTATATTTCAAGCTACACACTTAAATACACCATTTGATTAACAACGTTTGCCAAAGTTCACAATTTGGAATTAAAGTATCACAAATTTTGATCTAGAAATACAGATAGCAAATTATTATTATTAAACTTATTAAGCATCTGTCCATACAGAAGTAAACATCAGTCTTAGTTCAATCTCTAATGTTTTATGATAACACTGTTTTCTTGTTTGTGACAGGTTTTGGGAATGTGCTTTGCCATGACGCTCTTCTGCCACATCAGTCGATCTGGACTGGGCTACAAGTTATAGACCAGTATGACTGCAGACCGCTGTGGGCTGTGGGCCAATTATGGGTCTTCCTCTTAAATATGAGGTCAAACAATGAAAGCTTCAGTTTTACCTTTCACTGTTTGCAAATTTTTTTCCCCACAAATCTAATGTAAGTAACAATGTAAATAATAATGTGCTGATCAAAAGGTGAAAAAAGAACCCATCCAGTGGTGAAAGGGAAATATATTTATGTTTTTTTTTTTTTGCTAAAACATTTTCTGGTGAGTAACTAGCTGCTACTGTAACTGACGCTAGCTTTGTAGCAGCAGTCAAACCTACAGGAAGCTTCTTTAAAGAAGGAAAACCTGATGAACCTGAACCTGTGGGAGGTTTTGGATGTTGGCAGTGCTCTGCATCACCATCATCACAACACCAAATGAGGGAAGCTTCTTTGTTGGTGGCCCAACATCTTACCAAGACACTTGATGCTGGGCTTGTTGAGGAGCACTGAAAACATTGGCTCACAATTAACCTGACTGGTTTATACACAGTCCTCCAACCTTTGTCTGAGTATTGTGGAGTTTATATTGCACAGTTCTGTCCTTTAAAAAAAAAAATCCTGTGTTTGACACATTTGTGCTGAGAAATGAAACTCAGAGGTCTTCCAGGCGTGGTGGGGTGAGGTCAGGCTGTGCTATTTCAGCTGTAAGAAATGAATTCAGATTTGTAAGTTTCTCTCATGTATATTTTACTAAGTGTGAATACGTGTTACAAATGTAACATAACTTTCTTCCACAAACTTTTCACTGACAACTTTTAGAAATCCTGTAATGTCCAAATAAAGTATTACTTTTTAAAACGCCACTGTATCCTCCATTTTGATTCTCTTCATGTTCTCAGATCATCATTTCCTCTCCGTTACTTGCCATGTAACCACTTCCTTTTTTGACTGTGCTCAACTGTCAACCAGTTCCCCTAAATACTGACAGTCGTGCTTCTGTTGTTATTGAAGAGACAGCGAGAGTCTTTTGTGTAAAGTAACTCCAGGAGGTTTCCATCAAGAAATTTGACACAACCTGTGAAACATTTTCCCCATCTCACACAAATCTCACATGATCCACAGACGGACAGAAAGATGCCAACGAGCCTGTAACACAGAAGAATTTATTTATTTAAAGAATAAATCCTGCATCAATAGTTTAAGACAAAAAAACTAAAAAAATACTAAGATTTCCTTTACACTTTAAAATAATTTTGTTCTTTTCGAAACCAACACACAAAAATAGAAACAAGTACAATTTTTGTAATTAAAAAAATGTAACTGTACACAGCAGAATATACCATTTGTTGCAAACTGAATAACCCTGACACCTCATAAACTATTAACACAAGTATTGTAATTCACCTACAGATATGAAAAGACAAAAAAAAAACAAAAAAAAACACACATCTACTCTGATACAGCTCTCTCATCCCCTTCTGTTCTGAGACAAACAGCTGTGGTAAGACTGGTATTTCCCCCGTGGGTGCCCCTCCCTGTACAAGTCTCCAGAGGCAGGACAATGTCTTGTGTGTGTCATGAAGCCATTCAGGTGCATTGAACAGATACTTCCAGTAACTCCTCTTTTATATAGCAGTTGAGCACAGTGTTCGCTGACGGCCTCTAACAGTCCACACCTACAAACTGAGCCAAATCTTCAATCTGCATCTGAACAGTTAGAATGTACAGGCTTGTCTGTTACAGCAAGTCCCTCAAAGTGGCGACGCATGCTATTGTAAAACATTCCTGATGTTGAATGATGGAAATGTTAAAAAAATGACATTCTGACCTTGCTATTGCTCAAAGGTTTTACAAAGCAGCTTATTGCGAACAGGTCGATTTGTTCTGTTCAGTTGCCATGAGGCCATTCAAATACTTAGAAGCTACTCTTAAATATCACAGGACGAGGCTCAAGTTTAAAGACATGACTCACCAAAATAACATGTTTATTTTTTTACAGTATTCTGAAGTGTTGCCATTCATAAATGCTATTGTAGTGAATCCCTATGAACAGAACATTGCTAGAAAGTTTGATAAGTACTTTGTGCTGAAGACATTTGAAGGTGCTGCATTGTATGTTTTTCTTCTACCACCAAACATGATGTCTCACCAGGACCGGATGCCAGAGTGACTCACTATATAAGACTATAGGGGGCTAGCTTGCCAACATTGGCAGAAGAAAGGAACAGAATCAAAAGCTAATATGGATGTTGCTTTTGGTGAGGAAAGGAATGATGTTTGATGCTGAGCTCAACATTTCTTCGAAACTGGTTAGTAAAAAGCTATTAATGCTAACATTAGCTAGGTAGCAGTAGCAAAACCTTACAAAAAGCACCGTTAAAGAACAGCTAGTACAAATGCCCCTGCAGTAAGTGGTACTGGAATACAAGTCGTCTGTAGGAAAAGACAGTACCGTGCCTAGAAAAACATTCTTATTAGAGACAGTGACAACATGGATCTCTCTCTTAACATTTAATCCACCTCAAAGAGCTGCTGTTGCAGATGTTAACATCTGCAAAGACATCAATAAATAAGAGAAAGACAGAATAAACATTTGCCCAACCCTGATTCAGAAACCCCCACCCCTCAAAATAAACACAATCCTAAAACCAGATTCCCTCTAATCACAATCCACCAATACAACTGGAATGACTAAGAACATTTAGGGTTCCCTGCCCCTAGTTTGACGACAATTCATCATCAAGATTCTCTGACTGACACAAACATTAACAACTGTTCCACTAAGTCTCATCACAAACAGTATACAGAGGTCATCAGCCAGTCACAGCACCAACCACCACCAGAGGCATCACCCTCACAGCTGCTGCTACTGCAGAAACCCGTGATTTGTTAGCATCATGAAGCTAACACTTCTAATTAGTCTGTATTGATCAACTCCAAAGCCACTGCTGTGACCAGCATTCATGAAGGAAACAGGCTTGTTCTTTTTAATGGTTACTTTTGCTGTGGAAACATAAAACTAGAAAAACGTGTGTAAGGAAGCTTTTTTTTTCCTCTGTGTGTTTCTAACAATCTGAATCTATTTAAGTCAACATGTAAGGGCCTCAGACTCTACTGAAAGCTTTTCTGAAAAGATAAACCAGATGCCAGATGATATTGTGCTGACACAGTACGTCCCAATTAGAGTGACAGATTAAAGAAGCATGGCATGATTCAGAACAAAGGCCTGCCTCCATATACACATTTCAATGGCTCTACACTGGTGGGATTAATTTTATAGTCCATGAAAGAGATCAACCTGCTCCCCAAACTGCTAATTATTCCCTGTTAGAACTTAAATCCCATGATGCATTGTGCTGTTAATGGGAGCAGTGTTACACAAATGTCTACACCCTGATCAACAAGGCACAGGTCGTCACATCCAGCAGCTGGAGCAGCACAGTGATGTTAGCTGAACCCTAATGCCTTCTATTGTCAACCCACGATCATAATGCAGAGACTCTGACTTCCAAATTACAGCTGCACATGAAGGCACCACACAGTGGTACAGCTTTCCTCTCTCTACTTAGGAAGATCTTTCTGCAGCTCTAGCCTTTATGTTGACCCTATCTGCCATAAGGCAGCTTTTTAAATTTGAGTTGAAGTTATAAAACATCTACATTCACTGGAAAGGTATTGCATCATGAAATTGTTCACACCTGAGCATCACTTGATCCTAAACAGAAGAAACCCCAGGAAGCAAAATCCATTTACCTGGTTAGTCAGAAGACAACAGCGACTAATTACAGGTCTAAACAGAAGATCTAAACCAAAGATCACCACTTGGGTTGACACACTGGGCCTTGAACCAGAAGAACACAGAGAGTTGCCATTCCAACACAGTGACAGACTTCTCAAAATGACAATGTTGCTGTTCCAGACATGATGACATGACTGCTCAACTGGCTAAGTACTGCATGGACCTTACACACAAAATCTTTTGCAATAGTTCCAAGTGTCTTAAACTCCCTTCAACAGTGGACTTGGTGATAAGTGGCTCATACAATTCTCAAACCACTCTGACAATTACACTCAGTTGAAAGCCAGAGGAGGGGTTTGAGCTTCTTTTTCAAGCTTGTTTCGTTCTTTCAGGTTCTATTTTAATACATGAAACTGCACTGTCTACTGTCAGCTACGTGGAAGAAATGCATTCAGGGCGAGTTCGTGCAGCTTGCTTCTGTAATGGTAGAAAATACAGTTGCTGCTCTGGGGTTTTGTATGAAGTATGTTAACATATGCAATAAACCCATCACAGGGTCATCTCCCATTGCCTTTAAAAGTCATCTGTGCCTGGCAGGTGTATTGGGGGGGGGGGTTAGTCAATGCTATGCACACAGCTGTACTGTGAAGTAACAGCACAAATCACAATGCTAGAAATATATAATGTCACATAATGTGAAAGTGGAAATAACTCTATGATTCATACTCAAAGGACAAACTTAGTCAGGGTGATGATGGGAAGTGTGACAAACTCTGCTTGCAGGTTTTACTGGTCGATCATGTCTCACTTTTTCAAAATAGCAGTCCACAAACTACCTGATCACATTTCATCACATCAGAGCAGCACACCCACAGATGGACACATTGTAACTGCTGCCCTGGTCTGAAACTCACAGAGAAACCTACACTGTACTCAGGTGTAGCCCTTTGTGTAGATAGTGAAGAGCAGTACAAGAGATGCATTTTTTCCACAATTTGAACATGTCCAGAGTAGTATTAGGGATTTGGAGAGGCAGCGAGATGCTGCTGTGATGGCACATTCTTACTCTGAGTGCGGCCCTTTGAAACAGGTACAAACACATTTGATTTTAGGAGTGCTGTATAGCCTAGTAGTTTATCGAAAACTTACTGAGCCCTTTAGTGTGTGCATCAAGCCATAAAAGTACTTCTTCATTAAGTACTTCTTAAATGATGCAGACAGGTATGTAGTAGCTAATCCATGATGCAATGTTTGAGGGATTTAAGAATACATTTTAAGACAGGGCTGCAATAAAATCACAGAAGCTGTGGACTCCAGGTCTATCATCATCTAGGTGTGGGAACAATCTGAATAGAAACGCATTCAATGTAGCAGCAAATCTAACCATTTCTATTAAGACTGCACCTTACTGTCAATTTCTCATTAGGCTGAAGAAGACAATCACTTAGTAAACAATGCAAGTACATACCATCTTATTTGCAATCCTGCAATCTGAGCATCAGATTTCAAACTAGTGGAAAGGAATCTGTGGAATAAAGATTCTTCATCGATCTTGTTGCATTGATTGGACACTGGTCCTTCATGAGCCCTGTAATGTGTGTGTCTTGTATGCTATTGTCATCGTGTTGGGGGTAGACTTACAAATAGAATGGGGAGTTTTAGGTAGAAGTCTTAATAATCTTACTGACATTTTAACATTCCACCAGGAGGTAAGAGCCCTATGACAACCTCACTGTTTTCCAGCACTAGCATGACTTGTGTGTGTGTCAAAAAGCCAAGCACTGTCCATTTGTGTTGAGGTTTACAGCAAATCACACCACATCCTGCTGGGTCAACTGTTCGACTGCCACATGTCAAATGCTCAAGTAAAGTCAAATGTGTAACTTTTCATTAGCCCACTGCAGCACCAATGGAAAATCTAGTTGGCTGCTTGATGACATTTATCCCTAAAGATATTCTTAGTGGTGGAAGACAAGGTCTTTTGTAATTGTCCACCACTTCTGCCTTTTAAGTGCTTAACTGCTGTGTTTGTATGTACAGAGTTCTTCATAGTTCAGTGTATAAAGTTGCCAACTTATTCTAGGCTTCTAATTGTTCGAGTGTGTGTATATTAAACCTGTGGTTTAATGTGTATGTGACTTCTAGAACAATGTGACCTAATCGTAAACATACAGAATGTCCCCATTAAGATTGAGACTAAATGTCCTGCCCACCCTCAAACAGCACGCTCTGCTTTAAAATAACTCAGAGGGGGGCAAATGATGACTGAGCATTTGAAGTATGTCAGCCAATCAGGTGACCTCCAACAACAGTCCCTACAGGTCGGACCAAACAGATTAAAACCAACTACACATACCTCCCAGTGGATTAGATGAACATCAACCTTTTTGATGAAGGTTCTCAGTTGGCCTGATGAGATCGATTCTAACATACGTCCATGTACAGCCCATTTTTTCACTTAATAAGCAGATCATTGTCTCTTGTATGAAGGAAAAGAACATTCTCTATGATAGAAACTGAGCAGAAAAGACAAAGACTCTCAACTGTCCCTTAGGTCCTGTGCTGTGTGGGACAGACTTTTAACATTTAGACAGCAACATGACTTGGGGTTATGATGTCCCTCACTTGTAAGTTGCTTTGGATAAAAGAGCTAAATAGGTAAATGTGGATGTCTGCCAAATCAGTGAATGTAAATTTGAAGTTTATGTCTGCAGTTTGTTACTGGGTTTTGTGCTGGGTGGTGCAGCTACAGGGGTCTGCAGGGGCAGGCAGTGAGTTGGGTGGTGGTGTGTCAGGGCAGCTGGCTGTGGCCTCTCTGAGGCACAGGAATGCTGTGGGTTTGGACAGGGTCACAGCCTCTCTGCTCATGCTGCAGTGAGCTTAGAGGGGCATCAGCCTGGTGGTGTGGAACAGGAGGGGATTGAGGTCCTCGGCATGAACGGCCCGATGGAGCGAAGGCTCTGAACGACTCCGCTCGATTTTTGGCAGCAGGTCTTGCACCTGCTCAATGGCCACCAGGATCTAATGAAGGAAAACCAAATGTAAACAAAACTGTCAAGAAGAAGATTTAAGTGTGGTGCCCACATACATGTGGCTATGACTCTCCGGTATACATTTTACAAACAACTCATAGCTTTGTTATTATATCAACTGAAATTTGAGAGACTTGATACTGCATTTCTGAATGACAGGTTGGATC
Source organism: Caranx ignobilis (assembly GCA_021432705.1). Classification (NCBI taxonomy): domain Eukaryota; kingdom Metazoa; phylum Chordata; class Actinopteri; order Carangiformes; family Carangidae; genus Caranx; species Caranx ignobilis. Next base: position 30,314,231 of record MU270014.1, read on the forward strand.
ATGCATATAAATCTGATACAGTCTGTGTGAGTTGAAGAACACACCTCTAACAATTAGGTAATAGTTACTTTACATCATTAACCCATGTTGGTCAAATACAACTGATGGCGTTTGTGCTCCAGGCTGCAGCAAACAAAACACACCTGACACAGGTGACAGGTAAATGAACACTTCATTTGGTCATTTGGGAGCTGGACATTTGTCTATGTGTGTAAGACAGACTTTCACTGGACATTTCTGAAGTTTCATGTGTGTCTGCTCTTACATGCAAAAGACTTGAGCACCAGACTGCAGAACAAAGTTTTCGGGGTGCCGTTTAGCTCAGTGGGTTGAGCAGGTGCCCCATGTGTAGAGGCTATAGTCCTCTGGACTAGAAACTAGAATCCACACATTTATCACCTCTAGGCTAGACTACTGTAACTCTCTCCTGTCAGGATGTCCAAAAAACTCTCTAAAGTTGGTCCAGAATGCTGCAGCGAGTGACATGACAAGAGTTAGTAAGAGAGAGCACATCTCTCCCATTTTAGCTTAGATATAGAATAGACTTCAAGATCCTTCTACTTACTTACAAGGCTCTTAATGACAAAGCTCCATCTCTTCTGAAAGACCTCATTATTCCATACTGTCCTACCAGAGCACTTCACTCCCAGAATGCAGGTCTGTTAGTGACCCCCAGTATCTCTAAAAACAGACTGGGAGGTAGAGCCTTCAGTTACCGGGCTCCTCTATTATGGAACCAGCTCTCTCCATGGGTCAGAGAGGCAGACACTCTTTTTACATTTCAGTCCAGGCTTAAGACCTTCCTCTATGACAGAGCTTTTAGTTAGGGCTGGCTCAGGTAGCTCTGATCCATAGCTACGCTGCTATAGGCTTAAACTGCTGGGGGGCACATCAGGTTACATGGCCCTTTGCAGCATGTCATTCCCCCTCTCTCTCTACCTCCCCATTTCCTGTCTCTCTCTACTATACTATAAGTGTTTTCCACCGTGTGTGCTCTAAGGTGCGCTGTAATCAGAAATGGAGATGGAAAGATGAAATGTGGAAGAGAACTTTTTTTGTCACAGTAAGAAATAGGAAACCTAATTTCTGAGAGCAGAACCAGTGACATCAGAGATTATCGATATTCTGGTGGTTAAATACTCTGCCATGGAGCCTGTTTAATACTGGGTTTCAGTGCCCATCCTTAAACACAACACTTAGCTGCACACCACTCACCTGTGGAAACAAGGGCCTCTCGTCACGTTTGAACTTCAGACAGTCAATGATGAGTCTTTTCATTGACTTGGGTGAGGTACTATACAGCTTACTGAGGTCTGGAGACAAGTAACCACGTCCAACCATAAAAATTATCTGAGAGGGAAAACAAAACAAGACAGTTACTGAAATGTGACGGTGCCATCCAAGAAGGGGAAGAAAGCCAGAGTCACTAAGCTAAGCTGCCTTAAAGAGAACAGACCGACATGTCTGCCTGTAGGTCAAAGCTGCTGAATGTGAGTGAAGCATCACATACTGTGATGAATGACAGGATCAATCATGCTCTGACTTTGCATCTAGTGGCACCATGAAATCAAAATAATGTTATCTCCTCCATTTACAATTGTTCATAACACATCTCAAAATCTGAAAAACAGTGTGTAAAGTTGGCACCTCGCAACTGTAATAAGAAATCATCCTCTGCTCTTCATCCTCTTTTGCCAATAGACATTTGGAACATGGTGAAGGTTGAAAGCAGGGATATGTCACTCAAATACACCACTACTAACAACCTTAACACTGTGGTGTCTATGGGTATGAGATGACACTGAGGTGTGTTCAATCATCACATTAAGTCAAAATGAATATGATGCATGGGACTGAGTGACTGTTAACATGAAGCACAGTATAGTGTGATGTCACCTGGTCTCTGTTGTTGATATTGGAGTAAGGCAAGGTCCCAGACATCAGCTCAAATAGCACTACTCCATAGCCATATACATCGGACTGGAATGTATATGGGTTGGTGTCCTGCATTCGAATGACCTCAGGAGCCTTTGTGGAAAAAAAGGAGGAATGACAGCACTTCATTTATGTAATGATTCCCAAATTAAACAAAAGTGGTTACACTTATTAGGCTGTTATATCTTAAGTGTTGTGCGCAGTATGTATATATATATGTGGATATTGATTGTAAAGGATATAAGAGTTATGCAGGAAAATAGTCTGTTCGTCCATATTTACACGAATATGTCTCCGGTATGGCGTCTAATGAGGTCATCAAATGACAGACAAACAGCAAAAATACAATTGTAAAAAAGAAAAATAAAAAGACACAGACAAACTGATGACCCAATGGCATTAATGGTGCATCACAGCAAACAGGCCAAAGAAACCACAAAACACATTTATGGAACTGGTGAAATTCCATGCAGCACAGCTGAACCTAAAAAGCATTTGCTGTAAGGCTTTGATCACACTGTTGTCACTAGGGCTGGGTATCACCAGGTTCCTCGCGATACGATACTATCACATTGTTTTGCCCACAATAATGATAATATCATGATACAGCGATTCTGTGGTAATCGATATATTGCAAGAAATTTCATCGACGATACATCACGATATCTGTGTCGCTGAAGAATTTTTAAATTTATTGACTGCACTGAATCCATTTCACATGAAACAAAACATTGTCCATTAGGGGTGCACCGATTGCAATTTTCAGGCCGATCACCGATTTTTTAAAAAGCCAGAACTGTCAATTCTGATTTTGGCTGATACCGATTTTTATGACAGCATACACCTTCAATGTTCAAATCTTATTTTATTGAAACACAATACCCGCGAAACAATACAATACAAACTTGTTTTAACTGCACGAGGTAGTTCTCTCAAATTTAAATGAAAAGAATTTTCAAAATAAAACACAGCGAATGACAAATGCGATGATGTGTGTGCGTTTATATGGCCAGTATCCACACAGATATATATAGCGCGAGAGAGATGGATGAACACACACACACACGGCTGAGGGGCAGAGGCGCTTGTTAACCGGCGTGGAGAAATGTGCGTCTGGTGTGAACGGAAGGGCTCCGTCTTGCGCGCGATTTTCGTTGCACGGTGCTTCGCAGCGCTTCCGCGTCCTGGCGTCAGCCCTCTCTCACGGCAGAGCAGAGGGGGACAGTGGCTGACTTTCAGACCTTTGCGGAGGTAGATAAGATCGGTAGATGAGATCAGTTTCACATAAAAGAATCGCCGATCCCAGAAAATTAAAGAAATCAGTGCCGATCGATCAGTGCACCCCTATCAATTTCACATGAATGACAGCCAAGTAAAACAAAGTGTATAGAGTGGCGAAGTCCCGTCCTTCCATTTCCGCTACATGGGTCCTCAAAAGTGAAAAATTATCAATGAGATTCAATGGTAGATAAAAGTTATTTTCTGGTCCCGTTTGAATTGTGCCATGGATTTACCATATGTTGTTTGTGGTATTTAAAGATAATTTTTCACGCAAAGAAGACTACAATTTAGCATGAAGAATTTTGATGTTGGGTGTTAGGTTTTGTGTAAGCCCGCTCTGAGAACTACAGCTCTTCGCCGCTCTTGACGCCAATGATAGGTCACCACCACCCGCACTTGAACTCTGCAACAGACATGGCGATCTCTCTGCTCTCTGAACTCCTAGCCCTTTTATCAGACGGGAAACGAAAGAAAGTACAGCCGTTTCCTACGGGAATGGGGACATTCAGGAACAAAACACACCAGCATCTTGACTTGAATCGCTGTGGATGGACCCAATAAACGGTCAAACTCTTGACATGAAAAATTATCATTTAATCATATAAACGACATTTGTGTAATCAAAGGCATAACGACTGGGGGATCAGAAAATAATTATTTTCTGTCAATTAAACACCATTTATTTTTTACGCTCCGAAAGGTCCCATGGGGGTCCAGTAGAAGGGGCGGGACTTCGCCACTCTATACTGCACACTGTGGCTCTTCTTGACACACAATGTCCAATGTCCTTGTGTTATGTTTTGCTATTCCTCTGCCTTGCGCCATCTTCTTTTTGCGATTTCCAGCAGGCTGTACTGCGTCATTTCCTTTCAAAGAGTATGCTGCCTCTGCACCCACTCTTATTCATGGTAAGTCTCACGTGGAGGCTCGAAGTAGTGATTCTGTTCTTCAAATTTGCAGCAGGGTTTTGTGAGAGAACCTGTTTAGAACGGCTGTATGTTTATTGTTTAAATATCGATATTTGGCACCAGTCTATCGATAACGTACCGCAAGACGAAATATCGCAATATATCGTAGTATCGATATTTTGGTACACCCCTAGTTGTCACACAAAATTTAGCTAAACACAAGTAAGGAGCGTTTACCAGGACATATGGGAACAAGTGCCAGTCACATTTGAACCACACAGCATAATGTGTTAATTAATACAGCAGTGTTTTCTTTGGGACATATGGTGGCTGAGTTGTAACCCCCAATTTCCACCGGGTCCGTCAGCGCTGCAGAACGGTTGCGCCGCGGTCACCGGAGCTGATCGCTACCACTCTAATCAATGAGAGCATCTCCACCAGGCGTGCCGCAGCGCGTCTCAGCAGCGTCTCTCCACACCGCAGCACTATCAATCCGTAGCAGTTCTATTTTTGATGGAGACTTTGCTAAATCATGTGAAGCTCAACAGAGCAGATTGCACCAGACAGGAAATCCAACCACCGCGAAAAACCGTGGCACAGCTGTTCCGTGGCACTGATGGACCCGGTGGAAATCCCAGGTAACCCTTTGAGCTCAGACTCTGTTGAACGAGAGTCTCTGGGAGATTTCATACACTCGTAAAAGACTCTAAACACCAAGATAATGTTGGATGCTGGATGCAGTGTACAAGTAAAATCATTTGAAACCCGCTGAAATTAATGATAATGTGAAATTTTACAGCAGTGCTCATAATCTAGCAGCAGGGGTACAAACCTACTGAATGACTTGACAAACAGAGGATATTAAATTGGAACCCTATGGAACAATTTTTTTCACAAGTTGCAAGGTAATGGATCAGTGTGTGTTACAACACTGTCATCATTTACTGTAGACAAGAAGCTTACCATCCAGAGAATGGATCCACTAGGCTGTTCCACCTGTTGGGAACCACTCCACCGAGACTTCACGGTGGCCAAGCCAAAGTCACCTATTTTAACAGTCCAGCCCTCGTGAAGAAAAATATCTGGCAGGAGAGCTCAGGATATGTTACCACAGACAGCTGGTATGTACAGAATACTCACACAATTAACTAGCTCAAACTACCTCAACAAGTCAAACAATATACCAAGAGCTGTAGAAAGGAAATGACTTAAAGGAGAAGTGTTGAGTGCCGAGTATATCCATATAGAGGAGTTTCGAGGCAGATAATGCATTGTGGCTGCATTCTTGGTGCCCTGATCACTCCCATTACTATATATGGATATACACAGTGCTCGAATGGATCTAAATATCGGCCGAAGGACTCTGGGTGAGTAAACAATCGTATTTTATGCCAGAAACAAGGTCCAGGTAGTAAAAACGGCACTTCTCCTTTAACCACATTTGCATTAAAATAGAACCAATAACAACTGACAAAATATTATGCTTACACTGTTGACCCAGTATAAACACAAAGAGCCTTGAAGGCCTTAAAAAGCCCAAAGTCAAAATCTGACACAGTGAGTTTCATTTCAACTCTGAATGTCACTGACTGGCCCTGCAAGAGTCTGCAGTCACACACCTACACACATCTCTCTCACATAGCTCTCCAGTGGCAGTGGACTGAAAGGATACTGTTTGATTTCAGATCTCGATGAATTATGTTCTTTGCGTGAAGGTAACTGAAAGACAAAAACATCCATGACATTGATTTCATTTCACTCATTCTAATTCAGGAAACAGGCAAAACTTACTGCACATCCTGCACAATGATAAATAGGTGGTGTGAAGTGATCAGCTTTCTAACAGCAAAAACACTTTTACTGTTACAGACTTGTCTGAAGCAAGTTAAACGGGATTGGTGGGTATGATGGTGAAATGGAACTGAGCAGCAGGCCTTACTCCATGCCCTGTGCTGTCTGTCTGGCTACGTCAATGCGCCGCATAGTGTCAAACTTGGTTTCTGTGACATGCAGATGGCGATACAGGCTGCTGCCTTCACACCACTGTGTGATGATGGCAAAGTTGGGTTTAGTCATGTAGCCCATGAACAAGAGGATGTTGACGTGGCGGGTCTTCCTGTCGAGGAGAGAAATAGTAATAGTTGGTCAGAGTGGTACCTGTACATTTATAATGATGATCCACTAAATGGTTAAAACCTTTTTTATACCAACAGCAAATTCAACAGGACTCTCCTGATGAAGAGGGTGAAGATTAAGAAAAAAACAAAGCTGCACTGACCGTAAGACCTGCATTTCATTTTTGAAGGCCTGTAACTGCTCAGGCGTCGGTTCAGTGACTTTAAGGATCTTGATCGCCACGTCTCCGTGCCACTTCCCCTTAAACACCGTTCCAAAGGAGCCAGCGCCTATTCTCTTCTGAATGCTGACTTCTCGAGAGTGGACCTCCCAGTAGTAACTTGAGTCTCTGTAGCCCCCTCGGTGCTGAAACAACACATGAAGTGGATATTCTGAACTACTGTATCTCACTAGAAGTACATACTTAGTGAGTAAGGTCAAAGACTACCTACCACTTTCTTTTTGTCATCAGATGAGGAAGGCTTGCGCTCCTTGTGCTCTGAAGGGGATTTTGGAGGTCTCCTACCTGGAGAGCCAAGAGTAGAGGGTGGGCTGGTGGAGGGCTTCGGCGACGGCTCAGGTCCTGTGGTATTGAGAGATAGCACAATAAAATAGACCATTTAAGACAATAAAATGTACAGGATTGCATCATGTATCAAAAAGATGACAAATACTCAAACAGTCAAAGAGAAAAATAATCAAATCCGCACCCATTGTGTTGTTCGATTTTAGTGCTTCCTATGGAGAGAGAAAGAGAACAGTTAATTCACATATGAAAACTTAATACATAGATAAATGAAGTGTTACTGTTAATTTATGTTCATTACTACTTCACAAAGATCACACCTGTCAAGCACAGTTTCCTGATTCTAACACCAAGTCTGTTTAACACTGACCTCACTTTACTCTGACCATATGCTGCAAAGATATTTGACCCATAGTGTTTCTTGTGTCTGACTGGATTATGGATGGAAATACATAAAACAGTGTCCAGACTCTGTTTCCTATAATGACTAAACTAGGTCAACTACTGGGGAAGATATTCAGACTTTTTCAGAACTGTATTTCCCCTGCTAGATAGTCAATCAAAATATGTTGGGTGAACAGTAACTAGTGGCTACCTTGTAACAATAGCAACTAAATCAAAACATGTGCAAACACTGACCTCTATGATGTTGGCGCCAACAGGGCCCACTGTGCTAACCATATGAACATTGGGAGTGGAGGTGGAGCGATGCCTCTGTAGAGACTGGCCATCTCCGCCAGGCATGGGGAAGCGAAAGGCTGAGGTTGGGGACAAGAGGTCCATCCTGTGTGACAAATTTAAATAGTCAACATTTTGTATTAGAATATCAAGCCTACACACCAAGACTATACAGTCACTGTATGGTCATTTAGATTCAAATAACACATTTGTTAACTGTGGGCGCTCACCCGGAAGGTTCTGGGGTTAAGGCTAGGTTGCTCTGTGATGGGGAATTTTCTGGCAATAGTATCTGTGGGTACTCATCTGTGCAAGGATTAGGATCACACCTGGATAAAAACACAAGGCAAAAGTGAGGAGATGAAACTGAAGACACACAGTGAAACAAGGGTCAGACAAAGGAGTTCAAGTTGATGAGGCTCTGGTTATGTGATATTGTTTATATCTATAATATAAAGGACCGGCTTTTATACTATCATTCTCATTTGTGGATGTTTGTCACTGGATAAAGACTGACTTTTTCTTGTGATTTGACTGAATTTTTCTTGTGTTCTGAACCCAAATTATCTCATTGTAGCACCTGAAGACTAAATTTTCACCATACTCTATTACTTTTGGTGTCCGTGTCTGGTCGTCATGTTTTTGGACTGTGATTATTCAGCTTTTAACAGAACTGTGAACTCTAGACAGGAGAAAAAAATCCTGAAAAGCTTAATTCTTTTCATTACTTCTAGTGAATTCAGCTTCACCCCACCCCTACTAAAGACCTTCTACAGAAACACTGGCAAGTTGAAAAATAACCTTTTGCCCTTATTGGCACCCTATGGCTATAAAGGCATTCGGTGCCCTTCTACTCCATCCATTAATAAACCCAATAAACAGAATCACTTCATGATAACAAATCCTTCTTATCAACTTACCGTTTGCTCACGGTATCCATGTCCACACACACAGTCGGGACCTTGCTACTACAGTGCTGATGAAACTTGTAGCCACATGTCTGACATCTGAAGCCATTAAAAAGAAACTTGTGGCAAAAATCACAGTAAGCTAGCTTGAAGAAGGTTTTCCGTACCTGCAGAGACAACGAGGATTCATTTCAACAGTAATTCATTGATTAAAAACATTTAGGCAAAAACACTTACAACAATAACTTTTTAATAATAATATTTTTTTCAGGTTCATTATCAGTTTAAACAAGCAGGGCATGTGGGCCAGCTACTTACAAAGTTGTGCATGGTGAGGGGAATATCATCCAGGACCTCAACTAAAAGCTCTTCTCCAACCAAAGGAGTGATGTCTGTGTCCCAGTCCGTCAGTCTTTTACGACTAGAGAGGCAAAGACACACCAAAAAAACATGTAAATGGAAAAAGCAAAAACAAAGTTTAAACATATTGTCAGTTTTGACACATGCATGAGACACAGCAGGTTCTTACAGGAATGCTTTGACAACAGGCTTTAGTAGAGGCCAGACCTCATGACCCCCCCCCCTCCACTGATCATCCTTTGCTTGTCTTCATTAGGCCAAGTGGCCAGATACATAAAACTCTATGTAGACTGATGGCTAAAACTGTGTGTACACACAACATCAGAAATATGGATACAGATTCTTTTCATTAGAACACTAGTACACATGATTCTCCTTTAGAAATTTCTAGAAGTTTTCAGGACTTTACATTTAGAGCGTACTTGTATACACTCCAAATGTAAAGTCCTGTTCCACTCTTAACTTTGTTTGATACTATTTTAATATTTACTAAGCAGCACATGTTTGGAGCCATAGTCTAGAGCCTCTTAAACTGTCTCTAATCACATTCAATTGTTTACAGAATGCAATAAATAATAAGGTTAACTGATGCTAAAGGAAACAGAAACTGAGGTTTGTTTTTCTTTGAAATTGGATTGATTAAATACAGCAAAACTCTTTGAGACATTGAGTAATTTCTTTATGTGTAGTTTTTTCTTTTTTTTTAATAAGAGTAAAAGAAATTTATTAAAAAGAGACAGCGGATGAAACTATAGCTCACTAACAATTTTTTATACTGTTGATTAGTGTTGAGATCTTAGGCCATCTTTCCAAGCGGTTTGTGCGGGTAGGGCGCAGCTCAAGGCGATGAGGCCATCAGTCTTGTGTCTCACAGCTTGGGACACTGGGACACCGCACGAACAATTTTCTCCAGTTTGCTGTTTTCACTCTGGAATCCACCACTATGTCGCCTACTGGACGCGCTGAGATGTCATCACAGCGCGCTGTGCCCAAATTAAAAAATGTTCAATTTGAGTGCAGCACGTGAAAGCGGCAGGCGCCACCCTTGCTCGCTGCTCAGCTTGGTGGTAGCACGTGCACAATGAACGGGTTCGTTGGCGGAGGTCTGCACTTTGCGTGTTCGATGTGAAACGGGCATAAATGTCAACACACATTTTTATTTTTATGTTAAATTATGTGCCTCTCTCTTTTGTATTGTCACTTCACTGTGTTCTCATGGTCAGTGGAGTGTGTGAGGTGACAAACTCTCACACACAGTTTTCATAAATACCACTTAATGTGCAGGCAAACAGTACATGCATGGTTTTTGTGTGGACACATCATTTAATGCTTCTGGCTGCAGGATGACCCAGATGGACTTGAGGCTTTCAGCATGGCCAGTGAGGAGCAGCCGTCGTTAGGGAAAGCTGTAGACTTGTTCTACACCCCTAAAGGCGGCTGGCCCGGCTAAACTGACCAACATTCCTTTGACGAGCATAAAGAAATTCATCCCAGGACAGGAAGGAGAGTGATTATTCAACTATGAACAGGGTAGCTGTGTCTTTGATCGAGTCTTGAACATTAACTGATTTTTATGTGGGTGACTTCACTCCTGTGAAAAATGTGAGCCAATTTTATGAATTGATTTTGAATCTGTAGAAACAGAATCATATTCTGAATGTGAAAATTATTTTTTGCACACCACAAAAAACAACATGTAGCCCTGGGACTTGTGGACAAGGACAACTTTTAGCTGTTGCCTCTTCCTCTTTTATGTGGGCAGGGAAGCATGCAACCCAGTATCCCTGTGTCTTGTGGTTGTACTTGTAGTTGTTGAGACAATCTTACCCTTCCAGAAGACGGAACACAGCACAGCAGTCTTGGCTTAGCCCTCTCACTTTCAGTGCTTTGTCTAGACTCTCATGCACTGTCTGTCCTTGGCGAACATTCACCTGAGAACCGGAAACCATGTTTGAGCAAGTGTGGCATTTGGAATGTCATTTACACAGGTAACGCAAAAGCATAATACAATGTAGAGATAAGCAAAAGTGACAGCCACATATTGCATTCATGTTGATACTACATATTATCCATAACGTGACCAGTGTACAGATTCTTTTTTCCCTCAGACAATGTTCCATTCCTGTTCCAACCTCAGAAAAAGCACTACAGGTCAGCAGACCGTCAACCATAACCACACAAGACATTTTACAACTGTACAGCATGAACTATATTGTCCTGCCAACAATATTACCAGTGTGTGGTACTGTCCAGTGTGATTACAGCCCTATCTGCTGGCAGTACATGGAAGTGATTCAATGCCCTCTCATATTCATCATTAATTTTTACAACCTTTGATGACAACCCGATTCTCCAAACTGTCTGTTGCTATATTGCTCTAGTCTGTTCACAACTCTGTTGTCTATCTGTCTCTCCTCAGTTGCTCTTCTTTTTTCCTGGCATTTTCTGCATCTGATTCAAGGGTCTATACCAACAGGGGTTGTTGTAATACTGTGCAGATTATGATGCCTCTAAATTTTTCATTAGTGAAATTGGGCAAAAGCAGAATCCAACTTTAAGGCCAAAACTTGAACTTGATTTTTTTTTTTTTTTTTTGCAGGGTATAATATTACCAGTGTTTGAAAAACACATTGAAGAGCTTTGGTATCGCCAGTAGATGCTATTTCCTTTCTTTCCACCAGATGGCTGCAATGTGTTTTTTTTTTTGAATATATGCAAAATATTATCACTTTTTCATTCATTCTAAATATGTAATTTGTAAAGCTATGAGCACCACCTCAACTTGGTTAGTTCCTCCTTGCCCCCTCCTCTCACTCTTTCTCACAAACACACAGACCACAAACCTCTCTGTCAGTCAGACTGGCCATTGGGAGGACCAAGTAAAATTTTAACAAAATTCCACAACATTGTCTGTTGTTTGTTTGTCTGTCTGTCTGTCTGTCTCTCTCCCAGGCCTCAGTCACCCTGTCATGTGGGATGCAGTGTTATACCTTCTCAGAAGAAACTATGATGTGATCTGGTTGTCATTTAACAAATTACATTGTTTACAAAAAAGTTCTGTCTTCACTTTATGTGTTTATTGCAGGGATGCACATGATTAATTGTTTAACCATTAACCAATAACAATAACTCTGACCGATTAATACTATCGGTTAATTTTTTTATTAGCTCCTTATGTTGTCAGCTAATGGGGCATGTTGACACAGACTTCAACTTGTGCCTTCAGTCACAGGCTATTTCACAGCAAAAAGTTACATGGGAGGACTTACAGTATGTACCAGTTATGCAGCGCAGTCCCCGTAATGGACATATGCATGTGTGTCACCTGTAAGGACGGCGCTGCATTCTCCATCCGGCTCACCCGCAGCTTGTACAGATGAGCTGTGAGGAGAGCGCTCTGCTGTTACTCTCTCTTTAGGCTGTTGTTTAGCTGCACTTTGTATAAAAAGAGTTCAAAATGTGACGATGTAAGCGCCATCTGAGCGCCAATCAGCTGAGCCAGAGCACAGTGGATGCTCTCTCAATCGCTAATAAAGGATCGGGTTGCTGTTCGGAACAAGCCGAGTCACAGACACTCACATCTTATCAGTTAACGGTTATTAATCATGCGTTGGTTACCGGTCAGAAAAAAAAAAAAGTGCATCCCTAGTTTATTGTTGCCTGCCTTTCCTCAAGACAGTGGTAAAATGATTGTGGTTGCTTTTTATATGCTATATTTATATGCTAATATCACTTAAACCTGTGGGTTATATTCATTACATTTGACTTACAATGACTATATATTCATTTCTAACACAGCACCTGGTACATAGTGTTGCATTATATACCAATAATTCAGTCTAGAAAAAAATGCACTTGCACTTCTCTGTTTCTATCTGTGGTGAATGAGAAATTTGTGAGTCCGTGCATTCACCTGCATGTTCATTTAGCCACATTTTCAACAACGGTTTCTATGCAATATTGCAAAAACTGTTGTATTTTTGAGGTTCTAACATGAAGAACACATTGTCCTCCACACAACACTAACCACTGTGCACAGTCACCATTATCTTTCACATTTCAATTTAACACAACAGCTCTATGAGAAGACAATGTAATGGTTATTCTCTGTGAGCAGTTACACTTCCAACTAACAGTGCTGGCATAATTTTTCACAGGTGGTAAATGTCAACTTGAGCTGCAAGAATAACAGGATAACAATGACACCAGAATCTAATACATACTGCAATCCATTATTATTCATTGACTGTATTGTATAATTAGCAAAGAGAGTATAAAACCAATCATCTCACCACTGTCCTCTGTTTGTTGGGGAGGTAGACTCGGATGGTGCCCCCACCTCGGGGAACATCCTCCGGACTAGTCTCCCCCGAGGAGGAGTAGGAGGAAGAGGTGGAGGACATGATGAGAGGCAAGAGGAGCTGGGGGATGTAGTACTTGCACTGCAACACTGCAAACTCAGGACAGCTTCATGCACACCGTGGGGTCCAGACAAGTTGGCTCTTTACTTAGAACCTGTAAGAACATGGACACAACATACCTTGTGTAAATGGGGGAGGTATTTGCGGGGAAATAGGGCAGTACCTGTCTTAGATATCAGGACTATACTATAAATCCTTTTAGCATTGTGACCACTAAGCAAACATCACAGCACATGCAAAGGCAAGCGAACTATTCAAAATCACAAGTGCTGCTAATTTGTTTGTATAGGTGTGTATACATACATAGCATTATCAGCAATATTCATTTCAGATCTTGTCTTAATTATCATTGATATTCATAATGTACATATGCCAGGTAAAGAGAATACAGTCTGAAAATACACAATCAAAAAAGTCATCAGTAATCAGACATAGACTGATTATTTAGAGAATTAGTTGTTCCTGGCTATTGAATTACGAATAAAGAAAATTAGCTCAAATTATAGTGGGGTGAAACTACAGGTACATATATCAGATAACAAGAATCACTGTGCTTGAGGGTTGCCGCAATGGTCACTTCAAAATCTTGACTTCACATCGTTGTTGAAATAATTTTGTTTACTTTTACACGTTATACACGTACACAATAAAGGGTTAACCAGGTGAAGTCGTGAAGGGTTCGAGGTAATTCTCAAATCGGCAATAACCCTTGTCCCTGAGGAGGAAAACGTTTAACCTAATTACATGACTTTTAAATCTTGTCCATACACGAGAGAATGACACGTAACGTTACTACTAAGTATTAACGTTACAACTGTGAAATTTAGCGGCACTAAGGATAATGCTATTTACAGCTCAGACACCTCACAAAACAAGTATTAACTTTCCTTGTTGTAACCTACCATGTTAAAGAGCCAAGCGATAAAAATACTGCTGGAATGAGGCACTGACAAACGAAGCTGCAAACTTGCTATCTACTCGCGTGTTGCTAATGCTAGCTGACGTTAGCCAGTTAGCTTACCATAGGATTTGCCTGCTATGCAATATGACATTTCGAGTTTAAGGAGGCCACGTTTCTCTCGTGGAGCCAATCAAAAGTCTTTCGCTGACTAGTAACTTACTTTGAAAAGTAGTAATAAGCAGGTAAGAAGTGACAGATTGGCGATGCAATGCTAACGATGCAAAGTTATCAGAGCTTTTATAAACTCCTTTCGGCTCGACTTACAACTAGCTAGCTAACTCGCTAGCCAGCTACGAGCTGACGGGAGCGTCAGAGAAGATTATCTTGCTAACTGAGTGGCTAGCTTACTTTAACATTAACCACTTTGCACTGCTTTAACGCTAATGTTACTTCTAACCAGCTAACGTTAGCCAACTTAGAGAAGGGGGGAGGGGGGGGGGTACCACCGCGTCAGTTCGTTGGCTACTTCTGTGTCTCCCCAAAGTACACAACCGTGACTTATTTACATGACATGCGTAACACAGCACGATATACTGCTAACCGTACATGTCATAATAGCAAGACCTCTTCGCGTCAGTGTTTTATCTTAGTTTAGATATAAGATACACTCTTACCTGTAGCAGCCATCTTGAATTCTCTCAATCTGAAGTCGGATCTGTCAAGAACTTCGGGGAAAGCGGAAAACCTCCGAAATGCTGCGTCTTCATTGGTTAACTCTCGTGGCTGCGCTCTGTCATTTGACAACGGCAAGGGGTCTAATAACGAGTAGGAGTTCTGAGTGTCGTTCTGTAACATGTACATTAACTACACTGTACACTTGGCCAAAGCGAAGCAGTGCAAATAACCAAATGCAGTGGAAGTTGACATACTTATTATTCATTCACTTGAGTGTATATTTGCACATGTGCATGGGTAAAAAAAAAAAAATCTACTCAAAACTACTTCAAAATACCACTGATACGCACAGGTCCTTAGAAACAACCTTTAATACAAAACAGTTCGACAATTATAATACTGTCCGTATAGTATGGATGAGGTCCAACTGTGGATATGACAAAACATACAAAGAAACCAAAACCTCTTTTCTTAAATGCTGTAATAACAGATGCCTTTGTCAGCCAATTGACTTTGCCCTCTACTCATATTTAGTAGGTTATGTCCACAAAACCTGACTTTTTATTGAACAAACTGCATGTTTTAGGAAAGTTATCAGTCAGACAGTAAGAAATCACTGTCTTGACAGTGTTGTTAAGCTTTTACAGAGTCCTTGAATAGCTCCTATTGCACACTGAGGAACCTCCTTTTCTTTGCTGTGTGTGTATATGCATGGTGACGCCATTCGATGTCTGCCGTGCTCTCGTTCTCCAGGGTGCCCAGTTTGATCATGTACACTAAACAAAATAACAGATGTAAACATTTAACGTCCCAAAACTGTCAGAACAGAACAGAGAAATACAACTGAGGTAGGAAAATGACCCAAAACACATACTCATTTCACATTGGCTCCTTTTCTTCCTGATTCCTATTTTATTTATTTTTTTACCCCTCTAATGCCTTCCAAAAGGGTAGTTTGTAAACAGCAATGTTTTTACACATCAGACTTGAAGTGTTTTCACAAAACTTTCATTGGTTCTATATTTTATTTTATTTTATTTACAACCAACAGCTAATATCAGTTTATAATAACAGCCCCGTCACCTAATGTAGAGGGTTTGCATCATCATCATCCAGCACTGCACTCAACTGGCCATTCAAATGTGTGTGAAAAAATAATACTTTGTAATGAGACGCTGCTGTGGTCAGTGGAAGATGTTATGATTTTAGCTATGATGACATCCTTTGGGATACAATATCCTGTCTCATGGTATCATTAACTGTTGAGTAATGTCTCAGGCTGTAATTGGGCCCATGTTGTAACACACTTGGTTAGAATTGACATTAAGATCAGAGCAGAGGGACACAGAACAACTGAAAAGATTCCACAAAGAGGAGTATTACATGTCATGTTAAGCTGACAAGTTTGTTACCTATACATCCAAGAGCCACCAGGATTTTGTTCATAATTAGTTACAAACCTATGCTCCCTGCCTCTACCTCTGTGCTGGGTGAATCTAGAACAAGACTTATCTAGCTGTACTTACATTTCATTTCAAACCTGGGTCCTACTTCTGTCAGCTCAACGTTCTTGTGGTCTGTTTTCTTGTAGGTGTGATGCCTGTAATAAAAATGATTACTATTATTGCTGTTTCAGTAACATGAGGTCTGTAGAGCATTTATAATCACGGGAGTATTTTCTCACTGACCTGAAAGAGATGAAGTCCTCTTGGTTGGCGAATGTGATGACACGCTTACTGTCCTCTTTTGGCACTGGAAAAAGATACTTGAGGATATTCGATACCTGTGCAACGACAATTAATTAGCTGTATTACACAAACAAGCGCTGAAAGAAAATACTGATAGCATGCGTGCAGTATGTGGTCCAGCACTTACCCTCTTGCCAAGTTGTGAGGTGAAGTTGTGGAAAATGAGGTGGGGGTAAGCCTCAGACATGGTGCCTATGTCTGGAACATCATGCCTCATGACCACATTGTATAGTGTGAAATAAGCAGTGGGTCCAAATGGTAAGTGGCACACCACCAGGCCATCTGTTGATGCACGGGGGGGGAAAAAAAAAAAAATCAGTCCCATGTACAGTTATTCAATAGTGCCTGTAGAAGAAGAAAAAACACACACAACTTGATGCGATTACTTGCCACACATTTTTAGATTGTGCAGCTGTCAGAAACAGTGTAACAATAGCACTGCTACACTATGAAATGCATTATTTCTAGTAGTATAGGCATGCATGTGATATTCTTGAGAGGGTACATTTTGAAGGGGGCTTCCATGAGGAGAACCTGGAACACCAAGAGGGTTCTAGTGCTGTTCTGGCCAGGTCAGAGGGAAAGAAGGTCCTGGGTTGGGAAGGAGCTGACCGTCTGTCTATCTGTCTCTGTCTCTCACTCACTCTCTTGTTTCCCTTCAATGATGGGAAAACTGAATTCTGGCCCAAATGTTTTATTTACAAGATTAAACTGAGCGACGCATTCTGTCTATCGATCGTGCAGCACCTGTATACACACGTATGTACACACTCTATACACACACACAAAAAAAAAACAGCGCTGTCAATTGTGCTGTGACACTTGACCCCTGAACCCGCTGTACAAGCACAGATGCACATACCATGGCCACACAACAATAGGACTTACAAGTTTTCATTCTCCATCATTAATTCACAGCACAAACTCATATTCTCATCACTACATTGTCCCCAAAAGAGAGATGGTGATGTTGTGCATGTGAACCTAATGAGTAAGTTCAGGAAAATAATGGAATGAGAATGTCCCATCTGTTTATCCAGGTGTTTTAGCTCTTTCCTCCGGAGTGGAAAAAGATGCAAATGAGATCATGAATCATTGAGGGGAATAAACAACATGATTTGATGATTAGTCGATGGCAAAATCTGACCAATCAAATTCGACTGAAAATTCTTATTTGGGGACACTTGAATATGTGTACAGTTTAACGTGTGAAACACTGCAGGTGATGAGGACAATTCTGGGGAGAAGACATGCAGACGAAGAGTTACTGAAAGTATAATGAATCACAATGATTAGGAACTAGCTGTAGACAGAGAAAGCTCCAGTGACTGATTATACCTGGCTGTCCTCTAGTTTCATGCATGATGACGAGGTCTGTGACGTTGTTGGCTTTGCAGGCTCGCACCAGTGCAGCGATTTCATGGTTTCCTCTGTTCATGCGCTGGGCACCAGGGAACATCAGCTTGACCTCCTGTAACAAGTTCCATACTGTATATCAACCCTCCACTGATTGTTAAATAAAGAACAGAGAATTAAACAAGAAGTTAGATTAAGCTTCCCAGCTCTTTGATGACAAGTCCCTCATGTGAATTTATTCTGATATTTCGGTAAAATCCAGAAAAGGGGGATGGTACAAAAAAAAATATTTCTAATCTTAATTTAATGTACTGCCAACCATTTGTTTATGAGAAATCAAACCTTTTTGCAGATAATGTCAATACATTCATCCCTTTTCTTAAGAACTGAGTGAGTGTATTTTGTTTTTTTAATAATCTGTGTTGTGATGTGCATCTCTTGTATGCAAGAAACAACAACAAAAAAAGTTATTGCATATGAAACTATAAGCAGTTTACCACTTGGTTACTAGTTTGGAATTTAAAAAAAATATATATATGTATAAAAGTATACACACACACACACACATTATATATATATATATATATATATATATATATATATATATATATATATATATGGCTGTGGATTTTGCACAACTGCCACTGTGGATTTCCTGCAACATACTCCCTGTGCTCATGCATCCTACAGGCAACTTCCTGTCATTGGCCACCCTTGCGACCTCTAGAATAAGTCACAACATGGAAACCACCTGACCTTTGCAAACATTTTGAGCCTAGAACTCGGGTCTCTGGATGTAGTGACCATGACTTTAGGATCTTCCACTCCAGCCCATTTGTACTCATCATCCATGTGAGAGCTGACGCCTGCGTGACAAAAGAATCAATGATGATTGAACAAGATAGAAGATAGAGGATAGAAGTCTGTTGATAACAGCAAGAAACAACAACACCAGCCTTCTGCTCCTTCATCTTCATACTCCACAAGTTTCTGTAGCTGCAGAGCATCTTTGCGAACCTCAGTTGGAAGAAGACAGTTTTCTGCAGAGAGATAGAGAAGGTTATGTAATACAAGGATGAGAGTGTGTACAGCTTTTCATGTAAAATAGAATTTCAGGAATGTTCCATCCTACCATCAAGTGCTTTTTTCAGCTTCTGTTTTTTCTCCTCTATTGTTCGGAGCCTGTCCTCCTGTGCCTTCCTGTAGAGGTACTCTCTCCTCAGTCTCACCTCCCGACGAAGCTAGAGGTTACAGAGACCATCAGACCAAACTATCTCAACGGATGCAAGCTCTTTATAGGTCTAATGTTAATTTAGCAGGAAAATGTGAGTAATCTCAACGTCTCAGAGATGAGCTGAGTTCTTAGATGACACTGTTGCTTCTGGGAGGTATCAGGGATGAATAGCAGGAACTAGAGAGGGCTGCACACTGACCAAATCAAGGATGTAATAGGATGCTGAAAAAAAACTAAATTTATTTACATGGCGCAAAAATCAAAAGTGAAAAATGAAAAAAAGGGTGGACTTTTCAGTTACATGACCATTATGACAAGATGTTTTTTTCCTGTGCCCATGGGTGCAGGTAGGATAACAAAGGAAGCACGATGAGACAGGACAAACTGATCAGGTGAGCTGGGTCTGTGGGCAGAACACAGCTGGAATCTGTGATGACAGTGGCAGGAGGGGAGAAGGAACCTGAACAAAATGTTGTCCACATGGACAATATCATGTGACTCTGAGACAACAACAGGGGAGTGAGGATGAGCACCAGGCCTGATGCTCTGCTCCCTGGATTTCATATGATATTACTCCTCCTTATCAAACACCACAAATCCTTTATACTGCATCAACAATCTCATGTGTACAGGTCTTTGTAGTTTTAGTGTTAGTTTGTACAAGTTTGCAACATTTTTATTGTATACATTTACGCATTGAGCTGCTTTTATGTTTGCTCACTTATAGAGGTAACAGTAAGAGGCAGTGTCAGGCAGATGGAACCGATGTAAACTCATTTTCAAGACGACAGGTTTAAATGTTGTACAACAGCTCGACAAAACTCCATGATAGACAGTATATGTGATGATACTGACACAAAAGTAACACATGTTCATGTATGTGTTGAGTATTAACCCTACACAAAACCTCCTATCCTCCACCAGACAAGTTTCGCTAGCTGACTACACTGACCGGTAACAAGTCGTCGAACAGTTTCACGTTAACATCAGTGAGGATATCAAGCCACTAAGCCAGCATCAGTTAACGTCACCACTATCAGTGGACACAGTGCTGACTGAAACCTAACGTTTTAACATACTACACACTTCACAGACAGAAACAGAAACAACTTACCATGTTTTCTCTTGTAGCTGGTTGTTAGCAGCAGGCAAGAAGCACGACTCACGTGGAAACACAAGGTCCATACAAGAGCTTCTCTGATTCGCTAAATAGAGGAGCCAATAAGGGTGCGCGATACTGATTTCTTCCTCGGGTGTTGTTTAATGGCGGCTATCAAACGGTTTTCAGGAAGCTTTACCGCCACCTACTGAAAGTGGGGGAGTGGAGCCTAGATGAGTTTAAAGGCACAGTGTGTAACTTGTTTGGCTTTTTATTGGCAAATTTCAAATATTGCTTTCATGAATACGCATTTACCGAAGTCTAATCACAGTCGCATAAAAATGAAAGCTTTCTCGTAGCTTAGAATGAGTTGTTTACAGAAACATAGGAGGCGGTGCACACAACTGAAGGCTGCCGTGTTGCATCGCCATCTTAGAATACGGTAGTCGAAGGGGACAAACTTGGTTCGCCTTTCGCGTTTTACCTGTAAATCCCCGTGTGTTGTCGGGGATGAGGAGGAGAAATGAGCAAAGAATACTGTGTTCGTGAAAGCGCCGTGCAGTTCATTTTACTTGCCGTTTTCCCTCGAAATGGAGGAACATGCATACTTTTTGCCCCGTGAGAGGGAAGGCAAACCATCCAGGAAAAGAAAAAGAAAACATGAGCGGGATAAAACGAGAGTCTCGGCGTAGCTGTTCCCAGGTGGAGACAACTCATGAGCGAGAAGGACTTGAAAACGGACGCGGAGGTTGCAAGCTTTCCGCTAGACAGGTTTATTCTGGTGTAATGTTAGAAGCAGGGAAGTGTAGTCCAGCAACTACTGTATCCTCCTGTTTGCGTCCTGTTGCGTCCTGACAGTTCCACTGCCCCTGCTTTGCTGAGCTCTCCCTCTACCTCTCACATCATCATATGATCTCTGAGTCTGCAGGCCGAGAAAAACGATTTCAATTTCACTGTTACTTTGTTACATTGTTCGTTTAGAACTAGCACTAACACTTTTACTATATCACATTTGTTGGCAACAATGACCGTAGCTATTGGCTGTTAGCAGTAGCATGGTACCAAATACATGTTAATTATGGAGCACATGCTTAGAACTTATCCACATTAATAACAAAACAGAATCCTTCTGTACCTCATCATTTGATGGAACACTCGAAGTTGTGCATGAAGTTGACAAAGTGACACGTTCTTGACTCTTCGCGGCTTCCGTAGTGGTAATAACGCGTTTAGCGGAGGGGGTGTCAGAAAACACTATTCGGTTGTTTGCACTCTATTAGCGCAACACTAGATGGGAGTAATTCTCACACACTGGAGCTTTAATGTGGTTCCTTCTGTTTTATTTGGCAGTTTCAGGACTACTTTGACAAAGTGGTGTACACTGCTGTTTAATATTTTATTCACATATCGTATCACAACACTCAAACTGATCATCCGAGCCAATGAGACTGCTGCTGTTGCTTCTATGTATGATATTGTATTGTTTTCATGTTTGTTCCATATGTTTGTTTTTGTGCTGGCTGTGTCCAGTTGTTGTTATACTGACCGTTAAGGTGCGAAAGGCAAATTTCACTGTGTTTTAAATCACTGGACAATAAAATCTTCTTACCTCATCTTATCAAATGAATAATTAGGTGGTGTCACTGAAGGAGAGCGGCTCGGTCGGTCGAGATCACAGATAAGAAGACCGACTCACCCAGCTGCTGCTCAGTAACACGGCGTCGCCACACGGCCGTCAGCTTGCGTCAGTCTCCTCGCTCAGTTTTTGACCGGTTTGGTTTGTTATGAATTGCAGTTATGATGTGGTATGTGGTAATGTCACTAAAGCCCCTCTTCTTGGCTGTCTTGTGTGTCTCCATGTGGTGGAGTGAAGTGGGCAGGGCGAGGCCTCTGAAGCAGGAGGGCATGCCGTTACGATTGTTTTCACCCAGCAGATTTATCAACACCACGCCAGTTTTACACCGAACTCGGCAACGTACACACTTTTCGTAAATCACACGTGAGACTTGATACACACTGATATTTACACCAGAATCTACACCAGATCCCACTGTACGCAAGTTTGATAAATGAGGGCCCGTAAGCGTGATGGCGTCTCTCTGTGTGTGTATGTGTGGGGCAGTAAATGAGTGAATTTTTCTGTAAGTTGTTTGCCAATAAATAAATATTCTTTATATCAGCAGCAACGATGATGATATGAGCCACCAAGGCCCTCCTCTGCTGGGTCACAACATGGACTAGTTTCATCTAAAGTCAGCATGCTGCTCTAACGGCGGAAGAGGAAGGAGAGAGGTGGCACACTAGAGAGGAGAAGGACAGAAGACCTGACCTGTTCAGGTTCATGCCAGCCCGGAACCCCGGCCCCACCTTCGACAGCACAGCAGCATGGACCCCTCTGTCACTCTTCCAGCTCTTTTTTAGTGCATCTGTTGTCAGGACTATTATCGACAACACAAATGCCAATGCAGCTAGGAGGATTGAAGCTGGCATGAAGTTTACTTGGAAGACTGTGACAGTGAGTGTCTTTTGATCAACTGGCACAGACTTAAAGGTTCAGTTGGTAACTTATATTTAATCATATTAGCAGGAACTGTCACTATTTTCTGATAGTAGTATATGAAATGGGTAATTTACGACCAAATCCAACTCCTCTGGCTCCACCTACACCCCGTAATCATATTTGTAAAAATCCAACACTCCTGGTGCTGTTCCTCCAGTTAGGAGTAGCAGCCAATCACACGCTGCAGAGCGGTTTCTGGGACAGCACATGTCCAGATGCAGATGTGTGCCATCAAAAGTGCACATCACTCGTGTGTGCATGTGTATCTGATCACACATAATTGGTATGACAGGCTGGCAGCTCCTCAGTGTTATATAGAGAAAGATGATCCTGTGTCTGTCTGATTAGCTCTGTCTTGAACTTGGAACTGTGCAGGATTTGTACCATGGCTATGCTACATTTTTACCTTAATTAAACAGCTTTGGAGTAATTGTGATGGTTACATACATGACTTGTAACTTGTTACAGGAGTGGAGGCTCTCTGTCTTCCACCTGGCGTCTCAGGCCTGAAATCCAACCTTGCAACATCAGCAGCACTTGCCGCCGACCCGGTGTCCCAGCTCTTGTTTCTCTGCACTGTGACACAAACACGCTCTGTAACCCGCAATCTCTTGTTTATGACAGTTAAGACTACACAAATATGCATGTCGTTACATCGTATATGTTATATAACGTTATCCACTGCTCAATGGATTATTTTTTTTGCCGACTTTGTCAAAATAAATGCACATGGCCGGGAGGAGGGTTAGTGAAAGCGACTGGAGTTGCATCGTTCCTCTTTAACGTTGTGGGTTTGATTCCCATGTTGCTGGGGATGGTCCCCCCCGCAGTGGCCTCCCCACCAGTGGCACGCACAAAATTTTTCTAAGAAAATTTTCTAGTTACTGTTTGTTGTCTGCTTCTTGGGCTCAAATTCCCCTGAGCTGGAAAGGGCCAGCAACATGAAAGTTGGCCCAGTGACTGGAAATGATGTGCATCAATTTCCAAGAAATATGAGCCCCATTGGCCAGATGGTGGCGCTGTAATTATGGCTCAAAAATGTGATTTGGGAAGGCCATGCTCTTCACACCATGAATCTGATTGACTTTGACACAATAAAGCGTCTTGGATTATGAAAGTCTGCCATGATGGGTTTTTGTTAATGTGCATAATGCACATTACACATTTATAATAGCCAGTTTGGTCAAAAAATATGGCTGCCATTGACTGAAATATCTTTGCAAAGGGCGGGGCTTAGAAACTATTGGCCATAACTCGTTAACCCTTTGTCCAATCATCATACATCTTGGCAGCTATCTTCACAATAGGATTGGGAATATGCCTACCAAAGCATTTTGAGCTCAACCCATAGGGGGCACCACAAATTCATCTGAACGCCCAGTGGATATAATTTCACCAAAATTTGTGTTTTGGTATTGGTATTGGTGTACTCTGGGCACAAGTATTAAAGGGGAACTAGGCAAGTCTGGTTGCTTTTCTGCTGTTTCGCTAACCCTCCTCCTGGCCATGTACATTTGTTTTCAGTGAAGCTGGTGAGAAAATAATCCATGGAGCGGTGGATAACATTATATATCATATGTGTTATGATATGTATATTTGTGTAGATTTATCTGTCATAAACAAGGTGTTGCGTTGCCATTGAGATGAGAGATGTGACACTGGTTCAGAGGCTGTGAACTTGCAAGGTTGGTCTTTGGCCAAGAGACGCCAGGTGGAAGACCGAAAGCCTCCACTGTCCCTTGTAACAAGTTACAAGTCATTTATTTAACAATTACTCCAAAGCTGTTTAATTAAGGTAAAAATGTAGCATAGCCTGCATTGTATCTGGAATGCCATATGGGGCAAGTGGGCGTGGCCTATCACATGATTGCTCACAACTCAAGATGCCTTTGAGCAATCGTGATTAAACTTACTGGGGAAACCCAAGACTAAGTTATGAATATACACATCAAAGTTTGTTCTAATCTGATAAAGGGGGGACACAGTGGAACTCAGAGTGTGCACTTATTGGCATGCTGCAGGCTTTGTGATTATAAAACAAGTGTGTGATTGGTCTTAGTCCTTCTTTAGTGTAATATATTGTGGTAGATATGACCACTCACAAAACCAAAAGATTTGCATAACTGTCAGATGTTTCTTTCATGACAATGATAGGATGCATACATAAATTCAAACACTACAAAAACATCTGACTTTTTAATTTAAAACGCTGATTGATAAATTACCTGTATTACATACAGGTGGTGGACGGCTCCTCTCTCTTCACTGCAGGAAGGAGAAATATAGAAGATCCTTTGTACCTTCAGCCATCAGGCTTCTTCATTCTTCTGCAAATGGTTGATGAGCTGACAGACAAATGAATTTCCCTTTGGGGATCAATAAAGTTATTCGTATTCGTATACAGTGTGAGTGTGCAGGATCTGTCTGTGAGCTGAAACAAAGTGTATAATAACCTCATGGCTAATAATCTATTTTATTCTGACTTCCTTCCTGCACCATCACTAATTACCAGCAGAAAAATGCTGTCCAGAGTTCTAGCTGTAACTTACTGTTCTGTTGTTTTGCAGCCATGCTGCTAAAATGTTTTCCAAAATAATGATGTGAGGGTGAAATTCTTTCAAAAATGTCACACATGAACTGCCCTTTATGAAGAAATAAGTTTGCATTTATTGGACAAACCAAACATAGGCAAACTCACACACAGTGTAAAGATGGAACATGTCATGGGGTGAAAAATAAATGAAGGGTTTCATTCCAAAATGTTACAGATCCATCTGAAATCCAGTGTTTATCATTTACAATCAGCTGACAGTTTATTCGGAACACCTAGCTAAAGCTAATACACTTGAATACAGCAGTCAGTTCTGTGATTCAGCCCACCCTCAGCTGAACGAGGAGGACACTGCACATTACAATTCAACAATTACATGAGTCATCACCTCAGCAGTTTAAACAAGAACTGAGCATGGCTGCCTTCATGAAGGAGGACTGACTGTAGGACTGTTGTATTAGACTGCATCAGTTTTAGCTATGTGCACTGATAGCAGTACACAAGTGACTGTATAAGTGCACATAATCATTTCCCTACTAGAGCTTTCCTGTTAAAAGAACTCCACAGGATTTCACTGCTAACATTTCCACGTGGTGTATGTATCACCTTAGAACAAAGTCCTTCAAATATATTTATCTATATACTTTATACATTCTCATTTTACTGTACATTTAAGTCTCATGCTTTGCCTGAAACTGCTTTCAGCATTTATCCTCAATCACATGACAAAAGACAAAAATAAGAAAAAACAAAAAAATTAAATAAAACAAAATAACAGCATACAGTATTCAGGATCAATGCTGCATAGTTTCAACTTTGGAATATCAAACATTTCTCTGTAAACCAACAATGTAACCATATGTACGGGAATGGAAAATGTATGAAATCTGTCACTTGTCAAAACATGTCTAAAAATACACATTATTTATCTTAGATGCAAGAATGCTTGACTCGTTTTGAAATGTTTTGGTGATGCAATTCATAGAAGATACTGTACGTCGTTTCTGTCTACATGAGCAGGCAATTTTGAGGCATTGGAAATAATGGTTAAAGTGTAGCAGTCCATATCACCACCACCACCACATACGTTTCCTTAAAAGCAGATGAAATAAACCGTTTGGAGAACGGGTCACAAATGAGAACAAGAAGAAGCTTCATCATGTTTGACTGCTTAGGATAGGTTCAGCACAAATCACAAACAAAACTTGGACATTTTGAACAAAAACAAAATAGAAGCAATAAATAACACGAGAATAAAACAATGAATTTTCTTTTTTTTGGGGGGGGGGGCACTTACAGATAATTTTAACAGAATTCCATCATAGTCCTTCATGAGGATGGTGGGTTACTGTCTAAAAACAAAAGACAAACAGATGGACTGTTTAACCAATAAACATTCTGAACTCAGCTGAGCTACTGAACTGTTAACATTAAGAACACTTATCAGAATGGTTCATGAGGATAGCGGCACATGATTCCCTTGTTGTAACATCCATTAAGGCAATTGCAGAAAACATGAAGAGAATTTGTCTGTAGCCTGTCTTGCTGTGTGTGACAGAGAAAGAAAGGCCAGGAGAAAGAGAAGCCAACAAGGGGAAATCATTTGTTTCAGGCTTTTTGACCAATAGATGAAGTTAAATCATTAAATCAAAAGTGATGACTTGTGTGATTATGGCCAACACCAGCTGAGTGCATGTTGCGCCAAGACTACATCCACTGTAAGCCAGCTCATTTCTAAAATGCAGTGAACACAGCCCACACTCACTTCAGACTTTTTCAAAAAGAAAATCTCTCCATCCACACTGAAACACCAGGAAAAATGAGTAACTTTGGGTCAGCAATACTTTTGTCTTTCAATTCTTTCTTTCACTCGAAAAAGGGACATGGGCTGATTCTACATAGTCTCACTGGGTAGTGAGAACAGGCGTTTTATTTTCAGTATTATTTTCGTTATTACATAATTCCCCATGACATGAAGCTGGTGAGTCAGATGATGATCACTCCCTACACTAAGAGGTTCCTCTTTGTGGAAGTCTCCTGTACATGTGTGTTAATCTACTGACTACAGAGCCACCTGAACCATCTCTCTGTTAAACAATCACAGCAGCCTCAGATTTAAAATGCTTTTCAGTCAGAGAAACTTCAATGATAATATGAGAAATAAAAATAAATACAATAATAACAAAAATGGAACATTGAAACTGTTTCTGTACCGTTTTGATCCACTGTTGCTGTCAAAGGGAGTCAGATGCTCCAGTTCAACCAGATTTGTGAGACATTTGTTTTTATGAAAACAAGGAAAAAAGACAACAGGACAGTTCTGTGTTGAAGAAAACAAACAAAAAACACATTTACACTTTATTCCATTTATGAAAACACAAAATAGTGACTTCACAAATAGTAAATTTAGATTTGTCAAATCTGGATGAGATTATGTAAAAATCAGTCTTAGAACTCAGAGTCTGTTTGTGAGCAGGTCTTTCATCTATTGTTGTCTGGATGGAGAAAACAGAGAGAAACAAGGATTTCACAAACCTGGAAGTGGATTTCAAGCTGTTTTTAGGCTTGAAGTTAAACATCCATGGCTGTTTCACAACAGTAATTAATTGGAATCTGACTCTTAATCCTCAGCAGCGAGACTCATAACACAGCCAAAATAAGCATTAAGAATTAGACTCAGAAAAGGTGCTAAAGCTGCTCAGACTTCCTCCTGGGCACAAACACGCACATCTCGTTTTCATTAAAGGTTCATTTCAGTTTATTTCAACTTGGCCCAACTCCCATGAATGTGACTGCTATAGCTCTATGGCTCAAACACAGAAACAATGACACAGTTGACAGCACAACCATGCAACAGCTTTCCATATACACCTGTTTTTAAAGGAGCCATCGGCCTCTCTGCCTGACCCACAGTAAACACACTGACACAGAAGCTAGAGAGTCATTGTGTCCAGCTTACAGGGTGGCCTAATCACCTTGCACATTTCCTTGCACCGCCTGTTCATGTGTGTGTGACTTTCAAAAAACTAGATCAAATCAAAAGACAAAATGTAATGGAGAATATTATGAGGACAATTTATCCAAACCAGCAACAGGCTAAAACAAACAGGCAAGAAAGACCGACTTGACTGTTCAAAAACAAGCTTCTGCTGCAGATCAGAGACGTTCATTGGACTGATTTTGCAGAACTGTTCTCCTAAAAATGTATTTCACAAGATCAAGGCTCAGCTGTTCAGACCCATACAGCCACATTAACCTTATTTACGAGATATACAGTCAACTGCAATTATCCTTTAAGCTCCGCCTCCCAGTATCAATGTGCTGCAACACACAAACAACCAAAAACATAATGGTAGCTGGTTAATATGCAAGTCAGTCCACACCTGTCAAACAGAGGAGTGCTATGGAAGGGAAGACTTGTGAGCTATTGCTGCTACTTACAGATTTTGTCATGATTGCTTGAGTGAGTAGGAAGCGACAGAGGTTGATAGCTGTTTGACTCACTGGACATGTGGCTCTACTGTACAGATGTCATTTAGGCCTGTTTTCCATGTATCCATGATAAAAGCAGATTTCAGGGCCACAGCCAAACTCACAACTTCATAACTTTGACAAAGACCTCCAGATGACAAGGGTATTCTCGGGTCATTATTTCATGATGAGAAGGCCTGACCAGCATATATACAGCAAACTGGCTTTATCCACAACTTCAAAAAAAGTGATCAGAGATTTTTTCAGGTGACCGAAAAGCATCTGAACTTTCCCAGAAGCTCAGGTGTCATGTTTGGATAAAATAAGATGCATTTTAAAATGTAGCTGGCTTAGTTTGGATATATACGTCCAAGAGTGAGAGGAAGAGAATTTCCTGTGCTGGCAAGTGGCAAAATTCCAAAAATCAATTCTTCTTCATTGCTCACAATCAGAGACACAACAAAAACCCTGGACAGGGATCTGCCTGAGGCCACTCCAGCCAGCAGGAAGGAAAGATCAACATTATGAACGCAACGGAGTCTCCAAGGAGTCAGTCGTCACTGTGAGCATGCTCTCAATTATTACACGAACCACACAAACATTCAGACAAAAGAATATCCCTATTTACAGCAGCCGATTTTGGAGTGAATCACTTACAGAGTGAATCAAATCAAAGAAAGTATTCAGCCAACATATCAAATTACAAAGAGCCGATCTGTGGCCACACTGTCGTAGCTCACTGTAGAAGGTGTGGGTGTCCCTGCCTTGGCTGACTGTTTGGAAAGGAGATGACAGCAGTAGTGCAGATGGGGAAATCAATCAGGAGGAACATACAGGTACCAGAGTCCTTGGGTATTTTACCTGGGTGTCGTGGGTAGCCTTGCGTATTGCGTATGGCTTGGAGATGCTGCTTTATGCCCATACAAGTCAAGGAACCAGGAGTGCCTTGTTGTTGTTCACTGGCTCTGTTTCCTAATAAAACAGGAGCTTTTATAGTTCTTCATAGTCGCCGTCGTCTCTTTTGATCAACCCCGCTCCTCCGCCCAGGAAATCCTCCAGTTCATCCACTTCTGTTTTCTTGGTCCGAGATTTCTTTTTCTTCTTCTCTTTGTCGTCTCCTGCAGCAGCTTCCTCCTTCTCCTTTTTCTTGTGTTTGTGTTTCTTCTTGCTTTTATCATCCTCCTGACGGCAAGACAGAGGAGCATTGACATTACCAACCTTTAAACACTCCACTACGTATTGTTTGTCATATGAACAGATACAGCAACAGCAGCAGCTTTTTTTACCTCTTTGCTTTTCTTCTTCTTTTTCTTCTTTTCTTTAGATGAGTGTTTGCTGTCTTTCTCTGAGAAGAAGAGCAGATGCATACAGTAACCCTGGTGATGTTTAACTGAAGTGGTCAATGCTGGATTTAGTTCAATATGTTAGAATGAATGACTATTGAACATTTAAGGAGTTAGAAAGATACATCATCTTATATTCCATGACTTGCCTTCCTGCTCCTCGCTGCTGTCCTTAGCCACTAGAGCCTCTTCTTGGATGCCGAGGCCGAACAGGTCGGTGTCGTCTTTTTGTTTGAAGGAAATCACAGTGGGCTTCAAAGGTTCTGGCACTTTGGCTAACTGCATGTCATCGTCAGAGAGATCAGAGAGGAGCTCGTCCCGAACTGGAAACGCATCCTGGAGAAAATGGGACAGCCAAAAATAAACTTATCACAACAATAAAAAAGACTTCAAGGAAAAGGCTTCAGAGACAGCAGCGTGACTGCTGGGGTATAAAAAAAACACCAGATGCTATATCAGTATTGTGTCTGATTTGTACCATGCTGAGGATTTGACTGAATGACTGGTTGGAGAGCAGCGCTTATGTTAAAAGCCCAGACTTTCAGCAGTGAAGCTGTGACCTGAGTTAACCTCAGTGAGAGTCTGCTGCGACAGTGAATGCTTTTACCTACTATCTTACCTTTGCTATTTTTGGTGTGTCTGACGCTTCTGATTCAAAGTCAGGATCATCCATGACAAAAGAGAGCATCTGCTGAGCGACGGGGGCCTCGGGGTCCGTATCAGAGTCCTCCATTTTGGGTGTGTTTCCCTTCTTGCCTTGTTGCCGCAGCGGCTGCTCTGCCGTTGGAATTAAAGTGAGGGAGATGGGCGCTGTGGTCTGGCTCCTGGGCTCTGGAGCTTTAGATGCCACCTTTGGTTTGGTGATATGAATCACAGGTCTGAAACAAGACGATATTTAAATACCTTAAAATAAATAAATAAATGTATTGATGGTATATATTGATGCTCTTCACTCTGCTTCACATCTTCTGTAATCTATTTGCTCTTTTTGGATCTTTTGCTGCAGCAGAGCACACAAGTTTCTAAAAAGCCTCGGAACCATAGAAAGTCAGCAGTTCTCATGTTACATTAAGCTTTACAGATTACATAAAGCTAAGTCACAACACAGCACTTCATGGAGGCGAAGAAGCACAATCTTGTAACAGACTGGAAGAAAGAAATAGAACAGATGCCTCCAGATGAACCTAATGAGTTTCTATTTTTGACTTAAGACGTTCAGGTCATTATTTGAATGACGCTCAAACTCTACCATGTAACAAAACTTCTTGATTTAGTGTTTGCTGTATTTCAACATCAACCACAAACGAGAACATGGCTGTGATGGAAATAGGTACAATCACTTTTAAAACTGTGTGTTGCATTTTAGTGTTTACTTGACAGACCCAGCAAACAATTAATTAGTTGGACACACAACAAATTCATTGGCTTTGGTAAAATAAAATGTGGTCAAATGGTAAGGTCACCAATGCAGAAAACAAAATAGGATCTCTTCTATTGGTGCAATAGAATTTACTGACCCCAGAGAAAGAGAGGCTTGGAGCCTCGTCAACACAAATATAAACCGACTTTAAGTTGTCCATGTGTGACATCAGTGATACTACATCTGATTGTTATACAAAAAGAAAGGAAATGAAATAATTACTGAGCAGACTTTGCAACTGTGATGTGAGTCAAAGTTTCTGTCATCATCAACTTTTAATTTCAGTTTCTCACACACACAAAAAAGTGACGTGAGTTTTGGTGGAATTTGTGCCAAACATACATGTTCCTTCCTGCCAGTAGAAAATGTTTTGTCAGTCAGAGGCATCTCTGCAGTACCACTTATAATATATACCCATATCAAAATCACCACATCATCTCTAACCCCAAGGTCATTAAAAGACCTGGTTGTCATGGTTATTGACCAGCTATCTCCCTCTGATCATGTTGTATTTGTCTACTAGGCCTCTGACAAACACTCTTTTACTTTATTTCTTTACCTGATTACCTTGCACTTACTGAGTAGATGTAGTCAGGCAGTGTGTAGCTTGTGGACACAACTTACGCTTTCAGCTCAGGTTCACTGTCCAAGTCTTGGTCCTGTGTGATAGTGGGGGCTGCTGGTACTCCTTCCTCTTCATCACTAGTTAAAGTAATATCTTTACTGGGTGGCAGGGTCTTAGGCTGGGGAAGACTGGGCTCCGTGTCATCGGGATCGAGCTCGTCTTGGAAGCCAGACACCATGGGGTTACCTCTGTCCTCCCCATCACTGGAACAGGGGAAGAACAGGACAACATGGTTTACTATTGCATAGCCTAAAAAAATGACTTCCATTACATCAAATGTAGAAATATGCATTGTTGTAAACTCCCAAAGCTAATCATAGCTCATACATCATGATGCATTGAAAACATGTTTGTTGTAAACCATCTCCAAAATTCTGACAAACGTCTCACCTGTCACTGTCCATGGCTGGAGCTGGTGCAGGTTGAGGCACCTTGGTCTTTGTGGGCAGACTGTCCTCCAGGAAACTCTTGTCCAGTCCCTCATCTGGCACAAAATCATCCACACTCTGAACCTTGGCAGGACACACTGGTGCAGCAACGTCCTCTGAGAAGAGCAATGAGCCAAACACATTTGAGTAATATTAAAAAAACAAAACAAAACAAAAGCACTCAACTTAATGAAAGTCTACCCAGGGACCCAGGGAGGTCTGGAGAGGCAGGAGGACCATTTTGGGCCATTATGTCTGCCCTGCTAGGAAATAGATGAGGTTGATGGTTCTTTGGTGCCCTGGACTACTTTAGAAGACATCCACAGCATGTGGACCTTCAGAGATACTGAAGCTCCACAGGGAACTTCTCTGTCCCCTTTTCTCTTTACCCTTGAGACCGCAGGTATGACACTTGGAGTCACACCCTCCTCACTGCTCTAGGCAGTCGTAGGTGTGCATTGTGCTCCACAAAGTGCTATAGGAGGTCCCTGTGGCATTCATTTATACAATTGCTCCTGTCTTTATCAGTACATGTTCTTATTGAATTACTGTTAACTTACTTTGCATGTTTACATTTCTTACATGTTTCTATTAAACATCAACTATACATATTTATGTTTTTCCCTGTTATAAATGTCTAAACTTTCTCTTATTTAATAGTTTCCATACATCTTTAAGATGTTCATAAAGTGAGGGCCGTGTGACTCTATAGTTCTATATTCAAGTCTTCCAATACAAATTATCTTTCCTGTCTTTTAACCAGACACTGACTTATTTGTCAATTATGGGAACATCATAACAGCTTTCCTTGAACGCTTCGCTGCCTTTATTTACACTTACCTGGGGCAGCAACAGAAGCATCAGCAGCAGGTGATGAACCAAACCAGCGAGAGATGAAGCTGCGTTTCTGAGGGGCCGATGCTGCAGACGCCGCTGAGGACTGATGGTGTTCAGGAGACTGGGTTGATGACTCAACAGTAGGTGAAGCTGCCCCGCTAACCGCTGCCGAGGGGGGAGGAGGAGGAGGGGAGGATGCAGACACGCAAGGTGACTGCGGGAGCATCTGGGAGGGGATGGGTGGCTGAGGGGTGCTGGGGCTGGAGCTGCCTGTGGAGGCCCCACTGGGTGGGACAATGGGGGACTGGGAGCCTGAGGAGGAGCCGTTAGCTGGACCAGGAGAGCCATAGCTCTTACTGCGAGTCTCCAGGTTCTCAAGGAAACTGCAGAAGACACAAAAGTGCTCTCTCAGAGTGATTATCTTGGAAGTACACACAGTTGAAAACACAGCACAGTCTTTGTCTTTAAGCAATGTTCTGGGTGATTTACTCAGACTATGTCAGGGTTATAAAACAAGATATCAGCAGCAGAGCAGAAATGGCTAAAAAGCCAGCATGTAGTCTTAAAGGGACAGTTCAGTGTTTTTGAAGTGGGGTTGTATGAGGTACAAATGGTCCCTCAGTATAATATCTGCAGCAGACAGCTCTCTGCTCTCCTCCAGTTATCCATACCAGCTCATAGTGCTGGACAGAGATACAGGAGATAAACAGCTGTGAACAGACCAAAACTAACAGCATATGTTTGCTTCCTGCAAGAAGTCCCATCTCAAAATTAATACACCTGTTTAATTGTACCCTATATAATTTTTTTTTTCAACTGGTCATTAAAAAGCAGTTTATCTGAAACTAACCAACTCACTCAGTATTCCTATGCGCAGGCAGGCTGGGCAATTTGTACCTCATACAGCCCCACAAACAGAACTACCCCTTTAAGAGTCAGTCCCCTGTTACATTTGGGGTTAAAAAACTGTTACTAAATACTACTTAAATACTACATTAATTTCACACAATTATGTTATGTGGTTCAGCCATAAACTAGGATTGTTCAAAATTTTGACAGTAACTCTAGCCACTACCACCTTTAAATGTTTGAACTGTGCCTTCTGACAACTTCCAGTCACACTCAGCTGAGAGTCACAGTAACTGCATTAATACATTATTGAGTAAAAGAAAAAAAATCAAACAAACTTTTTTTTCGTACAATGAGAATAAAGACCTTGCTGAATTTACTATCTGGTGTGTACCAGAAATGTATGGAAAACAAAGCTTTTGCACATGTTGCTATGGCATGCATGTCCAAACTATTTCACAAAGGGCCCGTGTGGCTGCAGGTTTTTGTTCCAACCAATCAAGAGCACACAGTTTGGCCAATCAGCTGTCTGAAGACTGAGATCAGTTGATCAAATGAGTCAAGTCTGGTGAGCTGCTTCTTGGTTGAAACAAAAACCCTTTGTGACATAGTATGGACATTTCTGCTTGAGGGTCTCTGTGCAGCAGTGAACATATAGAGGGGAAAAAGCATAACGAATAGTACATTTCATAGTTTTGATCTTCTGTCTCCTGCTGGACACAGAGCTCCTCCAGGGTGGCATCCATGTCCAGCTGGTTGGTCTCCAGCTGCCTCAGGAGGGTCTCTCTCTGCACACACACAATAATTACAAACTGGCATAAGTAAATTGGGCATGAAACAATACACCCACACCAACCCAAGTATCATTCTGTCCCACTGATAGAACAGTGTAGTACCAATTACAGAAGCATATCAATTATCCATTTGAACCTGCACAGCATGGAAAAAACTGGATGAAAATAAAAATGACCATGATATCAATGAGAATGAAAAGATAACCTGTAGCTGTAAGAAGGGGATGTTGAAGAATCTGTGCAGATATTTCAAGCCAAACCCATTTTTCATAGAGGACTCAGCATAGTGGATGTAAGATGATCCCATTGGTCTGCAGAACATAGGAAGTTATAAGGGAAATTATAACAAGATCAAACTTGAATTGTTAAAAGTGTAAATCTGTGATTAAAGTTAGCATGTTGAAGCTGTATTAATAAAGCAGAAGGTTGAAAATTATGTTTGATATATTATCACAAGTCAAGCAAACTCAGAGCAACCCCAGCATTTAGTTGACCACTAATCTCTACCTGTTGAGTCCAGCAATCAGGTCCCTTATATCATCAGGAAGAATAACACGATGTTCTCCCATGTCCCTGTGGTTTCCCAACACACACACTGGAACATGGGTGGGTACTTTGGGCAGTTCCCTCAGGATGTAGTTAAATGTCCTGCAATTGACAAAACATCAACATTAATCTGTGGGTGGGGGAAGAAAAAACTTATAGTGACAGTAACTGCAACATTCATACAAACATTGACCAGTACATGTGTGCACCAAGCACCAATGAATGGGTAACTGCAGTTCTGATACTACAAAGAGAGGGAGAGAAAAAAAAAACACAACAAAACACCCAATACAAGCTCTTATTTTTCAGTTGATTAAGAGATGATATGTTTGGTCTGTTACACTTTTTGTGCAGAATTTTGTGCAAAAAATGTAAATGACGGACCTTTTTCTTTTTTCTGTAGCTGAACGTTGTGTATGTTGTGTAAAATAAATGACAAAGGACTTCATGTTGGGTCAAAATGTGGAATATGAACTCATACTGTATATATCAGCTAGTAATACACAGTAAGGCAGTGGTTCCCAACATTTTCCAAATCATATCATACTTGAAAAAAATAATAGATCATAGTGGTATTATAGTATGAAACCTCTGTGTTAATACATACACACAAAAACCCTTCCTGTAACAGTTTCAAATTAAAAGCCTTCTGTTTAAGGGGTCAGGGAACCTTTATTTCTAAGTAGGTCTGTTATTTCTGTGTGGCAGTTAGCATAATGTTTCAGCTCCTGGTGTTGGTGTCTCTGCTTTTCACACACTGTTCAGATCAGCTTGTTTCTTTAGCTTAGCAAATGGCGATGTCTTCTGTCTCTCTCTTCTCAGTGTGTCTTGTGTTTAGTTCTTCCTCCACCTCCTTTAGTAATAATGATACATGCAATGAAAGTAGTTCATTGGCTGTAATCGAGATGAAGCTCAGTGAATTGAATACATGATTTTGCTTCTCTGCCTTTAGCAAACAGCAGGGAAACCAAAGCAGCTGGGTGACTGTCAGTAACACGAGTTGGCATCTGTTGATCTGATCTTGTTTGAAAAGTCTGTATAACTGAATAACAAATGTGCTAAATTGGCAACATTGCAGGCTGTAAACACTCCTTCTATTAGACCCTGTTTGGGAGTAAAGGAAGCTCCGACTGAGTCATGTGGTGTTTGGCTGAGAGTTGGTGGAATTATGTTCACTCAGCTATGATGAGTCAGCTGGCCATGGACATCCATGATTACATTGTACATTATATTACATTATGAGATTACATTATATTGGATACAGTTGGAAATCCTAAGAAAGTGGTTTGACATGAACAAAGAATATAAGGAAAAACAGAATTCATTGCATCCGGAGATAGAAAAAACTAATTTTGAAATTTTAAGAATAATGATTTGGAAATTGGGCAGCATGGTGGTCTTGTGGTTGCCTATCAGCAAGAAGGCTCTAGATTCAATTCCTGGGACCAGGGGCCTTTCTGGACAGAATCTGCATGCTCTCCCTGTGCCTGTGTGGGTTCTCTAGCTTCCTCCCACAGTCCACAGACATGTTCATTGGTGGCTCTAAATTGCCTGTTGGGGTGAATGTGAGTGTGTATATGAATTGACTGTCTCTATATGCAGCCTTGTGATAGGCTGGTGACCTGTCCAGGTTGTGAGATTCTGAAGTTTGGGTTTTCATTAAATGTACCGTATTTTCCGCACTATAAGGCGCACTTAAAAGCCTTTCATTTTCTCAAAAAACGACAGTGCACCTTATAATCCGGAGCGCCTTATATATGGATCAATTGGTTAATTGGTTGATCCATACTGGTTGTACATGGCGCTCAAGGCGCTCTGTCAAAATGTTTCAGTATGAAAAACCAATAAAAACAATTTAATAATAATAAAATGTTTCAGTACGGTTGGGAAATACACGGCGGGGTTTTTCTGTCATAGTATTTTCTCTGTTTTATTCAATCAAATACTCAATCTCAAATCTTAATCTTAAACCTCAACAAAGAATGAATGTTTCCAAAACACCGATCCCTTTATTTTCTAAGCCTTTTGCTAGACTATCCGCCGGATTAGCTATAAAAGGCTAACAATCCTCATATTCCCGTTTAAGACACGAAGTCTTATCATTCACACTTGGTGAATCTCTAATCTCACCAACAAGTAAAATGCAGCCCCAGTTACTACTTCCAGCGTTACTTGTAACGGCTTGCCCCGAGAAAAAGACAAGGAAGAGAAAGCCAGAGGCTGAAAAGGCTGCTAACAAAAAGGCCCTGGATAAAGCCAGAGGTCAAACCAGAGTAAACATCGGTGTTGCTTTTGTGGAGACAACTGAGGGATTTGAAGTGATGCTGAGGTTGCTCTCTTTCTGTTGGACAGGTAATTATATGCTTTGCTTCGGGGAGGATTTGTTATTTTTATGAAATGTGTAACTTTTACTAACGTAGCTACTTTTGTAGCTTGTATTAGCCTAATGCTAATATTAGCTTCTCTGTGGGTTTAAAACGGGTCGGTGACGCTAGTATTGAATAGATTATAGTATATACATATGTATAGTACTCCTCCTGCCGCTTCTCATTTTCGTGTGGTGCACGTTCCAGTTTGTGGGGGCGTGGCTTGGACGTACACACTGACAGGAGGGGGAGAAGGGGGGTGGAACTCAGAGGAGGTGCAATTTTCAAATCTTGCTAGTTCTCTTGCTAGTTCTCCAAGATTATCAACCCCAGCTTTAAAAGAAATAAAGACATGAAATATTTCAGTCTGTGTGTAATGAATCTATATAATATGAGTTTCACT
The DNA here is from genome assembly GCA_021432705.1 of Caranx ignobilis. Classification (NCBI taxonomy): domain Eukaryota; kingdom Metazoa; phylum Chordata; class Actinopteri; order Carangiformes; family Carangidae; genus Caranx; species Caranx ignobilis. The sequence continues at coordinate 30,352,569 of MU270014.1, forward strand.
ATTTGAATTGAACTAATAAAATAAATAAACTTTTCCATGATGATATTTATTAAGATGCACCTGTACTTATTAAATCACTGCTCACTATTTATTCCATGATGCACACACATAGCTCCATATATTAGAGTGTTGGTATACATAAATGTGTAAATATATTTCAAAACCTACACCAGTTGAGGTTTTACAAAAAAAAAGCCATAAGAAATGTAAATACAGTTGATTGCAAATAGGCGATTGATTACAAATAAGCTACTAATTCATTATTTATCAAATCACATACACTGAGAAAATTCTGCAGACTTATAAACTTTCTAAATCATGTTTAAAATAATAAACAAATCATTTCACAAAAATATGTTGCAGTCAAATATGGTGAATTGATGTGACAATCATGGTTTCAGCTGTGGAATAGCTGTAATTTTAAACTAAAACAATGTAGAAATGTGTATAAATTAATAAAAGCATTACAAATGGAGGATGCAAATATTTGACCTACAAAGGGAAATGAGTGATAAACACAAGACCTCCTGTCTAGTTTACCTATTCCTGTTTTATATCATTTAAATTATTAATATAACCCAATGGTCAATACCCACAATAATAATAAAATAACACAATCCACCACTGAAGGCTCTCCGCTGCACAGCAACATGCAGACGGACTGAAACCTAATCTGCCCATGCATATTGTAGCATTAGAGTTCCCTGGTGAGACAGTGCTAGCGTAGTTTAGACACAGGATCTTACCACTGCTTGGTGATGTCAAACATCATGATGACTCCATTGCAGTTCTTGTACACGTCTAGGAACTCTGCATCCAGGGCCACCTCATCAGACTACAACGCACATATATTCTTATTAAAAACAGCAAAATCAATCACAAAACATCCATGTGTAAAAAAAGAAAAGAACAAAAGAGATATTACATTTTTAATTTGAAAAACTTTTGATTATTTACACTCTGGTTCATTCCATTACTGACCCACATACTATAAGTCAGCCTTTTTTTCTTGTACACATGACAGTCATGTGATAGTCACCTCTTGAGGCTCATTCTCCAGTTTTAAATTGTCTCCGCGCCGTTTGCCTTTGCCTTAAAGAACAAGAAAACAGAAGTGGTATGGTTAGATGAGCTGATAATAAAAGAAAAGAAAAAAACAAAACAAAAACATTGCTACAGCTACAGCTTAATTTATTCTTTTACTTGATGATGGGTGCAGTAAGCAGAGCAGCACATGTGCTTCCCTTATGGAAAAGCATCTTGCAGTTTAGATTCCAAACACTTTTAAATCATGGCTCACACTGTGCAGCCAGTCACTCAGGCTCCATCAATATACAGCGCAAAAAAAGAAAGAAAAAAAAAAAAAAGAAGCTGTGGCAACTAGCCACACAAACATGGGAATAGCCAAACCTTGAGAATATTGACATTAAGATAAGAGTGGAAACAGGCAGGGCAAACCCACATCACACAATCCAGTTTCATTTCTACACACTATAGTGTCGCTCACCTACACCTTCAGGAAGAGGATATTTTTGGCCTGAGATGAGTGCAAGAGAGGTGCGAAGACAACATCAACATCGAGGACAGAAAAAACAAACAAAGCAACCATGCATCCATTTAATGTCATGAAATACACTAACAGGGTGACAACAAAAAAGTTGTGTCATCTCCTTTAGAACAGATTGGCCATGTTTCACAACACTCACCTTTATCTACCACATCCCAAACTTCCACTTTGACCACATCATCGGTAGCTGAGAGAAACAGATTCAGTATTTCCATTATTAATGTTCTTGAGCCATGGAGTAAAATAATTACAGTCCAGACATTGTTAAGTGACTATAGTATGGATCCAGGAACTAAAAATACTACAAAGACATAGTGGTGGAGGCACTAATGCAGATACAGAACACCTACTCTAAAACTTAGTTAGGTGAGGCTAAATCCAAATAATGCAGTCTCTCTTTTTTTTTTACCTTGATATGGAGCCACTGCAATAAATCACCAACGCACAAACAACAAATGTCAAATACAGATCTATTAACAAACATAATCAAAGCAATGGTGACAAGATAGAATAAGCCATCATGTTCCTCATGTGGTATAACTTACTTTTATAATTCCAGTGGATACTTGTAGCTTGGATCTCTTGAGTAGGTATGTACTCCTCCACAAACTTCTTGCCCTGCAGGCGATGCCATAAAGTACTCTTCCCAGTGTTCCTATCTCCCCGGATGACTATTTTCACTTGAGTGGGACAGAGATTGCACATAATTTTAATTAGTAACAGTTTTACACCTTGAATTAAAAGCAACATTTGGTAGTTATGGAGGGAACAGTTATGTATGACACCTAAAGCCTGTTCACCTGCCTAGGTGAATTACTCACTATTGTATTGGACTCCTTTAGCGAAGCGTCTCTGTAAACTTTGGTTCATTGACTGCATGCCAGCTGGGATATTCTTCTCCCTGAGCTGCCCCGGCTCAGATCCCACCAGCTTCTTCAGTGCTGAAAACATCTTGACCAGGGTTTGCTAGCTTCTTCAGAATCAAGTGGTAGTACGGCAGAAAAGGTAACGCGTAACAGTGTATCTGGATAGCTGGAGAACCTAAGGGTCCATGCTTAGAAGCAAATAGGGTGCCAAAATAGTAAAAGAGTGATTCCAAACTGAGCAGCTGTTGCTTTCAAACTTTACTGAATGGTCTTGCTCGCCAGTCAGCTGTGGAAATAACTACCATGTTGTTTTGAGCATCATCTATGAAAGAAGGAGGAATAAAGAATTTATGGTAAGTAACTACTCGTGATTTCATTTCAGGGTGTAAACAGGACAAAAAAGGCATGTTTGTCAGACATGTAACATATATAAAATATCACATCTTCCTTACACAGCAGGACAAATGTGAAGCCAGATCTTTAAACAGAGAAAAACAAGAAAATACACTGATCAGACATGACATTATAACCACTGACAGGTGGAGTAAAAAACACTTCACCTGTTAGTGGTTGGGATATATTAGGCAGCAAGTGAACAGTCTGTCCTCAAAGTTGATGTGTTAGAAGCAGGAAAAATGGGCAGCATAAGTATTTGATTCAGTTTGACCAGGACGACTGGGTCAGAGCATCTGAAAAGCTGCAGCTCTTGTGGGCTGTTCCCGGTCTGCACAGGTCAGGATCTATCAAAAGTGGTTTCAAGGAAGGAACAGTGGTGAATCGGCCACAGGCTCATTGATACACATGGGGAGAGAAAGCTGGCCCATGTGGTCCCATCCAACAGACCAGCTACTGTTACTCAAACTGCTGAAGAAGTTCATGCTGGTTCTGATAGAAAGCTGTCAAAAGGGACCAACACAATATTAGGCAGGGGGTCATAATGTCTGATGAGTGTATATCTATCCACAGCATACTGGTATTCAGGCTATTTAAGTTAAAAAATAGCAAGAAACAGACTGTTCATCCATCCATATGACAATTTCACATCCTGTTTGGATTACATGGAGATATGCATAACTATCTTCTTCTATCCTGATGTTGTGATTCTCAAATCATTTCCAGATGCTTTCAAAGACTCATTTAACAACATGAATGAAATACTATACCACCTGCTTCTATTACAGAGAAACTTGATGGTGTGGTCAGATGATACTGTTTGCAGTAGATTGATCAACAACAGCTACAAGCGTATTAAGGAACTTGCCCGTTTATGTATGAGTGAAATATTAGCACGGAACAAGGGCAGCTATGTATGAGACCACGTCTCCTTATCCTTGTAAAAATCCTAATGAGAGCTGTCACAGTGTCCCAGGAGGTTTTACATTATTCACTATCAAGTCTGTGTGTCCACTTTACACTATTGGTACAGTGTGAGTCTCTGCTCGGCTGAAAGAGAAGCTATATACAACGCCTATCTATGCAATATTGGGGTGATACGAGCATTTTACCTTATACGCTGACCAGTTAGCATTAGCTGCACGGGCTATTAGTACTTGTAAGGGGTGTTTTATCTCATTTTAGAAGTAAAAACGGTTCTAAATGTTAAAGCCAACAACTCTAAAGGGTATGTCAAGGTCAACAGAGGTTTCAAACAGTGATGAGGCAGCCCGGTTTGTTACCTACCCGGTTTAAAAGGTAACGTTATCCTTTGGATCTGTTCTAGCTAGCTATCCAGTCGATATTAGCTTAGCCTTTCCTCCTCTGTGCTAAATGACATTAAACGGCGACAAGACTGGATGTCTTCTTCCTGGTGCCATCGGCTACAAATACTCACGGTTATTCAATGAGATAAGAAGCTGTAGTCCCGACATTTTTTTCTCAAAATAGCTGTCAGACTTCCAGCCCTACAGAGACACAGCAGCGACATTCCTTTGGAAAAAAAAACAGCTAGTGACCAAGCGTCACAAGAAACATTCAACTTCCGTCGGAACTTTCAAAATAAAGCCTATGTTGTAGAAGTGGCGAGTACATCACAAATTTAAAAATAAATTTTAACATTCTTACATACCATATATATATATAAAAGTATGTATATACACACACACACACACACACACACACACACACACACACACACATATATGCATATATTTTTACCCTCAATATAGAATTTCAACTTCTACGCTTCTTTGCGATCTGTCCCAACGTCACCTAGGGCAGGCTGTTCGGAAGTGATTCACTGTGATTGTTGGGATGCTATGCGCCTATTCTTGCAGTAAACACACCAAAATCGTATCGAGAAGCACAGTTAAGAGATGTCCTGGGTATTATAATGGTATTAAATCATATAAACATATAACATTATGTTATGTTATCTACAGAAATCATGAAAAGCATGTGGTGTTGTCCGTGCTTGCGGCACCTGGTGGTAGACGTACTAACCTACAAGTGAACGCAGCATCCTCAGCTGTCACTTTCATCGCATCTCATACTAAACGCCTGCTTTTTGTGGATGCATATCACGATTGAACATCGTTATGAGTTCTTGACATCAGCAGGAATACTCGTTTGAGCCGAGCGATAAAAGGAGCCATGGGTCGATTAATGCTAAAATCACATGCAACACTGTTTGCTGTCCTGAACACACCCCACTGAGTACCCCGATATTGTTCAGGGGAAATAATGGCTGCACAGGAACCGTCTCCACCATCTTCCCTGGAAGGCAACAAACCTGGTTTCCCAAAGAAAATTTTGGCCAACAACCTCGAAGACAAGCATCTGTGCAATTCATGCCAGAAAATCCTGAGAAGGCCCCTGCAGGCCCAGTGCGGTCACCGCTTTTGTTCGTTCTGTTTCAACAAAATTGTGAGGTGAGTAGTGTCATGGTTGCTAGCCAGCTAGCTAGGTGTGTAGTCCATACGAGCATCAGAGCTTGTTACCATCCATCCCATAAATACACCTCAGTTTAACGGCACCCTGCTTACTGCCACAGCCAATGCAACATATGACAGAAAAGGATAGCCATTTATGTGTATGCATGTTTCTAAGATCTATGTGCGAAATACGGCTCGCGCAAGTAATTCACCGATCACCCCTTTATCCCAGTAAAATCTCAACATGTGTGACGGGTTAGCCAGCAGCTGTCTTCGTGGTCAAGTTCCGCAAACCTGTGAGCTTGTGAGTAACCGGAGGCAGCAGGGTACATTTGCACAAGTTGAACATGACAGTGATTGTGTTGAGATAACACCACATCGTACAATTTTTGTTTAAACATTACGAAATGTTAAAGTCTTTACATCCATATCTAACTAAAGTTTGATTCGTTGCCGATGAGCCAGCCTTTGAACGGGCAACACATTAATTTGGGTATTTTTTGATAAAGGTTTGGAGTGAGTTTTGTATTCTCATGTTAGTTGACCTGTCCAGACAAGGCTCCATCATTCCGTGTACTGCATGTACTTGTACTTTTTTTTTTTTTTTTTTTTTAACATTTCTTTATTAAAATGACACTAATATGGCCGAATTTCTCTCATTTGATTGTCACAATATAGAGATGGATACGTTAAAAATCACGTTTTTTTTCCTGGTCTAGTTAACGGTATAGTGGAGAAAATCAGCCGAATAGTGAGATCACTGATTTTCTTTTCTTTCTTTTCACAGTGCGCATGTGTGTGATCGACCATAGAACGCGTATATATTATTTACAATTTGATAATGATAAATATAATGGAAATTTCGCAGCCAAATATAGCCCACCCGCAATTTGTATAGCTCTTTTAAATACAACTAACGTGAGTCAAATATCAAACATTTAAACAGATCAAAATAGACAGGTAGGTAGATAGGTAGGTAGGTAGATAGATAGATAGATAGATAGATAGACTTTATTAATCCCAAGCTGGGAAATTACAGTGCAGCAGCAGCATTACACACAGTGACAATAACAACACAATGAAATAAAAAGAATAACCTATACATGTTAAAATAGCAATATGAAATGCAATATAAAAATGTATATACAACAAATAAGCAGAATTGATGGTATTGTGAAAATAAAGTAAAATGTAAGGTGCAGTGAACAGAGTGCATAGAAACATATAAAGTAATTTAATGTAAATTAAATTAATTACTTTTTAAAATTAAAAATATATGTCCTAAGAAGTCAAGATAAAATGCAGAATGGGCCCTGTCCCTGGTTTTCTTCCGAGACCTTGGACTGACCAGCGGTGAGCTAAGAGAGGACATCTGATAATGTCTTTGTTCATAGAGGGATAAAGGGACTAGCCTTAAAAGTAATTACTGAGAGCTATGGGAAATGATTTCTGCCACAGCAAAACCAGATGTCTCAAACCTTTGATACACACACTATAAAACAAAAAATCTGAGAGCACCTTTGGCATATTGTATCTAAACACTTGAACATCAAAATCCAAATCTGACATTTTCAACCAAAACCATGTGAAACTCACACCAGACCAAACTCTGAGTCATGATTCATTCAGAGCCAAACACACAGACATAACACCACTGTGAATAAACCTCCACACATCTGCTCAGAAACCAGAGTCAGTGACCAGGGATAGCTGTCAGATCATCAATGCATCTGACAGCTGACTCATAATGATCTGATATTGTAGTATTGTATTGGAACAGATTTTACTGAGCAGTGTTGTGTTGCTTAAAGTTTGAATCATCATCATCCACAGTTTATTGACTTTTCTTTGAGCTTTCAGGTGAGCTACTTAAAAAAAGGGGATGACCTACTGCTAGCTCTTGAGCCACTTGTTGGAGACCTCTGGTCTAAAACTTGACAGGAGTCAATCTGTGCCAGAATGAATTGACTTGACCGCCTAGACAAAATCAGCACAAAAAGTGAGCCATGAAGTAGTGACGCATCGATCAGAACAAAGGCTTTAACAGTCTAAGAGTCGTCCAACTGGGTCATGCTGAGTAACTTGGTGAGCAAGGCAGGGAGATGACCAAGAACCCATCCGTCACTGCAACAGAGCCTCAGAAGACAAGAGAGAGGAGAACCTGCCAGATAGATGACCCGACCATAGAGCAGCTCTCCGTCAATCAGGCCTTTATGAAAGAGTAAGACAGACAGTCTGTCTGGAGTTTGCAAAATAGCTTTTGAAGGTCTTTTGAGTCTGTAGAACACCATGCATTGCTTGACACCTGGCTGGAGGTGCTTCTGAGTGACAGGTCAGTACTGATTCAAGCATGAAACGCTGCTCCAAGAGCTCATGTGAGCTGACACTGGGAGCTACACTGGAGTCTGACTTGACAGAGTGGAACCTCATAGACCATTTCTAAAGAGAGCTGAAGATAGTTAGTCAAACAGAGCTTGAGCTGATCTCCCAGTACAGTTGAGATAAACTTCCAAAATCCATATGTGCACAGCTTGTAGAGACTCACTGGAGAGTTTGATAACGGGTTCCACTTCCTGATCTTGAATATTAACTGTAAACTAATGGGCCAAATTTACAATTATATCATTGTCTAAGTGTGCTTTTGCTGTTGCTACACAGCATTTGTTGGCATTAAAAGCTGTTTATCCAGCAGTCTAGAAGACATGTTTGGCAATCTTCACCATCAAACCTGTTTCAGATTTGTCCTGTAGCAGCTGTACCTCTCAGTGACAGGGATTCATTGCAGTGTCCCACCTGCTGTCAGTCACAGGCACAGTGTTTGGATAATAATGATGCTAATATCAGGTATATAGGTCGCCTGTCACGTGATTGGTACTGTACACTGTCTATCATAATGTCAGTGTGTGTTTTTCCTCCCTTCAAGTTCTGGACCACAGAAATGCAGTGCCTGCATCAAAGAAGACTTATTTGAGGAACCCACCTCTATTCTGAAGCAAGGTGGTGTAAGTATATGTTCACCTTTACACCATTACCTTACAAGCATAAGCATGGAGAGTCTGTCATTAGGGTCAGAGTTCAGTTCTGGAGTGACGAGGCAACACAACAAAATTGTCCTTAGTGCACTAGGACTTAGTGACCTGCACCGGAAGTTGTGGTGGTGTAGGAGCTACAGCCCTGTGTCATTAGAAAGAACGTGTGCTGGAGAAATTAGAGCTAGGAGAGAAAAGTGAGCTTCAAGTAGCTTGGCTGTCAGTAAACTGATGCACAGGGTCTGTAACTCGACACTTCAGACTGTAACTGAAGACACAAACCAGACAACACTGACGGCAACCTCTGCTTTTCCATCCAGGCTTTCCCAGACAATGCCGCTCGGAGAGAAGTCGAGGCCTTAGCAGCCCTCTGTCCCAATGAGGGATGCACATGGACAGGAACCATCAAAGAATTTGAGGTGCATATTTATGGAGAATCGAGTATGCCACTGGTCATGTCTTGTTACTTGAGCTCTGTATGTGCAAATTTACACCGATGCACACAGATGTGCCACATATAAATCAGAAGCAAGATTTGACATTAAGTCTTCAAATTTCATGAAGAGTGTTATGCACAACACTTTATCATAGGCAGCAGAGAAAGGAGACAGTAACCTCTCAGTTATTTCCTGTGTTTGTGTCACGTGGATTCCTCCACCTCCCTGCCCTTCAAGAGACCAGAAACAGCTCTGAGTCTGTTCATTCAAATGGGAGTGAACGTGATGATTCTTTCCTCTCAAAATAAAGTACTGGATCAGTTATTACAAAGCACAGAGGCTGAGAACATTCTCGCATCAACAAAGGAAAATGAACTGATCTGAGACCTGTCTCTGTTGTGGTATCTCAGATGACAGATCCCTTCTTACTTTGCTTTCTGCAGAAGAGTTTGGACAGACATGCAGCCATGAATTAAATGTTAAAACTGAACCAGAACTTTTTTTTTTCTTTTATCTTTGAGAGAACAAAAATCCACAAACAAAACAGTAACTTATGCACACAAATGACAAAATCATGTTAAATTTGTCCATTACTTATCACGATAGAGTACTTATCAGTTTTTACATTACATTCAGAAAGTGTTCAGGCCCCTTCATTTCTTTGACTCTTGAAATTTGGGGCAGCAGCTGACCATCATCTCTGAGATGTTTCGACACAAAGGTTTGATTGGACATGACTTTAAGAGGCGCACACCTCTGTGAAGAGCAAAAAACCAAGATATGAGGACTAAGGAGTTGCTTTTAAGAGACCTGAACATTTTCTGAATGTTCTGACTGTTAAAGGAATTATGAGACGTGTTCATGCACAATTGCTCACAACTAGTGGCCATCAGCATAGATAAGAGAAGACTTGAGCCCACACTCATACAAACCCTGCATGTTAAATAACATCACTCCATTCATTGGAAAGCAGACAGGTTATTCACCTTCTGGAATCCCATCTTCCTTCTCATCACCTTGTCTGTGTTGTTTGTCATTGGATTGACCTGTGTTATGGAAAAAAGCATCAGACACATCCTTACTGTACATGTACCTAAAACCAGTGGTCTCATCATGTCTGATAACTGCACATTTGGGAAAAATGCTGATAAGATTTTTCTGCTGCAGGCTGGGCATGAAGGAAACTGTGACTTCATGATCATCCTGTGTCCCTCCTGTAAAGAACTGATGAGAGCCAATGAACAGGAGCGCCACAATGAGAGGGAGTGTCCAGAGAGGACGCTCAACTGCAAATACTGCAAAGAACCCTTCTTACTGAAGAACATCAAGGTCAGACTGCTCTGTACTAACATAAATGAACACTGTCTGTACGTAGGGCGTGGTGAATGTGACTTAAAGACAAAATGTAAAGAATCAGTTTTAGTCACTTAAGTCACATATTTAAAATACCCAAAAAGGCCATTACCAGTTACAGCAGTTAGGGTGACCAAATGTCCTCTTTTGCCTGGACATGTCCACTTTTCACGTCCTGTCTAGTTTATGAATTTGTGAAAATGTCCAGTTTGGGACCATTAAGCATTGACTGGTGCTTTGCACAGGATACTACAGTAATTGGGTTTGTGTAGGCAAGCTGCTCCGATGTAATTACAAAATGCTGCAGTGTGAGGCTGTCCTGGTAGCTTACCTGGTGGGGTGCGAACTGTCAGGCTTAGTCCTTACTCCAGTGACTCAGGTTTGAGTTCAACCCGAGTAAGTACGGTATAGCTATACAGCTGAATTACAGAAAAAAAGTCCTCACTTAGCATCACGGTCGAGACAAATTTGTTGTAGGTTGATTTTCCAGTACAGAAGTGTTTCTATCAATTTTTCATTTCAGTTTTTTTTATTTCATTTTTGTAGCATTGAGACTTGTTAAAGAGAGATTATTTTAGGCATAATAGCCTGAAGCATGTTGAGTAACTTCTGAGAACCCTGTAGAAGTTTGAACTTGTCTCTTGAGATATTATTTTGTTGTGTAACTGAGATTTCTATCCATACGGATGAGGCATACTTTAAATATTTTAAAGTTATGAGGCATCTTTGTGTAAACTTCAGTTTTAGTGTTTCAAGGTGGAGCCAAGTGTCCTTTTTTTGGAAATCAAAATATGGTCACCCTAATTGCAGTAGAACCAGATTATCACACCTAAAGAAGTTTTCACCTTTATCATTGACTTTAGCCAACATGCAGCGATATTATATCACACACATTCAGATTTATTGGGCCGTTGTTTTTGGTTCACAACAGTGTAACGCTGTACTGGCTCCTTAGCTTCCCATGACATTTGCTGGTTTTGTGGCAAATTTATTAACCGTAAGCCTGACCTGTCAGGTGAGCTGGGATATGTTGTGTTGCCATGGTGCCAACATTGGAGTCACAGTACCCTCTAGTGGACAGATTATGTAATAGTAACATTAATAAGTCAAATATCCACTCTCCGGACTATCCCCTGTATCTAGTTATATACTTAGGAACAAGTCAATAAAAAAGTGTAATAGTCGTGCGATGATTGTGCACAAGCAAAATCTTACTGTGAACCTATGCCTTAAAACATCATGTCAAATCATTCTGATTTAAAAAAAAAAAAAAAAAAAAAAAAAAAAAAAGAAAGAAAAAAGAGGCCAAATATTATTTTTATATTTGGAGCTGAATTAGTAGCACAAGAGAAGCTGGAAAATACTGCACTATGACACGATGTTACTTTTAGTGTGAACTAACTGTACCCCCTGTTTTCCTTTTTAGGCTCATGATGAAATCTGTCCAAAGTATCCGATGATTTGTGAAGGTTGTGCAAAGAAAAAGATTCCCAGAGAAAAGGTATCAAACACGTTTATTTCCAGTGAATATTCATAATTCTGTCAGATTGATCTCATTTAACCATTTAGCTAGGGATCAAATTCCACAGCGTTCTTTTCTGTAGGTCATTAGCTTCTTCTTTTTGTTTTTTGTTTTGCAGTATGTGGACCATATTAAGTTCTGCAGTAAATTTAAAGCACCATGCAGATTTCATGTTGTTGGCTGCGATACGTCTGTAAGTAGTGATTTTTGTCATAATTTACAAAAACAGATAGAGATGATGCTTGATCTAAATAGGTGGAAGTGTACTAATTACATGATTTGCTCTGATGTGTTATGAGAAAAATAAAATTACATTGTTTTGATAAAGCAAGTAGCTTTTTTCTTTTTGAGGCATTTAGAGAAACATGACAGTCTGGGTGTCTGATAATTCATTTGTATTTCAGAAACACAAAAAAATAACATCCTGCCCAGAGCGATCTGCTGGCTGATGTGCAGATCTCACTTTCTACAGAATTTGGGGGGACCTAAACATGTAACTATGAATTAAAAGTTAAAATTGAAAAAAAGAGTACTATTACTGTTTTTATTGAACTGTTTTTAGTAATATTAGACTGATATGATCTTGCACTGGGATCACAAGGTATCAAACCAAGATAAAATCGAGTGTCAAAATTGTATGAAAATGAATTAACTCTAATAAAGCAATGATTGTTTTTCTTTGTGAACCTTCATTTACAGGTGCATCTCAATAAATGAGAATATCATGAAAAAGTTCATTTATTTCATTAGTTCAATTCAAACAGTGAAACTTATATATATTGATTCATTACACACAGACCGACACATTTCATGACATTATTTCTTTTAACAGTAATGATTCTGTAAATCAAAGAATGAGAATATAGTGAAAAGGTCACTATTGTAACCTAATGATCACACTTTAATCAGCTGATTAACTCCAAACACCTGCAAAGGTTTCCTGAGCTTGGTTCAGTAGCTCCACTATCATGGAGAAGACTGTCGACCTCCATCATATTCTACTTTAGTGAGATGCACCTGTATATTTTAAAAACAACATCCAAAGCCCATCCAGCTCTCTTCTAGCAGGTAGACAGTGACAGTGATCTGCTGGCTGCCATGCAGACTGCTTGAGTACCCTTGGCTTGTTTGGTGCTCCTTAGTGTCAGAGCCTTGGTAAAAGTCTGTTTTTACCATTTCAGCATGGCAGCTAGCAGCTGTAGGTTGGTGGCCCTCTCTAACATCGTTCTAACGTTCCCTCAGTATAGATCCTGTGCTTTCTCAGTGTTAGAAGTGTGTGTGTTTTTTAATGACAAATGAATTACAGACTATCCAATGGTACCCAGACCATAAGTTTTACATTTTAAACATTTTATTGTTTGTTTTTTTTTGTCATGGCTTTATAAATGCGTTTTTTTTTTTTGTTTTTTTTTTTTAACACCTGAAGTGGACGTAATTAGACTTTCTGACACAAATAAACAAGACTGAAAACTCTGAATGATTTCATGGAAACGTCCAGTACAAAGTATGAATCATAGACACATAGTCACAGTATCAGACAGAGGATTGAGACTGACGCAGCAGAACCACAGAGATATATTTGAGGTCTTGTGGACTTGACATCTCTTTAACTCCACAACCTCCAATGCACTATATTTACTTACATGTCAAGATTGTAGCCTTTAGAGCAGGGGGTTCAAATTTTTATTAATTTTTTCTCAAGACATTTCAAGTTGTTCATATTTTTTTGTAAAAGGACAGTTCATTAACAGTAGACATCTTAACAATGTACTTGTACTTCTTTGCACTGAACAAAGGGAAAAATTTAGATTTCCACTTATTTATAGGTTATTATGCTATTATTTTACTGGCCCAGCTCACTAGAGATCAAATTGCGCTGTATTGGGCCCCTGAACTAAGATGAGTTTGACACCTCTGCCACTTTAGAGCCACTCATTAGCCTCTGTTCATGACATTAACTGACGGCAGCACTAATTTTCCCAACCAACCAAAAACAACACAATGATTTGTGTCTTTATCTCAGACAATCTTACACACACATGTGGGTAAAGACTAGTGAGCTTGTTCTGAAAGTAAATCACAGCACCTGAGTTTTCAAGTAATTACTTCTCTAGCCAGGTGTGCAAGTTCAGTACTTTGGTCATTTTCTAGTGTTGACCTGAAACAGCTGGAGCACCAGGTCAGTTTAGATGAATTTCATTCTTCTTCTCAGCTTAATTTGTGAGTGTGAACATCTGTGGTTGATATTTGTCAGATGTTTTTCCACTAGTGTTGCTCAGTATCAGTGTGGTTTAACAGTACACCGTGGAAAAGCTGTAGAATACTAGTGTAGTGTATAATAGCTCCATTATTTCTTGTGCTTTTACTCTAATCTTGTGCACACACATCATTAAGATGTCATTTCTTGGATGCATGTGATTCAAGTCTCAATGTGTTTCTGCTTGTATGTTTTTTTGACTCCAAGGTGGAGAAAGAGAAGATTCATGACCATGAGCGCCAGTGCTCCTATGAGCACCTCAACCTTCTCCTGCATTTCATCATGGGCATCAAGGTAAGCCTGGAGAGCCTGCAGCCACAGAGCCTGGAGGTTGCCAGCCACAAGCTTCAGGAGCTCCACCAGTCCCTCAGGGACCTGGAGCTGAAGATGAGCCAACTGGGCGCGGGGGGTGCAGCTCCTGTGCAGGGCGCGTGTGCCATGACCTTGGCCACCTCCTTCACCCCGCTGCCCAGTGCCATCGGTGCCGCCCTGGAGTTACAGCTCCAGAGCGAAAAGACCAAAGTGGTGGAGCTGAGCCGACGCTGCCAGGAACTGGAGCTCAAAGTGAGCACGTTCGAGAACATCGTCTGTGTCCTCAACAGGGAGATGGAGCGTTCCTGCACCACCATGGAGGCCTACAACCGTCAGCACCGACTGGACCAGGACAAGATCGAGATCCTCAACAACAAGGTGAAAAAATAACATGAGCTGTGAAAACCCATCCAAATCAAAAACAGCTTCTGCTTCTTAAAGAGCATTAAAACGATCAGACTGGTCAAACTGAAGACAGACAACATGCCTCTTGCTTGTTCTCTTGCTCTCATGTTCTTGCATCATTGCACAATTATTTATTCATTTTAGATATTATAGATTTTTTTGTTGGATATAACATACATACATACATACATACATTATGGATATATTTTATTCAAATTGTTTCTATTTCATTCTTCCATAATTTTATATTTGCACTAATGTGAAAATTCTTATCTTATCTTATGTCAAATGACCCCACACTCATGTGCTTCTGTGCTGCAGGTCCGACAGCTGGAGAGGACGGTGAGCCTCAGAGACCTGTCCATTGTGGAGATGGAGGGGAAAATGAGGGAGATGTCTGCAGCCACGTACGACGGCATCTTTGTCTGGAAGATCTCAGATTTCACCAAGAAGAGGCAAGATGCCGTGGCTGGCCGGGCCCCCGCCATGTTCTCTCCTGGTAACAACTTTGTATGATGGCTAACATGTTGACATATAATCCAGACAGTAATGAGGTAGTAGTGAATAACAGACACGATTATACTTTATTGGTGTTTTCCAGCCTTTTATACCAGTAAATACGGCTACAAGATGTGTCTGCGGATCTACCTGAACGGAGATGGGACCGGCCGTGGCACCCACTTGTCTCTGTTCTTTGTGGTGATGAGAGGACACAGCGACGCTCTCCTCAAGTGGCCTTTTAACCAGAAGGTAATACTCACTAGAATCATCTAAACACAGTGTTATTATATGACCCATTGTTTGAACCTGAATCCATAAAACTGAAGGTGGAAGTTTATCATTGAAAATATAGACATAGCTTTGAAAACTGCAGACACTTGATAAGCTGAATGTTAAATGTTAAATAAATAATACCTAAGAGTATTTTCTCTTCAAATATAATTTAATTTTAACACATATTAAGCTTTGATATTAATAATTGTCAAACATGTACAGCATTTTAAAAATGAACATTTATGATTTTTATTTATTTATTTTTGACAAGTGCTGTCTTTGACTTCTTAGCTAAAGTATTACCTCAGATAAATAAAAGTGGGTCCCCAATAATGGCCAATGCTGTGGTCAACATGACAGGTGGATAAACTTCTAGTGCTTGTTTGCAGCCATTTGTTGCTCTCATCTAAAGTATTGAATCCATTCATTCTGATCTCATACTGTTATTGCACATGATGCCTTCAGATGTTATACAATAAAAGCCCTGTTTAGAAATGTTTCATGTCCACTGAAATATATAATAATTTGAAATGATCACAGGGAGAGTTGCAGTAATTGAATGAGTAAATGAAAACCATGCCTCCTACTAAAACCAGTTCTACTCAGACAGAGGCAGGTGGAAATAAAGACCTGACTCTAATACGAGTCTGCTTCAATAAGATGTATCCTTCTGCATTCAGGCCTCGCCCACTTTTATTGGGAAATGCAAATAAATTTGCCTTTAAGTGACTTTTTAAATGCAAAACCACTATGTTCTTGGTGGAGTTATGTTTAAACTGATATTTATTTAGCTCTATTTCCATTTTCTCTGACTCATTATAAAATCTGTTAATCAACAAAGTGGTAAAAGTGGAACTGCTACAGTGGGTCAGGATGTAAGGCTAGATTCCTAACATGTGTACCCAGGTCACCCTAATGCTGCTCGACCAGAACAACAGGGAGCACATTATCGATGCCTTCCGGCCCGACATCTCCTCCTCGTCCTTCCAGAGGCCCGTCAGTGACATGAACATCGCCAGCGGCTGCCCACTCTTCTGTCCGCTCTCCAAACTAGACTCTAAAAACTCCTACATACGAGACGACACCATCTTCATCAAGGCCATTGTAGACCTCACTGGACTCTAGGCAGAAGAAGAGAGCATTAACCCAGTCCTGCCTTTTTGTTGCTACAAACCTGTTGAAATCAACAGGCTTTTGTACCACCAGTGATTGACAGTTGTCTAGGGGGGTCTAGTTCCGATGGATGGTGGCAATGTGGGAGAGCAGAGCAGGAAACATCACTTTTTAGCCATTGGTCACCATGGCTGTAGATTTCAAAACCTCATCAACCATAGTAACCGAATTTTTATCCAATCAAAAGATTGATTATCTACAAAAGTCAATAGAAGACTTCCAATAAGTATATATGCCAAAATGTGGTTGGTAACAGGTGTTTATTTCCCACCCTGCAGAGACACAGAGTGTTTGAACTGATAGAAGCATTCCAAAACATAGGTAGAACATTACTTGTGAACTAACTAGAAAACTATGATACTGTCTCTAATCTCTAGTGATCATCCTACCATAGATGAGGCTCAACATGTTCTGTATGAAGAAAAGTTATCTTTATTTTTTTTTTTTTTGGGGGGGGGGGGACTGATTTCACAAGGTTTTCTGTCCATTCACCGTCTATGACAGAGTGTTAGGGGGAAAAAAACATTTTAAGAATAAAGTCATAATCTGAGAATAAATATCACAATATTTCAAGAAATAAAGTCATTACAATAATAAAGCTGCAAATTAACAAGAAATGGAGCCTCCTGAGGAGTTCCACTGTAACTGATGTCTGACAAATCAGGAGATTCAGTATTCTTTGGCAGCATCATCATCATCATGAAAAGATTGTGAGGAAACTATTCTCTCCCTACAGAGCTAACTGTCCTTTCACATTTGTATGGTTGTAATATTCATAGAAATTATGACTTTATTCTCATAATACTTTCATAATAATAACTTTTTTTTCTTGATTTAAGTTCCAAATTCTGACTTATTCTCGAAATGTCTTATTTTTCCCCACATAAAAGCCCTAATACTCTATTGTGACAGTCAAGTGCTGGTTGTGCTGCAACTAAAAAGCAATCCTCCTGTGACAAAAGCTGGACTATATATTGCTGCTAGTTGTGAGTTAAAGACAAAATAAAAGGGCTTTAACAAGTAGCCAGTGTAACCACCATGTCTCGAGTGGTACAAAATACTTCAGGCTGCATCATTCTTCTTCGGCCACAACGAGTTTTACGAGAATTACACATTTGACAGCTATGGCATTGAAAGTTTTTGATGTGCAGACATTAACGTAGTTCCACATCCAGCAGTTACAGAACAACTTCAGCATTCAGCGGGAGCTGCATCTGCAAAAATCAGACAAATACAAGTCTAATACTAAATTTAAATTTAAAATGAGCTCTGTTTTGGTCAGCACCAACTCCTAAGAGAACTATCAGGCTCATTACCTTGTCACTAACTTTGTGTGCTATTTTCATTACTGGGAGCGTAGTGCACAAAGGGTTGATCAGAGCTTGTTTGCTGTGTGTTGAAACAGATAAAAGGTTTCAGATTAGGATTATCTCTTACTATGTCAATATGAGTGACTCCTTAAATTACTAGCTATTTAGCCATAGTTAATCTAAAAATATCAGTAGTGCAGCTTCAAACAAAGCATCGGTCAAATCACAGATTTCTCGTGATGCAAATTGTATTTCTGTTATCCAGTTTTCTCCTGGGTTTTTTTTATAGTATTTTTGTATTTTTAAAGTTTGAAAATTTCAAATATGAATGCATTTCCAGTTTTTTTTATTTAAAAACTGAAAATACTGAGCCATGAAAATACTAACTATGTATGTTAAACAGTGTACGAGAACGGCGATAGATCACGCAGGTGGAGGCGTGTGCTGCCTGACCTTTGAGTAAATGATTGCTTTTGTTAATTGGAGTTCCAGTGTGATGCCCATGTAGCCTTCAGAGTATCAGCTCAGCTTTGCACACAGTTTGTAGTGCAGTGAATTTTTTGAAGACTTGTTTTCTATTTTCTTAACATCTATGCCTCCGACTCTCAAGTTCTGTGTTCATTGGTGATCATTTGTGGTGGTGGACATTGTTTGAATTCCATGAATTCTGAGTGCAGTATTTCAGCTGTGTGTGTGTGTGCATGCGTGCGTGATTGTGTGCGTGCATGTGCGTGAACATGTTACTTTCTTTGCTGTGATTTGCAGTTTCAGTTCATGTTGGATCTGTGGAAGATACCCTGTATCTTACAACTTCACAGTGATGGTGGTCATGCTGATTTTGCCCAAATGGAAATATGACATATTTTATTATAAATAAAACATGTATTTGCATACAAGTTCTAATAAATTCAATAAATATCTTTTGATATCAAACTTTGGCTTTTTTCAATATTTGTTCTCTGCATATTTATAGTGTCTCTGACCATCTTACCAACAATGAATCAGGTTCATTTTAGCAGTTTATAACATTTAATAACATGCATGTGTACAAATATTGAAATGGCCAAAAGGGAATTTATAATATGTTATGATAGCATAATAGGAGTATACACATATGTACCAACATGAGAGGCATATCAAAAAAATGTCACAAAGATCTTTCATTTTTATCTGGTTTTTCTGGCATTGCCTAAATTTAGGTTTCATTTTTTGTTTGTAATGTCAAAATGCACATTTTCATACCATCAAAGCATTTGGTTCAAGACCTTCCTTCTCACTGTGCCCTTAGAGTCCTCCTGTAAAATCTTGTCTTAGCTGCTATCATGGGCTAATTACATCACCCAGGTGGTACATTTGAAAGAGGACTCATCTGTCTCAGTTCAGCTGTAATTGGCACTGACTTGAAATATTTGGAAAAATGCAGAGGCCGGACTATTTGCTTTTAAAATAACCTTGACATAGCACACAACAGAGCATTGTTTTCTTGATAATTGGGTGGAAATCCTCTGCAGGAACTGGTACTGATTCTACTGATGGATTTTATTGTCCTCCTCTCAGGAACAGGAGCAAAAGCATTTAATGAACTTTCTTAATCTTGGCCATCATCTATTAAAAAGCGAATTTATGCTCTCTCAGCAAAAACCTTTCACAACCTATAATTTCAACAAATCAAATGTTGCTATTTGAAATATGTCAATTCCCAATAGTGACATTACAGACATTACTTTCTCCTTTGATTTTTCATTTGTCAAGTGTCACTGAAAGGAAAAGGAAAATTCGCTTAAAGCAGTGTTTTCAATGGAGAGGTGCATTTGTAACATCACTGTTGTGTGTTTGCAAGGTGCATGAAAGATGCAACACTATCAAAGGTTGAATTGGCAACTGGCAAATGCATTGACCCTTAATTCAGCTGTCTCTCATAATTTTGCTCATAAAACATAAATAGCTTAGTCCCCTGTAATATATTCCCATGTACCTTAGAATGCTGTGCTGTTTTCTGTTCATGTGATTTTACATTGTTTAAAACCACAAACAGCAAAAACAAGAAAATCTCCTCTGTTCCATATTCTGAGATTAAACATGTACTGTAGCCTGTGAAGTGCAACAGACTGTGATGTAGTGTATCTTTCAGCAGAGTGTGCTCTAACGCTTCACTGACAGCCTGACCTGTGTCCAGCAGTGAACCAAGCAGTGTTTGTTAGCTAGGAAAATGCAGTCAGATATTACAACACATGAGAAGCAACATAAACAGTCATTAGTATCATGTGTCATTCAAACTTGATTTAGTTATGCTGATCACAGGCTGAGCCAGGAAACCAATAAACCACATTTACCAGGGGACATAACCTCTGCTAATGTCTGGTTTGGAAGTTAACAGCAAAGTAATGCAAAAATTCATACAAAATGATGCACAACAACCACAAACTAACACAAATCAAGAGAAACTGACCACAAACTGCTAATTAAGATGAACCAAATGACTGAGGGATCAAAACAACCACAAAGATAGGCTACATGGCAACAAACAATGTGGCTATGTTTGTTATTTTCAGTGACTTCATCTTGAAGTAACAGTTTATTATTGGCAAAATGCAGAGCTCCGTGGGAACAATAAACTCTTTTGAGTTTTGAGTTTAACTCTACGGTTTGACACGATCTTGGATAGTTGTATTGTTGAACAGTCAGCATCTGGTTTGACATGATGAGCTCAGATAATCTGTGCATCGGTTGCAGTTGTGTTTTTCTTTCCAGTCACATCAATCAATCAGATCAGTCCTGTTTAATTTATAGACCCTCAAAGCCATCTACTGCGTTATTCCATCATCTTTAAGCCTAGTCCAGCCACAGAGCCAAGGAATGGTAGGTGTAGTTGTAATATTTTGTGGTTTGCTCACAGCTTTGAAACAATCTGCTTTTTAACAGAACACGTGCGTGTACCTCTCTAAGTTTTAGCTCAATGTGGATGTGCCTCCTTGTCAGTTTGTCATTTCATTTGTTTCTTATTTTATTTTTTGTTGATAACTTGTGTGAAGTTCCTTTCTGGATCCCTGTGATTAAGAATGTTCAATCCATTGTTGTTTTTCATACATAAACTGGATGAATGCCAACACACAGTGTTCAGCATCATCACACTGACACCTCCCTGTGCCTGAGATGTTTTAATTAGAACTCATCTGTCATTTGATTTTTAAATTTTTTTTTTTGTGTGTGTGTGTGTTGTTGCACTGTGTGTTGTCAGACAGTTTAGTTTAGGAGATTGTGACCAACAGCACGAAGGACAAGATATGTCTGCACTCTGACTGTATTAAGTTGCAGCTATTGTTGTATCTTTGCATTTTTGTTACTAAAGAAGCATTTGTTCTGTGTTGCACATTACTCAGACTCTGTTTCGCATGTATGACAGTGGCCTCAAATAAATCAGCTGCTACATCTGTTTGGCCTGATGTGCTGGGTCATTGATTCTGCTCTGCACTGATGATTATCTTCACCGTCTTGTATTGTATACTGTGACATATGCTGGGATTTCAAATTTATTCAAAGCTGATGAACATCACAAAGGGCTTCACAAGGCAAGAGCATCTGCTAAATGTCACAAACATTATTATTATTAGTGTGAATGCTTTCATTCATTAGTGTGAATGAAAGCATTCACACTAATGAATAATAATAATAATAATAATAATAATAATAATAATAATGATAAATATTTGAAGAACAACAGTGTGAATGCTGAAAGCATATTTATTCAACACACACAGGCTAACATGCTAAACGGACTCAGAAAACTCTAATAGAAAACATGTTACGGACAATTTTTTCTCTTCTGAACTCGTTTTTCGGCCACAGAATGAGCCCTGACCCAGTGTCTAATGTAAATAAAAAACTAATGTTAGCCTTAGCAAAGTGAAGCTAGTATTAACTGTGAGAAACACGAGTGACTAAAATATGTCTCACAAATATCTAATGTGTACAATTTATCGCTTACTGTTTAAATAAATACATTCCTGTATATATATCTGAATTACTTAACTTTAATTAGAGATGTTATGCTCGAAGCAGACGGTTCGACACAGTATCGATCTTTCAAAGCAGAAGTATCGCAGCAGGATGTTTCGATGCCTCGCTTCTTCATCAGAAAACCGCAACCCTACGTCATTTAAAAGGCCACGCCCCCTCGCCAGTGAAAACAAAGGAGAAACCTCGGTGTGTTCTATAGGCGCTAACATGACAAGCCACAATGCCGAAGAGTTGCTGCGTGGTATATTGTTCGTCGAACAACTTAAAACAACCTAACAAGATTTTCCCAGCTCCTCTCAAGAGATTTATGGCTTCAGGCCATACAAAAAGGGGACAAAAATGGCTAGCCGTGTGTGTGTGTGTGTGTGTGTGTGTGTGTGAGAGAGGTTTGATTATGATGTGTTGTGACAGGGATGAGTACTCAGTACTCAGTTTATAAAAATAAATTCGATTGTATTTGAGGAAATACAAGTGATATTTACATAGTTATACACAGAATGACATGTTTAGAAAAGGATGGCAGTGAGTGTGTGAGAGACAGAAAGACAGTAAATTCTCACCCTCATTTAACCTTAGGTGGACAAAGCCTTGGCTGCTTGTTTTGTTTCGCCTACTAAACCGACAGTATTTTAATGACAGAGGAAGTGATCGTTGTCATAGGCCTGCATTACCTGGTGATTCAATGAGGTACGAGTAAATGCCTGGGTATGTCACCTCTGGCCACTGAGTGGGGTCGTTTACCCACTTCTCCTCCGGTAGGCTGTATGGACATACATCCCCTAACTCTTTCATTTTCTCGATATAACGATCATCGCTCGGCAACGACGTGATATAGCTCACGTTAGCCATTGCAGGAGTTTTCCAGGCCGGTTAACGTTAGGCGAAATCGAGCCAGACTATGGCGGGACTTGTATTTACCGCCAGTCAAAGCCGGCAGTTTGTTTTCACCGGAATTGGGGGCATGGCCTCACTTGCTACTGTCATCTTATTATCTTATCTACTGTCGTCTTATCTTATTCATCGTGATTTTTGTCATCACCAAAAATCACGTGACTCCCCCAATGAAGCTTCATTACGTCACGCGCGTATCGACGGCGTGTCACTGCGGGTTTCAAGTCGTGAATTTGCGCTTTGTTGTTGTGATAGTTTCATTGATTGACAACCAGGAAGAGTGAGGTGTAGGTAGGAGTACTACAATATTTGTTCAGACACATTCTTTTATTTTAGTGTACTCTGTTGTGATGAGAGATGTAGTTGTGCTGCCTGTTTTACTGAGGTGCAGTGTTTTGATTCTACCACAGTGAGTCGCCCCAAGGTTGTTTCTCTCAATGTGGGGAACAGGGCTCCCTCCGCCATGATCGAAGAGGATGAGAGATCCCGTTGGTCTCAAATAAATAAGCTGAAAGGGCTAAAGAGTGTTGTTGCCTCCGTCACCTCATTCCCGAGTTCAGCGCAGATGAATCCACGAACCTAAGCAATATTAGATAGACAGCCACACAGTTAGACTACACACTTATGTTTACCCTAGTCACAAAGAAGTGAAACAGGTTGAAGACTCGATTTAGATGATTCCCCCAATTGAACCCCCCCAAACCCCTTCACACTCTCACCAGCATTTTGTGCTATTGTCATAACAGTCCCTAGTTGCACAAGCATTTCCCAATTTTCTTCCACATTTTTGTATTTTGTAAATATATTTTTTGTATTTCTAACAATGTTGCAAAAGAATATCTTTATAACATACAGCATGTTATGATGAAACAATCACATTGTAACCCACGTGTAACAGAAAAAACAGTCAAACTTTTCAGTATGCACATAGAACCTTAATTGTTAAACATACACAACAGTAAGTGTTTCATGAGACCTTGCCCTTTATTATTCTGCACAAATGCAATGTTTAAGGTTGGCCAGCAGATGTAGTCATGTTTAATTGTATCAAATTCTTCGAAACACTGAACCATTTCAACACAATTGCTTCATATTGATTCAGTGGTTCACAAAGCTTCGGTTTCTCCATCACTACCTTTAATATCACGGATAGCAAACGATTCTTGCATGTGCTGGCGGTTTTGATTAACGTCCATAAAACTTTCCACTCCGAGTTCCAAAACTTTCTCTGACACCGGTGGGTGTGGCGCATGTACAATAGCTATCCCTGTCAGTCATGATTTGAAGGACCTCATTCTCATTGCATTGAAATGAATGAATCTAATTCATCTGAATTTTCTTTAATTCGTGTTAAACAAACAAGAATGAATTATTTAATGAACATGAACAGAATTAATTCATTTAATGCGAACATATTTCTAGTTTGCTGATCAAACACATGCCCTGGGTGACTTTTTTGAGTGGGGGGTGGAGCGTGCGTGGTGGTCTTCCTACTACTAGCACTACTGCTGCTGCTGTCTGTACATTTGACCTCTGATGCGCTGCAGAATCCATGGCTAAGCGTTTCACCGCTCATCAGGTTCTGGAACAGATTTTTTTCAAACGCGCAGCAACAAGAATACTCCGACGATGAAGAAAGGGATGTGTCAGAGGAAGAGGGTGGGGAGGAATATAATCCAGAGCACGATGTATCATCATCTTCAGAAGGGGGGGGGGGTAGTAGTAGAAGAAGAAGGAGGGCAAGGAGAAGAAGGAATGGGAGAGGTGGAGGGCGAAGGAGAAGGAATGGGAGAAGCGGAAGGTGAAGGACTAGGGCAAGGACGTAGTCAGGATAAAAGCAGGCGTGGGGTAGCAAGAAGTGTACGCTTATCTTTGGGAAGGTTATGCCCATGCCCTCTAAGAATGCCAAGGAGTGAATTCATGGCATGATCGGTTTGCTTTGTTTCTACAGCCCACTTTGCCAGCTCTTGGTCTAACGTTGGCACTTCCACTTCTGGAGCAGCACCTGCACCAAGAACTTCTGGTTCAGAGTCACTTGAGTGAATGTGCTCATTGAAGCCATAGTCATGAACGATGTCATCATCAGACTCCTCAGTTGGATTAACAACATTGTCCTCAGCTGTGGTACCACCCACTTCTGCAGCACTAGGTGAGGTCTTGCTTGTTGGTACATTGCTTTCACAAGTGGTAGCGCCCTCTGGTGCTTCATCACCCTCTTCTGATGTGTCACTGTCTAATGCATCAATGTCATCATCTGCCCAAGTCCAAACCGCTTGTTAGACTGTTTCTAGTCACGGTTATAGTTGCGATCCATTAAAAATGTTATGATGACCTACCTCTTTGTTGTCTTTTGTGATACTGCAAGAAAAAAAGCTGTGGTGGTTGTACAATAACCTCTGAATCAGACTCAGAATCAGAAACGTCTTGTTCACGTTTCAGACGCTTTCCTCTTCTGTTTACCATTGCCTTGCCAACACACAATGCTGTTCGGAGCTGTGGCCGCAAGGTCTCCGGTGCCTGCCGTGGCGGCAATCCCCGAACCCGGTGGTGGACACCGGAAGTAAGGGATGCCGTCAAGCTGAAGAAGGAGTCCTACTGAGCCTGGTTGGCTCGGGGGACCCCTGAGGCAGCTGATGGGTACCGGCAGGCCAAGCGTGTGGCAGCCCGGTCAGTCACGGAAGCAAAAACTCGGGTATGGGAAAAGTTCGGGGAGGCCATGGAGGAGGACTACCGATCGGCCTCGAAGAAATTCTGGCAAACCATCCGGCACCTCAGGAGGGGGAAGCAGTGCTCTGCCAACACTGTTTACAGTGGAGGTGGGGAGCTGTTGACCTCGACTGGGGATATTGTCGGGCGGTGGAAGGAGTACTTCGAGGATCTCCTCAATCCCACTGTCATGCCTTCCATGGAGGAAGCAGAGGCAGGGGACCCAGAGGTTGATTCATTCATCACCCAAGCTGAAGTCACTGAGGTAGTTCTCAGTGGCAAGGCAGCAGGGGTGGATGAGATCCGCCCTGAGTATCTCAAGTCTCTGGATGTTGTGGGGCTGTCTTGGCTGACACGCCTCTGCAACATCGCGTGGCAGTGGGGGACAGTACCTCTGGACTGGCAGACCGGGGTGGTGGTCCCTCATTTCAAAAAGGGTGACCGGAGGATGTGTTCCAACTACCGGGGGATCACGCCTCCCTCGGGAGGTGTTCTGGGCATGTCCCACCGGAAGGAGGCCCCGGGGAAGACCCAGGACACGCTGGAGTGACTACGTCACCCGGCTGGCCTGGGAACGCCTTGGGGTCCCCCCGGAAGAGCTGGAGGAAGTGTCTGGGGAGAGGGAAGTCTGGAGGTCCCTGCTCAGGCTGCTGCCCCCGTGAGCCAGCCCCGGATAAGCGGATGAAGATGGATGGATGGATGGATGCTAGCGTGTGTTAGCTGCGGATGCTAGCTCGATGCTAATGAATACGAATACAAATTACTTTATTAATCCCCAAAGGGAAATTCATTTGTCTGTCAGCTCATCAACCATTTGCAGAAGAATGAAAAAGCCTGATGGCTGAAGGTACAAAGGATCTTCTATATTTCTCTGTCCTGCAGTGAAGAGAGAGGAGCCGTCCACCACCGCTCTTTTCTTGGTCCATCAAGGTGTTGTGAAGACGATGATCTGAGTTGTTCAGAATGGCCTCCACCAGCATGTATCTCTGATCTCTCTGAAGTCAAGTGCCTCAGCATGTTTAGTCTGTATCCTAGCAATGACTTAATGGAGAACTTCACATGGAACTTCAGCAGTAACCATTGGTGGGATGTACACAAGTATTGTTTTGATTTGAAAAAGTGTCTACTTCCTGAGTCTTCAGCTATATCTCCAACTCCTCATCACTCTTGTTGAGCAGAGAGTTGATATTTTGCATGATGACTGATGGCAGAAAGGACTCACAGTACATCTCCACCTCCAAGCCTTTAACCTCTGCACCACCAGCACAGCAACCATGAAAGCACCTCCTCATCCAGCTGGAACAGGGTGGCATCCTCCAGACTTGCTCCATTTTCAATGACAGAAGCTCCTCTCTGAAGAATCTCCTCTCCCCACAGAAGTATCCATCAGTAGTTGACAAAATACGAGAAAAACATACAAAAACACAACAAAAATAAAGCAAAGGTTGAGTAAAAACTCAGAGCTACTAAAGCAAAGGTTGAGTAAAAACTCAGAGCTACCAGACTTTGCAGCTCCAAGCTGAAACGCATGTTCTGGAATGAACTTTTGGAACTTTTTTTGGAACAGGAACTTCTGCTAGCATCTGCGCTAGCACAAAAATGGCCCTCCTACTCATTACAGCATAACACTCTAGGCTCCTTCTATGTGTCCTGTGCTTCTGTATTGCCTTTTCTTTGCGGTCCTGACAACTGCTGCTGTCAGGGGCAGGAGGCCATACAGTTGAGCTCGAGAGGAGGGACCCAATTTGAACTGCAACAATTCCTCCCGGCTCTACCTTCATACTGAGTGTGCTGAGATGCTGTTAGCAGCTAGCAGCAGCTTTGTGGCCTAGTTTTTTTTTTCTTTCTCTGGCCTCGTTGACGAGATACTCTTCTTAATCCAGCTACCACTTTTGACAGTATTATTTTACTTAAATCAAACTCCTGCTCTGTTAGTTTACTCGCTGAGTTGCTGAGTCCTGTTGAATGTGGAACGTGCTACAGCACCGTGTGCGCGTGTTGGAGAATTGCGTCACGTGCTGGGTCGTATTTTCTTTACCAATCACCAAGAAGACTCAAACCTCGGTCGCAATCGAAAAAGTTTTTGTATGCCTTCGCCAAATCACTTGAATAAATAAATACATTAATTAATACGTATATATATATAATAGAGATATGGTGATCGGAAATCGGAAATGGAATCAGTCAGTTAACGAAAAATGATGAAGGAAGCTCCTGGTGGGCAGGGAGGGAAGGCTAGTTTAATGGGACTACTGGATGGCAGACTGGGTCGTGAGCAGGGAGTGCAGACCAGTTTAACAGCAGGAGAAAGGAGGTGATGGAGGTGGCGGTTGGTTGGTTGGTGCAGGGGGATGGAGCTCTGAAGAGATCTGTGGAAATACAGAGAGAGTGCGAGACACCAAGGCCAAACTACAAAGTGCAACAAATAATGACAGTTCAAAATGTGCGAGAGGAGAGGAGAAGAGAGGAGAGGAGAGGAGAGGAGAGGAAGGATAGCGCTCTGTGTAGCCTGATGTGTCCTCCAGCAGTTTAAGCCTATAGCAGCGTAGCTATAAAATGGATCAGGGCTACCTGAGCCAGCCCTAACTAAAAGCTCTGTCATAGAAGAAGGTCTTAAGCCTGGACTTAAATGTAGAAAGAGTGTCTGCCTCTCTGACCCATTGATGGGGCTGTTGTTAGTGGGGCTGTTTTGGAAAGAGGAGTCAGGGTTTGAAAAAACAAAACAACCTCCACAACCACTTAAACCAGTGCAGTGCCCATAGGGACAACATCAGTGTGCCTGTTGTGGATGCTTGCATTCTTCAAAAACCAACAATCATGTCTTAACACACAAGCAGTACACTGAAGTTTTTATAATGACAGAATGGTTAACGCTAGGACAAACTGCATTCTGGGACCTCTTAAACTAAGCAATATAAGAAGTAAATGTATAATGGGTTGGTTACATGGAAGCATACATTCATTTATTACACACACATATAGTGGGGGTCACTATCTTTATATCCAAGTCCATATTAATTGTGCTACTTTCTTAATGAGAAACATCAAAACTGACTCATCCACATACAAAGATGCTCCTGTAGATCTCAGACTTTGATGGGAAACATCAGTTAGTGATAATGGCTGAATCCTTATTATGTCATCCTGGTAGCAGGGGTTCTTATGAGCTAATGTCTTACACACACACATCTGGTAAAGATCTCCATATCCCACTCACAGTCTTCCTCTTGTGTGTGATTGAAGTGCAGGCTGTAAATCATATTCTGTGTCAGCAAGCATGAATGGAAATTGCATCCATAGCAAGTTATATATTGAGAGGTTGTCTGGATGTTCTGGCTACATTAGAACTAAAAGTAAGTGTTGCTTTTGAGCTGAAGGTTTCCATTTTAAGTTTCACTTTTTATTTTTTTTAATCAACAAGAAAAGTATTTTAGTAGTTCTGTTTATTTAAGTTTATGGTCATGAGTTTGACACACAAACAACCATGACAATCTTTGAGGTTAGCTATGAAAGTACAGAACCATCAAATATAATTACTGTTCTGCTCATTTTCCTCTCCATGTGCTGCTGAAAAAAAAAGTTTAAGCAGGAGGTAGCCTTTACAAAGAGCCAGGTTTTAGTCTCTTGGTGGAAATTGTTGAACCCACAGCTTCAAAGATAGAGATCATCTGCAGAGGCGGGTGCTGCTGGAGCCAAGGAAATGACCTGTGACAGGCAATTGGAATACGTTGAGTTGCTCCAATGCACAAGGAAACACTACCTGCCGTTTCTATGAATGGAGCCATGGTTCACACAGGCTGATCTTTGTGCAATGTCTCCTCCAGTTCTCCACTAGTCCATGTTATGGAGCCTTGAACAATACAAGCTGGACAGAGAGCTGAGAACTGCTTTCCTCAGTTGCAGAGCCCTTTAAAACAGGAAAAGGTTGCTGGAATATAGATTATGACATATACAGTCCATTAGTTACAAAGTGTTTTCTTCTCCAGTCTCTTTGCTTCAACCCATTCACTTCAAATAGAGTTCTATAGACTTATTAAAGTGCCAAGTCTCAGCTTGAATGTAAGATTACGTCAATGCTAAAAGAGCCGTGTGGGTGATGTCAGTCTTGTAATGTCAATGTCAACTTTATTTATATAGTACATTTCATATGACGAGCATAAAGTTAATGTGTTTCAAGATAAAAGCAAGATAGCAATACATGTAAAATGCATATTGAAACAAAAGCCAATGTGTAAAAATAACAAACACGTAATCTCAAACACCTCACTCAGTGTTTCCTGCAGCTGTGTATTGTGTGTTAGGTCATGCATACAGAGTTCACATATCTTGAGATGACTCAAGGGATTGAGTTGTCTGTCAATATGAGAGGTGGCCATACATGTCAAAGATAAGATCTTTTTAATGTTATTATTTGCCATCATGATGACACTGAAAACTTTATCCTCGTGTTGAAGCCAGTGATGGGCACAACACCCACATATCAAGTCAAAATATATCTATCACTCCCGGTGGCTAACTGTGGTAGAGGTGATGGGAGCCTCACTGACAAAGGCTAAAAATGGTCATGATCTGCATCCTTCGTGTATTCCATGTTCTTGTCTTGTGTGATTACGTTCCCTGTCTTGTCTCGTGCCACTTCCTTTGTGCAGTTGTATAGTGTTCCTGTTTTATTTTGAAGTTCCTGTGTTGGCTTCCTTCCTCAGTGACTATGTTTACAAGTGGTCAATATTTGGGTTAAGGTCAATATTCCGGTTTCTGAAACATTCGGAATAACCCGTTTACATGCATGAGCAAACAGTGTTATTTCTGTTGGGATATCCCGTTCAAAACAAAAACGCACAGACAACGTCTCGATGTCATGACACAGTGCGCGTCATTTCTGCTTCTTCTTCCTTCTACCACCTTAGATCTTGCTATCCTGGTACTTTCTACCGTTTCTACAAAAGACATGATGTTCATGTCTTTCACCACACTTATGAGGTGATTTGTTTCCTCCTCACTCCAGAAGTGTGGTGTTAGCTTGCATTTTGCCATGTTTACAACAAGTTGTTCCCGTACTCAAAAGATCAAGATTCCTTGCGAATAGAACATGCGCAGAACACAAATTAATGTTCCTTTCGACGGGGATATCCCGATAGGCATATACATGACCAAATATTCGGGTTAGAAAGGAAGTAACCCAGGGGTCATTTTCAGGTTTTTAAAAACTGGAATATGAGCATATTCTGTTTTTACAAAAGGGTTATTGGTGTTTACATGGCCGCGCGCAAAGGGGTTATTGCTAATATTCTGGTTATGAAAGGGTTATTGACTGCATGTAAACATAGCCCTTTGTCCCTTTGTCTTTGTCTGATCATCTGCGTTGCACACCTGTGCCATGCCCTGAGTTTCCCTGTGTGTTCTCCCGTTCCTTTTGTGAGCACTGTAAATAAAATAATTTTGTGTCACCTACCCGCTATAGCCTGATCTGCATTTGGGTCCAGTTTCCCCCAACCTGACAAAAATGACTTCAGTTTTGTAAGAACATTAAAACGTCAAAACAATGAATATCAAAACTAAATTATTAGGCCAAAATGTAAATTTAAGGTGTCTTTGGTGAAAATTATGTCCCTTCCACAAATATAGTTGGTCACCTGTCATTTGTCTTGGTCTTTACAAGAGTCCATCAGGACTGTGAAGAAAACATCAATGTGCTAACATCCTTGTAACTCCTGTTTAGTCAATCATGTGTGTCATGGTGTGCTTAGTTAGGTCTACTGGCACTTATTTCAATTACAATCCTCATACTGACACTGTTCACATGTTAATGTTTAGCAGGTAGGCCTGCAATGTTCGCCATGTTCTCCACTTAACATTAGAAAGCTGGCATCCTGGCAATGGCTAGTTCACCCTAGACACTGTACAGACTGAAGGGGATGTTATGTTAGGGCCAAACTAAACTGAAACCTACTTTGGATATGGCTCTGGGCATTACTGAACCAGATACTAACCTGACCTATTTTTATTATTGTTACCATGACACCTTCCACTGGTACACACTGCTGCTGTATTTATAGTAGAGACAAACAACCCACATGGTTATTAAGGCTGGAGCACTAGTTGGCAGCAATACCATTTCCGATATTCTCCTCACCACACAAGATTACATAACTTCATTATTTAGTATTAATTATTCATTACCCAGGTAATTAGTTAATTTATTGTCATCAGTACATGAAGTGCAGCTGCCAAACTGTTTTGTTTAAAGGAATCCCTTGTCATTAACAAATGAAGTGTGCTCACTCTTCATTCCTTTATGCAACTAATGAAAGACTAATGAATGTGTCTGTGTCTGTGATGTGTTGCTCAGCAGAGGGCAGGCTTGTCTCAGTTTTCACTGCTGCACCAACACACATTCAATATGTATTTGTTTTCTTGTGTTGTTTTGTTTTAACCCATAAACCATATCCTGCTGTATAAATGGTTAACAGAGCTGTTTTCTTCTTATGTATTTTATAGGTTTAAACATTACTTGGGTATAGCGAGTCTCATGATGTGATTCACCTCAGCCCTCTGTGTATTGTTAGCACTGTATAGGGGAAAGATAAATTAGCAGACTGATGACAAGTGGAGAGAATGATTAACACTGTCTGACACATCCACCATCCATCTATCTTCCTCTCCTGCCCTCCCTTCCATTGCCACCTTAGCATGGTGACCATGCTCCAGCATGGAAAGGTATTGTGGATCGCAGCCATCCCTCTTTCCCCCTCAGTGATATCATTTTAACCCTTTCTCCTTGTCCTCCAGGTCTGTAGTTTCCAGACTGTGGTCAGAGAGCAGTGCTGCATGTCTCCTCTGTTAGATACACAAGAACCATTCTCAAAGTAAATAGTGGGTGGTCTGAGGAGCCTCCCTGCTGACTTCATTTACACTGCAGCACAGAAATGTGTCTGCATTTTTGATCATCAATGGGGCAATGTGCAGGGTTAATGCTCACCATAAATATGACAATATTCTGCATTCAAATCAAAACTTAATACATAAAAGGGATGCTCTAATACAGTGGTGGTGGATTTGCATTCCTCCTCTCAGGCTGCACAGGTAGGTTTTTGTTGAAACTGTTGATATTGTGATTCCACTTTAATCACATGTTGCCTTCAGTGTTGTTGGATTACATTATATTATATTCAGGTGTTTCTAATATTCTGACCACAGTCAGTAAGGGTTGTCAAGTTTTTAACAGAACTGGACCCAAATACAGACTCACTGGGGAACAGTGGCGGAGCCAGAAATTTTTCATTGTGGTGGCCAGGGTGAGACCATTACTCACATGGGGTGGCAATATGTAGATACTATGATATTATGATTGTTACTGTCGTTGTTTTTATTTATTCATTGTTTTCATTGTGACCTTATTACAGTAGGCCTGCCACCATTCATATCATCATATTAGATTGTTATCAAGAAATGTCCACAAATGTAAATATGAATAAACTTACATCAGCTTCTTCCCATAGATTGATACATTAAAATTATTCTTTTAGTGGGAGTAAAACATTGCTGCTGGTGAACATCAATGATCAATGGATGTTTAATTTTGTAACTGTACAAAACTTGTCTTAAAAATCACAGAATACACACACAATATAATCTTAGTGAGGGCAGAGCAGGACTACCAGATGTCTGTGTCACAGTCAACAAAGTCAGAAAACTCGACTGGAACTGACCAAAGTAATCATGGGAAACCATCATTCTTGCAATATTTGGCTTAGGTTCATTTCTCACCTGATTGTAAGTAGCCTACATTAATATTCCACAGATTGTGTGTGATGGTTCTCAGTAGTTTATATCTAACATCATGAGTCTTTTTTACGACAGGGCGATGAAGAACCATATCTGTTGCTATGGGGCTGAAGGGCCTACAGATGTTTACTGTACATCTTCAAAATGCATAACAATTTCTGCTCAAACTGTCGCACATGAAAACCTGCATGGTCTTGTCTTGTAACAGAGCGTTTATATGGCCTGATGAGCCACTGTCTTGCTGATGCATTCACTGTCTCAGATGTAAAAAAAAAATAAAATAAAATAAAATAAATGTTGTTGGTGAAGAATTGAATGACAAAAAAACAAAACAAAAAACAAACAAACATAAAACCTCCTCCGATGATAATGAATTATCTCCACGATGTGTGGTGAAACGGTTTATTTCATAGAGGTAATAAATTCTCCAGGACTGACAGAACATCAAACAGGCTCTGTACTGTAAGGTCCGCTCTTCAACTGCCTCTAAACAAGTGTCACTTCGATGTCCACGACTTCATTCACAAAAGGACACGATGTCTCTCCTTCCTGCTCCACGCTCTGTGGGTGATCAACCTCAGGCTAGCAAACCTGCCATGGAACAGGTTTGCTTCACAGCACATGTTGCCATAGCAACTACCTCAGCATTACGCTGAGCCGGCTCTCTGAAACGGAAACGTCGGAGAGTGACGAGCACAGTCACGGTCCTTGCCCATGCACATGCACATGCGCATGGCGCATGTCGAACATCGTGCGGCGCTGGGAGAAGCTCACTCACACACACACACACACACTCGTCTCCCCTTCCCTTTGTTCATGTCACATCAGTCAATAATCATGTCAACAACCTCTTTTCCCTCCCAGCTCTGCAGTGAGACCATGGGCGCACACTTGGTCCCTGTGGTAATCATTATGCATACACTTACCTGCATCCTAACATACCGCTGTGCGTGTCTGCAGTCAAACCGGGACAAAGGTCTTCCTGCTGTTATATCCGCTCGTTTGGCAGGGGTTGCGGTCATGTGACCGGCAATGATTGTCTAGTTATTGTGTTGTTTCATTTTTCACGTTTACAGAATGCAAATGTGGGGTCGGCATTGCAGTGGGTAAACTGTGGAAAATTACTGTAAGTTAATGAGTCACTCAGAATGCTGAAATGGTTTCTCTGAGGTGTGTTTCTGTATTGATTATTGTTTCTATAAAAAATACCTGGCTCAGTGAGGAACCTTACCTTTAAAAGGGCTCCGTTAGGGACAGTTGATGTTGGGCTGCTTCAACGAGCTGTTGCAGAGCTCTTTGGCAATGTTTTGATTGGTGATATTTTTGCACTGGGTGAAGTTAATAAATTCACAAAAGAAAATATAACTGTCATTGACTAGGCCTTTATTTATTTTTCAACCGTACATGTTTTCAAGAACCCCGTGACACAGAGTTTCCCTCCTCTCAGGCTTAACATACTCAGAGTTTTCACTAATCCCACTTTCTGAAATAGGACCCTGGCATTGCGTGTGTTATCAGTTTTAATCACAGCTCCATAGACAATAAACTCAACTCTGCTCTGGTGGAAAGTTTGTTCTGTGCTGCAGTAAAATGCGTCCATGCAGAAATGGCGGTTATATGGAACTAACGTTCTGTGCCACAGGGCCTGTTTTGTCAAATTATGCCCCAACCATGGGGGTAACCAGTGGGGTGGCCAGAGAGTGACCAGTGGCCACCCCGTAGCTCCGCCCCTGCTTGGTAACAAAGAACATGCAACACCAACCTGGAATTCAAGAACATAGTGTGAACACAGATGAGCCAACAAAGCACAGTGATAAAACACTGAGGTTAAATACACAAGGAAACGAGACACAGGTGAGACACATGAGGGAATCACGGAAAGGAGAGCACAGGAAGACAAGACAGAGACCTCAAAATAAAACAGGAACTAAACAGAAACACAGTTTGGCCAGCCTGTGATCTCTTCAAGATGGAGGCATGTGGCTGTTGAACCCATTGTGGAGAGTTAGGCTAGCTTACCAGTAAGGTTCAACGTCAGTGGATGTGGAGGAGCTGTGAAAGCTCAGGGCCTTGGTGTCACGTGGCAGCCCAGGTCATATGATGCACAAGTTTGTACAGGCTTGATCTTTATACAACACTGTGGTGGTGAAAAGATGAGTTTCAGAGATGGTTGGTTAGAGATGACTGAAGACATCTTACCTCTGGAGATTTGGAATGATAAAGCAGCTGTCTGAGGAAACTTGTCAGAGGCAATTTTTCATTATAACAATGACCCTTCTCCACAGAGTTGGTACGGATCACTTACAACTTACAGTATTTGTTAGTAAAGCAGTGATATCAGTGATATTCCTTAGATAATACATCCACACAGGCTTTGTAGTCCTAAGAACTGTATGAATTTGGAAAACATCAACTTTTAATCACAAACAATTAAACTTTCTTTCCATCAGGAAACAGAGACGGATGAAGTCAAAGAAGAGATAAGTTTAGAAGTTATTTTTAGAATGTGAATTAGTCTTAGTTAAAGAAAACTAATGTTCCTAACTCAAATGTTAACTTAATAGCCTCTATCTTATGTAGACACAAAGATGCTGAGCACCAACCTTAGACTCCAACCACCTCATCAATATGAACACAAACTCTCCTTCCTTATGGGCACACCCATGTTTGTTTGGTGCCACAAAGTCACAGACACAGACTGGAAATTTCATAAAAGCTGCTCCTGGCCTTGTTTCTGCCTGAAAATAGAATGAAGGCTCTTCACTCAGGAACATGCTGCTCCACAGTTCTGCTCTTAAACCTGTAGTGTGCAGGTGGTTCTCTGGCAATGTTGTTCTTCCAAAGTCTTTTTGGATGCACTGATAAAAATTAAGTACTTGCACTGACTGCACTGATAAGAATTAAGTTCAAAAAATCAAAGGAACTTTTTGCATAATTTATTATGTAGATCAAGTCAGATTAATCTTTGTTTAAACTACTTATTTGTTTTCATACATTTACTGTATACATACAATTACTCTATTTTTTCTATGTTATAAATGGATGAGAAATAAGACAAACAACACACACATTAACATGCAATTATGGAGTGGCCAATCAACCTGTGTTTTTTGACCATGAGAGGAAGCCAGAGCACCCAACGAGAACCCACGCAGAAGCAGGGAGAACATGCAAACTCCACCCAGAAAGGCCCCAGCCCAGGGAATCAAACCCTCAAACCTTGTTGCTGGAAGAGAATGCCAACCACTGCAACACCAAGCAGACAAGCAGCCTTTAGTGTATCCTGTAGTGTTTGGTATGTTGGATGGAAAAGAATAAAGATAACAAGGTTTTAATGGTTGAGATTATGATCATGATTCTTCTTGAAAAAAATGTTTAATTTTCCTTTGTTTCTAACAAACACAAATTACTTTTAAAACTAGACTGATGTGTGCAAACATATAAAATGAAATTTTAATGTTAATATCGCAAATTCAAATTACGTTAAATTTACTTCACCTCAAATTCACTTTTTACAGTGCATGGTTTTATATCCACCCCAGCATCCATCCATTTTAGGCTCCCCTTCTGGATGATCTGGTCTTGGTTGAGGGAGAATCTTTTATGGCACTGGGGGCCTCTCATTGGGGCTGTGTTTTCCTTTTCAGCAGCTTCAGAGCTGCTGTTGTGTTAGGTGAAGAGTTTCCCCCTCTCTGTGACATTTATGGAGCAAAACAAAAAAACCCTTATCAAAGAAGAAAACCCCAATGTGGTTCTCATTATCACTCCCACACCTACTGAAACTGAACCTTCAATTTATGAGCCCGGCTGTGAGCCGCTACACAGATGTTTCTGTTTTGTGAAATGAATGCCTATTGCACTGAATGTAGAGGGATGCAAATCATGTTCAGTGGCTTAAGTCAAGTCATGTGGAAGTGGCCCTACTAACTGTGGCCTTCCAGTGCTTAATATTCTCTGTGTGTTTAACCTATTACAAAAAATGAAGAGGTACAGAGTCTTTACTGAAGCAGGAAAATGAGTCACATACTCACTACGAGAAATTTAGGAAGTTAAATGGTGAAACCCACCATCAATCATAGGTATCTGCTTACTGGAATAGTAATTTTCCACAACAGTCCATATTGTGGATGTCAGCAGAGATGAAGAAGCGATGACTGAAGGTACAAAGGATCTTCTATATTTCTCTGTCCTGCAGTGAAGAGAGAGGAGCCGTCCACCACCGCTCTTTTCTTGGTCCATCAAGGTGTTATGAAGAGGATGATCTGAGTTGTTCAGAATGGACTCCACCAGCGTGTATCTCTCCACCACATCCTCAGTGAGTCCATCAGGGAGACATGACTGAAGTCAAGTGCCTCAGGATGTTTAGTCTGTATCCTAGCAACGACTTCATGGAGAACTTCACATGGAACTTCAGCAGTAGCTGTTGGTGGGATGTACACAAGTATTGTTTTGATTGTTTTGACATTTTGCATGATGACTGACGGCAGAAAGGACCTACAGTACATCTCCACTTCCAAGCCTTGAACCTCTGCACCACCAGCACAGCAACCACGAAAGCACCTCCTCATCCAGCTGGAACAGGGTGGCATCCTCCAGACTTGCTCCATTTTCAATGACAGAAGCTCCTCTCCTGAAGAATCTCCTCTCCCCACTGAAGTGTCCATCAGTAGTTGACAAAATATGACAAAAAACATACAAAAACACAACAAAATAAAGCAAAGGTTGAGTAAAAACTCAGAGCTACCAGACTTTGCTTCTCCCAGTTGAAGCGCTTGTTCTGGAAACTAGCAGCATTTATACATTTATAGAAAGCATACATTTATTCCCAGTGTTCTAATATATATAAAACCATCGTTGACAGACTAAATTATTAAGCATCTCATGCTGCTCATGGCTATAGAGTTATGTATACTGAATTGATTTATAATGGTAAATAGCTACATAATACAGTCACCTACTTTACAGTCAACATCATAATTTCTATGCTGGGAATATATTCATGTTTCAGACAGCTGTGGCTCTCTTGCCATCCATCTACCATGTCCATAATAACACACAGTCAATACATTCATGTGCACTCGTCAGCATGGTGCAGTGAGTCCTTTGTGAACTTTTGTTATTTGTCCTTGGACCACATATCTATACATGTTTACCTAGAGCTGTGAAAAGCAGTCAGAACAGACAGACAACTTTTGTTGACTTATGGACACAGGCAACCTGTCCATGTGTCCAGATGTCCAGATGACACAGTCCCATTCATGTGGACATTATGTCTTGAAGGAACTTCTTCAAAGTTGGCACAATTTTGATGGTCAAAGGTCAGTGTGAGTTCACAAAAACCTATTTTTGGCATATGTTACAGAGCAATTATGATAATTATGACATAATTCCCACAAATGGTTCATATTTTTGTGACTCAGAAGTGAGGGATATCATTAAAGGTTCAGAACAACAGGAGACTTTGATTTAAGTACATTGTACTAGATCTGTTCAATAAGGTAAAGAGGCATGGGAAGTGCCTTATAAGAGTTAATTCGACATGTTAGAGGTATCTCTCCAACAGCTTCTTGAAGACAGAGGAAGGACACTCCTGCTTTGTTAGACTCTGTTGTTCCAGCATCAGGGAACCGGAGACCAGCTCAGTGTAGACTGAGACTGTCTTGTGTGCAGGGATGGTGATGGCAGACCACATTCAGGAACAGAGTCACTGAGAAGGAGCATGAAGCAGAATGATTGAGTACAAGTAGATGGCACAGACCCATACGTCACCCTGAAGGCAGCAT
The DNA here is from genome assembly GCA_021432705.1 of Caranx ignobilis. Taxonomy (NCBI): domain Eukaryota; kingdom Metazoa; phylum Chordata; class Actinopteri; order Carangiformes; family Carangidae; genus Caranx; species Caranx ignobilis. The sequence continues at coordinate 30,391,626 of MU270014.1, forward strand.
CATTGACTGAATTTGATTCAGGCAACTGTAAGTAACCAGGTAGAGGCCAATGAGCAGCAAAATAACATTTTTTAACTCTGTTCTCCTGAGAAGAACTGAACATCAGTCAGTGCACCGACCTGACTTGAGGAGGACCCTCTCTACCTCCTGAGTCACAGCTGCCCCAGAAGAAAGGGGAAATGCGCATCTGCCAACAAATCATGAAAGAGTCACTTGTGAGTAAGTGTGATCAGATGGAAATCCACAGTCTTACTCACAACTGATGGTAAATCAGCTGACTGTCTTGGTTTTTCTCTGGACTACACACAATACAACATGTTAAATAGCTGACACATAGTGTAATACTGGCAGCAGGTCTTTTATACTTCTGGAGAGAGACACAGCTTCTCCTCTGCTATGTGCTATATTTCTCCCTGCGCATGTGCTAATTACATGTATGTTCTGGGTGAGGGGGGATGGAGCCTGTTCCTGTGTTGTTCGTGCGTGAGTTTGAGTAAAGTCATGAAAACTTGGAGTTGTCGTCTTAGTTATTGAACTAACATATTCCCTGTCAAAAAACAAACAAAAATCTCAGGTTAGCTAGATACTATCTTCATCTGATCTGATTATGGGATCATCATGGAGTGGATGATCCAAGAATGGCCTTTAACCTCCTTAATGTGGTGGAGAGATACATACTGAAGATGTCAAAGGCCAATCTTAACAACTCAGATCATCCATTCCATAACACCTTTAGTAGTGGACAGCTTGACAGTTTGACCCCCACCCTGAAACGTTGTCTCGAAAACAAAGAAAGTCTTTCCCAGACCGGATGTAATCATTTTGTGTACTTTGTTCTACCTGACTTCCTCTTGAAATGTTACATGTCTGATGGTATCAGTGCGAGAAGTACAAAGGTCTAAGTAGTTCATTGTCATGTTAAAAGACCCCCTGATGATCAAAGGTCCTCAGACGTGAATAGCATTGCCATGTAAATTTCTATTTGATACATGATTTAGAAGTGTCTCTATTCTGGTTGGGTATTTAAGGGAGAGCAAGAACCTCTCTCTTTTGAGTTGATCTGCTTACCAGAGCTCCCACACATCAGGTGTGTTACAATACTTGTTGGCTGTATTTTTAACTTTGGACATTACAATAAACTGGTATGTTAAGCATTCATTCCTAATACTGCCTTGTTGAGACTTTTGTTCTAAGTAGTGAAGGATCTGTTATCAGATACCTCGTAGGTCTTTAGTTATATGCTAAGTTTCACTGGGTAACACTCACACCCTTAACCTCTGAGTTGAATAGAAAAGATTGAGTATCATGTTCTGTAATTATTTACATATGTTCTATAACCTCTGAATATCTCAACCCAGGTGTCAGGGCTGTTCTTCTATGTTAAGAAGGTCACTGAGTGGTTTAAGTCTATATCTGCCATCCCTGAACTGAGATAGGGACTAGTTAAATACTGTATCCCAAAGACCTTAGTTATATGGTAAGTTTCACTGGACGCTGTTCACACCCTTAACCTCTGAGTTGGACTGACAAGATTGACTATCATGTTCGTAAACCTCTGATACTTCAACCCAGGCATCAGGGCTATTCTTCCATGTTAAGAAGGTCACTGAGTGGTTTGTTAACCTATATCTGCCATCTCTGAACTAAGACTGATGTCAGATCTCTTAATAGCAGAATTGAAGTCTTAAAAGGCTTATATTCTTAATTACTGGTTAACTATTAATTCTCACCAATATTTAATGGTAAAGTTATCTTTAGGTAAATGGAGTCAGATTGAATAGATTAATGACTTTACTTTGATAAACCTCATCTAAACACCGGAAGGACAGAATACGTGTTGGGGTGATAATAGATAAATGTCTCTAAATATCTCCTCCCCTACATGGCTCCTCTCTCTCCGATGCAGGATAGAGAGATACAGAAGATCCTTCACACCTACAGCCATCAGGCTTTTTAATGCTTTTAATACTTCTTCTAATAGATGAGCTGCCTGTTACTCCACTACATTTACTAAGCTATGAGTTCCCACATAAGACCATTAAGCATTGCTGGTTTGTGTTTCACGTCCTTCGTGTGTTCCCTGTTTGTGTGATGTCTTGTCATGTCTGGCGTGTTAAAGTATATTTTTGGGCTTTTTTGCCTTTATTTGATAGCACAGTATGAGAGAGACAGGAAATGGGGAGGCAGAGAGAGGGGTAATGACATGCAGTGAAGGACTGCCCGATGCGGGATTCGAACCGGGGCCGTCTGCAGCGAGGATTATAGCCTCTGTATATGGGGCGCCTGCTCTACCCATTATACCACAAGGCGCCCCATTTCCTGTTTTATTTTGAAGTCCATGTCTTCCCTCTTTCTTCCTGCCAAGTTTCCTGCCTCTTGTGATTACCTAATGTGTCTCACCTGTTTTGATTACCCCACCTGTGTATTTAAACCCTACGTTCTGCCTTTGTCTTCATTCGATTGTCTGTTGCCTTGTCATTTGTCCCTGCTTTGCCCTCCTGTGCTGTTCCTCATTGTTCCCAGTCCCTCCAGTGAGCCCCCAGGTTTTTGGGTTGTACTTTCTTATTTCAGTTGTGTTCTTTTGCTTGGACTTAGGCCTGTTGATGTTTAAGTTGCTACTTTGGTTTTGAATTATTTGGTGTTCCAATATACAGGTGCATCTAAATAAATGAGAATATCATGGGAAAGTTCATTTATTTCATTAGTTCAATTCAAATAGTGAAACTAATATATCTTATGGATTCATGACAGACAGACTGAAATAAATTTCATGACTTTTTCTCTTTTAATTGTAATGATTGGCTTACATTTAATGAAAACCCCAAATTTAGTATCTCATATAAATAGAATATTACATCAGACCAATTTAAAAAATGATTGTTACAGAATTGTTGGTCTTTTGGAAAGTATGTCCATTTATATGTACTCAATACTTTGTTAGGGCTCCTTTTGCTTGAACCACTGCATCAATTCGGCATGGCCCAAACGCTGAAGGCCGCTATCAAAGCAACCTTTGTGCAAAGCTTTTCAAATCTAACCATTCCAAATCAGATATTCTCTATAAAATATATGATTCAGTCATAACACAGTAAATGTTTAGCAGTTTGTCACATTCATTTATGAATGCAATGTACTATTTCAATGGCAGTATAAATGAAGAGTCTGTCATTAATAATTAATACTGTATGCAGCCTTTCCTTTCAAGTAGGACTTCCAAAATCACAAACCATATATATACAGTTGTGCTCATAAGTTCACATACCCTGGCAGAATTTATGATTTCTTGGCCATTTTTCAGAGAATATGGATGATAACACAAAAACTTTTTTCCACTCATGGTTAGTGGTTGGGTGAAGCCATTTATTGTCAAACAAGTGTGTTTACTCTTTTCAAATCATAATGACAACAGAAACTTCCCAAATGACCCTGATCAAAAGTTTACATACCCCAGTTCTTAATACCTTGTATTGCCCCCTTTAACATCAATGACAGCTTGAAGTCTGTTGTGGTAGTTGTGGATGAGGTTCTTTATTTTCTCTGATGGTAAAGCAGCCCATTCTTCTTGGCAAAAAGCCTCCAGTTCCTGTAAATTCTTGGGCTGTCTTGCATGAACAGCACGTTTGAGATCTCCCCAGAGTGGCTCAATGACATTGAGGTCAGGAGACTGAGACGGCCACTCCGGAACCTTCACTTTATTCTGGTGTAACCAATGACAGGTGGACTTGGCCTTGTGTTTTCGTTCGGATCGTTGGAACGTCCAAGTGCGTCCCATGCGCAGCTTCCAGGCTGATGAGTGCAAATTTTCCTTAAGTATTTTCTGATAACATGCTGCATTCATCTTGCCATCAATTTTGACCAAGTTTCCTGTGCCTTTGTAGCTCACACATCCCCAAAACATCAGCGACGCGCCTCCGTGTTTCATAGTGGGAACAGTGTTCCGTTCATCATAGGCCTTGTTGACTCCTCTCCAAATGTAGTGTTTATGGTCGTGGCCAAAAAGTTCAATTTTGGTCTCATCACTCCAAATTACTTTGTTCCAGAAGTTTTGAGGCTTGTCTCTGTCCTGTTTGGTGTATTGTAAGCGGGCTATTTTGTGGCATTTGCGTAGTAATGGCTTTCTTCTGGCGACTCGACCATGCAACCCTTTTTTCTTCAAGTGCCTCCTTATTGTGCATCTTGAAACAGCCACACCACATTTTTTTCAGAGAGTCCTGTATTTCAGCTGAAGTTATTTGTAGGTTTTTCTTTGTATCCCTAACAATTTTCCTGGCAGTTGTGGCTGTTGGTCTACCTGACTGTGGTTTGGTTTCAACATAATCCCTCACTTTCCACTTAATCAGAGTTTGAACAGTGCTGATTGGCATTCTCAGTACCTTGGATATCTTTTTATATCCCTTTCCTGTTTTATACAGTTCAATTACCTTTTCCCGTAGATCCTTTGACAGCTCTTTTGCTTTCCCCATGACTCAGAATCCAGAAACGTCAGTGCAGCACTGGATGAAAGATGCAAGGGTCTGTAGGGAGCCCAGAAACTCAAAGACCTTTTGTGCACACACATTGATTACAAGCAAACAGGTCACAGGTGAGGATGGTTACCTTTAGCTGTCATTCAAACCCATGTTACCAGCCCAAAATCACCAGGGTATGTAAACTTTTGATCAGGGTCATTTGGGAAGTTTCTGTTGTCATTATGATTTAAAAAAAAAGTAAACACACTTGTTTGACAATAAATGGCTTCACCCAACCACTCTGAAAAATGGCCAAGAAATCATAAATTCTGTGAGGGTATGTGAACTTATGAGCACAACTGTAGTCCCGTATCACAATATTGATATTCTGGCCAACAACCAGTGTCTTTCATAAATGACAGAATACTTTGTTAAGTGTCCACAGCAACACAGGCTATTACCTGAAAACATCTTCGCAGATGACTAGGTTGTTTTTTATGGGCATTGTGGAGTTTTTTATGGGCATTGTGGAATGACCAATCAACGGCTACAACGTTGATTGGCTACAACATGGGTGACCACAAACATCGACGACTTTTCATTCTGGTGCATATGGACCTTCTGTCCCATGTAGTCTGCTTGGCATGGTATGGGGTTGCGGGCACCCTTAAAAAAGACACAAAAATAATGGAACAATTCCATATCCTACAACACCATCATCAACAACATCCTAGTCCTATACTCTAAATGGGCTGATAACTGTGGCACCCTGGACACTTCAGGAGTCAAATGCTATTCCCATAATTGAATCTTATTAGCTTCTGTATTAATTTGGCCTCCCCCTTTGATTGTCTTCTTATTGTTGTTGTTTGGATGCTTGTGTGTGGGTTAGTGTAGTGGTGCTACTTTCTGCCAGTAGATGGCACTAGCAGCCTGTTGATGGTGCTGTGACTCTTCCTCAGAGGAAGTACACTCACTCCAGTTTTAGAGCAAATAGTGACAATGGTGCTGCGGAATACTCAGAGTACTGTTTTCTGTTATTCCATGTGAAAAATGTGCACACAAATACCAATTTTGATCAACCTGGTTGTCTTGAGCTACATTTACATTCGTTATGTGTACAGTGATAAAAAAGTACCAGGCAGCTAACATCGGCTGCTACAGTTAGCACGTCAGCTCATTAGCGTCATAGTTTCGTTCTGATTGACTATCTACTGTATTGTGAATCAGATTGTAGGCCTATGTTGATGTATTACACGGTTCCAATTAATGCTGCATTCTAACAGACCATAGTTAAGTATAACACATTGTTGCTAGGGACACCACTGATCAGAGGAGCACAGAGGAAAAGACTTTAATGAGGTTAATGAGGGACTACGCAAGATATTTACCTTATTTACCTTAAGACCATGTCTTATCTAACCATCACTAACTGATGTTAGATAAATGATTTGTAAATGAAAATGATAAATGACCCGGTGTCTCAGCTCTTGTCTTGGTGGCACAGTGACACTGACGTGCCCCTTAACCCATAATCTCTTGTTTAAACAAATAGTCACACACACCGTAATGCGTAAATGGTAATCCACTGATCCAAGGATTGATTTCTCAACAGCTTCATTGAAAACAAATGCACGCGGTGGGAGGAGAGTTGGCAAAACTGCTAAAAAAGTGACTGGACTTGCAGACACGCTGAATGATGCAATTTAAGTCATATTTTGATTAACATTATGTCTCAATTTAATTATTTTACTCGCAAGACATGTAATAAGTGGGATAATGTAGAGTGAAGAGGTTACACTGCTTTTGTGTCGCTCCTCATCAACTCATACCACTGTCTCTCACTGACTCTGTATCTCCCACCTCTCCACTCCTCTGCTCTCCTCCTCTCCACTCCTGTCATCCTCTCTCCTTTTAAACTTCTCTAAACTCCTCTCCATGACTCCTCTCTTCTCTCCTCCACTGATCTCCACACCACACACATACACAAGCTAAAATACATGACATAATATTGGACAAATTGTGCTTTTCTTTACAAAGTTGGTCCGCTTGTTTTTTTTTGTTTGTTTTTTTTTTTTTTTTTTTTAAAAAAAGCAACGTGAATACGAACGGCACCAAGTAAAAACAAATTTGGTCCACACCAAACTGAACTGAACTACTGGACTTTACTGGTGTGAATACGCCTTAAAATATAATTCTGCTTTTTGGACGTGTTATTTAGCCTTTATTAAAAATATCAAATGGTTAAAAGGGGTCTTGGTCGCTACCTTGATCAGTCCGTGTAAAAAAGTATAATCCGTTTTCATGTCAAGAACCAAAAACGAGCCCTTTTTTTTTAATTTTTCGTTTTAAGACAAAAACCAAAAAACTGAGGAACTAACTGTTTTATGGGGGAAAAAATGACAAGCATTTTCAGGAGGAGGAGACCACTGAACTTTATGAAAGGGTGGCTGTGGCGCATGAGTCGTTCACTAACCAGAACGTCGGTTGTTCGATTCCCGGCTCCTCCAGTCAGAATGTCGAAGTGTCCTTGGGCAAGACACTGAACCCATACTTGCCCTCCGGATGTGTGAATGATTAGCCCCCCTCTCTGTCTGCCAACAGAGCTGTATGAATGTGTGTGTGAAAGGGTGAATGTGACCTACAATGTAAAGCGCTTTGAGTGGTCCGAGAGACTAGAAAGCGCTATATAAGTGCAAGTCCATTTTCCATTTACCATTACCATTCTTGGCATAAGAAGGTTCTCCAGACAAAGGCTTGGAGACAGGCAGCATGCTGGGATACTTAATGGTAGAAGGTGAATGATAGAGTAAAAGCTATGAATTAGAGACTGCTGCTTCACTGTTGTCACTCTAAATCATCGTCTTGACAGTAACAGCCTCTCTGAAGATGCCTGGATGAGCCGCGGCCTTATAGCTATAGCTTTAAGTAGCCATTCATTAGACACAGCAGCACTACTTAGCAAACTTTTACTTCTCAGTGTCACAGATACTGTTTGTGAATCATACAGAGGACCAAGGGCTCCTCTGGAGCTCCTGACAGTATAAAGGACAGTGTTTGTACATTTCAAGCCCCTCCCCACAGGCTTTGATCACGCATGTTCAAAGACTGGTGCACTACAAGCACCTGGAACTTCCTTGTGGTTTATAAGGTGCAACCGTGTGGCAGAAATGATAATAATAGTTATTATTTCCATTTACAGCAGTTTGAAAGGTGGGTGTCAGTGTGGAATCTGAACATGACCGTTAGGCTGGAGGAGCAGCAGGAACAGTGGATATAGGATTCTCAAGACAAGGAAAAGAAAACACAACCATCGGCTTTATTTACAATGCATTTTAGGTATCAAGGAGATTTCAGACTGCTGATAGTACCTTCATTTATTTTTAAACTGGTTACATTTTTGAATCAGAAATACTCTTACAGAAAGCGTAAGAGTATTTCTGATTCATGACTCTGATTCAAGTCATAATTTACTTCTGAATACTAGATATAAATATAGATCAATGGTTGTCACAACACACCTGAAATATAAACCAGCATCACAATGTAATCAAAGTATTAACCACACTATTACTTTTTGCATTTAAATGCTGAAACTTTGCAACACGGCCGAGCTTCCTCAGTGGACATGCAACACAGATGTAGGGAGTTGACTAAGCTAAAATCTAAATTATGCTAAAGTTTCATAGTTTCCCTCCTTTTCTCCATAAATGTGTGGTAGTTTTGTAAGTGAGTTCCATCTGCATGCTTTTTATTGCTGCTGTAAAGTGGATGCAGCTTGTAACCAGTGTAACCAGTTCAAAGAGGCATATTTCAATCAGGGAGGAGGCCATGCTCATAGAGACATTTATTTCAGTAATTAAAACATCGTTGACACTGACCCCCTGAGTGAGATCACTTTATAGGGGTGAGACCTTGTGAATTGCAAGCATTCTTGAAGTCCCCAGGGGAGCTTTAGACAGTGGTGGTGGAGAGGAGGAACAGGACACACGGCAGTGACAGCAGGAAGACATAATTGTAAGGCTGCAGCAGGCAGAAGCCGTGGGCCCATCAGGCTCAGAGACACTGGCCTCAATGTGAAGGAATGTACTTGTTGTGATATCACCAGGCCTGGTCATCTCTCTCTCGCTCTCGCTCTCGCTCTCGCTCTCTCTCTCTCTCTCTCTCTCTCGCTCTCTCTCTCTCTGAATCTTTCTGTTCACCCAAGTGAACTAACCCAAGTGAAATACATACATAAAAATATCACAGGTCAATTTTAAAGGTCATTGGGTGAACTTGTTAGTAAACAGCTTTCTTTAGGTTGATCACACTCATGAGAGTGGTGAGACTGAACCAACAGTGGTGAGCCTTAAAACCAAAGCACTGCTGGAAGCTGAGAAATGATAAAAAAACACAGAGGTGAGGGAAACTGCAGAGTTGGGTAATGATCTTTGGGTTTGGGTTCATCACTAGGGAGCGATCACTTTCACAGAGCACATAGTGATTTAAAAGTCTCATATAGTATGAAGGTAGATATCCATGTGTGGTTTGACTACAAAGCAGAGAAATACACACAGCCTGTATTCAGAAACGGAGCCTTCAAACATCTTTGTGATATAACTAGACATTTACCACCCTCACTTTACACTCACCTGGACCCACCAACCTATTTTATCTTCCCCTTCATTATGCACACAACACCAAGTGGTCATTCCTTTGCTGAGTGAGCAGCTACAGGACAGAAAAAGATGCAGAAACACTCATTCACTGTATGTTGCATCCTCATCTAAAGTCATATGGACCATCTGTGTGAAATTATATTTTCCCGGGTCACACTGATGTTGACCTTTGAATACCAAATATAATCAGCTCATCCTTGAATGCTTGTGCTAAATTTTAGAAGTTGCATTAACCCTTTACAGACAGCTCATAAAGAAGAATGAGATGGATGGATGGACAATCTAAGAGCAACATGTCTTTGGCTCTGGCTGTTTGCTGGTGCAGAGACAGGTATATGTTAATAGCACATCAGACTAGTGTGGACTAGAGAGACCGATGCATAAGAACTGATGAAGCTGCTTGGATAAGAGGCGAAACGTCTTCCACAGACAAATACAAGTCCAGTTTCCTTTGATTCAATTTGAGAGAGAGATAACAGTGACCTGGATGAATGAGAACATTCACAGACAGATCTATTAACAGATACCTGAATCCTGTGAGTCCTCACAGCTTCTAAGTTACACAAAATATTATACCCTGCCCAGAGGAGGACAAAAAAAGTACATGAAAACAGAAAAACATCTAACCATTGCAGCATCAGTCCAACTGTAGTGTTATCAGCTCTGATGCAGACAAAGGCTCCTCCTGGGTGAAGAAAGTACATGATTAATGGTTAAAGTGGAACTAAAAAGTGGTGACATGGCACAATGCTTTTTCATAATCATACACTGAGTGTCAGTGGGGGTGAACTCATCTCACTTCAAAGCTACATGATTTCCTCCATTTCTGCGGCTCACCACAGAACCAGCAGTCAAACAGTGTGGCTTGAGCACAAAGACTCTCTCTGTTCTCTGAGTTCTTCCACTGCTGTCTGCTCAGGGATCGTCTGTTTCAGCTCTGCTTGGGGCCTCACCGCTCTACGCTCACACTGAGAGTTTTCGAGACACACACATTCGGTAACTGAACCTTTGAACAACACTTACACTGAGAAATGTCTCCTTAGAGACACATCACCACCCTGACAACGTCCCCTTTGAGAAGCAGAGGGTGACTGCAACAAATAAAGTGAGGGAGGCCTAATAATAAACTGTCCAAGGAGAGGCACACGGTTCAGGGGGGAGGCATGAACAGGCAGACAGGGTCAAGTCGTCAGACAGGGTGGAGGAAGTGACTAACATTTTCTCTCTCCTCGACAACTTGTGTTGAAGTGCCCTTGAGTGTGTAACTGGACCCTGATGTGGTCTCAGGGAGCTGCTGCTCAGTTAGAGAGCACAGTGTGGTTGAAGAAAGAAAAACTTGCTTGCAAAATCTTTTCTTTCCACAGATTTTGTTTAGTTTTCGGAGCACATTGCACATCACATCTACACAACGTGCCTGTTCTCATGACATAATTTCCTTTTGATTTTTTTGGTCAGCCAGTGTTTTGCTCATGCTCATTTTCTAGATCTATTCACTGCCCACATTAGTGGAAACCACAGACCAAATCTGTGTGCAGTTGCTTATTACATGTGTCTTTGAACCAGCATTCAATTTTCAGAACAAAGTAAATTTGCATGATGCAAACTTTGGCAAACAATTTTTATACAAATTTGTGCCATTGACCAATTTTAACTTGACTGTGCTGAGACAGAGAGAACCATGCAGTGCAACATGGGGAAACCTATCATATTAGCTTAGTCTCACTGTCCACTTTTACAGGATAGTAGGTCTTAGCCACCTTGTTAATTGATCCGGGTGGTCAGCCATCTGAGTGTCTGTGTGAACAACTGTCAGTCAAGGGCTTGGGAAACAGGTGGGTGGGCAGATTTGACAGGAACTGAATGGGTACCATTTTTGAGTTGGGTGTCCAGCTCTAATGAGACGTCTCAGAGCCATGAGACTTTCCACTTTTTGGAAGAAATGCAACCTTCCACCATGACGTCATCTGAAGGCTGAAGCAGCATTTTTCTCTTCAACCCATGTTCAATGAAAACACTGGTTTGGTGTGTCATTGTGGATGTGGATATGGTGTGGGATGTGTGCCTGTGTGTGTATGTGTGTGTGTGCGGGGTGGTAACATCCCACTCACACTGCGGCCACTTACCAATAAAACGCAACCAGGCTTCCGACCAATTTTTTTTTTTAACCCTTTCATATAACCTTGGATGTCATGGTTATAATAATAAACATGCAGACTGTACCAGCCATGTATTTGTTGCTATGGTTACTACGATAACTGTCATGCCTTGGTTAGATTTAGGAAAACATGGTGCTTTGAGTTAAAATAAGCACTTGCTCACTATTACACACATCCATCCAATACAACATCCTCCTGATGTGGACTTTGTCTTTTTATACCACATCACTGCACTTCTACTTTCTCCCATCATGAAACTGTAACATGATGGTATGGATCTTCTTGGTAAAAGAAAACAGCTACATGTACACAGATCAACAGCTTTTACTTCACTTCACAGTTTGGCTGTGTCCAAAATAACACACTAATTACAGTGGACTGTATAGTAAATATGCCATTTTGAAACACTGTCAAATGTATAGGCCTAGTGAGTATTAATATACCCTATATAGAGAACGTATAGTATCCAATGCAGTGTGAAAAGTAGTTTTGCCTATGGTCAGTATTGTGGTCACAGTGAAAGACAGCAAACATCAACAACAGAGAAGAAATTTTATTTTGAAAACCCACCAGATGGACATTGATCTGGAATGTTTTAATTGTGACAGTAATGACGTAAATAACTGCATGGTGGAGTAGTGTCCACAAGTGTTTTTTCATCTTACCAATGAGCTCAGTATATAGGCCTCTGTATAGAATTCCCTAGATAGAGAGTGGGGAGAAGTGAATGAGTGAGTGGTTTCGGACACAGCCTTCATCGCTTCACAACATAAACTTCCTGTCTCTTCTAGTCACATGTCACTCACCTGACCAATGACAGACAGGGAGGACCTAAGCTCAGGTAGATGTGAGAAGAACCACACTGGCTGATTCCAGAGATTTCTCTTGTAGTATTGGAACTCAGATGTATACATTTCACCTTGTCAATATGAGGACAATTAATATACAAACATATACCATCATGTTTATGAAGCTATCTTAAATATCAACACTGTCATGACTGCAGGGGAAATGCAGGACCCAAACGCAGACAAAGACACAGGGCAGTAGGTACAAATTTGAAAAAAAGGTCAAAAAAAAAAACAAAAAAAAAAAAACTCAAAAGGTGTCCAACAAAAGATGGGTCGCACAAAAAGGGAACACAAAAGGGGGCTCCCAAAAAGTGCAGCAGAAAAACCCCAAAGAAACCAAGTACTCAAAGGTAGGGCTACACGGAGGAGAAGACACACCGACAAGACCATGAGGATGACAAGGTGGATGAGACAGGCTGGTAAAGACAAAAAGGACACAGGGTTAATGAGGAATGAGACACAGGTGTGGAAAATGAAGACAAAGCTAGAGAGGGCACACAAGAGGGCAGGAAGAAGACAAGGTGATTTCAAAATAAAACAGGAGACCTCAAACTGAAGGACATGCCAGAAACCACCAACTGAATTTTACTGTGTAAAATGTTTAACTTTTAAGACCTGTAAATATTAACTGTATGTGGTCCAGCAACACAGTTTAACTGAGGGTCCTAATAACCTGCACAGGTGACCTATACCATTTTTACAGGGGAACAGTCATATATTGTTATTTACTAGAAGTTGAAGTATAATGTATAGGACTGTGTAAACATAAATGTCACTGTTTGCTGCAAATCTTAAGAGCAGAGAACAACGGTGTGCTCTGCTTCCTGTCCAGCAGAGATAACCTCACAGCAGTAATCAACAGACACATGTTTCCTCTCTCTCGCTCCTTTCATGTGACATCTCCACAGCTCTTTGTTTTCTTTGTGTTTTTGGGTGGGTTTCCAATTTGGCCTGCTGTCACAAGTGTCTGGTTACTAAGAGATAATCCACCACTACCTGTGGGAGAAGACAGCAGCAAAGATACATGTGAAATTATTTTATCCATCTGTCTCTGCTCTTTGTTTGAGTGAACATTTGTGAGGTGAGATGGAAAATGTTAAGTGACGCTATACTCTCTGTTCTTCCATTTTCCCCACTTGCAGCCAAGAAAAGTTAGTATATATGAAATATTCTGGAAATTACTGAAGTCCTCACTAATGTGATAACAGTTTTGGTGTCTTTTTCCTTTTTCCATTTTGGTTGTGCCAAAAATCAACATCTGCAATCAACCAGCAGTGAAGGGACATCTGGTACATCTCTGTCTGAATCTGAGGAGCTCACTAGTTGCACACAGTAGCCATGTTGTTTCAAAGTAGTTGCTGGGGACCACATCTGGATCTCCAGCCCTGTCACTTTCCATATACCCACAACCTCCGGTAAAAGAGGGAAAGGTCCTCTGGGATTCTTTTTTCCACAGAGCTGATGCCCACACACCAACATGTGCAACAAAGAAGACAAAGAGGAGACAGTGGACCACAGATGTCTGTTTTTCTGATCAGATGTACCAGATGATGAACTTGGTGAGGGCCACCCCTCACACAGATGTATGTGTTATGCACTGATATGTGATATATTGTAATATACTATGATGTGCTGTGCTCTACTTTAGTGTGTCCTGATACAATTTCTGACTTTCAATGTTGAAATGTAAAAAAATCTTTGGACAATTGGGTCACACAGACATATAATAGTGGGACATAGCATTCTAAGTTTATGTATTAACACTGACTTAATGTATGAGGACAAACAAATGCCTTTATTCTGAGGATTTCATTTTACTTTTCATTCAAGTACAAACTGCAATACATTGGATGATTGCATGTTTAATTTTCCATTTTAATACTTTTTTTTTTTAAATTCATGGGTTGTTAGAAGTTAGAGTTCATTACATATGCATTACACTGGAGTAGGATCATTGCTTTCAATTATACTGTATATGTAACCAGTCCAGGTTTAAGTGAGGAGGATGTTTCAGAAACCAGCAAGTAGCAAAAGAAACACCTGAGTAGATTATTACTTTGTATAATTAGCAATCTGGCTCTTCTGTTGAATAAAACTGCATGACATCTCTCAACAGTGTAAAGTCTAGGAACCGCTCAGGAGCTTCTGGCAGGCTGATCCAGGAGGAGCTGAGCTAAGCTGAGGCATCTTGCTTCTTGAAGCTGAGGTCCTTGTGACCTGTGGTTGACTCAGTGTGTGTGTGTGTGTGTGTGGGGGGGGGAGGAAATAACATACACAGACACAGAGCCACATGATGACTGATTTGTATCTGTGACGCATTCCTCTCAACATAGGGATATTTTCCCATTGCACTGAGAGCCCCTGGGGAAAGGGTTAATCCTCTCTGAAGATTGATACGACCCTGCTCTTCTCTGCTTCCTCTGCTTTTCACTTCAAACAGACTCAGAGTAATTGCCACTGACATTCAGCTAAACACTGAATCTACTGTGTATTTTTCCCATGATATGGCTTTTATTGCAATCTATTAAACAAACTGATTTCTCCTCATCAGGCTCAGTTAAGTCAACATATGGCAATTATTACCAATTAGTAACCCTGCTCGGCTAATTAGGAGCCCTGGCCATTATTGTTGAACAGGCCTCAACCCTTTGCGATGATTTATATTTTTATTAGTAAAGCTGTTAACTAAAATGTTGATTAGTTTATTAGGCATCTGCTTTTTGTAATCTGTTTAATTGCCTCCATTAATCAATATGAAATCTCTCCTCTGAACCACTGGGCAGCTAGATATTTGAAGTGTCTGGAATCCCTCTGTCTCCATTTTAGGTCAGTCTACAAAGTGTTGCTCATGAGTAGATTTCCTGAAATCTGTAAAGTTCTGAGATTAGCTCTGAATAACATTTTTCAACATATACATTTTTTAAATGATTCATACAAATGTTTTCTGATCAGCTACCTCTAGTTTTTAGTTTAGCTGAGTTTGGGCAATTGAAACTATCTAGTTAACCTTGTTGTGATTACTGTAAATGACACCACCATTGATTGTTGAGACAGGATGTGAAAGGAAAAGTAATTTTATCAAAGTCCTCAATAACTTTTCAGGATTTCTTTTATGTTCAGTGAGCTGTAAAAAATGTTCATTAAAACCATATCAAAAAGCAGTGAACTGTGGTTCCAAAATACCAAGGTGACCTCTGAGTTCTTCAACAAACAAATCAGTAGGGCTCAACTCAACTCAACTCAACTCAACTCAACTCAACTCAACTCAACTTTATTTATAACGCACAGCCATCAAGCATTTAAAAACCCAGCATTATTAGAAAGCGTCGAACAACGATTCAACAGCAGTAGAAGACAAACTGCTGTACAATGATTATGCAACAATCAACCCCCACCCACACACACAAAAACACACAGCACTACAAACCAAATGATTAAGTTTGATGACTGAAACTTTTCACGCTGCATCGCTTCAAGAGTCCAGCGGGTCCTATATGGGTCCTACTCTGCAGCGGGGCACAGTGGTCTAGAGGGTCGTGTGAGTGGACCGTTCCTGTTCCTGTATTTCCCCTGTGGGATGAATAAAGTATCTTCTATTCTAAAGCCCCCTCCCCTTTGATTTGTCATCAAAAGAGTTAATCCAGAAGTAGGCTGTGATTAACAGACACAAAGATTCAATGGACTGAGCAGTAACAGATCCATATGTTCCAAAACATAATCATGTTTAAAACTGCTCTATGGCTCATGTGGAAATGACATGTTATCCCTGATGTTATTTCCCAGTCCTGCCTCAGAGAAGTGGCTCTGATGAGTCCCGATGATACAGAGGAACAGTCACACAGGTTGTGCTGAAAGAGCTGATATTGAAGCCTCATTGCCACATGTTTTCCAGAATGATAATTATTCTTTGTGCTCCCTCCACATATACATGCCAATATTTAGATGGAGAGCACTCATATTAAACAGTCCTGTTTGAGCATCAGGCTTCATCAAATGCATCTATAGGGCTCAGTGGGATATTTCTGTCAATATAAAAATGGATGCGGATGACTACTGACTGAGAATGAAGGCAGTGGAAATCCCAGGATACATCATTAGAGCACCTGTTCATTGTGCTTCTCTAACAGCTCCCAGTATTGAGGAAGGAGGATATAAGATTTATCGATTACACTTCTCCTCCTCACCTCTCTTTGCTGAGGTAATTTAAGATGAGGGTGACTGCTCTTCAAGCAGCCTTGTGGTTCACCCTCTCATACCATATTTTGGAGAGGGAGGGATGAATATGTCCAGAGGCGGCCTTTTTTTTTTTTTTTTTTTTTTATAAGCACAGAAATCTGGAGCACACACAACCCTGCAGCTGGCTTAGTTTATTGTATGTCATCTCACAAAACCCCTGAGTATAACCTCATGAAATTGTGCCATCCAACCTCAGAGTGTCTGAAAATACTGTGAAATGTTCTGTCGTCTTCCTGGGAGATGAGGACATGTCTGTGAGTATGTGTGTTAGCTCACAGACAGGCGTCTGACTGGATACAGTATATGAATGTATGGAGTGAAAACAACAAAGCATGGATTAGGGATCAATTTACCTGACAGGAAACACTGAAGACAGAGCTCTGCAGTCTGCACATGAAGCAACGATTTCCAGCTCACGTTTTAGCGACATGCCATTTTTTAACATGTTATGTTTTTGTTGAGAGAGCCTTATAACATTCCTAGTTAAAAAAATAAAAATAAACGAATAATAAAGAATGTACTTCATCTTTGATTAGTCCATTCATTATTTTCTCTCAGCACAAAATCCATACCACTTACTTGAGATGACCCTTTTTGAAGGTAGAGTCTGTAGGATTTACCTACAAAGCTAAATATAGACTCATACAAAAGAAATCCTGCTTAATCATCACCTGTGGGCTTCTACTCATGTGTGGTGGTGACTGTGTCTGTGTTTTCCCCAGCCAGTGACAGAGCACAGGTAAAGTTGGGTGTGTGGCGCTGTGGGCTTGTAGCGAGTGGATGCCATCAAGCAGGGAGAAACTGCAATAAACAAACCTACAGACTCTTTAACAGTTTACAGTTTTCAGAGGAACCTATATGGGCCATTCATGTTGCTTATTTTGAAAAAGTGTCTGCAGTATTTCTGTGTGCCTCCTTGTCAGGGTCCTTCAGAACTGAGAACATGCTCAGGCTTCCACTGGTTGGGGGGCTTCTTTCCTGTTGGTTTTTTGCACACTTGAATGTGTTCTAAATGTTATTGGACAAAAAGGGATGAAATTCCACAAATCAAATAAAAGAAAAATAAGAAGATCTGTAGTAAAGTCCATGAACACACAGAAAAACAACAGCCATCATGAAGCTGGTGTTATATGAGCAACACAGATGATCTGATGTCTGGGCTTCCTTTTCCTCTGTCCTGTCTGTCAACAGGTGACACATTCAGGAAGCACTCTGTCACTGCAGTCATGTTTAAACCCGAGGGCAAGTGACTTTTAAAGCAAGAGATTGTGTGAGCTAGGTTGATTAAAATGTTAAGTCCATCTCATGTGTCAATTCAGCAGAACAGCCTGAAACCTTTCACTGACATGCCTCATGAATACAAAGCATGGTCACAGCTCTGAGAGGTTGTACTTAATATGCTGCTAATATTTTCATAGTTACAATACCAACATGGGCGGCTCAGGAGGTAGAGCGGGTCATTCACTAACCGGAAGGTCGGTTGTTCGATTCCTGGCTCTACCAGTCCACATGTCGAAGTGTCCTTGGGCAAGACACTGAACCCATACTTGCCCTCCAATGTATCATCGGATGTCTGAATGATTAGCCCCCCTCTGTCTGCGAACAAAGCTGGGTGAATGTGCTTTGAGTGGTCTGACAGACTAGAAAAGCACTTGTGAGAGGGTGAGCACCCCCCCCCTTCTCATTGTCTCTCGTAGGGCACATGTTCAAGCTGGCGTGGCCTTTGCCCGACAAACAGCAACCTTGTCGGACCTGACCCTGACCCTTTCTCCTGGCCGATTTGGCCTAACTCTTGGCCCTATTTAAAGGAGCTTCATTCGGCTCCTTGGAGCTCATGAAGGAAGGTGTGCTGACCTGTTGTGAGGTTCGGATGTGGCTGTGTTCTTCTGCCAGATTGTTGTCCTTCCGTGTGTGTATGTATGGGTGTTTTTTTTTGGAATAAAGAGAAAACCTTTTGCTGGCACCTGAGCTTCCCTGGTTCCTGTTTCAACCTCCATCTGAGTCCAGTCCTGCTGGATCCCTGTACTCGTGGGGAGGCCACTCGGTCCCTCGCAGCGCTATATATGTGCAAGTCCATTTACATGTTGGTATATTGTTTACCTTTGTTACCATTTAAACTGAGCAATTTAGCTGGCTAACTATTACACCATTTGTGTCAATTACAAAGCGGCTGATGGGAGTGGCTGGCAGTCATATATCGAACAAAGTCTTAGACAAAGGAAAAAATAAATTTGATAATCTTGTAACATGAAGAGTCAGGTGATCACTGAAATTACAAAAATTGCAAAACCACCCAGCAGGTGTTGAGATATTTCAGTGATGGAGCAACAACAGCTTCATCAACATCAGTAAGATGCTCCGGGGTAAAATGAATCGTTAGACTTAGGTTTTTTTTCTGTCTTTCTGTCAAGCTTCGAGATGTTTTACAGTACGCGCCATGCAGAGGTTGCACTAGACTTTTTTGTTGTGTCATTTTGACAGGTCTTTTTACCCGTCACTTTAATTTTGAATTATTAATTGAATATAAATGTAACAAACAGGCTTGGAGACTCAAGTGCAGAAATCAGACTGATGGTCCACAGCTTCACAAAAACACACCTTTATTTCAGACTGGGCAGAGGTCATACACAGAAAGACAGTCCACGGAGCAAAAGTACAGGCAGGGGCAAGGCAACAGCAGAGTCAAAAACAGTCCAAATGTCCAACACCCACAAGCAAAGGTACCAAAACAGAGCAAGGCAAGAGCAGGGTCAAAATATAGGTCAAACATGGGAATACTTACACTGGGATGATGGATGATGAATGATTAGTGATGGCAACCAGGTGTGGCTGAGAACTGGCAGGAAACTTTACAGGAAGTGGAAGTGAAACACGGATGATACAGAGGTTAACAAAATAAAACAGGAAGTGAATTGAGTCCAGAAAATGTCTATTACTTAGGGAACAACAGTGTGTTCACCATCGATGTAGAAAGACATCAAGTTTGACCATGGGAGGATTTGTTTTTACTCGAGGAGAACCAACTAGTCCCCACCTGGACAGTGATGTTACTGAAGCTCAGCCTGCCTGCTATCATGGCAGCTAGCTAGTCCTTCTGCTAACAACAGTGACACTTATCCATAAACACAGAGATACATGATCAACTCCTCTCTGTTGTTCTGCTGTTTGGCTAAATAATGTCACGTAAAGGCCTAAATATGACAGTGACAGCAGGACACTCAGCTGCTGTGACATTTTACTGTGTCATACATCAAAACTAGACAATTAAGCTGATTAATATGTGCACTCTCCTCCAACTGGACTGGGGTGTTGATTGCAATCTGTCAAAATGACTGATGGCACTGGTTTAAAAAACCTGTCAGTGACACAGAATATTCGGTTACCGTGAGCCAACATGAGGTGTCTTGTCACCCCCTCACCTGAACCTGGGCATCTGCATGCATTTGCCCTCCATTGTTCAGTCCTGTCCAGTACTAAGTATATTACAGTGACAAGCAGTCTTTGGACATGGAGGTCCATAGTGTCTTTTGTACAACATTTCTCTTCAGGCTACATATGTGTTCAATATGAAAGTTTCCCTTTTGAGATCTGCAAAGCTTTTTTTTTTCTTTTTTTTGGGCAATTTTTTTCTCCATTTTAATGTTTTGCAGTTCAGTGCTCAGCCTGGAGGTTCAGCACAAATGCCTGAGCGGCTGAATCGCAGTGCTCATTCATGGAATATAAATAGAAGGCATCCTTTTTTTGCAGGATCCTTTGTGCTTCCTATCAGCTGGGCAGTGATGTCAGAGGGTTTGGGGAAGCCCTGGGTCTGCCACGGTCTAAGCTGGTGGAACAAAGCCACGTCAGTGGGGGCTGGTGGGGGAGGCAAGGGGGGTGGAAACCCAGCTGTCTGTCTCACAGTGCCACTATTGTTTCTTTGCCACTGTACCCAGACCGACTCTGAACTCCCCACGGCTCACATGAACAGGATTACTGACTTTGGTCCATCTCATTCTTTGGTCTATCCTCCATAAACAGAGTGTGTTATTGAACCCCTTCTAAAATGACTATGGCAGTGGGGGAAAAAAAAAAAAGAAGCTGACTCACTTCTCCAGTGCCCTGCCCTGGATTTCCATGTCTATAAATAAAGATGTGTTGGTACAAGGTATATGAGCAATAACATACATCTCTGGGATTAAATTATATTCTAGGTCATTTTAATACAGTGTTACATGCCAGGCCACAACTTCACTTAACCCCCTTAAATAGAGTGAGGGTACAAATAAAAAAACAGAGGTATTAGAGAAAGATAGGCACTAGACAAGGCTACACACAATGTGTAAATTCTACAATGGTGGAAACATCACATTCTATAATATACCTCAGTGTAAGTTTGATGGACAGAGGAAACCTTGAGAAATCAGATGTAACAGATGTATTACATTATGATGTGATAAAGAAAAAGTACAGGTGAGCAGCAGGGGAAAAGCTTTTCAGTCAGAGGAATCCCCTGCCCCTCCCCCTCCCTCTGACACAGAGAAGAACCATTGTGCAGAGAGAGGGCAGCTGGTTGGAGCGATCTCCTGAAGTGGAGCTGAAGGAGATTCTGCTCATCAGCCAGTGGTGGAGAGGTTATGAGATGTTCTCCATGATGTTCAGCAGTTCTACAGCAGAGGCTGTCCCCATGCAGCTCAGCCTCAGCCTTCCTGATCAGTTCGTTGAGTTTGTTGGCTCTGATGCTGCTGCCCTCACAGACTGCAGTCATATATTGAACTACCCACAACAGACTGGTAAAAGACCTGTAACATCTTGCTGCACACATTAAGGACCCCACAGAGAAAAATCGAGCTTTCAACCTTGTTAACGTCCATATGTTTTTTTTTCTTTCTTTTTTTTTTTTTTATGATAGAAGGGTTACATAATTCATGAGTGAAATAATTAGTCAAGACCATAAAGGCCACTGGGAACTGTAGTGAATCACTTACAGTCTCATAGAAATTGTTTCTGATAGGATTTTATTTAAGCTCCAGTCCTGTAACTACTGAGGATGGATAAGGGTTTGTGCTGACACCTTGTCAGCACAGAGAGCAGTCAGCATTAGCACAACATCCAACACTGTGTCAGCCACTTCCACTTACAAGCTAACAAACATAAACTAATGAAACATGTTTAGAGTAGATGAGCTTACAGATCCAGTGTTTATTCTTTATTTTTCCCACTTTTTTGTATAACCATCATATTAAACACTGCAGAGGGTTTTACAGAGTTAAGAACATATTTTGGGAGGAAGTGTAAGGGAGAGTCTGCTCTGTCTTCTCCTGTACACAGCTGGTGTGATATTTCCAGTCCACTCTGCTGTCAAGGTGGTCTTCGAATTGAAATAGTGTTTCTTTTTTGTTGTATTTTTGGTTTTATTCTGAAAACTGCGGTGAGAGAGAAAGGAGATGACATGCAGCACAGGTCCACAGGTAAGAACCTCAGACAATTTAGTCCTGGTTCTCCTGCTGTCCAGAACCATTTATGCTGCGTTTCCACTACATGGTTTTGGCTTGGCTCGGCTCGACTCGGGTACCAGGTACTATTCCTGGAGGCCGTTTCCATTACAGGATAGTACTGCCTTTAGACGCCTTTAGACGTCATCTTCAATGCGACACAGCTGACATTAAAAACAAAGTAGAAGAAGAAGAAGAACAACAACAACAACAGCAGCAACAACAACACGCACACAATGGAGGATATCGACAGGATGACACTGAATCTTTTCATTGGCCACCAAGGACAAAAATGTCTGAACCTCCTCAACCAACCACAGTGCTCTTTTGCAGGCTAGTATCATGGATGATGGATTAAAATTGGCGGGCCATGCATTGATGATGCAATGATGCTGACCAATCAGTGGTCTGCAATGTTAACACGTCACATTTTAGTACCTGTCCTTGTACATGTAAAATTTTACGAGTTCCAGTGTTTTTACAAGCCGATCCTGCACCTGAACTGAATCTGAACATGCTTGATCTTGCTCTTCAGTGTGCACACCACCTCAACATACAGCCCCCAACCCCCACCCCCACTGGCTCTGAGCCTTGTTGAGTGGGACACTCTTGGCTTTTGTCCTACCAGAAGTCTGGTCCTGTTATTATTCTGGCAGAAAGAGCAGAGAGCTGTAAATCATTTCCCCTGCCACGTCCAGAGGCCACTTCCTGCTACCATACCTGCAGCACTCCATGCTGCTGAACAGGCAGAGGTGCTGGACGGCCGTCAAGGGAATCTCCACTGTTATATAAGAGTTTTTCTGAGAGTCCACATGGAACAGACATGAATGTACCTGCATCCAGAACTGGCAACACTCAGTCCTGTACAGTTGGAAAAGTGTGAGAAACTTTGCGATTAGAAATGTAATGAACAGGTAGCTGCTACAGTGGTCAAGTACAAATGACATGAAATGTTCTAAAGGAAGTTCTCATGATCTGATTGATGGGATAAAAAATGATCAAAGTAAAACTATGACTTGTGCCACTGTATGCTGCTTGACGAGTCCACACTCTCAAAGTACAGTGCCCACAGATTAAAACCAACCAGCTCATAGTCATAGTTTATTATGTGAACCAAGTTCACAGTTACAAAAACTATATATTTTTTAGTAATTGATCATTCTTAATGAGAGCTGAGCTGTTGTTCTTTCTCTCTCAGGGTTCAGGTGACAATTCTGTGCCATTGTTTGTGGGACTGACCTCTTTCACACTGTCACTGTAAAACTTTGTACAAAAGTTAAATGTAAAAATATGTATAATTGCAGCGCATTGAATAAAACCATATGTTACATACAGTTCATTTTTAACATATGGTACATTCATGTGCTAATGAGAAGAAGTGCTCCTGAACAGCATTGGACTACGGTGTTGCTGCAGTATAAACAATCCCCATGTATAATGACTTTCTAAACAGGGAAGACAGAATGTGAACATGGCACATCTTTGCAATAAATGTGGCATCATAGTGGTGATGGTGGGGGGCAAGCTCCATTTTTGAAAACTAAACCTTAGTTTCTCAAGGACTGTTTTAATGAGGGGGTACAGTACATATACAGTGCACACTGTGTAAATTACTGTGTACTCACTGTTATTGGCCCTTTTATTAACCAGCTGTGCTCTGTCCTTGCCAATACATTGCAAGCGTAGTCACCACATGCTTTCTTGATGAGTGTGTTTGACTCTTGCTGAATCCAACAGAAAGCTGCTGTAATCAGCTGGAGGTTTCCAGGTTGTGCAGCAGAGGACAGGAGGACCTGCAGCAGTGTGATGGTGTCACTGTCAGCAGTTTCTGATGTTGAGCCGCAGCATCATATTGTAAGTCACAGACCCATGGCTAATGGGATTCCAGCTATCAGGTGATTTAATGACCTAGCTCCTACTTTACACAAGCATTGTCATTTTGTATACATTCTTTATCAATGTGACACTTTGTGAGTCGCTGCTGATACAGTGCCCCCCCCCCAAAAAACCCCTAAAATCTAAACCAAGCTGCTGTATGAAGAACATAATATGATTAATGGTGAGAAAAGTAAGGGGATTTTGAGATGTCAGAGTTTGTCTTCTCTTTGAAGATAGTCTCGTCTCTGAGAATACTGCTTTGTGGAATGCTTCAGAGGATTGCTGTCCATTACACTTTCCCCTGCGATGACAGGGGATTAGCCCAAATGACAGGCGGGGGGTTGCCTGCAGTCTGGACAGTTATTTCTTGATTACTCATCTAGTTTTCACTGCAGAAATAACAAGGTACTTCATCACCAGCATCGGCGTATGACTGAGGGATGATGAGGTTTTCAAACAAAGGAAGGAACCCATACACCTATAACGTGGTTTTCAATAGCAAATCACTTCATATTACAGTTCATGACAGGCCAGTGTTATTATGACAATGTGTCAGTGTGTGTAGACGTGCAGTGCAGTGTAGTGTCCTCTAACTTACAGTAGCAGAAGGTCATGCTTCTTGCTCCACTGGGCCTGATTTTCACAATGCATCCTTCACACCAGCGTGGATCTATGGTGATGAAGCCAGGCGTGATGGAGCCCTCTCTCACGTGAAACCTCCTCACAAACACGTCTGCGTCTTTTGGAAGTCAGTGAATGCGGGGAAGCAGGAGGCAGTGGCTACATACAGTACAGAGGCTCCATGGCACACTGGGGATCTCAATGAGAATTAGGTCATTACCCTGGGCAAGTTCAATAGATGATTACAAGGAAATGTCAAAAAACTGGGCCAGCCCATTTTATTGATGCCACCGCTACAAACGCTCACAAGTCATATCTCTACTGAAATTCTCTTGGGGTGTCTCTGCTGAGTGTGCACCAGACACTCTAAAGGGTCTTATTTTACTCAGCAAATGTTCTATGGGAGGAAGTTCAACTGTCTCACATGTCAGAGCCCAGAGGCTACTGCATATCCTTTGTGCTGTGTTTATTCTAATTGCTCTTTTTTTCTCCAAATTTGATAGCTACTTCTTTTAGACACTCGTCACCATAGCAACAGTCTCTTTCTGTCTGAGTCTTTACCACTATCTTCTTGTCACAAGACAGTTTAGCTTGATAAATATGTGTGTTTAGTCAATTTAGTCAACTCAGAGGGACATTCTAGTCAGGTTTTCACATGGCCCATTTCATTCTCCACATCTGTGTTGTGTTTTTCTAGACTACGTATTTGAGTGAGGAGGGAGGCAGCAGATCTTAGAAGCATACAAAGGACTTCTTTCTTTTGCTCTGTCCTACCATCATAACATTTTCTTGCATGGCTCTCTCTCTCTTCACGTGCCGACATTGTGCCAGTGAGTATTTTTCTTGCAAGCCTCATATGGAACTTCAGTGTGATAAATTACAATGACTGTTTTGTTGTCATTTTGGTAACTGAATTTGACTTGATTTTACTGTTAATGTATTGAAAACATGCATGCGCACACACACACACACAAAACCTACCACTCGTCATCAGCTGTAGTATGGCCATCACATGCGCTATTATTTGCATCAGCTCGTGCATTGTCAAAAACAAGATGTTTTCTAACGCCTGCAAAACATGTACTGAGCCTGTCCTTTTTGACGACTTCTTGAGGCTTGCTAAACACCGTGTACAGCGCCGACCAGTCACACCACTGCAAGAAAAACAAATCTTTAAAATGTTTTGCAAACTCTTAAGCTACGGGTGATTTCTGGGTGTGCAGACATGAGCCGGCTTCCATCATATCCACTGTTCTGTCCACACACACTGTGAGAAAAACAAAATGGTTGCAGTAGTGCGTGAAACGATCGCTACAACACGATATGTTTCAGGCCCTGATAAACTACACCACTGTGACATATACAACGCCTTGGGTCTGCCTATACGTTGAACCTTGACAAAAAGACTTCCTAAAAATTGGTCCAGTCATGCAATATACCAATCCCCCACGTATCACCGGCAGCATCGCCCCCCCGCATATAAACTTTACCGTCCTCATACCTGACCGAATAAACGTACCAATATGCACCTGTAACCACTGTCTCATATTTTAGCGCAGAGTCCACATCTACCTGGACTACCTCACCCAACACAGCTTCACCACACATACCCTCAAACAGTGCGCTGCACACACATGCGCAAAAACACATATTATTTACTACTTGCGTGTGTGTGTGTGTTTTATACTTCAACTTTGTGAAGTTTGTTGAGTGGAGTTGTAGCCCATAGGGTGAGTCTTTGGCCTTCATGTGCATGGCCTGTACGTAGTTGCCCACCAAGAATTTTAGCTGCAGTATAGCATCCCTCCAGAAGCAGAGGGTGGCTCTTTTAAGTTTGTGTGGTGGCTAACGGGGCTGGCGGGGTGTACTCATGCTGCACACCCAACTTCACCTGCGGTCTGTCACTGGCTGGAGAGAAAACAGAGACTCCAGTCCAGAAACGTAAACTGCAACAACAGAGTAGTCCCTGTGTTTTTCATGTTGTCCCCATGGTGCAATTATTTTGTTTGCCCTCAAATACAACTTGAGATATATTCTTATTTCATATTTTCATTATTGGTAGCCATTTTATAAAAGCAATACAGCACTCCAGTCGCAGTTGTTGCGTGGTATAATGAGCGTATACCAGTGGAGTGATTCATTGCTTAGCTAGCTAGCTTCCTATCAAGCGATCTATCTCGCTATCCATCTACCTTTCTATCTATCTATCATTGCTGTTCGTGCACATGGATACAGGTCCTCCGGTGTGTCCATAGACCATGTGTCTTTTTTTCACTCAGACTTTTGTGGATGCTTAATGAGACTTTGATATAGTATAAGCATTTTTTACTATTTACAGCCGTGTTTACAGAAGCTTTAAAACATATCTGTCACTCTCCCTCTCTGTCTCTCTCTCTATCTATCTGTCTGTCACTCTCCCTCTCTGTCTCTCTGTCTCTATCTATCTGTCTGTCTGTCTTTTAAAGCTTACCTTTTCCAGGGTGAGTCTTTGGAGAGGAAACTCCAATTTGTACTTCCCAATTTTTTTTAACAGGTGAGATCTGAACAAGGACATGTGTTAATTGCATAGCTCATGTTTTTCAATCAATCAATCAATCAATCCATCAAATCTGTTATAAAAACATATTACTGTAATGTTAAAATAAAAAAAATTACCTCCACCACTTTGCCCCGGACAGTCACCAACCCCGCTGTTTGATGAATTTGATGGAGAGGGGTTGGTGGAGATGGGGGCACCGCCACCTGCCTGGCCTCCTCCCTTAACTCCTCATCAATACTCACTGATGAGGTTCTGAAGAACTCTGCTTCTTTGGGGACATGAATTAAGAACGGAGGGAAATCCCCCTTGAGGGTGTGTCCCCTCATTAGATAGTCTTTCCCCTCCTTCACTTTCCCCAGGAACTGCTCAAGCAATGTTATTTTTTCAATGGTCTGGCCATCTGTTATGGCTGCAATCACATTGGTCTTTGTGGTGATAGCCCTGATGCTATCGCCTTCAAAGGCCCATGCCACTACCTTCTCCATTTTCTCTGGGGCAACAATGTGTATTTTTAATGGCGGGAGTTTCTGGTATGGAGTGTCTGGTCTCGTAATGACAGGTTTTCTCAGTGCCATTCTGAAAAGGTAAACAGAGAAACTGGAAAGATGAACAATGATAATTGCATAGGATATCCGTTGTCATAATCACTTTAAGACTGAGCAGTGACCGAGGGTGCATTGTTAGTCTTTTTTTCAGACACATAGTCCATTTAAGAATATTAGAAAAGCAGTGTTGGGTACGTTACTAAAAAAAAATAATTAGTTATAGTTACTAGTGACTTTGTCCCAAAAGTAACTGAGTTAGTCACTGAATTACTACATTATAAAAGTAACTAATGACCAGTAACTAGACCAGTAACTTTTGCGTTACTTTTTAAAAAATGCTCAAGTGTGGGTCATTAGCGCGGGAAGTGGGGTGCTCCCGGGGCTGCAGCCCCCCTCGTCAGAGCGTCTGACCCCCTCTGCCAGAGCGGCTAGAGTGGTGCTGATTAAACAATGTTTCTAGACTCATTTAAGTGGTAGAAAAATGGTTAATCGGATGAATCGTGCTGCCGCTGCAGCCTGAGCGGCTGCACTCTGTAACCTTCCTGATCAGGTAGGAACACAGCGCCACTGGTGGTACAGTTCTGCTAAGCTCCAGAGACCGAGCTCAAGCCCAGTCTCCCTGCTCCTCTCACCCACACACAAGCACCCTGTGCTGGGTCTGGCCATCTGTTATGGCTGCAATCACATTGGTCTTTGTGGTGATAGCCTTGACACTATCACCTTCAAAGGCCCATGCCACTACCTTCTCCATTTTCTGTGGCAATAACATATATTTTTAATGGCGGGAGTTTCTGGTATGGAGTGTCTGGTCTCATAATGACAAGTTACAAGCTGGCTGGCCGTGTGATGGCCGGTCAGCCTCCCCTCCAGACCTCCGGTGACACACAAAACCCACGAAACTCAGCAACGGCAATGGTAGGCCCTAATGGTAGGCTATTGGCCACGGCTCCGGCAACAAATTCACAAAGGCTAGACCTACTGTGCTTATCCATGACCACTGGACATACATGTGTCGCTGCTGTAAACTGGAAGAAGTACACTGCAGCCTGCCAAAAATGAATTAATTTACCAAGTAACAGACAACACACCATATTGTAACGGTAACTGTGTTAATTTATTTAAAAAATAATGCGTTAGAGTATTAGTTACTGCCAAAAGTAGCGGCGTTACAGTAACACATTTCTAGTAACGCGCTATTGCCCAACACTGTTGATTCAATGTACATTTTATAGCTACCAACAGCTAACATTCATATCAAAACATGTCATGAATGGGAGCGAGCAGCTGTAGCAGCGGTTATTTGTTCGCTATTTGAGAGAGAGGACACAAATTCAATAATAAATATTAAATAAACAAATAAACAGCAACATATTTAATTAACACAGCCAATTCTCTCATTTAATATCGATGGAAGTTCAATAGGGCTCGAATAGTCACGTGATTGCGCAATGCATTGTGGGCCGTGAGCACCATTTTTACGGGCATTACTTACGTTGCCATTGAGATCCAGGGGAGAGACCGGAGGAAAGAGGGAGAGATAAAAAGATGATTGAATGAATGAAAAATGGACCTGGTAAAGGAGAAATCCTGTTTAATATACAGAGATAAATTGGACCCTTTACCAAACACTCGTTACGTTGACAAAATTAATGTGTGGATCCTTATGAACAAGATGAATGGACAGTGTTTACTCTACATTCATTTAGGAGTGGCAGGCCGCCACATCTTGAAAAAAATCCAAGAGGAAACATTGGTGGAGCCTTGATTTAAAGCTGGGGTTGGTAATCTTGGAGAGCTAGCAAGAGAGCTAGCAAGATTTGAAAATAGCACCTCCTCTGAGTTCCACCCCCCTCCTCCCCCTCCTGTCAGTGTGTACGTCCAAGCCACGACCCCACAAACTGGAACGTGCACCGCACGAAAATGAGAAGCGGCAGGAGGAGTACTACGAATACGAATACGAATTACTTTATTGATCCCCAAAGGGAAATTCATTTGTCTGTCAGCTCATCAACCATTTGCAGAAGAATGAAGAAGCCTGATGACTGAAGGTACAAAGGATCTTCTATATTTCTCCATCCTGCAGTGAAGAGAGAGGAGTCGTCCACCACCGCTCTTTTCTTGGTCCATCAAGGTGTTATGAAGAGGATGATCTGAGTTGTTCAGAATGGCCTCCACCAGTGTGTGTCTCTCCACCACATCCTCAGTGAGTCCATCAGGGAGACATGATTGAGGTCAAGTGTCTCAGGATGTTTAGTCTGTATCCTAGCAACAACTTCATGGACTATATACTATTGTTACCGGTGCCAGAGCTAGGGGTCCCTGGCCGGCAGCATAAACCACTCAGGCGGCGGGCACTGAGCGGCTGAGCTACGGTGTATCTGAGCAACCTGTGGAGCAACCTGTGGATCCAAAACATAGGACACAGTCCCTTGCTAGCTCCTGTTACTTCCGCTTAGCACCTTTTTTTCTGCGCCCGCGCAGAGCAAGCAGAGCAAGCAGAGCAGAGAACGCTTGGATCCACTGGTGGTGGAGCACCCTCTACTGGTGCAAACGGTGATTACAAAAGGTAAAAAATAAAAGGTTCAAATATTAAAATGAAAATAGGGGGGTGTCTGTTAATAAAAAAACTATATATGTGGCTATTTTCACATCCACTACACTATATATATATATACTATAATATATACTATAATCTATTCAATACTAGTGTCACCGACCCGTTTTAAACCCACAGAGAAGCTAATATTAGCATTAGGCTAATACAAGCTACAAAAGTAGCTACGTTAGCAAAAGTTACACATTTCATAAAAATAACAAATCCTCCCCGAAGCAAAGCATATAATTACCTGTCCAACAGAAAGAGAGCAACCTCAGCATCACTTTTCAGGCCCTTCAAATCCCTCAGTTGTCTCCACAAAAGCAACACCGATGTTTACTCTGGTTTGACCTCTGGCTTTATCCAGAGCCTTTTTGTTAGCAGCCTTTTCAGCCTCCAGCTTTCTCTTCCTTGCCTTTTTCTCGGGGCGAGCCGTTACAAGTAACGCTGGAAGTAGTAACTGGGGCTGCATTTTCTCAGCCACTGCTCATAAATGAGCATGAAATCCGTTCTGCTGTAACTCTGTACGCTGATTTCTTCTGGCAACAGCGACACGTGAAGATTGTGCACATGCGTCAGAGACAGGGATCGAGGGGGCGGATACAGAACTAGACATGAAGACATCTGATTGGTTTTTGCTCTTCGGTGCGAAGAGCGTGGATTGGTCAGAGTTTTGTCAGTCCTGCTGCCACAGAGGACTGATTATTTTCATTCCTTTTTCTGAATACATAATGTATTGATTACTCAGAAGGTAGAAGGACCATTTCACCCAGTGTGACAGAGCATGTTTCTGAACAGGATTACCAACCCCAGCTTTAAATGACCTCCCACTGCTGTCTGAAGCGGAGCTGGTACTGTATCTCAGCTCATCGAACCGTTTCCCGTTGTGATCATGCGACCGATTGTGGCAGTTAACCACACAACAAGTCTGCACCATCTTGCCCGAACAACAGCGAAAAACACAAAGCTCTACCGAAAATACTCCACCGAAAAAACTCCACCAGAAAATACACTACCGAAGACACTCTACTACTACTGCTTTCGAAATGCCTGTTAAGCCAAGAATGCATTGCGGGTTCGCCACTTCCGTGACGTCACCCTTTCAAGCCCTATTAGACAACCCCTTATCACGGATATAGTGCACTATATAGTGTGTTCACCATTTTGTAGTGTTGTTCGAATTCTTTGTAGTCAATTTCATTCACTATATAGTGAACTATAAAATACCCACAATGCATAGTGAAATTGAGTGAGCAAGCGATGTACACTACATTGTTCTCCCGTATCCCACAATGCAATGCGGTCATTCAACATTCTAAATAAATCATTAACGTTAATTGTGCCAATAGGGTTCGCCCGTATCAGCTAGCATGTTTCCTAAGATTTCTTTTGGTTATTTACCAGTTGACGTCGGCAAATCAACAAATAGTTAATTAAATTGAATTAAACGCCTTAGATGCCTTTGCCTTCGCCTCCGTCTGTGCCTGAGAAGCAGGAGTTGGGCGCGCAACATCCAAACAATAACGGGTACCATTTTCCATCAAAGACACAACCGTTTTCGACAGAAACTAGCCAGTAGCTTACAAGCTAAGCTAATAGTCACTTAGTTTGCTCACACTAAGTAGCTTATAGCTCGTGCATACAGAATCGCGAGCTATTACAGCTCACGATGGGACACAAGACAGTAACTGACCAAACCAAACTTCCACACCATTGATATTTTAACAATTTATTGATCAAGAAACACAACCACCATGCAGAATCACATCCTTAAATGGTCCCGTCCGGTCCAGTTTGTTTACACGATGCAAGGCGCGTCCTCTAACGTCACAGGAGAATCCGGCGCATCTGCTGCTGCACCCATGGTCAGAAAATTCTGGTGTAGTGTCCGAAATCCCCTTTCATCATTCCCTATGTAGTGCACTATATCATATACACAATGTAGGGAATAGGGAGTGAGTGAATGAGTGGATTATGGATTATTATGTTATATATATATAATACAGCTATGCACTTACTTTTAATCCTGTTTCCTTCCTGTCCTGTGTTTTCTTCCTGCTCCTCGAGTTGTTTTGAAAATAATGGCGACCACAGGCCAGCAGTGGCGGGAAAGATTTCTTTTTGTCAGGAGCTCTGCTTGCCACCACTGGCATGTGTGTCTATCTGTCAGTCAGTCTGTATGTATGTATGTATGTATGTATGCACATCTGTCTGTCTGTGTCTGTCCCTCTCTCTCTCTGTCTGTCTGTCTGTCTGTCTGTCTGTCTCTGTCATTCTCCCTATCTGTCTGTCTGTCTTACTCGTGCAATTTCTTGTCTCCTCCAGTCTCTAGTTAATATCTACCACACACACACACACACAGACACAGAGAGGGAGAGCTTGTGTGTGTGTGTGTGTTTCCGTGTGTGTGTGAGCGGTGTGAGATAGATAGACCAAGAATTTATATAGAGTATTGCACATAGCATTACAGATAGAGAGATGGATAGATTGATGGAGAGAGAGACAAACAGATAGAGTGACAGACAAGCACAGAGAGTTGTTCATCTAAAGAAAAAGTCTCTCGAAAACTATACACATGTGGCACCAACCCATAAACCTAGTGTCCGTAACCTAACAAAACTACGTGAGTGAAATGTATAAGGTACCCCTGCCTTAAAGCAGCATTAAATAGTGCACACACACACAAACAGTCCATGAACAATGGACCAACACAGAGAGAGAGAGAAAGACCCCCTTCCAAGGTAGGCTTCTTGAAAATGGCCCTGGCTCCTGATTGGAAGATCAATGGTGAGGCGGAACTGGGCAGGTGGCCACAGGCCAGCTTGTTGCCACCTGGTCACAGGTAGAGAGGGAGAGAGAGAGAGAGACACACACACATACAACCAAGGTAGACCCCACCCCCTACTGACAGGAGTGGAACATAACACCCCCACCCATACAAACATATTTAATGTTTGGTCTATACTCCTAACTCCTAACCGACCAAGCACGAGACAGCGCATCAGCAAGAACATTTTCAGATGCCTTCTTATGAACTATCTCCAGGTGGTAGTTTTGAATGATAATAGACCAACGCATTAAACACTGGTTATGGTTATACATTCTGGAGAGGAACACCAGAGGGTTGTGGTCGGTGAAGACCTGGATCGGTTTCACACTTGAAATGAGATATACTTTAAAATGCTGCAGGGAATACAATAGTGCAAGGGTTTGCTTTTCAATAGTGGAATATCTGAGATGATGCTTGTTGAACTTTCAAGAAAAGTAACTCAGAGGATGGTCGATGCCATGGGTATCCTCCTGGAGGAGTACTGCTCCAGCCCCAACAGCACTGGCGTAAACTTCAAGCTTAAATGGCAAAGAGAAGTCCGGAGCAGATAGGACAGGGTTACAGCTCAGGATACCTTTAAGGTTTTTGATAGACATTGACACTCACTAGACCAGATGAAAGGTTTGGAGGGTCTAGTCAAAGCAGTCAGCGGCGCTGCCACCAAGGAGAAGTTTCTGCAAGACCAGCGATAGAACCCAGCCATCCCAAGGAAACGGCGGAGCTCTCGTCGGGTGGCAGGCACAGGAAAGGCCGCAGTGGCAGCAATCTTCACATCTGCGGGACGCACCTGCCCTTGACCAACCTGCCGACCGAGATAGAGGATGGTGCCTTTTCCAAACTCACATTTAGCCAGGTTGAGAGTAAGTGAAGCAGTAGACAGATATTTGAAAACCTCCCTCAATGTGGCAATATGACAAACCCAGTTATCAGAGTAGACAACAATGTCATCTAAGTAGGCCTTGCAGTTTGAAACATCACCCAATACCTTGTTCACTAGCCTCTAAAAATTAGCAGGAACATTACACAGACCGAAAGGCATAACTGTATACTGAAGGAAACTGTAAGAGGCACGCTGTGTTAAAGGAACTTGCCATTATCCTTATAGCATGTCAAGCTTGTTGACATAAGTTGTCTACGTCTTTCTTCATGACTTCCCTCAGGACTAACCCAATAGGCATGCTGCTTGATTGGCTATGGGCTAGTCAGAACAATATCATGAGCAATGACATTGTTTTGAGAAGGGATGTCATGAAATAAACATGGAAAATCCTTTATGAGCCTCTCAATGTCATCACGTTGATCATCAGGTAAATGGGACAAAGAAAACGAGATAAACTATCTAACACCTCACCATTGCTCAGTCTTGCCCCTTGAGGCATGGCGTTATGCATAACCAATCCATCATCAGAGGAGGAGGTTCTTATCCATGAAAGAACCGCCACCAGTGAGACATCTTGGGCATCAGGAGCCTTGGATGCACCATTTCCCTCTCCTCTGAGGTGGTACAGCTTCATCATATTTACATGGCACAGTCTATTCTGTCGTCTGCAGTCAGGGGTGTGGATGAGGTAGTTTGTTTTGCTGATTTTCTTCTCTACAAGATAAGGACCAGAAAACTTGGCAGAAAGAGAAGAACCAGGTGTAGGGGTGAGGATCAAAACCTGATTGAAATGAGTGAGTGACTGCTCTGAGGTGGTAGCGTTGTGTCATCCTCACCTGAGAAGGTGTCAGTGCATTCCGAGCAAAAGAGCATGCAAGCTGGAGCCGAGCTCAGAGCTTTGCAATGTACTCAGGAATACTTTGAGTGTTCTTTCCTGGTGAGATAGGGTGTTCTTTAAGAAGCTTTAAAGGGCCCTGGACCTCATGCCCAAACACTAACGCAGCTGGACTAAAACCTCATGACTCCTGTACAACTTCTTGGTAGCAAACAGGATGAAGGGTACCCCATCATCCCAGTCCTTTTGAGAGTCAAAGCAGAGCTTATTCAGCATGGATTTCAAGGTTGGACGAAATCTCTCTAGTGCCCCCTGGCTCTCAGGATGATATGGGCTAGAAGTTTACCTGGGCAAACACTCGGGACTTGATCTGTCTGAACCACTTTAGGGAGGACAAACACTGTATGGTATGGTTAATAGAAACTGATTTCCAGCTGTTGTCTTGGGCAACGGGCCTACACAATCAACAATCACTCTTTCAAATGGCTCCTCCATCACCGGTATGGGACAGAAGGGTGCTGGGGGAATTGCCTGGTTTGGCTTGCCAGCTACTTGACACACATGACATGAATGACATCAGACTTGAGTCCGGGCCAGAAGAAATGCCTGAGGACTTGATGTGACCCCCATATGTCCTGACCACGGATGGTCATGAGCTTCGGACAGTACCTGACGGCAATAGGGAGCAGAAACAACAACTTGGTAAATGGCCCCCCAGTCTCCATCCCTGGGCATATCACTCATCCA
This sequence comes from Caranx ignobilis, assembly GCA_021432705.1. NCBI lineage: Eukaryota > Metazoa > Chordata > Actinopteri > Carangiformes > Carangidae > Caranx > Caranx ignobilis. Next base: position 30,426,917 of record MU270014.1, read on the forward strand.
ACACCACATTAACAGCCCATCATCAAGATAGTAGGCCACTTTCTTCCCTTTTGCTTCAACCTGGCTTACAGCTGAAGAATGACAGGTTGAGAGAGTTGCATCACCCTGCTGTGCCACAACAAACTCTTTCCGAGTGGCCAGCAACTTCATAACCTCTGGAGTTGTGGGAGATAACACAGTGTCAACAGGATACGCTTCAGGCCCTCTTTCAGGCCCAGTCTCAGCCTCAGGAGACTATTCTGAAACCAGGAAAGTGTTAGACAGGTCAAGACCATACTTCCTCAACTGTACCCAGGTGACTACACAGGCTGGAAAGAGGTCTGGCTGCTCTGCAGTATCAGAGTCAGAACTTAGGTCAGGACTGTCTATGACCTCAGGGATTGGCATAACTTTTCCCTTGGCCAGGTCATTACCCAGAATGAAGTCGACGCCTTTGATGGGCAGGGCAGGCAGAACTGCAACTTTAAAGAACCCACTAACTAGAGCAGACTCAACATGAACATTGTGCAACGGGGCAGGTATGAAACTCATCCCAACCCCCTGTTACAACCGCACTTGATCGGCATGAGGACTTTGAAGACAAAGGTAAGATATCATCACATATAATAAACTGAGAACCCCCTGTATCTCTCAGTGTTGTTATTGGGTGATGATCTTTAGGACATTCCGGTTAATGAAACAGAGACCTTTAGAATGAAGAATTTGAAACAGGTCAATTTCCTCATCATGTTGTGACGTGTCAATTTTTATCTGTCTTCTCAATCCTAGAAAGCAGCACACTGTTGACTAAGCCCATACCCTTTGCTAGCACTGAGCTAGGCTGCTGTTGCTTACGCTTCAGAGAGAGACAATCAGCAATCACATGACCCTTCCTATGACAGTAGAAACAGTCACATCCCTCTCGTGGCGGTGACACTGGTCCTTTTGCCTTTTCAGTGGAAGAGTGGCCAGGGTCAGGCCTCAGGGGACGAGAAGCGATGGGCCTCTCTGGGCGGGAGGAGGACACAAACACATTTTTGTGGGTCAGAACAAATTCATCTGCCAATATAGCAGCTCTAGATAATATAGTCACTTTCTGTTCATTCAAAACCATCACCATTCTCTCAGGCAGCGAGTCCTTAAAGTCTTCCAGGAACATTAACTGATGAAGTGATTCAAAGCTGTCCTTGACATTGTTAGCAGCACACCATTTATCAAAGAGAATTCCTTTTTCATGTGCAAATTCAACAAAGGTTTGACCACCAGTCCTTTAGATAGGGCCTCAGGCACAAGTTCATACAAAATGGCCTCCTTAAGTACCTTGTACTGAAGGCTGCCCTACAGTGTGAGAGAGGATACAACCTCCTGGGCGTCCCCCACCAGCTTGCAGTGAAGAAGGATTGGCGACATGTCTTTAGGAAAGCTAAGTGCCACAGCAATACGTTCAAAGGCACAAAAATTGGAGTCAACATCGGACTCCCGAAATGTTCAACTTGTTATTGATCCTTGTTATTGGTCCGTCCGTCCATCCGTCCATCTGTCCCTCTGTCCATCTGTCCATCTGTCCATGCATTCATCCAGTAGTCCAGATGTCCCTCTCCCCAGCAGGTCCCAGGCCTCCTCCAAGTCCACACACGGTCCCTCACATGACCTTGCAAGAACAGAGTTGGTCCAGTGTTCCATGATCAAGATGGGATCCTGAATCAGTCTGTGCCTCATCTCCAGCACCTTTGTGTGGGCCTTTTAGCAGCACTGTGATACCCTCTGCACTTCTTTCCGCCTGTGCCCATAATAGCGGCACATCTGACAATATGGCAGCAAATTTGATTCCTGATCCTAGTGTCCAACGTATTCTGGTACACTGATGGACTACTTTGTTTAGTGTTTGGGCACAATTTTTTTAACAGGCCAAGTGGCAAAACCCAAATTTTCAGGCAACAGAGACTGTTTTACTATTGTAGTCAAGAGCACAATATCCCATTCTGCAGGTTGTATAAATGTGTAATAGGTTATGTTTTTGGTCTGAGGAGTTTGAGGAGTCAGTGAATTGTTGTTTGTTTTTTGGTCATTTGTTTGCATTTGTCAAAGAGAGATAATATAGCTCAGTTTAGCAGTATTATTATTTTTGATAAGGCTCTGATAAAAGATGTGAGTGACCTTTGCTTTGGTGTTAGAAACACAAAACTGCATAATAACCTCTAGAGAATGCAATAAACATTGTCTTGTATATAGTATACAAAGCTTTCTTCGAGCTGAAGGACCAGTCATCAGGTTACCAGGTTACACTAATCCATCCATTCCCCAGTATATCAAAAGTGTCAGTGTCAAAAATGGATATCATCTTATAGTTGCATAAAGACTACTCTGCAAAAACACAGATACAGGAGGAAATGGGTGGAAAAACCTAATGGGGAGTTGAGACTGAAAAGATGTGCCCTTTGCTGACTTTCATGTGACACAAATAGACTGATACATCCTGATGGTTTCCTCTAGCACTGTGATGGCTATTAGATGTTCTGGCATACTGTTTAATGCTGACAGGATCTATGGAGAGACATCCATGTTGAAGTTTATCATCTTTCTCTAGAGGATGGAAACTCAAATTGCTCTCCCAAGGGACTGTCTGTGTGTCCATATGTACTTACCATGCAGCTTTGCAGAATCCCACAGAGATACACTTTGATTATAGGTCAGTGGATCAAATTCAGGAGAAGTAAAAATAGTCCTGTGTGTGCAGTGACATTCAAAGTTTGTTTCATGGTCAACCTAATGAGATATGTTCTCTCTGCAGATACCATGTGCAACCTTTACAAAGGATCACTGTTCAGATTGGATTTTATTCATGTTACATGTTGGGTGTATTATAGGAACAACTAAAATGCTGGCAAACACGGCTGTTTCTGCATATTCCAAACTGTGTCGAGCATGTATGTCCTGTTTTAGATTATATGTCAGGAACATAGGCTTATAAAAATCTTAATAGGGCAGTTAGATTTTTGGGAACATATGGACCTGTTTTGGTGGCTAATGAATACATGAGGTGATTCACCAAGGCTAGATGGAAAGCCAGCATGGTGAGTCTTTGGAACAGGCTGCTGGCTTTACCAACCAGTTGGACTGCTAGGAAAAGATTTTACTGGGCTTTTACCACTGGAGGCAAATGGGCGTCTGAAATATTTGATTTACTGGGATGTGGATTTGAGCAAAACTGATGTGAGGAAGTTCAAATACTATGTCAGGGCTTAAGTATGGTGGCTGGAAGAGCTCAATACACTGCAGCCTAGATCAACAAAACATGAAATCAGAAAACATCTTCATCAGTTTGACAATATGTGCAGATGTTTCTAATGGATGTGAATAAACATACAATAAGTCTCCATCCTCCAGGGGTCAAGTGGATTAACTGGAGTTTAATCCACTTCAGAATTCAGCCCTGAAGGCTGCTACTTGTTCTAAAACTGTATACGGCACTCCCACTGGAAAGTGTATAGAAATATGGTGAGTGTGTATTACACTTAAAGCAGACAGATGTTACATCATCATGGGTGAAGAGAAAACCAGACATTTAGATCCAGAAAAAGGGGAAATAATTCCATTTTCAAATTGCTTTCCTTGATAAACAATCAACAAGTCATAGATTTATAGTTTATAGGAGGTTTTGTTTATTCATTCACATCTATGTGCATAAAAGTTATCTATATATTTTATTATATATTTATATTTATACAGGTGTGGACACGTATTATTGATATTAAGCTCTGTTTTTATATTTTGTTAAATAAACATATGTAGAATCACAATCAGAAACAAATCTATTGCCACATACAAAAAATTTGCCTTGGTTTTAAGGTCCAGACATAAACATAAGGAACATAAACAAAAGTCCTAGTAGTCCAAGTTATGATAGTTGACATTCAAAGGCACAGAATGCACAAAAATACTATACAAAGGTACCAAAAATACTATTTAAAGCAGAAAAAAAAATCTTAAAATAAGAGCACAAACATAATCGTGTAAGTATAGGAACATGAAATATGACATTTTATTTGAATTTTACTCCATGTGTTACTACGTGCAGGAAATGTGTCCAATAACAGGAATGTCTCTTTAGTGTGCGGTGACTGGAAACTCACCTACTGCTGTCTGAGCTGAAGTAAAGCTCAACCATCTGGCAGTGAACGCAGATTAAAACAACATGATGATTTGCAGCTACTATTTGACCCAGTTCCTCCAGGTCTCCCCAAGCTCGTTGTCCTCCTGCCAGATGTTTAACACAAGTTCTGCCATTTATCACACAATAGAGAAACATTAAGTCCTTTAAGGTACAAAGTGCCTCGTCTATATCCTCTCTTGATTTGGAATGGCTGAGGTCACAAATTACTTGCAGTCACTCATGAATCAGATGAATGGGGAGGCCAGGTGAGACACAAATCGTAAAATGTCTGGTTTTAAGGAGGGGATGGGGTTAAGATTACAAACCTAGAGGGTGGAAACCTCCCTTATATTTTGTCTAGACATCCTGCAGGAAAACATGCAGTCATCTACTCAGAATGAAAGGTTTGATGGATGATATCAGGAGGATTCAGTTCCATGAGGCACCAGGACAGAAACGATCCTGGCTCTCTGTAACATTAACCTGGTCAAGAACAGATTGTTGTCTTGCTTAAATGTTCAATAACACATCTCTGAAGTCTCTGACCTTTCACCTTTCTCCAAATGCTGCCATTGCTTTAAGACGACCATTAAAAAAAGTTTAATAAGGCTGTATTCACTACGAACTGATATAAAACAGCATTTCAAATTCAAATATTTGATCCTGCTTTTACCACAGTTAAAAATAAGCCAGGTTACAAGTTACAAACAAATGATTCGACTCTTTAGTGGTTAAATGCTCGACTGTGTTCACCAGCCTCTCTCTGTTTTTGAGCCTGTTGTTTGATAACAGGCAGGTGGTGTACTGTGAGTTTATTTGATTGAAACTATTTATTTTCTCTGCTTCATTTTGCAGCAACAGTACAGAGAGACAGGAAAGTCAGAGAAGAGAGAGAGAGATTTACACAGAGAAACATTTACAGAGAAATTTACACTTTCCTCAAAGTTCAGCTTATGAGCTGAAGCTCCAGGTTACAGGTCATTAAGCTCCCGTTGTGGAAAGCTACAGTGAACCACCACAACTTCTTCTCACTCTGGCTTCAATCAACGTCTCCGTGTCCAAACTCAGAGTTATGTTCAGCGTGGTAATCTGAGGATGATGGGCTCCCAGGGGTCTCACTAGCCCTCTCCTTCCTTGGGCTTTCCACTCTGGCTTGATGGGTGAAGTCTTCTTTTTACACTCACTGGAATGAAAAAACCATCAGGCACAGAGACAGACATCAGGGAGGCAAGAAAACACTGACAGGGTTGAAACAGAAGGAGAGGTTGTCTGGGTGATACCAGTGTGACATCAACAATTAAACAAAGTTTTACTAAGGGCTTACAGTTCAGCCAGTTGGTTCACAGGTATAACTAATCCAGATGTTGTGCCTGTGTTGCAGTTTAATATAAAGAGGTTTCATTTTAAGCCTTAATGTAGTGATCAATGATCAAATGAAATACTCCTGCTGTCTGTTGTTCTTTTAAAATAACATCATAAGATCATGAAGATTGGGTTTGGTTTGTTGGATGTTGGGTGGTGGGGGGGCTGCAGCTGTAGCCTACTATCAGCATGTTGTTAGTGAGGAGCACCAGGTGGAAACTGCTGAATGAGTGGATTCAGAGTGGAGTCAGCTGGTGAAAATGAGTCATGGTTGTGAAGCATGAATGAAGCAGCTGATGCTAATGAGCTAATGAGTGAAGTGGAGCGCAACATCAGTGTTCTGCCGGAATCTTTGGTTTTTTTTGTGGAAACCTTTCGTCACCCTCATCAGGGTAAGCTTTCAGCATGTCCAGTATCCAGTACCTAAATCATTATGTGGAGCCGCGGTGCAGATAGTCTGCTAATTTCAAGGAAGTGACAGAAACGGAAGCAACTGCTGAGGTGTGTCCCTTTCGTGCTGCCATCACCACTGGAATGACGGTGGAAGGAAGCATTTGGTGCAGCAGAGCAGGCAATGCCTGGTTGAGTCACAGGACATTTGATGGTGCAATGTGAAGTAACTTCCGTCTCTCCGGAACTACGTTGTTGTTGTGTGTGTTGATGTTGCACTGTGAGTGACACACAAGACACTTTGAAATCCTATTTGAGCAACGGAGCCGTTCACACTGAAACAGATCTGAGCAAATCCGATCATCTGAAACCACCACTGTATGTGGTTTGAATCAGATCAGTAATGTTGCTTTTGGCTGTTCAGACTCTCAAAAACTCAAACTAGATACAATGTGGATATGGTAAAAATCCAATTTGGAGTGGCAGTGTGAACAAGGCCTGTTTGTCCAGTGGAGGTGGATATGTCATCCATCTTTTACACTGTAGTTGTACTGGGAAGTAATAACAACAACCAGAATGATTAATAGAATCAAGAGCAATTTTAAGTTACATTTTGCATGTAAATTTTAAAACAATCAAAATCAGTAAAATATAATTTGAAATCTTTGTGATAAATGCACAAAACACAGACTAACACACATGTTTTTCATTATAATTGCCTGCTGGCTGTAGCTGGGCTGAAAGGAAGCCAAAAACCAACCAAGTCTGTGCTTAAGAAAATTGTGCTTATTTTTCTAAAGCTCCAATGAGAAGCGCTTTGATGTTGAGAATACAAACGCCAGGGGAGTTGAGCTAAAGACAAGACAGTGTCCCAGTAACCTAAAAAGCTGACTTACTATATATAGACAGAATTCACTTTGATTTGCAATGTTAATGAACAGAACCACCCCCCCACCCCAACCCACCCCCCCACATGACAACAGCTCTTTTCAGGTGTAGTTTTCTTTGTTGAGTACTGTATAGCATCTTGGCTTCTAGTCATATGTATCTTCAGAGTAAAGTGACAAAGAGTCTGTCAGGCTGCTGGCTGATAAACACACTAACTGTGAATGCTAATCATTATTGTGTTACTGGCAAAGTACAGGTGGTCTAATGGAGAGTGAATGATAACCTTGAGTTTGTCTTTCAAATATTTGTCATATTTAAAAGGAGAGATTGATGGCAGTCATAAAACAGGACATGAGGACATGAATTCTAGAAGTTGTGTGGTGGAACTTGACAGTTATGGATGATAAAGTGCCAGATTTTTTTTATTCATGTGTTCTATCTGCTGCCCTCTTCTGTTCTGAGGTCCTGAGTCATATAATAACTTCTCTATATCCATGGAGGGATTGCTAAATGATTACTGAAGAACTACTGAATGAATGAAATTAACAGTGGAGTGATGTCAGGGCCGGTACAGCTACAGTCACAGCCTCATGGTTGTCTGCCTCTTTCACTCAGACAAATTTCAGGTGACAGACCTCTTGTTTATATAGAAAAATTTGTTTTAAATTTCAGAGTTGACCATACTGTTTTGTGCAGTCACGCTGACCTTGCCCTTTCACCTTACACCAAAATCCAACATCATTCAGTGTGTTTACATGGACTTGAGTATCCCAGTAATGAGCAATATCCTGGTTGTGATCATATTCAGGATACTGTGTTTACATGTACACAGAGACACCCGGTTATTAATATCCCTGTTTACATGATGAATACCAGTATCCTAATTTCTGATTACTGCATCTTTTTAGCACTGCAATTGCCATCCCATTGGATGAGGGAGAGGTGGATAAAAATATGCAGTCATGAATGGTGGTCCAGGATCATGTTGATGCAGTTTATGGATTCCAAGTGGAGGGAAAACTTTCAGGTCAACTTGTGTGACATGTGACGTGTGTTTTTTTCATTGCCTGCACCTGCGCAGATAGTTGCAGCTCAGAAACCAGGATAAGGCGTTTACATGCCACAGTATCCCGCTTTCTTTCGGAGTTCTCTGGGTAGCAAAACCGGGTTTCTCAAAACCAGGATGTGTTTCTGAAACTGGGATATGATGTTTACATGCATAATCACAACAACTGGATACTCAAGTCCATGTAAACGCACCTATTGAGTCCTAGTGCCACATTTGAAACAGATGCACCGATCAGGCAGAACATTCTGACCACCTGCCTAATACTGTGTTGGTCCTATTTGCTGCCAAATAGGCCCTACACAACAAACTGTGATACACTGTGTATTCTGACACCTTTCTATCAGAACCAGCCTTCTCTCCTCACATGTATCAATGAGCCTGTGGCTGGTTCACCACTGTTCCTTCCTTGGACCACTTTTGATAGATCCTGACCACTGTAGACCGGGAACAGCCCACAAGAGCTGCAGCTTTTCAGATGCTCTGACCCAGTCGTCCTGGTCAAACTGAATCAAATACTTATGCTGCCCATTTTTCCTGCTTCTAACACATCAACTTTGAGGACAAACTGTTCTCTTGCTGCCTAATATATCCCACCCACTAACAGGTGCCATGATAAAGTGTTATCCAGGTATATTCACTTCATCTGTCAGTGCTCACCAATGTTATGTTATGTTGATGTTTTGAGAGGGTCACGGTCAAGATCATCCACAAATTCTGTCAGTTCATCATCTCTCTGTCTCTGACTCATAAGGAGACATAGAAAGACCAAAGCAACACAAGATAAAAAAAAAAAAAAGACACAAAGAGACACAAAACAGCTAAATTGATGCAGACTGGCAAACAGACAAAACAATCTGAAAAATTCTGTGTCTTGCTGCTCTGTAGGGGAGATAGAAGCCTTTTACATGTCTATGCCCAGGTGCCCATTGTCTCATTATCTGTCTTGTTCTACATCATTGTCTTCCTGGGGACCATGATTGAATTTTGCCCTTTCTATTTTTTCATTTTAAGAAAAAAAGAGCGCAATATCTGTGAATGACAATGAAATGTCTATGTCAGCAGAGCCAGCAGTGATGTGTCCATCAAAGACACATAATGCCAATAATTTTCATTTGAACCTCCCTTCCTCTGAATATGTTCGATCGGGGGATCCTAGTGGGCCACAGTTAAAACAATGGGCTCGATCTATTGTCCTTCATTCATTTTAATGAGTTTCTGAAATGATGCCCCTCTGTGAGCATCTGTCACCTCTCATTTCTCTTTTTCTCACAGCTATCTTGTCTGGCGGTGAATGGCGGTGGTGTGGCTTTCTTTTAAATACAATCTTATCTCATGTGGAAATGGAAGAAATAAGAAAAATACTCACGGTCACTTGGGATTTGAGCTGCAACATTTCTGTTAGCAGGTTTAATAGCTCCATTACAGGTCCTGGTCTGTAGTCATTTCCACTTATATACCTGACAAACATACAGGAAAGTTACAGAATGTTGTTCCTTAGTGCATCATAGAAAAGACCTAAAAATATTATGGCAAGGCAAGGCAAGGCAATTTTATTTGTATAGCCTGTTTTTACAAACAGTTTGTCTCAAAGGGCTTTACACAGCATTATGACAACATCCTCTGCCCTTAGACCCTCACATCGACTGAGGAAAAACTCCCAAGAAAACCCTTTAACAGGGAAAAATGGAGAAACCTCAGGGTGAGCAACAGAGGAGGGATCCCTCACCCGGGACGGGCAGACGTGCAATAGATGTTGTATACAGACAAGAAAACAATTTACAACACGGAATATGGAAAACATGGAAATGGAATCAGTCAGTTAATGAAAAATGATGAAGGCAGCTCCTGGTGGGCAGGGAGGGAAGGCTAGTTTAATGGGACTACTGGACGGCAGACTGGGTCATGAGCAGGGAGTGCAGGTCGGTTTAACAGCAGGAGAAAGGAGGTGATGGAGGCGGCGGTTGGTTGGTTGATCACTCTTACATTAGCAGCAGCAGCATAAATGCAAACAAGACCCAGTGCACCTCACAATGTTTATCATGGCAAAGTGAAAAACACATTATTTCCAGTGTATTTCCAATGATCATGTAATGAAATGTATTTTAATTTTTGAAATGTGGTGGTCTGTTTGTGCACATAAGAAACCCACAAAGGGAGCACTTTTGTTAAACTAACTTCTACCTCCATCTTCTCATACAAACTATCAGAAACAAATATTGTGTTTCACCACGGAGACCAAATTTCATCCTCCAAAATAAATATCAAAATGCTGCAGAGAGTAAATTGCCAGAGAGCTTGCAGGAATAATACACAACTCACCAGTTGTCCCCAGAGCTGGACAGTGAGCTACTGAGATTTCCCCCAGTAGAAGAGTCCTGACACTCCAAAAAACATCAGAGCACTCATATTTTCACAATATAAATCCTGCAAAGTTCTTGTCTAAAAAAACATCAAAATTTAATGAATTGATCTGTACTTGGGTGAATTCCATCGTTGAACTGAAGCAGCACTGATGACATTTCATAGGTGTGAAGACTAGAACAGAGAAGAGCGGGTTGAGAACTGGCTTTAGTCTCTGTCAGTTTTGTCTCTGTTTCACTCGTTTTCTCCTGATATTGCCTGCTTTAGGATTGCTCTGCTTTTGCCCCTGTGCTGTTTCCCATGTTACTCATTGTCATTGTGTGTCTGTTCATCTGCTCACTGATATTTCATCATGCCTTTGTCAGCTTTCCTGAGTTTTTCCTTTAATGTTGATGGTAATTAAAACTATCTTGTATTGCACCCACTACTCTTTTTGTGTTTGCATTTGGATCCTGAAAACCTTAATTCCAGCCCCATCAGCCAAACAGGATAATATAGAAACATGAGAAAGAGCAAAATGCTACTGGGGGATGATGAGCAACAGGACTGTCAGCAGAATTTGTATCCATAATTCAGGTGTCACAAGGTACCTGGCACTTAAAATATTTGCATTGGAGCATCTTATATAGGCTACAATCTACCAACCAGATACTGGAGGAAGTGGAGCAAACGCAGTCAGGGGAATGTCTTGTCTCAGAATTGTTCGGTGACTACACTCATCATTTCACTATTTGCAGCAACTGACAAAAACAGGTTTATAAATGACACATCTGAGGAACACCCTAAGAACTGGTTCAGTCCAACTGATCACTGATCAGTTAGAGCAGACAGAGTTGCGCTTTTCCTCACATTGATAAAGGTGGTGCTCTATATTAGCATGTGTTAGCATTAACAGCTGTTTAACGGTGTAACTTACCAGTCCCGAGGAAATGTAGCAAGTTCAGCGTCAACAGCAAAAATAAGAAAATAAAAAAAAAGGCAGTTCAGGACAAGAGCTGTGGTTGACAGATGTTTATGACATTGCTGCCTCACATCTTACATCTAGTATTTTTCTCCAACACAATCACTTCCAGTATCACTTCCTGCATTAATAACTAATAATATCTAATAAAAAAATTAATAATCTAATAATAATCTGGGTGAATTTATTCAATTCATGCTATCTGTTATTATGATGTTGACCGTCCCTGGCCAGTGAAAAGATCTGGGAGTCTGACACTGTTGTTTTCCTACCTAACGACAGCCCTAGGAGCAAGACAAGAGGAGGGCAATTTGTCCTGCCAGGACAAGAGTCTTTATGTCCTCCCATCATCTGAGGAAGTGAAGACCCATTGGATTTGTTTTATTTCTGTTGGAAATGTCCCCACAACGACTGTAAAACCATTTAACCTTGGACTCATTCCTGAACGAGGGCCAGTACAAACAGCACACACTTTAAAACTGAAGCTAATGGATGGAGTGATATTCATGCTTTCTCTGTCTTAAAAGGTTGTACCTGTTGTGGTGTTAACAGAGAAGTTGATGATGATGCATGAGTGGGCCTATGATAATAATTGTTAATAATGTCAAATGTGAGTGACAGTGCTCCCATTTGGAAGGCATGAGGGCTAAATGAAGGGTTTGATGAATATGAATCATGTGCTGTGGCCTTCATAGTCACAACAGCTCACTCCTGTAGGAGACTGTGAACCAGTGTGTAACACTGCTCTTTCCACTGCATTCACTAAACCACAACAATGTCAGGTGATATCTGTATATATACAGTTGTGGTCAAAAGTTTACATACACTTGTAAAGAACATAATGTCATGGCTCTCTTGAGTTTCCAGTTATTTCTACAACTCTGATTTTTCTCTGATAGAGTGATTGGAACAGATACTTCTTTGTCACAAAAAACATTCATGAAGTTTGGTTCTTTTATGACTTTATTATGGGTGAACAGAAAAAAGTGATCAAATCTGCTGGGTCAAAAATATACATACAGCAGCGTTAATATTTGGTAACATGTCCCTTGGCCATTTTCACTTCAATTAGGCGCTTTTGGTAGCCATCCACAAGCTTCTGGCAAGCTTCTGGTTGAATCTTTGACCACTCCTCTTGACAGAATTGGTGCAGTTCAGTTAAATTTGATGGCTTTCTGACATGGACTTGTTTCTTCAGCATTGTCCACAAGTTCTCAATGGGGTTTAAGTCAGGACTTTGGGAAGGCCATTCTAAAACCTTAATTCTAGCCTGATTTAGCCATTCCATTACCACTTTTGATGTGTGTTTGGGGTCATTGTCCAGTTGGAACACCCAACTGCGCCCAAGACCCAATCTTCGGGCTGATGACTTTAGGTTATCTTGAAGAATTTGAAGGTAATCCTCCTTCTTCATTATCCCATTTACTCTCTGTAAAGCACCAGTTCCATTGGCAGCAAAACAGCCCCACAGCATAATACTACCACCACCGTGCTTGACGGTAGGCATGGTGTACTTGGGGTTAAAGGCCTCACCTTTTCTCCTCCAAACATATTGCTGGGCATTGTGGCCAAACAGCTCGATTTTTGTTTCGTCTGACCACAGAACTTTCCTCCAGAAGGTCTTTGTCCATGTGATCAGCAGCAAACTTCAGTCGAGCCTTAAGGTGCCGCTTTTGGAGCAAGGGCTTCCTTCTTGCACGGCAGCCTCTCAGTCCATGGAGATGCAAAACACGCTTGACTGTGGACACTGACACCTGTGTTCCAGCAGCTTCTAATTCTTGGCAGATCTGCTTTTTGGTGATTCTCGGTTGAATCTTCACCCTCCTGACCAATTTTCTCTCAGCAGCAGGTGATAGCTTGCGTTTTCTTCCTGATCGTGGCAGTGACAAAACAGTGCCATGCACTTTATACTTACAAACAATTGTTTGCACTGTTGCTCTTGGGACCTGCAGCTGCTTTGAAATGGCTCCAAGTGACTTTCCTGACTTGTTCAAGTCAATGATTCGCTTTTTCAGATCCATGCTGAGCTCCTTTGACTTTCCCATTGTAGCGTTTGTGGGCGTTTGCATCCAATGAGCCCTATTTAAATGGCCTCAGAGAAGTCACCAGCTGTAGTCACTCATAATCACTCACAAGAAGTTAAGAGGCCAAGCTATGAAGCTCATTTCACTGACACAACTTTCTAAGTCACCAAAATTGCTAATTCATGTTGCTGTATGTATATTTTGACCCAGCAGATTTGATCACTTTTTCTGTTCACCCATAATAAAGTCATAAAAGAATCAAACTTCATGAATGTTTTTTGTGACAAAGAAGTATCTGTTCCAATCACTCTATCAGAGAAAAATCAGAGTTGTAGAAATAACTGGAAACTCAAGAGAGCCATGACATTATGTTCTTTACAAGTGTATGTAAACTTTTGACCACAACTGTATGTTAAATGTCTATTCATACATGTAATTTAACCAAACACCACAGGAATGTGTTTGGTCTTAGGCAAGTTCTATCTGATGTATCTTCCAAGCTGAAAGCTACCCACAATCCACAGCAGTAAAAGGAACAACAGTAGTGATGGAGAAAAGTCCTCTTTCAGATGATCTCCCAGTGTAAAAGGATTTAACCACTTTTCTGTTGGTTCATCCATCCATCCATCCATCTTCCTCCGCTTATCCGGGGCCGGGTCGCGGGGGCAGCAGCCTGAGCAGGGACCCCCAGACTTCCCTCTCCCCAGACACTTCCTCCAGCTCTTCCGGAGGGACCCCAAGGCGTTCCCAGGCCAGCTGGGTGACATAGTCACTCCAGCGTGTCCTGGGTCTTCCCCGGGGCCTCCTTCCGGTGGGACATGCCCGGAACACCTCCCGAGGGAGGCGCCCAGGGGGCATCCGGTACAGATGCCTGAGCCACCTCAACTGGCTCCTCTCGATGTGGAGGAGTAGCGGCTCTACTCCGAGCTCCTCCCGGGTGACAGAGCTTCTCACCCTATCTCTAAGGGAGCGCCCCGCCACCCTGCGGAGGAAACTCATTTCGGCCGCTTGTATCCGGGATCTCGTTCTTTTGGTCATGACCCAGAGTTCATGACCATAGGTGAGGGTAGGAACGTAGATCGACCGGTAAATCGAGAGCTTTGCCTTTCGGCTCAGCTCTCTCTTCACCACGACGGACCGATACAACGACCGCATCACTGCGGCCGCTGCACCGATCCGCCTGTCAATCTCACGCTCCATCCTTCCCTCACTCGTGAACCGGACCCCGAGATACTTAAACTCCTCCACTTGAGGCAGGAACTCTCCCCCGACCTGGAGAGGGCAAACCACCTTTTTCCGGTCAAGAACCATGGCCTCAGACTTGGAGGTGCTGATTCTCATCCCAGCTGCTTCACACTCAGCTGCGAACCGCCCCAGTGCATGCTGAAGGTCCTGGCTCGAGGGAGCCAACAAGACAACATCATCCGCAAAAAGCAGAGATGAAATCCGGTGACTCCCGAACCGGACCCCCTCCGGACCCTGGCTGCGCCTAGAAATTCTGTCCATAAAAATAATGAACAGAACCGGTGACAAAGGGCAGCCCTGTCGGAGGCCAACATGCACCGGGAACAAGTCCGACTTACTGCCGGCAATGCGAACCAAGCTCCTGCTCCGGTCGTACAGAGACCTTACAGCCCTCAGCAGAGGGCCTCCGACCCCATATTCTCGGAGCACCCCCCACAGAATGCCACGGGGGACACGGTCGAATGCCTTCTCCAAGTCTACAAAGCACATGTGGACTGGTTGGGCAAACTCCCATGAGCCCTCGAGCACCCTGTGGAGGGTATAGAGCTGGTCCAGTGTTCCACGACCAGGACGAAAACCGCATTGTTCCTCCTGAATCTGGGGTTCGACTATCGGTCGGATTCTCCTCTCCAGCACCCTGGAATAGACTTTCCCCGGGAGGCTGAGGAGTGTGATCCCCCGGTAGTTGGAACACATCCTCCGGTCCCCCTTTTTAAAAAGAGGGACCACCACCCCGGTCTGCCAGTCCAAAGGCACTGTCCCCGACTGCCACGCGATGTTGCAGAGGCGTGTCAACCAAGACAGCCCCACAACATCCAGAGACTTGAGATACTCAGGGCGGATCTCATCCACCCCCGGTGCCTTGCCACCGGGGAGCTTCCGAACTACCTCAGTGACTTCAGCTTGGGTGATGAATGAATCAACCTCTGAGTCCTCTGTCTCTGCTTCCTCCATGGAAGACATGGCAGTGGGATTGAGGAGATCCTCGAAGTATTCCTTCCACCGCCCGACAATATCCCCAGTCGAGGTCAGCAGCTCCCCACCTCTACTGTAAACAGTGTTGGCAGAGCACTGCTTCCCCCTCCTGAGGCGCCGGATGGTTTGCCAGAATTTCTTCGAGGCCGATCGGTAGTCCTCCTCCATGGCCTCCCCGAACTTTTCCCATACCCGAGTTTTTGCTTCCGCGACTGACCGGGCTGCCGCACGCTTGGCCTGTCGGTACCCATCAGCTGCCTCAGGGGTCCCCCGAGCCAACCAGGCTCGGTAAGACTCCTTCTTCAGCTTGACGGCATCCCTTACTTCCGGTGTCCACCACCGGGTTCGGGGATTGCTGCCACGACAGGCACCGGAGACCTTACGGCCACAGCTCCGAACAGCCGCATCAACAATGGAGGTGGAGAACATGGTCCACTCAGACTCAATGTCTCCAGCCTCCCTCGGGATCTGGTCAAAGCTCTCCCGGAGGTGGGAATTGAAGACCTCAATGACAGAGGATTCTGCCAGACATTCCCAACAAACCCTCACAGTACGTTTGGGTCTGCCGAGTCTGTCCAGCTTCCTCCCTCGCCACCGGATCCAACTCACCACCAGGTAGTGATCAGTTGACAGCTCAGCCCCTCTCTTCACCCGAGTGTCCAAGACATACGGCCGGAGATCAGATGATACGACTACAAAGTCGATCATTGAACTCCGGCCTAGGGTGTCCTGGTGCCACGTGCACTTATGGACACCCTTATGCTCGAACATGGTGTTCGTTATGGACAAACTGTGACTAGCACAGAAGTCCAACAACAGAACACCACTCGGGTTCAGATCGGGGAGGCCGTTCCTCCCAATCACGCCCCTCCAGGTATCACTGTCGCTGCCCACGTGAGCATTGAAGTCCCCCAGCAGAACGGTGGAGTCCCCAGTTGGGGCACTTTCCAGTACCCCTTCCAGGGACCCCAAGAAGGCCGGGTACTCAGCACTGCCGTTTGGCCCATAAGCCGAAACGACTGTGAGAGACCTATCCCCGACCCGAAGGCGCAGGGAAACGACCCTCTCGTTCAGCGGGGAGAACTCCAACACATGGCGGCTGAGATGGGGGGCTATGAGCAAGCCCACACCAGCCCGCCGCCTCTCACCATGGGCAACTCCAGAGTAGAAGAGAGTCCAGCCTCTCTCAAGGAGTTGGGTTCCAGAGCCCAGACTGTGCGTAGAAGCGAGCCCGACTATCTCTAGCCGGTATCGCTCAGCCTCCCGCACTAGCTCGGGCTCTTTCCCCCCCAGTGAGGTGACATTCCATGTCCCTAAAGCCAGAGTCGTTGTCCAGGGATTGGGTCGCCGGGGCCCCCGCCCACGACCGCCACCCAAACCACAAAGCACCGGCCCCATCTGAACCCTCCCGCGGGTGGTGGGCCTACGGGAGGGCGGGCCCACGTCGCTCCTTTGGGCTGTGCCCGGCCGGGTCCCGTGGGCAAAGACCCGGCCACCAGGCGCTCGCCTGCGAGCCCCGACCCCAGGCCTGGCTCCAGGATGGGGCCCCGGTAACGCCATTCCGGGCGACGTGAACTGCCTCGATGTGTCCTTCTTCATTTGGGGCTTTGGAACCGCTCTTGGTCTGACCTGTCACCTAGGACCTGTTTGCCTTGGGAGACCCTACCAGGGGCATTAAGCCCCGGACAACATAGCTCCTAGGATCACTCAGGTGCTCAAACCCCTCCACCACGATAAGGTGGCGGTTAAAGGAGGGGTCTGTTGGTTCATGTTTTAGCCAACTTTAAGAGAAGTGACTTTGGCTCCATTAAAAGGGACTACATGAGAAAACACCGTAAACAGCCATGTGACTCCACAGGAGTATGGTTTTCAGGTTATGTACACGCATTTATTCCAATCAAAAGATACACATAATTGTATGCATGTCTTATTTCTTCAAATTTGGTGCAAACATTCACTTAGACTCAGGGATGAACTGATTAGATTGTTGTGGAAAAAAGGTCAAAGGTCAAGGTCACAGTGAGATTATTGTTGTAGACTTTTATAATGGCAACCAGCAAAACCTACAGTGTTGTAGTGTCCCTTCAATACCCTCCATTTGATGTGTGTGTTGATGAAAGTATCAGAAAACACCAATCTTTATGTCTTAACCCTTAACTGTCTGAGAGAGGTGAACATGGCACAAATACAAAAACAATTGATTAATTGTGTTGAAGGGTAGCAAATCTGAAATGTTGGTACCAACGTTGATGAGTTCTCACCTACCACTTTGGTCTAATTGAACAGTATGCCTGGAAAATAAAACAAGACAAATGGGAGCTGTAATCAACCATTGTTTTCCATTATGAGGAGGAAAATGTTGTTTAAGCTTGAAATAATGGATTGTCAGCACTTTACATGCAGACACTGGTGCCAGTCTTTAAAGTCCCTTATAACCTGAACCATAATGTTTGCAAAAGGCTTTTATAGTTGCTTTGTGCAGCTTCTTTTAAGTTTTATATTTGAGCTACAACTGTTTTCACACATGGTATTGATAGAGTGTGGCTTTGTTCACACTTGGTGCCCATGTGTGAACTGTAAATACAGGTGTGAATGCTCCCATTACACATTCAGTCTGGATTTAGTTACCGTGCTTCACAGGACTGAGGATTCACAGATATGGATATCAACGTCATCAAACTGCATCCTTTATTATACAACCCGCTTGTTTTTTAACACTGCATGACAGAGCCCACAGTCAATGTTACAGCTGATTTGTTGCTTGGCTGATCACATTGGATTATTATCTGTGTTAACTGTTGCTCTTTCCAACAGGATGTGATATGATGTACTTTTGTGTTAAATGGATCCATACATGTTTTTAACTGTAAAACTGTACTGATGCTGTTCCAGGTTTGTTTAGCTCCACCCACCTGTTCCCATGAGCTGACAGGATTGGTTCCTTAGGTTTGTGATGTATCTAACCCATTTTTGTGCCCTCTTAAGACAGGAAATGGATTGTGGGCAATGTATTTTAACAGCTGGCAATCTGCTTGTTCAGTTTGGGTCTTCAGACATTTTATTTCTGTGAGTGCATGTTACTGAAATCCTACATTTGGTTTTATAAATATAGTCTTGTGACATGCATCTTTTAAAGGTTTGGCTCATGTGAACTAATTGTGTGTAGATGTTTCAGTCAAAGGCACACAGACCAAGGACTCAGTGTGACTGAAGTGCAGGGCCAGAGGCGTGTGCTGCAGATGGAAATGGGAGGAATACATTTTTAGTAGGTGTTGTACGACATACATTAGTCATGATTGATCAGATCTGATCAGATTCTGTACCATCAGTCGTAATTGCAGCAGTGCTGGTTTGATTCCAACATGTAGTCCAATAAGAACATAACATCATAGACCAGTGACTCAAAGCACATACAAGTTGATTTGTGATTGTAGTTTTTTCTATTTAGGTACCTGTCAAGCAGACCAGTGCTGCCCACTGAAGTCAGTGACTCCAGGAACCCTCACTTTTCATCAAGAGAAACGTCTTCGTAAATGGCACCTCAAGTGGGACCTTGTCTTATCTGCCCACTGCAAATGGTTGAACCATAGGCCATGTGGTGGAATGAAGACCACTTACACACAGGCAGACACAGGCAACAGGTGATTAAATACAGGTAAAAGGTGAGGTGAAAGGAGCAAGAGTCCATAGGCTGAACACAAACAAAGAGAGACATGCTGAGACATGAGCAAATGACTAGGCAACTGACAGAGGAAAAGGGCTGGTGTAACTACAGGGGGGAAAATGACAGAAATGGGGAACAGGTGTTAGGTAGGTGGGCTAATTCCAGTGATTGGGAATAGGAAACAGATGAGCAGGTGGATCAGGGAGCAGGGGAAAGTCAGAGGTCATGTGGGGCCCACCTACCAATGTCAGACTGCTGGTCCAGACTTATTCAGGCTGAAGTCTGTCAGACTTTAAAAAAACAAACAACCAAAGATTAAGACTCACTCATTAAAAATATTAGACACCCTGCTCCAGGCTAACTCAGGCCTGAGATCAGCCTTTGAATTCCTTCCACCCCTTAACCACATACACTCATCACAGGGGCGTGGAGCCAATCAGAGCTGACATTAGGCAATGGCACACCCTGGACAGATCATGTGTATCGTATAGAGACAAACATTCAGTCACACCAATAGGCACTTTAGACAACTATGCAAGTCCGGTTGGCTTTTTGCTGTTTGGTCGCACTTTTCTCAATGGAGTACATATTACCAACACTGCTGTGAAAAATCACTGCTACCCGCCTCCCCACCCCCAGGCCATGTGCATTTGTTTTCAACGAAGCCCATGACAGGGCAATCCATGGAGTAAAGTCTACTGAGGTATGTAATGTAAAAAATCATATTATATATATAGACTAGAAAATTCCCTCTGGGAAATTTTGAAAGGGCCACGGGGGGCTACTGCCGGGGGTACCATCTCTGTCAACATGGGAATCAAACCCACCACCAAACTAATCAGACAGACACATCATCATCTTGTACTGAGCACTGATATTGAGGAGCCATAATCACATTAAGTCACCTGTGTGTGTGTATAACTGTAATCACATGAAGTTACCTGTGGTGTGTGTGTGTGAGAGTGGAGTGCGCGCATTCGCGCGCATGTGTGTTGTGTGTCAGGTGTGTGTGTGTGAGTGAGGAGTGTGCGCGCATATGCGCGCATATGTGTGTTGGTATGTGTGTGTCTGTGTTTGTGTGTGTGTGTACCTGTAACTGTAATGACTTAAAGTTACCTGTAGTGTGTGTGTATCTATCTGTAACTGTGATCACATAAAGTTGCCTGTGTGTTTGTGTGTGTGTATGCATGTGTGTGGTAGAGGAGTGTGTGTTGTTGTACTTGACAGAGTCTTGACATAAATGTATGAGAGACAGGGGCTCTGGCCCCAGGCTCAGGGTTGCCATGGCAACTTGAGGTGGTTGTCAATGACGACAGAGCCACCCTAGCCAGAAACGTGGAGAAAAAGGGCGATTTTCTCCCTCTGCGCTGGTCTCACATTTGGGCTTACACCGACAAAACGGTAGCTCCTATCAGAAAAAACAGCAGACCCTGGGCGGCGTAAGGACTTCCTGAACACGTTGATATGCTTTTGGTGTTTCTACAGTAAATATTTTGGGGTCACGGGCGAGTTTCAAACAGGGGTCCCTTCTGCTTCTCTCGGAAAATCTTTGTATTAGAGTCAATGAGGAGTAGAGAGAGATGTGACCGCACTGAGAGGCTCAGAATTTAAATTCTGTAAGTCTCTCTGCTTTGATGAGCACATTGTCAGAAACAGAACAAGTTTGTCTACAACTGTGGAAAAAATCATGTGTGTAGAGTGTAATTTGTGGCCGGGAGGACGAGAGAAAGAGAAAAGTTTCAGACAATTTCAGACAACTTCTCTCACTCTAGCTGATGATGTCACCCACTCTAACACGAACATTCCATGCAATACACACCCATTATAAACTCAAAATTTCTCCAAAAATGATCATGGTCATTGAACAGTGGTTGATCAAAAACTATATGACTTATCAAAACGTGGATTAATACACCAACACACAAGACTTGTGTCTACAGTTTAAAGTTTAAATGAAGTCTCTAGGTGAAACTATGCCTGAGCTGTAGACGTTTGAAAAACTCCAATGATTGTTCTTTTTCGCTCGTTTTTTTCGCCCGTCCCATTCATTCCTATGGAAAATTTTTCGCAGTTTTCGCGACTTACGTCGCGAAAAATTCGTATTTCATAGAGAAAAGTAATAGCACACCGATCCCAATCGAACCGCACGTTTTGATATATAATTTGTCCTACAACTCCTCAAGCTGTAGGACGAGTTAAGGGCCGAAATTTTGGAGGAAGAGGAAAATAAAAAGAAGAAGAAAAAACACGCAGTATAACAATAGTGCCTCGGTGCATTGCCCCGTGGCCCTAATTACGGATTTCAGGGTGTGTTTGTGTTGTAGTGCTGTCCATGTGTCTGGTGAGACAAGATCTGGGACATTGGGTGGAGGCTTTGATCTTGCACGAGACCCCAGGTGGAAGGGAGACAGCGTCCATTTTCTGCATAACATTAATTTAACCATCACCAAAGTTGTTTAATAAAGCTAATAATCTTGCATAGTTCCTCTTTAATTCACCTACTGTGTCTTTGGATTGTGGGAGGAAGTCAGAGAACCCATGCAGGATCAGGGAAAGGATGCAAACGCTACCCAGGCCCCCGTGATCAAGCCGCAGTGTAAACACAGCACCACCATGCCACTGTCTGTGCTGAATGTCCACTGTAAAAAGTCCTTGTAGCTGTTGAATTCCAACAGACAAATATTTTCTGCTAAAATAATTGGAGCTGAGCAGTAGGACTTTTTTTTCTCTGTTGAAAAGAGATTGTGATTTCTTTGCACCACAGATGGTCAAGAGCTACACTGCTCTGTGTAACAGGTCAAATCAGACGTCCATCTGAAGTCTGTCTGTTTGTTATGGGAGTCAAAGTCTGTGTCTGTAAAACCATGGCCCTGGTGGTTTAAAGGAACCATGACCAACAATAAACCAATGAGGACACCCGATGACTGTGTTTTTGTTAACTGCTAAAGTCACTGTGAATGTTTTCTGCATTGAACCACAGCTTAGCCTATCCCTGAGCACAACTGTGAACAATGCTCCAGCCAGATCAGATATTTTGACCTAAAACAAACCCACTCTCTGTGTGACAAGCCAAATATGTAAATACACAAGACATCTGCGTTATGTCTGTACAGAGCGTAATCCATCAAAAAATACAAAATGAACTAGTTGTCTCATGTGACATCGTTAGGAAGCTGGGTTGGCACACAGTTGGATATGTTTCCAAATAGTTGAGAGTCTTTGCTGCTCTGGAAGCTGTAAATGCCTGAGCTTGTGTGGTGTGCAGCAGTAATCGTTAAAGAATAAGCACACACTACTACTGTGCAGCAAAGATACAGGGGACATCTGTCATTCAGATGAAGACAAATGTAGGTCAGAGCTCCTCATGTCTTTGCTGAGCAGGGCCTGATTAAAGCAGCAACCTATGGCCTAAGATCTCTGCCTCCCTGTCGCAGCCCAGTTACACAACATTCAGCTGTTTCTGCTGTTGTGAATGCTGCATGATATGGTGTCCTTTTGTAACCAAGAATCCTTATTGCCCCGTGCATCTCTCGCTACCACTTTGAACAGCAAGGATTGGATTACTCAACTGTCAATCAATCGTGCAGGCGTTGATGCAAGCCCACCATGAAACATGCCAAACAGATGGCCAGCCACCACCACCACACGCATGCACCCCCACCCTGTCCCAACCCGGACCTTGTCCCCTTAGTAAGAGAGTATAAGCTCCTTAAATTTTTTTTCATGCTTATCTCTAATTTAGGTTTTTTCATCAAAGCAATCATAGTCATCTTTTTTCCTGCTAGAATAATGACGCTTATGACACTGTCTTTGCTTCTCAGAAACTCTTCCTTTAATTCAGAGCAGTTGAGTGGTCACGCAACAGATGAGAAAGGCGCTCGGATATCTTAATGAGTTCATAGATCTGTGGCTGTGCTTAAGATAATAGCATGCCAGGGGGCTGAGCGTTGGGTGTATTTTGGGGCAGGGCGGCGACCCCTGACATCTGGGCTGGCAGGCAATGGAGGAGGCGGAGGCTGAGCCAGAGCAGGTGTTTCTACTGACATCTGCTTCAGTTCACTGGGGAAACACAAGCACCCTGCAGCTACAGCACTGACAATGCCTGAAGTGCTCCGGCTCCATATAAACAAGGTAGACTTTTTTTTCCACTTCTTCTTGTGGCTCTGGGATTATCAGATTGACTCTTCTTTCACAGGATTTGTTAAGGATTGCCTCTTATGGCTTTTATTCCTCTTTTTTCCACTTTTCTTTGTAAATTAAGGACTTTTATTTTGAAACAGAGCTGTTCTATTGGCCCATGACTTTGCAATTGTTAACTACACATTTCAGATATTGTGGTTAACTTTCGGTTTTCTTGATTGGTATTTCTCACTTCTGACAGTTTCTATGTTTCATGTTCATTTTCAATGTGGCAACTTGATCCATGAAAAAAAGAAGAAAATGACATTTTCATGCCACGAGCACTAAAAGGATTCGACCCAGATCTCTTACAAACATTAAAGAAAAAAAACCTTTGGATGTTCAGTGTCATGCAATATTGATGCTGTCATGTTTACTCATCAACCCACTTTCCTCCTGAATCTAATCAAGCTGACAAGACAAACCCACAAGGCTGTTGATTCAGACGCGCCATTGGTCCAAGTTTGTGTTCCATTTACCCAAGTGTATTTTTAAAGACTTTGTAGTGTAATCAAAGGCTCTGTGAACCCCCACTTCTCCCTGACCTGCGCTCAACAGATTCATCAGATGGGAGCATGGCTCTCTCTCTGCAGCTTGTATGGAGCTGTGATAGATTTTCACATCACAACTCCTCACTTAGTGTGTTTGCCGTAATCAGACATTGATCTTCCTGTGTGCTCCTCAAACAATGGATTATAACAGAACAATGATATGATGGCAAGTGCAGAGGCAGTGGTTTGGAGGATGATGTGTTGAGACAGATTTCTATTGACCTGGCGACACGGGAGATGGGGGGCGTCTCACTGGAGCATCTGATAGAAATTCTGAGCATGTACTGGGTTGGTGTTGAATCCCAAACCATATGTGTCCTGTAAATGTAAGGAGCTGTTGTCTTGTTACTATAGTCTGACCTATTTCAAAAAGGTCATTGCCTGATGTTTGATTCAGAAAAAAAGAAAAAGCTGATTTTTGATCCATGTTACAACGTATCACTGCTCGTCTCTTAGCAGCCAGTAAATACACAAATGTGGGCAAAGGTGTCTTTGCGGGTGTTACGGGAGTGACAGCAGGGCATCCTGGGTAAACCTGGGAAACATGTGCCTACTATAAGAACTGGTTTGGTGTGCTGGAGGTTGAGAGCATTGGTGTGGTTTTTAGCTTTGATTTATTGTTAAACAATATGTGTATTTATATAGCTTTCAAAGAAAGAGTCTGACTGTAGACACTGTTGAGTATATGTGAAAAATACAGGACATATGTTGATAAATTCTTTAAGGGACAGGAAAAATGAATGAAAAAAAACAAATGACATCACCTTATAGGAGGGTAGTTCAGACGTCAGAGTATGGAAGTGGTATATTACATTACATCCATGGGAACCAGGGGCATGCTACTGCCTGTAAGTCACAGATCCCCACACCATATGGCTCACTACTCTCAGATGAGTGTTTGTACTTGACCCCTGTCTTACAACTGTCCCTATAACCCTCGCCTGATGAAATAACTATCCACAAAAACTTGACAGATTGGTACTTGACATGAAAACATTTGTTCAGATTTACCTTGCATAGTAATTCAGTGGAAGTAGAAAGAAACTGTATTGCTGTCTACAGATATGCTTGTAAAATAAATCCTGACTTTCTACTGAGGTTCTCTCAGTAATTTACAATGTTTTGACTGGACTTATATGAGCTGAATGCTTCACAAACAGAAATACAGCATGAGACATGCTGGCAGGGCAACAGCCAACACTGAAGATATCTATTGACTGATCGTGAAGGACTGAGCAGCCTAAACAGATACACAGGAGACTGTTGTTGCATCTGCAGTCAGTTCTCAGCAGTGCCAGTTGATGTTAAATGTAGATGGTGCAGTGAGTCTGGAACTGGTATTGTGGGAGTTGCAAAATGCAAGAGACCAGGACTGTTAGATTTTCTTCAAGGTGGATAAAGTAAATAATGAGAACAGATGTCTTCTGAAGATTGATTTTCTCTCTCTCTCTGTCCATGTACAATAAAATCAGGTGACACTGTGAAAACTGCAGGAAAATAGAAACATTAATGTTCAAGTCCAAATTTCTCTGTTGTTTTAAAGAGTTTATTTAATCGTGGGAAGTTAATCAGGTCAAACCATGCCAACACAGCAGAAATCAACAAACAAAACATCTTCATATGGCTCATGAGCAACATTACACACAAATTTCACAGATCACAGACAGTGCGGGAGTGCACTGTGAACCATGTGCACAATAGAGCTACATATCTTTCCTCTGCACCCATTGTCATTCTGACCAGCGATGCCATATCATCACTCTATTTCCAACCAAACATTTTCTTTTAATTAAATCAAATCTCCACGTATTAAACATCACATAACAAGTGTAGAACCTACACACACACACACACACACACACACACACACACACACACACACACAGTGGTAGTTAGAAGTAAGAAAAATAAGGAGAATCACCAGCATTTTCCTTTAATAGCAGTTTACTGCAGTATAATCTGTCAACTCTTTAAGTCATCTGTAAGCAGCTCAGCTGAACATGGAGGAACCTTATCCCCATGTGTTTAGAAATAAAGGTGATTATCATTTTCAAAGTATAGTAATACCTGTGTAGTCACTTGGTTCACATTTAAGGAGAGATTTTGGCAAGTGATACATATAAAAATGAGGTGAATATTTTTATACAGATACAATATACATAAAATACTTACACACAATATAGATAAAATTTGACATAAATCAATTTGCCATTTAGGCAAATGGATTTAAATGCCATTTATCTGCTCTGGAAGAAAAGATGTAGTTTAATGGTTTTACCCCCACCTTGACAAATAAATGTCACACTGGTGCATTATGGGGGCTGATCTTCAGGCCCCAGAAAGCTTATTTATGGAGACTGGGGGGGGGGCTGAAGTCACTGCTGATCTGGCATCAGCCTGTCTGGGGACAGGATTAGGGGGTGAGTGTGGAGGTGAGGACTTGCAGATAGATCAACGGCCACTGACTGAGCTGTACATGCAAACAAGAGCATTTCCAACACGACTAATTAACCAAACATTGCTGAGCACATGTCCACTGTAGATTGATCTGCTGCTTAACCCCCTCAACACAGATCCTCGAATATGATGTGATTACTGCCAGCATGTGTAATGTATGAACTATTGGAGGCCACACATAGCCTGTGGAACAATAGACAAGCTCTCTCTCTGGAGATGAGATTGTACTCTGCACTAATCTCCTTGATCTCTTTAACCAGATTTGGTTGACACTGGATGCAACACACCCAACTTCTTTATGTTTACCCTCATTGATTTTGTTCATTCACAGTTCATTACTGCTCAGAACTGCTAGCTGCTGCATTTTAGAGTCAGCTGATGTCATTATGATGTTGTTGTTTATGAAAAGTCAGAGTAAGCTCTCAGCAGGGGTTCAGTGTAATTAGATGAGATACAAGGCATGTAAACAACTTATCCCATTTATGTCTGGATCTTTGTTGACTGAGCCTCTGTGGCAATGATCAAAATGCCTGTAATGCTTGTTAGTCACTAATTAACTCTATTATAATAAGTGGATTGTTGTCTGGAGCACATCATGCAAATATCTATTTAGAATAAAATAAAAACAAAGTACAGATCATAATGAGCCTCATGGTTTAGTTTTAGCTCCAGATGATGAAGCCCAGACTCTAACATTTTAGTAAATTTTCAGTGTTACGAACAGAGTCTGTCAGAGCAGGAGTGTACTCTGTCCAGAGAGTGCCCTGACATGGCTATCTCTTTCTAAGCACTTTTGGTGCTTTAGCTGATATTGTTGCATTTCTCCATATTAAATGGGTTAGGTACTAAGCACTTACTCTAAGGTCTCCTCATTCACTGAAGCTTTGGATAAAAGTACCTGCTAAGTGAGTAAATAAAAATACACCCAGAAGATGCAGAGCAAGCTTGGTATTCATTTGGAGTTGTTTTTCTAGCCACCTGCATAATCTATGTAAATTCAGAACTCGATCTCTTTTAGCTCAGCTTCTGTCTCCACCGACCCCTGAGGGAAATATCTGGATCCTCAGTTTGTAAATTCTCCATTATGCGAAGTAGCTGACTAACAAGCTAACTTTGTGTGTCTGCTGTATGGTGCTGGGTAGATACTGTAGAGACTGTTCATCACAGTGTTTTATTTATTTACTATTACTGACAGCAGTCTACTGTGGAGGTTGGCTTTTATTCTAGTTTTTGTTTGTCAGGTTGTGTTCAAGTTCCCACCGACCTTCACACTGTTCTAAGATCAGATGATGTGTAACCTCAGAGCTTTGGGAATTTGACCTTTGACCCCCTGCAGCATCAGTTATCTTTCTCTCTGATCTGTTGCTACTCAGATGCTGCCATGCCCATTGGGCCATGTGATAGTCAGAGCCTTGACCCTGTGTAACACATCCAACCACCCACCCACGCACACACTCATCTATCTGGACACGTCTTTAGGTGTCTGTCAACAGCTACTTTGTTTTAGCTCATTAAACAAATCTGTATGGTGGTGAAGTTTTGAGTCAAAGTGTTTTCAGTGTGAGCAACGGTAAGGATGAAAGGGGAAGGTTAAATGGGGGCTGAAAAATGCTTGTAACAAAGCCTGTCTGAGGATGAAGGAGAAGGCTCACAATACACACATACACACACACATACACACATGATCGCACATGCATGCAAACACACATATGCACAGGCCCCTACAGCAAGCAGATATGCAGCAGATTTGGTTTCCTTTGAATATGTAATGAGTTTAACATGCATGATGAGCTGGTGGTTGATTCTTGTGAAGCAGCTGTGATCCAAGCAGCACATTCAGGATAATCTGCTGCCAAAGATAACGGGCAGAACAAAGCTGGGCAGAGTGCTGCAGGCGGAGGAAGCCCTCGTCGCTAAGCAGCACTAGCCCCTTGCAGCTATTTGATTGGAGAATTCCCCCTACATTACCTTTGCATTGCTCCAGGCACTGCGCTCCACTTTTGGGGGGTTGACGGCCTTGGGAGAGGCAGCATTGGCTTTCGAGGCTTCAAACCAATGTGTTTAGAAAGAGTCTTTGGAGCACAGGATATAACTTCTGGCAGTCAGACATCTGATAAATGAAGTAGATCAGTAGAACAATGCTACATGATGTGCATCAGATCTGCTGTGGATTGGATATATTCATATTTTTGCTATTTACTTTTATTATGTAATATTACTCCTGCTATAGTAACACTCAAACAATGAAATCATGAAAGAAACACCTGCACATGGTTTTATATTTTCTGGGCTTTCAGTCACCATCAAGTGTTGTAAATCATAGAATGGAGGAGAACCAACCCTTGCAGGTCACCATGATGCATGACATTTGTGAAACCACAGAATGTTGGACAAAAGACTAAAAACAACCAATGAAACAAGCTTGTGTTTTGTTGAATATCTCCACTGATTTTCAAAGGGAAAAGAGCTGCTGTTCTGCTGTTTCACCTGGTGAAAAATCAACACTTCCACTTTCAGTAGTCCTAACAATGTTGCAGGTCGAATTTTCCCCTTGACCTCTCTATTAAAACCAGAGCTAGCAACATGCTGCTAATTCAGGAGTGCATCAGTATCCACAGTGTAATAATGCAAGGAGGCTGGTGTTGTCTACCTACAGCAGTGTAACTGCCAGCTGGTTATAAGGTTCATCAGTGTTTGATGTCTGGACTGACATGTGCAAATCAGAATTATCTGATGACTTCAAATAAAGTGCAAACAAGTTGCAGACATTCAGGATCACCCCATACTATCCATATATATTTGAGTGTCAGGGTACAGGTGCTTTTCAAATTCTTTTATGAATACGAGCAATTGTATTTCTTCTAGTCATTGTTAGAAGACTCAGTTTCGATAAATAGAAAATGCAAAATGCAAAACTGCCTCTTTATGTAGATAAATCATGATGAATGAATTTATTTCAGTCATAAATAACAACAGTTGACCATTTGTGTGGATTAGCAACCAACACATCATACATGATCATACCCATTAATTTGACACAATAAAATTCACAAGTGGCTGAAGCTCTGGACTTATTTTCGCCTATCCCATACAATCCATAGAATAAAATAACCCAGGATATCAGCAGTACAAAAGAAAGTCAAAAAGACACTTTACTCCGCACCACACATTTCTCTTCCTGCACAACAGAATTGTCTCCCTGTGGTCATTTGAACTTCTGTGTCAGGTCAGAAAATGTGGCCTATGTTCTACTGATGGCAGCATGTACAGTGTGTCAGAAAGACTGACTACACGGGGCCTGTAGCTATAAGGCAGCACATATCTTTTCACAACACTTCTTAACCAGAACCGTTTTAGAAGCTTAATGGCTCTGCAGGTGCAGGTGCACACTTTCAGCTGGAGTCTCTAATTTTAACCTTGAGCCATTGTGGTGTAAGATGATCTCTGCAGAAGTCATCCAGAGTCCCACCATTTAACTTGAGAGGGCAATTCACTGCTTTTTTTTTTTTTTTTTTATATCAGAGCTTGCAGCAGCTCAGACGACAGCCGCTGAATGAGCTGTTCCAAAGTTGTGTTGACTGTTTTTAAAGAGGTGTATTTTTCTATCATGAATATTTCAGATGGAAGAGGGCGAAGTTGGGGCGTGGGGTGGGGTTCTTGACTGGTACGCTGTGGACTGCTTACACTGATAATTTGGCTTCTGGCAGTGGCAGCCTCTGTAAAATGATCCATAACTGGATGGCTGAAGACTGAATAGTGAAGAGACCTCTCCATGTTGAGCCAGTGTCAGTGATCAGGTGCTGGTTGGTCGTAGGAACATCCGATGTGAAAATCATACTCATCACTGCAACGGCTTCTTTGTGACTTTTTTGGGAAAACATTTTCCCTGAAGCTTCTTCGGGCACTCAGTAAAATTAGTCCAATATAGACCATCCAAATATATTGTATATTAAAACATACTCGTGTTCAAAAGCTTACAGACAGTGAATGGATATGCTACCATTTGCCTCTGTTATTGTACACCACCACACAAGAAGTGTTGCTGTGTGACTCAGTAGAGCTGGAGTGTGTAGAGCAGAATAAGAGAGAGAATGATAAGGTAGAGAGAAGAAGTAAATATGTACATTGAGTGTCAGCTGTCTGAAATATAGTGATGTCCCCTGTGTTAAAGACCCACATATGACAATACTGTGGAAATTTATTCATTGTTACTACACATGTCATTTATATGTTAAAATGCCAACAAGACCAACAAAGGGCATCTCACAGTGAGAGTTGCAAAACAGAACAGCAGGGCACTGCTCTTGGAAATGGAAACATGGTGCTATAAAGAAAAAAGCCCATGATGGGTGGCCTCCTCCCACAAATCCATCATAAGTGGTATTTGATTAGATAGCACTCAGGGATGGAGGATTTGTGACTTCAGCACAATCGAACAATCAACCCTTATAGACTCAATGAACACTGACATGTGTCGACATCTCGACATCTGCTCATCTTTAGACGTAAAGACCTGTCTCTAATAAAAGTCTGCAGAGTTCTAAATTGAAGTAAAAAAAAAAAAACTAAACTACTACTGAACTACTACTAAACTACTGTAGATCCCAGACAGAGGCTGGAATCATCTGTCTTGGGCCTCACCCGGTGGAGTGCAATCATTTCATAAAAACTAAATCCAGCTTCAATCACAGCTCAGTCAATGTCTGTTCCGAGATTTGTCTGAATACATCACATTTATAAAGCAAGTTCTGACCTATACACTTACACCCTTTTGAAGGGTGTAAGCGTATAGGGTGTAAAGGCAAGACTGACTTATAAAGTCATACAGAACCTTAGCAGGGTTTAGATGTTATTAGCTTAGATTAGATTTATACTGTGTAATGATGGAGCTGACAATGGCTTTTATTCTCACTATACCCATAGTGAAGACATAACAGTACATGATCCAGTGTATATACTGTCGTCAGGTGAAAAAAAGCAAAGGACTGAATCAGACAGGCTTTCTTGTGTGTTGTACTTGTTTGTTCTAGAAATGCAATTATGGTTGATCCGATTTTGCCTTCTTAGTTTTCTGTGGCAGTTTTTAACAACATCCCCAGCGGCGGGTGATGGGGAGTTTAAACAGAGCCTTCTCTTGTATCCAGTCTCCTGCTGGACTTGAATAGCACAGTGACCTAGTTAGGAGGAAGCTGGTGGTCTCCCCCACCTTGTCAGCAGGAGCCTGAGACTAACGGACGAAATAATTTCCTCCTATACACCATGCTCGACACAGAGCTCGCCTCCAAAGACTCCAAAGACTGGACCCCGGGCTTAGTCCAGACTTGTGTGACACATAACAGCTACCTAATCACGCCAAATGCAAACAGTTCGGCTCTCTGGCATCTTGGCACTGGGAACTGGCAAAAACCCCCTCTGCTCATCTGGCCCCCAGCTTTCTCTGGACTGAGCTAAAGATCTGCCAAGAAGGAGGCTTCAACTCGCTACAGTCAAGTGCTGTTGGCAACCAATTAATGGTAGGAAAAGGTGAAAGGAAGGGTAGGAAAAAGCACCTTGCACAGCGCTTTTCTCAGGCTCCTGTTTCCATGGGCACAAACTCTCCAGGGGGGCTGGTGTCAGATCGTAACAGGTACCTGCACCACGTCGCCCCCTCCTCTTAAGCTCAGTTACACTGTAGGTTTGTTTCTCACCATCAGTCTCAGCCCTTTCTGGTGACTCCTGGAAAGTGTTATTCCTTCCCTTCTCTCTCTGCTCTGGCTAACTCTGGGTTATATGAAGGGTGGGTTCTGTTCGAGATCTCTATTTTTTTTTTTTTTTAGCCCCTCGCCTCACCACCCCCTACAGAGGGCGGCACTCTGCCATTGGATCATCTGCCAGCAGAGAGTTGCCCAAGTGCCAACTCCTTTTCATTCAAACAGAACAAACGGCTGCATTATTCAGACTGCCATCTCTCTAGAATGCATCGCCTATTGCTCCGCCAGGCCGCTGGGCCACACACTTACCAACAGATATGTTTACTGTTCGTGTTAGAGGATCTATCTTTTCTGCAGAGTCCATTTTGGGCACTACTTTCCTGTGCAAATCCAAAGGCATGTGCCAGAAAGCATGCCAGAGGATCGCTCTCAGAACTTTTACACCCCAGGAGCGTGGGATGGGGGGAGGAGAGGGTTCTCTGCTCATTTACTAGACAGTGATGAGCTTCGGCAATGCTGTGAAGTGTTGTTTCACTTCAGCCATCAACACAAGCAAACTGTCAGTGAAGTAGATTTAAGTATGTCCACAGTGCACACATCCCTGAAGAAACGTATTTACATAGCATGCTCAGCTTCACACTTGCACTCGCACTTACTGGCTGTTAAAACACTGCCCTTCTCCCCTTCACCTGGTTAATGGCCAAGTGATGATGTGCACAAGGTCAAATGGTGAACTGCCATGCCAGTGGCCCAGTGTGCCGATGTGACCTGCTGCCTCCCCGCTGCTCAGTGTCATTCCTCCCACTGTTGGATTGCATTAGCACTAATGTTGGGGGAAGTGCTGCACTCCAAGATATAATCAGTGACTGGTCCTTTCCTACAGCCAAATAGAATGTTTCCTTAGTTCAGCTGCATCAACAAAGCAGTGATGATGCCTCCTAGGTGCTGGCAAACTGCACTGATGAGGTCATTATACTCCAGGGCTACTTTTAATTGGTGTGACAGGACTGGCCATGAAACAAGACTCAGACTACGAGCTACTGGATTCAGACATGGTTTCATTGTCTGTGAATCTGCACTCTTTGAAAACTACATGAACTAAACTTATTCAGTGAGGTCAAACCTGGCTCTGATAATGACAATACTGTGGTCTCAGCAGACTACACACACATGTGTCTGTTCAGCAGCTGCATGACTCATCTCTTCAGTGTCCAAATCTAAATCTGCCATTAGATCTTCTGATGACATCATTACGTCTAATGTGGACATGTGGAGAGATACTTCACTTTTCTGCTGAAAACAGAGCTGTCAAGTATTTATTTGCAGTATAGCCCTGTGGTCACCCAGTACAATAAATCCATGATAACAGGAGGCAGGAGAAGATGCCTCTGTCTCCACATACCTGCAGTGTAATCAGGTCTTCATCAGGCTGTAATTTGAATTTACAGCACATTCAAACCCAGAATCTGCATCACTTAACACAGATCGAATGTTTATGTCACATCTGGAAACCACACATACATTATGATTCATTCTCTAAGTCTGTTTCCTTGTTGCACTTTATTTTTATAAATTCCCCCTCATGCATTTTTTGACTTAGGGTGAAACCATGAGGATACGGAATAATTAAATCACATGACTGATCATTCACAATGACTCTCTTAAAAACATTGTACATCAGCCACAATATTAGAATCACACAGTAAATTTTACTGATGTCCATCCATATGTATTTAACATATTTTTTATGTTAGTTATTTTTTGTTATTTATTTGATAGGACAGTGAGAGACAAGAAACCAGGGAGAGGAAGTGGAGAATTAACGCTGTAAAGATCATGGGTTTGGATTCGGACAAGCGATCGGCTGCTTTCAGTCCATCACCATGGGAAACGCAATAATCACTCGACCACCCATGCTCTCCCGTTTTGTTGGTTTTAAAGGCAAAATCTCTGAGTAACAAATTGAATTGAAGGCAACTGGACTTATATTTGTCTTAGGAAGATGTTTTGCCCCTTATCCAAGGGGCTCCATCAGTTCGCAATGCATTGGTCTAACTAGTCCTCATTAGTCTGACGACAAAATAAATAAAGGCAAAATATGTAAATGTGACCCCTGCACCAAATATAAATTCACCTTTCTTCAGATGCAATTTTTCCCACATTAAAATGTCCTAAAACGACCAGACATGTGACATATGACATAAATTTGATTTTACCGTGATGACTCAGTGCTGTGGTGCACTCTCGCCTTCCAGCAAGAAGGGTTCAGTTCTAGGTTTGATTCCCAAGCCTGGGGCCTTTCTGGGTTGAGTTTGCATCTTCTCGCTGTGTCTGCATGGGTTCTCCTGCTTCCTCCCAATAGTGTGTCAATGTCAGTGTGTGTGTTGAAGCTGAGGAAATGTTGAAGAGGACAACTCTGTGGACACCTCAGCTGCTGGTAGAAATGTCATGAAACATACACTGAAGGAATCCATGGTGGGAGAAGCTGATGGTGGTGACAGACAGCAACTCCTATGATCCCTATTTTCCCATATGCTGTGTTAGTGCAACACTATGTTTACTATTCCGTGTTGTAAATTGTTTTCTTGTCTGTACACAACATCTATTGCACGTCTGCCCGTCCTGGGTGAGGGATCCCTCCTCTTGCTCACCCTGAGGTTTCTCCATTTTTCCCTGTTAAAGGGTTTTCTTGGGAGTTTTTCCTCAGTCGATGTGAGGCTCTAAGGGCAGAGGATGTTGTCATGATGCTGTGTAAAGCCCTTTGAGACAAACTGTTTGTAAAAACGGGCTATACAAATAAAATTGCCTTGCCTTATTTGAAACATTAAAAACAGAGTGTGACATGTTCAGATGTTTGGCCACCTAGTTGGGCTCAGTTTCATGTAAAACCCTCTGACGTAAAGGAACTTGTGAGGTTTTAATGGACTCATTAGGACTTGAAGCAGGTCAAAAACTGTCATTAGGATTTCTCAGCTGATGCTAAATTTCGCTGACTCCTCAAACTTTATGGCAACACTCATCCACCCTGAGCTCGGAGCAACTGACAGAGGGTCTGAAATGAAGCTAATTGATGCTTACAAAGCGGGGGAGGCTGTAAAAAGATATCAAAGCCCTCCCATCTTGAAGTTCCCACTGTCTGATAGGTCATTAAGAAATGGCAATTAAGAGGAACTGTGATCACTGTTGAGACAAGATCTGAAAATTAAGAAAACTTTCACATTAAACTTCATGTCTGCTGAGCAGAAAGGCAAAGGCACATCCCCATATGACTGCAAAGCAGCTGCAGGGCAGTTCAGCTGATACAAGAGTTGTTGGTGCAATGTCCAGTGTCCACTGTGTATCTACATGGAAGAACCTGCAGAATCCCATTTGTAACTTTTGTGCTACAAAGCGTAACATTTTTGTGATAAATACACTTCACTAACCAGAGGATTTGCCCTGGAGCCTATAGACGATGGTGATGGTTAGGAGAATTGGAATGAGGATGGAAATGTCTTCATGAGGGAGAACCATCTCATTGGATGATTTGAGTGGAGATAGCCATG
Organism: Caranx ignobilis; assembly: GCA_021432705.1. Taxonomy (NCBI): domain Eukaryota; kingdom Metazoa; phylum Chordata; class Actinopteri; order Carangiformes; family Carangidae; genus Caranx; species Caranx ignobilis. Next base: position 30,462,410 of record MU270014.1, read on the forward strand.
CAGGCACCTGCAGATAAGGGAAGCAGGCAGAAAATGAAGAAAGTGGTGGAGCTTTGATATGGTGGGAAACTGTGCTTATAGTATCAATATGACACACATATTATGTAAGTGTGTAGGCTGACTGTAGATGTCTGCAACAGAGTTACTCGACATGTACGAGAGCAGACATGTGATCATCTGTACATATAGGTTAATTAAACTAGCATTAGATAACTTCTAATAAGCACAGACTGACTCTGCTAGGATTAACACGGTCTGTTGAGAGGTGAACATGTCAGTCACATAGTGTCCTCTGGGTAGTGCAGCACATATAGGGTCAATATGGAAGAAAGAGAACCAAGTGCTGCACTTTGAGCCCTGCTTAGACAGATGAGTCTGTGTGTGGAGGGGAAGCCTGACCTCGCCTTCTATGGAAAAGAGCTCTGGTTCATCCAGTGATGATCTAGTGACAAAGATGCTGATGCAACAGGAGGTGGTTTGGATGAAAGAAACAGCTGAAAGGAGCTGGATTCCCTTTTTAAACAGCAGTTTTACTTTTCTCCGACTTTTCTAAATCACAAATAACCGATCAGAGATGAGTGAGACTTAACCCGAGGTAAATAAGAGGCACACGTTTGAGTTTGAGTTTGATTCAGGAGGTAACTGTAACTGTTTTTCAAGATGCACATTTAAAAACCTAGATCACACTTGTGGATATGTATGGAAGAATTGTTTAAATATAAATATGTAAATATTCATGTGTAAATACATAACTTAATAATAAACACATATTAAGTAAATAAACTCAACTATACAACAACAATGTAGATTTAAATCTCACAGTAAGTTGACAACGCTGCCTGTAAGTGACTTCTAGATGATGCAATAGAAACTGGTTCCACTGTTGCTGTTAAGTTACATATCATCATGTTATTTTCCTCCAACTCTTCTATTTGGGTTGGAATTTACATGGTTGGTTAGCATGTCTGTAAGTTTACATTTCCTGTGCAAAATGCAAGCGATAATTATAAAACATATAGTATATGAACAAAGAGCTTCCATGACTTACATCACAATTTCTGTTACAGGTCCAAACACACAGTGCAGCATCATTTCATCCCTTCTCCTCAGTATGAGGAGGAGATAAGGAGAAGGAAAAGATGAGTATCTCTGTGAAGAGAGAGGAAACACAAGTCATAGCACAATACCTCAGCTTCTTATAAATGTTTTCACTAAGAGCAAGGATTTGAGACCAGCTCGAGATAGGGACTCGAGAATAGATGATCCCGTCTCGCGGTTATTTGACACAGAACATTGAAGAGACATTGGATGATCCATCTGAGCTCAGGATGACATGTCATCATGGAGGATCGATCCTGGGGAAAGGTGCTGCGCTCAGGCACTGAAGAGCCCCTCAATCAGGCTGCGGCTCAGTGCTCACAGCAGAGATCAACCTCCCCGCCGTGTCCCAGTGTCTTTACATTCTTCTCTGCTTCTTTGCTATATTCCAAATAAATGCAGGATATTAACAATGAATTAAAGGAACTAGTTGTGACAGACAAACTGTGCACTTCCCCTAAGCTCTCTGTTTTAGTTCATTGTTCTGCAAATTCAGCTAGTAGGCAGCTCCTCAGTGACAGACAGCAACATTTGTGTCTCCAGCCACAAGATGGATGTCAAGTATTCTCTCTCTGCAGTGGTATCCAGGTTTTCCTGTGATTGTTTTGATTCTTTGTTGAGCAACTGTCCCAATCAAACAAAAAAAAGGTTATGGCCAATTCTGTATGTGAAGGTAAAAATAATTAAAACAGTGTTCCATCTGGAGGCCTGATAACTGACTGATCGACTCTGTACTGCATGTCAGTCCCCTGCTCACTGTCCCTGCAGTGTCCCACATGCTCTGTCCTGTCAAAGGCCCCAAATATAGCTGAAGCTATTTTTTTCTTAAATGTGAATTCAGGCAGGAGAGGACGGGGTGGGTTCTGGTAAGAGTATTAGTCAAAAACAAAAGGAAAAAGAAAAATGAACTTGGGGGGGGGGGGTGGGGGGGGGTGGATGATAAGTACTCCCTCCTCCTGCAGCCCCTCCTTCATGTGTCCTGATTTTTCACACATCAAAGATGGCAGTCCTACTAACCAGCCCTCTATAATGATGTTATAATACAAATTCGATTGACCCAATTAATACAGATATTGATTAAAGCAACTTTCACTTAGACAAGAACATACCTTTTATCATTCAGTCTTATCTTTGATCTTGTCCCTGAGACCATTCTATTTATTTCAAACATGTCTGTGCTGCTGTTTGTGCATCACGAGCCGTCCGTATACTTCCATCAGTTTGTTTTGGGCTGATTAAGCTTTTTTCCCCAAGAGATTTGCAGCTTCCACAGGGTCAGAACTTGAGAAGTTATGTAATCCTCAAATGCAGTTGATCATCAAGTGTTTGTTCCCTAATTCCAACAACCTTGAAATCCAACGCTGTAATGTGACAAAAATCTCCAAATCTCCCAACAAAGCCTGCAGCTGAGTGCATTGTGGAGTGTTAAGTCTTTTTACCATCTGTTCAGTCCTGTGTCCTCATGTTTAGAGTGTGTGTGTTTGGGTTTGACACTGAATACTGTTCTCCACCTAGACATTCACACACTGAGCTCTTTGTATCACTCAGCCACTAGCGCAGTTGTGTAGCATAGAAGGGGGAATCACAGAGAGGAAACCACTGGTCTCCATCCATTCAGTCCCAGGACTCTCCCAGCATATCAATGTAAAGGCCTTATTCTGTTTGACTCAACAGATCGTGCCAGTCAGCCATGCAATGAGATTACACAGGCGGCAGGGCTCGTCAATCACACAACAGGAATCGCTGTGATATCCAATTCTCCTGGGCTGTCAGCAATGAAAAGGCAAAAGATGTTTCTTCGCATTTTAAATGACATGTCAAAGATATGTCAAAGTGAATACCTCAGAAAACCTGCATGCATGAATATTAAAAGATAACTTAAGCACAAACTTGGTCATCTCAGGGCTCCGCTTTGGATGACGAGCAGCTCCATGTGATCTTTAATGTGCTGAAGTTGAATGAGAAGTGATATTTTTGCCTCTGCACTTTTTTTTTGCTGAAGTTTGCTCAAGTTTATGCTTATAACTCTTGCTATGGCCCCGTGGGATGTAATCACACTGCGTGGCTCAGAAACCCATTGCAGACTCAGATTGTCAAGTTGAACTCCTGAAAATGTTTGGATTCAACAAATCTCTTTTGGTTTCACACTTTGCTCAGCTCTGCTGCAGTGTTTCGGTTCTCAGGTTGACCACTGGTGGCTGTCTGAGTGATGGATGGATTGATACACAGGTCCCCCTAAGGGCAACTCAGGTCAGACCCACATTTATTTGAAAATGCATTTATTTACATTTGGATCCCTCAGCACCTCACAGGGGGCATGAATACATGAACAAGCGGGCTTTGTGAGCATGTCTGGGCTCATGGGCTCTCCTCCTCTGTACTGTAACTGATCAGGTATAGGACACTGTGGATAGAGAAAGAGAGGAGAGTCAGGGAGCTGTGTCTGCAGGTGGGCTTCATCCTTGATTAAATAAAAGCTCTGCTGAAAGCTGAGACAAGCCACAGGCTTCTGCCAGAGTTTTAACTCTAATATCTCTCCTACTGTAAAGCCTCACACCTGACTTCAGTGGATCTTTGTTTCAGTTCCCTCCTTGTCTTTTTGGGGTACAGGATACAATTTACTGCCTCGCAGACTGAAGGTCCTGGTGTTTATAAAATGGTCCAGGGTCAGCGGTCACTTTTTTTGTAGCACACACAGCTCAAAGACTTCTGCTTGTAACAAAGTCAGTTTTAGTGGATGTGTATGAGCACTCAAGATGATATGTGTTCAGCTCAGTCTCCCTGAGCTGGACCAGGATAGACCCAAAAGAAGAGTTTCACAGTGCAGAACTTCAGATTCTGCTGTTGATAATCAAGTTCTAGCAGCAGACAGTGAACCTGCATAAAGACCCTGAGGTAGTGCTCCAGATGTCAACAGAACTGCAGCCACTGCTCAGAAATATGACAATAAAATCATGAAATATGAAAACTACCCTGTGTGTGTTTGTGTGTGTATGTGTGCAGTAGATAACTTGGATGATTGTAGCAGTTTTGGGGAAATCTTGTGGGATTCCTGGATGGATTGGAGTCAGTTTCACTGCTCACCACATGACTGTGATGAAACAGGAAAAGTCACTATGAGCAGATGGGACAGGAAACTTTAGAACAATCAGTATTCATACACAGATTTGCAGTGATAAAATGAATAGGTTCCATTTTCTCCATCTAGATCATGTGTTTTTTATCCTCTCCTGTCTGCTCTGACTGATGGCTGATGACCACCTCACTGGTACATGGTGTTTGATGATTGACAACACATGGTGCAGACACTGCAGGGCCCATATATCTGACTATTATTTCACTGTTTTCTGTATATGTTTACTGTATATGTTTCAGTCACACATCAGTGTGAGTGGTTGCAGTGCAGTGGTTGACTAGAGGGACTGGGGTGGGAGTGAAAATCCACTCCTCCACTCCTCTCCTCTAGTAGAACTGTTAAAACAGACATTTGAAATGTGACATGGAGTTGCATAAGACACAAGCCATTAAACCAGATTTAACCTCCTAATACACTGTATTTCTCAGGCCTGTCATGGGTTTTTAGTTGAGGTGTGGAGAAGTATTAATTATTAAGTATTAAGTGTCATAGAAAAGTAATACCAATGTAAAGTCCCATAGAACAGGAGAGTAGTGATTCCCAAACTGGGGTACTCATACCCCCCCAGGAAGGTGGGGATCATCTCCTGTCCACTTCATTGTCAGATGGTTAATGTAACAATCACTTATTGTGCTCTTACTGTACACACTGCATTACAGAAAATAGCTCCATTACAACACAAAGAGGATTTCTGCAACTCTATTCAATGTGCGAGAGAAAGCTGAGGTCACCATAAAGAAGTTGAACATTGGGCTAAACTGCATGGACAGCAACAAAACATTTCTGAATACTGTAACCATGCACCTCTGTAAACTGGCTGCACAGCTGTGCACGCATTTCCCTCAAAACTGACAGGTCACACCGTTGATTTACTGCTGTGCCTGCTACTTTATCAACATCTGAACAGGAGAGCCTCACTGAGATCTTAACAGATAGAATGCATCCTAGAAATGTACAGAAAGTCATTAAATAGATGTATTTGATGAGAAATAATTCACTTCACTAAGCGATTTTATTTGATGTGTAATGTGTGCTCTGTGGGTGTGTGTGAGTGGGTATGTGTGGGGGTGGGGGACATGGATGGGGGTCAAATGTATGAGGGGGTACAGGACTTTGAAAAGTTTGGGAACCACTGCTGTAAGGTATTGAGGAGATGCTCTGAATAACTTTCCACTACTGGAAATGGTCAAGTAAATGAGGTGCATTATGGGAATTGTAGGGTCCAGGTCAGTGTATCTTTTGGTCATTGGAAAAAAGCACTCTTCTTTTTGAGTGTCTTAGAGAAATTAACTGAATTTAAAAAAGTGTTGGATGTTCATGTTCTATTTCATACAGTAAAAAATAAGATCACTAGACAAGAGAAACAAAAAAACAGACCAAAAACACAGTTTTGTTTTGTTTTTTTCTTTTCTTGACACTGGATGTTGTCATTTTCAAGGCAAGAGCACCAATGAGCATGACAGTACCTCTGTGCCTGTGGTTCTGTGGCTGTGGCTGAGTCCTACTCAGATATGATTTTAGACATGGCAAAATGAGGCCTGACATCTACAGAAATCGGGTTTTAAGATGAAAATGGCATAAGCTTGATGGGAGTCCCCGATGTACATCTGGAGTTAGAGGTGGCAAAAGCCATAACCGAGGTATGAACCTGCTGTATCTCCCCTTTTCCCTTCTTCTACTCTGCATGTGCTGAGTGTGTGTGTGTATGTGTGTGTGAAGACTTTGAGGGTTAGGGTTGGGTTAGGGTTAGACTTTGCTTTCTACAGAACAGTCCAGCCAGCGGCCTTGCCTTGAAAATGACAACATCCGGTGTCAAAATATGAAAAAAACTGTGTTTTGGTCTGTTTTTCCATTTCTGTTGTCTTGTGATTGTATTTTTTATTATATGAAATAGAACATAAATATCAAATTTTTGTTGAAAATGCTCAAAAAGAAGACACTTCATGTTTTAATTTTATTTTTTGTATTTCAAATTGAAAATCAAAAACACCAATCGATTTTTTTTTTTTTTTTAATTTCCATTGGTCAAAGGAAAAGATACAAAAGATACACTGACCTCAAAAACATTATTTGTAGTTGAAACAATAAGGTAGGTCTGTACAGCCCATGACCTCTTTGAGCTTTGGAGCTCATTCCTGAGCAATGTGGCTTCCAGATGAGGAAGATCTAATGTGACCTATTTCAGAGGGATGCTCTACAGGATATCTTCCCTCATATAAACCACCACACTAACAGACAGTCTCACAGGTGACTTTGTTGTTCTGCTAAACTCACTCAGCTTTGATATGAGGAGCTGTTTTGCTGTTTGAGCTGCTTCTAGATTTGAGAAAGCAAATTTAACTTGACTGCCAGTAAACTGCTGCAGCTTTGTGCTAGCACCCAGGATCCTATGCGGGATGTCTCAGATTTTACTAGCTTGTGTATGTTTGTGTGTGTGTGAGGATGTGCATGTATTTATTGCCTTGCGTTGCTTTGAAGAGGCCACACCAGATGAAAGAGAGATGGGCGCTGCTCGGTCATGATGTCACTCACATGAAGTGAGGTCAGTTGAGTCCCACTTTTCATTCTGCTTTACAGTTTTTCCAATCATACACTCTGCATGCATTTGCCATCAGTGAGTCACCTGCCCACACACTATGTAATATGTGTAAGTGTTATTTGTACCTGTGCTTATTTCAATGTCCCTGCATGTGTTCAATTTGATAGTTGATGTCAGCAGTGTGGGCTTTATAGTCACTCATTGACATTGTATTAAGGCTTAAAGTGATGCATGATTGAGTGTGCTCAGCTCCAAACACACTCCGCCTCTTTGTCCATGTTTTGGAGATTTTATATAGGAGTCAGGGACTGCCAAGTTTGTGACTGTGAGCAGCTCACTCTAAGCTTCAGAACTGCTCTATAGAAACCTGTGGGTGACATCCTCCTTTATTTATAGCTCATGATCACACTGTAACCTGACAGCAGCAACTGTTGTCAGGTTTTCTAGGCAAAAATGGACAAATCAAATAACATCACATACATAATTTACTATTTGTTATTTTTCAGATACATCCTCTGAGATACCAACTCAGCTCCTTTGTATCTATATCTGCCTCTCATTGGATGTTGTCATGACAATACAATCTCTTATACAATCCACATCTACCCATAGTTTATTAAGTATTCATTATTATATGAAGGTGACTCTTGCTGACTTTTTACTGCCACTTAGGCGCAATCACACAAGGCTTGTCAGTTGAGGTTTTTTTTTTTTTGTTTTTTTTGACCCTGTTCATTTTCTGGAATAGCTCAAGCTGATCCATTTGAATAAGTGCAGGACGTAAAGGAGCCATACTTCCTCTGCTCTTAGTGGCAATTACCCAGCAGACTCTCTGCTCTTGCACTGAAACCCCCTCTGTAATTATAGGCTGCTGGTAATGAGGCTGTGGCTTCGTCTTTCAGCAGACCAGACTTGTGTAAGCAATGCAGACGTGCGCGTACAGATGTCCATGCACACACATAGAGCTGTGGAATTTGAAGGAAACTATGGACACATTATCCACACATACAAAACTCTCTATGAGCAGTACATATTAGCTGCAAGCGTGAACATTAACAGGGTAAAAATAAAAATAAAAAAAAAGGAAAGAAGCATGGCACAGTGTCCAGACAGCAGCAACAGTGGTGGTGGTGGAGGCCATTACATTCCCCTGTTACTGTTCCAGCAAGAGCATCTCACAGTGTGTAATTATTACCCTGAATGTGTAGCACAGGAGCCCTCAGCGATTCTCTCTGCTCCTGCCAGGCAGCATTGACTGTGTTTCAGGTTGGCAGTGCCAGTGGCATACAGATGTGCAGTACAGCTGGTGAGATATTGGTCTTAGAAGGTGTGAGCTGTGAGTAGAATTAAGTCACCTAACTCCTAGGAGGTCACATTGTGGGCAGGTAAACATGCCAACCACTGGCTCATCTAATCATGTAAACAGCAGGTAGCCAAAGGGAGGCTTTTTAATTAAGAGGCTAAAGGCTCAGTGGTTGCATCCATAGTAGAAATTACACTGCGCCTGCAGTGATTGCAGTGTAGTCCTTCCTGTTGATAAGCATGCACTGGCTTCATTTGAACAGTCACATTAATTTAGACTCCATGTACACTATTGATGCCAAACGGCAGGAAAAAGTTATTGTGTGATTTTCTTTAATACGATGCAAGTTCCCAGAAATCCTTTGTTGAGAGTCTCATCATGAATGTTCAAATAACAACAGGGTTGTGTTTGCCAGCCATGGCCAGATATCCAGGACTTTACTAAGTTCTGGACATTCAAGTCCATGATGCTTAATTGCAGGCTATTTGATGGTTAAAGCTGGGGTTGGTAATCTTGGAGAACTAGCAAGAGAGCTACCCACAGAGAAGCTAATATTAGCATTAGGCTAATACAAGCTACAAAAGTAGCTACGTTAGCAAAAGTTACACATTTCATAAAAATAACAAATCCTCCCCGAAGCAAAGCATATAATTACCTGTCCAACAGAAAGAGAGCAACCTCAGCATCACTTCAAATCCCTCAGTTGTCTCCACAAAAGCAACACCGATGTTTACTCTGGTTTGACCTCTGGCTTTATCCAGAGCCTTTTTGTTAGCAGCCTTTTCAGCCTCCAGCGTTCTCTTCCTTGCCTTTTTCTCGGGGCGAGCCGTTACAAGTAACGCTGGAAGTAGTAACTGGGGCTGCATTTTCTCAGCCACTGCTCATAAATGAGCATGAAATCCGTTCTGCTGTAACTCTGTACGCTGATTTCTTCTGGCAACAGCGACACGTGAAGATTGTGCACACACGTCAGAGACAGGGATCGAGGGGGCGGAGACAGAACTAGACATGAAGGCATCTGATTGGTTTTTGCTCTTCGCACCGAGGAGCGTGGATTGGTCAGAGTTTTGTCAGTCCTGCAGCTGCCACAGAGGACTGATTACTTTCGTTCCTTTTTCTGATACATAATGTATTGATTACTCAGAAGGTAGAAGGACCATTTCACCCAGTGTAACAAAACATGTTTCTGAACAGGATTACCAAGCCCAGCTTTAAGCGCCCCTGTGGTGTGTCTTGCAACCCATTGTGTGTATCCTTGAGGTCTGACAAATATGCATTTTGGTTTTTAGAGGAAAAAATGATTATAAAAAAAAAGAAAAAAGAAAAAAAGCATTTGCCTTGGTTACATCCATGCTATCCATTGTTTTTTTTTAAAGCATCACAACTCCTCCTCCTCTGTCAGTGCAGTGTAAAACCAGTGACAGGAAGCTGTATTACACTGACCACATGGTTGTTCTTGTGTGTGTGCATGTTTCCCCATGTACAGACATGGTTTTAGGGGTTCAAAAACTCTTCATGGGGTGATATTCAGAGAAGTGGCACAGGTTGGATTTGAACCTATGGGCTGCAGGGGTTTGGACTGAGAGCTCTGCCAGGTGATCCACCAAAGCAACCTGCTGAGAGCAACTTAATAAAACCTAAATGTCACACTCAGGCAGTTCATCCCTTTGTAGTGTCCCATGGAGTAACCTTTTTTGCAGTTGTCAAATTGGACACTGTAATCAAAAAGCCTGACCAAAGCACAGGCTGATGAATCTGTTGCTCACACACACACACACGCCCACACACACATATATAAGTATACTGCATGACCACATGTCCTGTCTGCGTTTGTGTATTCACTTTTGGTCTGGGGCTTTTTCATGGTTCATAGACAATTATTGATTTGTACTTATAGAGTGTAATTAATTAGAAAATTGCTGGTACTTTTGTTTCTGGACCTCTGCTGTGGGTAAAATTACGACTCAGTTTCTTTTTCTCTGCTTCTTCTTCCTCTTGCTTCTCTCCTTTTCCTTCCAATATACAAATGTGCTACAATTCAAACAGACCTGCCATCATTAAAGAAAAGCTCTGGGGTAAATTTGGATGTAATTCATGTTTGCTCAACTTTTGCATGGCTCCATAAGTGAACACAGCAGTGTTTCAGATATATTTTGTCTTTGGCTGACAGGTTGTGAGAATAAATGGAGCAGGCTCTACACCTCAGGAGATCACTGAGCCCTCTGGAGCCTCTGGAGCTAGTTTATCATTAATAAACCCTTAGTAGTGCTAGTCCCCATTTGGCTCCATCATTCCCCTCCTTGCCTCTCTACCTCCATCGCTCTATCCCTGTGCCAGAGAAGATGAATCATTAACAGTTTTTTCTACACATGAACATGCCTACAAGATGAGAGAGAGAGAGAGAGAGAGAGAGAGAGAGAGAGAGAGAGAGAGAGACTTTAATACTACACGGGCAACATTTTCTTAGTACAGGAACATTAATGGCAACCAGCAAACCAACAAGCCATTTAAGCAAAGCAGGTTTATTTATAGAGCGCATCTTGTACACAAAGGTGAAGTGAAGTGCTTTACATAATATTTTGCGAACATTTCAAAGCTGCAAAGTGTGAGTATGTGTGTGTGTATATGTGTGGTACAGACTCTACCTAATGACTGTCACTAATTTTTAACTATAAACTCTAATCTGATGATGAGAGGGACTTTTTGAGGGACCTTTTCTGAAAAGCAGTTTCTTTGACAGAAGTCAGTGTAGAGACTTGAGAAGAAGTCTGATGATGATCATGTGATGTGTTTGAACATCTGTCACACTTTAGCCACAGCTTTACGTTACTTTACTACAGCTTATTGAGCCTGTGATGAATCCATTGCACAGAATATTTTTAAGATTCATGTGTGTTTCCATCCACTAAGTTTACCAAAATAAGCAGTAGGTGTGCAAATTTTCTAAACGAGATGCGGAAAACTGTAACAAAAAACCTGTGGAGAGCACATGGACATGGAAAATACACCAAAAATCAGCTAAGCCTATTACTTCATCTATGGACAAGTTCTGCTAACTGCTCCCAGTGCAGTGGACTGCTGTTACTGACGTGTGAGTCATGTGGTTTCTAAAACTCATCATTAATTCACTAAATCTGTTTCTATCGTGCACCTTGTCGATATGCAAACATTTCCACCTCCTACAAACATGAAAACTTTTTTTTTTTTTTTTTTTGCAGTATTTCATGACTTTTTTGAATTATCTGTGTTTCCATACTTGCAAATCAATAATGAGCATGAAAATAGGCTGATGGAAATCCAGTTTATGTATCTGGTCAAATCATCCTTTTAGAAATTGTCTGACCAAATCACCAAACATAATGATGCGTGTATGTCTCAGCAAGAATAATAGATATGAATATGAAACAGACTGTATATTTCTTGGTATTTTTTAGCAGCAGCATGTGGAGACAGGGGCATCCCAGTGATGTTTTCTGTCAAAAACAAAATCCAACATAACTGACAGCAACCCAACCTACAAAGTAGAGAGCAGTCTGTGTGTGAACATACACATGTGTTTCTCCACAGCAGTTTAGCCACCACACACACACCACAGGCTGTGTGTTCCCAGCATTAGGCCGAAAGGAGAGCTGGTTAGATTCACATGCTTTCAGCACTGATTCCCATTTGACATTTTCTTTTTGGCTCTGAGAGCTCTTTGCACTGCAGCTTTAGGAAACACATGCAATGACAAGCACAACACATACAGAACACAACTTCATCAGTTTGACCACTCACAACTTGCAGCATGTTCATGTATTTGCAGGTGTTGCAGTTCTTGCAGTGCGTGAGTTGTCAAAGTGATGAAGCTGTTTTCTGAATTTGTTGTGCATTTGTGTCTACTTATGTTGTGTTTACTTATGTTGCAGTGCAATCAGCAACTGTAGCGACTGAAAAGTGAGTAGATAATAAATAGGTGGTGAGCTTTAAAGGGGAACTATGCAAGTCACTTTTTCACTGTTTGGGTCACTTTTTTCTCTATAGAGTTCCCCCTACAGTTCTAGAGTGCATATTTTCACTGTGGTAAAAACTCACAGCTAACTCTCCTCCCTCCCCCCAGCCATGTGCCATTGTTTTCAATGAAGCCAGCGAGAAGGCATTCTGTGGAGCAATGTCTACAATATGTTACAACGTTAACAAGGGGATGTTTGTGTCGTGGTACTGTAAAGCAGTCCATGTTTCTTATGAGTTGAGATCTGGGATGCCAGGTCGGAGGTGCTGATCTTGCAAGGTTGATTTAAGGCCAAGAAACTCTAGGTGGAAGGCAGAGAGCCTCCATTCTCCCTGTAACAAGTCATTTAACCATCACAATTACTCCGAAAGCTGTCCAGTTAAAGCTGGGCTTGGTAATCCTGTTCAGAAACATGTTTTGTTACACTGGGTGAAATGGTCCTTCTACCTTCTGAGTAATCAATACATTATGTATTCAGAAAAAGGAACGAAAGTAATCAGTCCTCTGTGGCAGCTGCAGGACTGACAAAACTCTGACCAATCCACGCTCCTCGGTGCGAAGAGCAAAAACCAATCAGATGTCTTCATGTCTAGTTCTGTATCCACCCCCCTCGATCCCTGTCTCCGATCTTCATGTGTCGCTGTTGCCGGAAGAAATCAGCGCACAGAGTTACAGCAGAACGGATTTCATGCTCATTTATGAGCAATGGCTGAGAAAATGCAGCCCCAGTTACTACTTCCAGCGTTACTTGTAACGGCTCGCCTCGAGAAAAAGGCAAGGAAGAGAAAGCTGGAGGCTGAAAAGGCTGCTAACAAAAAGGCTCTGGATAAAGCCAGAGGTCAAACCAGAGTAAACATCGGTGTTGCTTTTGTGGAGACAACTGAGGGATTTGAAGGGCCTGAAAAGTGATGCTGAGGTTGCTCTCTTTCTGTTGGACAGGTAATTATATGCTTTGCTTCGGGGAGGATTTGTTATTTTTATGAAATGTGTAACTTTTGCTAACGTAGCTACTTTTATAGCTTGTATTAGCCTAATGCTAATATTAGCTTCTCTGTGGGTTTAAAACGGGTCGAGGCTAGTATTGAATAGATTATAGTATATATATATATATAGTACTCCTCCTGCCGCTTCTCATTTTCGTGCGGTGCGTGTTCCAGTTTGTGGGGGCATGGCTTGGACGTACACACTGACGGGAGGGGGAGGAGGGGGGTGGAACTCAGAGGAGGTGCAATTTTCAAATCTTGCTAGCTCTCCAGGATTACCAACCCCAGCTTTAAGGTCTTGCATAGTTCCCCTGAACTGAACATGTACTATGAACACGTACTTCATATAGTTACATGCATGTGGAGTATACGATAATACACCAAAAGGAGGGTGGCAAAAGACAATTATAGTGGTGTCTCTGTTCTGGCTCACCTAATTTCTCCAGACCAACAGACAATCACAGAAACAACCTCCAAGTCCATGAGTGCCCTGTGGCTGTAGCAGACTTCCACCTGGCAGGGATCAGAGGGGGAGTGTAAACAAAGGTGGCAGAGCATGCAATTGTTGGCTATAACCACCTTTCACAGAGCTCCAGTCTGGTGTTTTTCTCCTGAGGAGCACAATGATGAGAAATAGAATAGCGCCTTAATGGCTCCTCCTTGAAGCTAACTGAGAAAATATAATAGATGTGAAGAGCAGCGCTGCACTCGGAGCTCTTCACAGCTGCCTAATGTGATTTGTGCAGAGCTGCCTCTTCTCTCGGTCCATTGGACCTTCTGCTCTGTGCTGACCTGCCCGCCCTCACCTCTCACCTCTATCCATCACAGCTGCTGCAGTGTTATGATGGACGGGTGCTTTCTCCCGAGGAGAGGGCTCGCTTCTCTGGAAGCTTATTTACTATATATGAAGCAGAGAGGGGCGAGTATAGAGTGCGGCTCGTGCTGGGGTTTTTTTTCTTGACAAAGACAGACAGAAAAGATGGACCAGGACTGGTTATGTAAAGGTAAGAAAAGACAAAGAGAAGATAGGAGACAGAAGACAAGGAGCAGCTAATGAAAAGAGAAGCCCTCCTCACACTGTGTCTGTCTGCAGCTCAGCTGGGTAATATAAACAGTGGAGATAAGCTGTAAAAGTTAACATCCCCATGCCTCAGTTTCCATTCGAAACACCTCTTTCATTGTATTTCTAAAAGAATGGGCCTCATTAAAATTCATTGCGCCACAGTTTCTCCCACAGATATCCTCACGCAGCTGAGACAGATTTGCAAAACATGGCATTTTTTTTTAATGCATTTACCACTATAGCAAATGAAGATATTGTGGATGGCGGCTGTGTTTCTGACATGACTGAAACAAAAGCCACATTTCATTCACATTCAGAGGACCACCAACAGCCTATCAGAGCCCAGTCCCGAGGTGGGCATCAATCATGGGAGCCCAGGCTGTGCTCGCCTTGTGTGCCGGCCCCTCTATAGCCAAAGAAAAGGCTTTGACAAGGGCCCATTATTCTGCAGCTCATCTCCTGTTGCTTTACACATCACCTGTCAGCTTGTCAACCGACCTCGTACCCAGAGGTTGTTGTCGGTCATCAGTCACATCACCAACATCACATCATTACAGCCGGCCCTAGACTGTGTTTCCACCCATTTTACGAACTGCTACCAGTCACTTAGGAGTGTAGGGCCGTTGATTAACATCAGACACAACAGTTCAACAGAAAATAAGAATTTGAATAATTAACATTTTTCTTCAGGGACTCCAAGTTTTTATAACTAGATACTAAATAATTAACTGGATAATAAAATGGGTTATTTCATTTTTAAAAAACACATTTCATATATGTCTCCTCTGTGTTTTTTTTTTGTTTGTTTTTTTTAATGTTTCAGCAACTAAGAATACTTGTTAGTGATTTCAGGTCACTTTACTAAAACAGCTGTATATTGTATTTTGTTGCAAATTGGCATGATGTTTAAAAGAAGTGCAGTTTAGGGTCTGGGAGGGTGCAATGAACAACACAATCAAGCTTCATTATGGGAAATGTAGGATTCAGTTTTGGAGTTTGTCTCTGGAATAAAAGTGAAGCAGCTCTGAAATAACCATGTTACCAAAAACAATTATCCCAGATAAATTCATTTGAATTTTACCTGTGTTATAGTTTAATGAAGTTCTGATCATTTTACTAACACCAGTGTCTTGCTTACTAATAAGTATTTGTTTCCATTAAATGGCCTATGATGGTAATTGTTTTACATCCGGCATGAAAAACACATTGGACATGCTTTTACTGCATGAAATGAACTCACAAGTTCATCTAGCTCAGTCGAATCAACACTCTGTAATGAATTTCTGCATTCATGATGGTTATGTGTTTTTGTCTTAGAAAGGTGTGTGTGAGCACTTTGGAGGATGTAACTGGTGCTCCAAGGGAATTAGGTAATACTGAGTGTTGTTCAAAGTTGGTTAACTCTCCAGCAAAATGAATTCTGGAAACACAGTGTCAACAAAAACTTCTGTTCTCATAACAGCTACAAATGGTTAAATGTGACATTTACCTTGAGGAAGGTTTAGGAGTTAGCAAGTAAACATGAACATGTTGCTTCAAGTAAGGAATAACACTTTTTGCAAATAGGCAAATAGACATGTGACTGATCTTGCAGCTGCTTTGACACTGCTAAGACTGAATTTCACAAGCAGCTCATTTATTCCTTTACAAGTCTCTTATGGGGGTCAATTAAACTGATGTACTAGGACTTGTGTGTGCATGCTCATCTCATATGCATGGTTTCATTCAGAGACATGAAAGAGACAGCAATTAGGACATAACCCTTGGCGACCTTGTTAGCAAACAACAAGTTTTCATGTACATTGTCCTGGACATAGTTATGGTATATGGCAAGCAACACAATTAGAGATCTGTGCTTTTCATCCAAAATCAGACCAGAGACAACCATAGATCAAAACTTTAATGTATATTATGTGGTCATACATTGGAAATTTGTTCATTTGTTGTTGTTTGTCAAATTACTTTGTTAATACAACAACCTGGCATCCTGGTCAAATATTCAAATAACCAAAAGTACATTTTAATTCAGCAGCAAAACTGCGGGTGTGTTTAGTACAAGCCAGATGACTAAGGTCAACATTCATGCATGTGAGCCCTGTAAAAAAGAATCTGTGCACCATGTGCCAGGTGCACAGATTCTTTACCTCTGTGTTTAGCTGAGTCACTTTTTGCTTGGTCCTTCATAGTCTTTATACTCTGGTAAATTTAACCCCCATGGAGTAATGTGGGGGCAGAGTGGGCAACACCACTCTGCTGGAGAACTATTCCCTGACGTTTGTCACATGTCAAATGATTCTAAAAGCATAAATTAATGGAAACCAAAGAGCTGAGCAACATCATGGATCTTTGTTTGCTTGCAAGTGGCCCTAGTTTTGCATAGACGGCACCAGTTAATCTCAGGAAAAAGGCAGGAGCATAGATAGATGATCAATAAAAGCAGGCCATCCATCATATCAAAAACTGACCACATCAACTTGCCAATATCTGATATACATACAGTTGGTTTAGGGACCGATGAATGTGTTCAAAACAACACTGGATATGGGAAATGTCATCATGAACATAAAGTTTGTCTTCTCTTTTGTTCTTACTATGCCATAAAGTGCCTGTTCGGTGGCCATAAAGGCCTAAAGGTCTGCAGTCTACCTCTACCTCTGCAGGATTAAAGACACAGGAGAGAGCGCTAGAGCGTTAGCAAAGGTGGGTGGAATGGTGGAATTCAAATGGTATTTGTGATAAGGTGACATTTAGAGAAATCTCTCCTCCATCTCTTTTGAACGCAAAGGTTTTATCTTGATCCCTGAGAGAAGGGTCGAGCCAGAGTTGTACCGGCGAAGGTATATACCAGTGTAGGAGTGTTTTATTTGCAACACAAGCCATTCATGAGTGCAGACTACTTTTAAATTCAAAGTACTCACTATGTATAATAATTTGCAACTTTTTAAACTGACAGAAATATTTGACAGAAGCTCTTAGTATCTATAATAACACAGCATCAATAATGATACGATTTTGAGCGATGAATAAAAAGTGATGATTTTGTTGTGATGATCACCAACAGTCATAGCTCACCCTCCTTTTTATTACAACTACTGCGCAGTTGCCATGGAGAAACATGCAATCAGCTGGTGTTTCCCTTCCTTTCACCACCCCATCCCCTCCCGTCACTCCCATCCTCCGCCCGTACACAGTGCGCTCCTGTTGTTGTCAGACTGTGATGGAGCATGTGCAGTGTGGGAAGGAGGATCTCAGCTGTTCATCCTGGAGAACTCATCTCCCCTCCCGTTCCGGTCCTAGGTGAGCTTCAATACTTCTCCAGACCTCCTTTTCCTTTGGCTGCCATTACCCAAACTAAGCTCATTTGTCCCCCCCAAGAGAACCATGATCTGCCTTTTGTTCGGGCCCCAACCTCCCATTCATGTCCCCCAGGAGAGTAGACAAAAGAGGAAGAGACACAGGCCTGAACCCTTTGCCCAGACAGACTGTGGAAGGCGACCATAAAGAGATGCTGGCTTGAATGGAGCTGCACTCTGACAGGGAGCCCTTTAGCTCCAGCTACATAGCCTCTGTCTCCGAGGGTGTCCTCATTATTGTGTGCAATCTTTACATTTCCTTAACTTACAGCGTAACTATGTTGGCTCTGAGTGGCCAATTCATTGTAACCAAAGAAAAACACATGCACCGAGACAAAATACAAACTGCACAATCAAATACAGAAATGCGCTTCAAATACATGAAACAGGGTTGAATAAAGAAAACATCTACACCTTCATCTCTCAACATACACATCACAACAATTGTGCCAAAACACGGAACAACTACAAAACCATGATGAACATTAAAGGCACAGAGACACAGAAACATACTTTAACACATACAGCACAACCGAACAACATTCAGGCACAAAGGCACTGAAAAGTCAGGCACACCTCACTTACATCACAATGTTCTGTATTTCCCCCAGATCAGTTCATGGTCTCTGCCTCACTGGCCTTGTTCAGACTGCAGCCCAAATCCGATTTTTTTTTTTTTTTTTACAAATCTCATCAGAATCTGAACTTACTGACTGACAGTCCACATTGCCTACATATTGCAAGTGATCAGATCTGATCTGTATGTGTCCATATTGCATGTGTCTTATCCACATTAGCTGTGTCCCAATTTGGGGACTGGATCTTCTTGGAGCACGCAGCCTACATGGTCTACAGTGGCAACAGCTTCAGAGGCACGTCTGACGGCCACGTCAACTGTTGGTAAATGGGACGTTCTAGCATTTGGAGCACTTCCTGATTGTATCTGTAATTCAATCAATGTGCCTGTGTCAAACTCTTGAAAGTGGCTCCTCAGCTCCTCACATCAGGCTATGTTGCCAGCAGAGCCCTACTGAGCTGGAGACCACACCTCCAAACAGGTCATAAAGCAGGACTACCATGGCGACAGCATGGAGCCATCTCAACATTCCAATATCTAGCATGCTAGGTGGCTAATAACAAATGGCATTCAAACAATCTCGGGATAAGTGTGCTGTGTCTCCTAGTGGACTCACATCCTTCAGAACAGGTCACGACACTGTGACATAGAATGGAAGGATGCTGGAGACACAGCTAGGTGTCAGGCTCATACAATACAATATATAGCCTACATCTACATCTACATAGATATTTTAGAGTTTTATTACATAGATATTACATAGAGTTTTATTACTTCTCAGCGTGAGAAATGTCATGTGTGGCATGAGAGCGTGTGAATTGAAATGCGAGAGCCCTGCAAAGAACTTTCATTTGGTGTTGACTTTGGTGACCCCTGTGGACAAAAGTCGTAGGTTTCTCTTTGCGGATCCTGTCCCAATATCAGCCATGATGAAAATATAGTGATGAGATTGATTTTGGTTTTTAATCGCTAGAGTAGCAACAACTCAATGCTAACTTGTAGCCACATCAGATGTGCCATTGTCTCCTCCTGTCTGAGTGCCGTACATCGTTTTGTCGTCCAGTGGGCCGACCCATCCACTGCCTCCTGAAGGCGAAGAGTTACACTATTTAGAAATAGCTTATCTTCCCACTGATGGCCTCATTTGTTGTTGTAGGTGACACAGAGACATCAGCTGAAACCAGAGACTTTTGCCTTTTGCCGAACAACATTGTTGTTTGTTTGTTTTTTTGGTCAGTATCGCATTTGAAACCACCTCCATATGTGGTTGGTTCAGATTTGAAAAAACGTGGTTTTTGGCTGTTCAGTCTAGATACTATCTGGGTATGCTAAAAATCTGATTTGGAGTGGCAGTGTGAACCAGGCCATCTTTATCTTTATCTACTCAGCATCATGACACAGGTTCAAACATGACTGACTGGCTCTGATTGGTTTTTCCTCTGTGATGAGCACAAACAATGTTTGATCGCACTTCTCAAAATAAATGAAAATCAATTCACTGACTAAAAGTTCTGCTTCAAATTGAAAGTACTTGATAGAAATTTAATGGAGACAACATTTATGGGTAGTGGACAATAGTCAGATAAGTACAGATACTTGACAACCTTAGGTACAGTCCTAGTAAATACTGTGTTGTACTTTGCTACTGTCCAACTCTGCACTGCCTTTGCCTTAGAGAGAGAAACTGTTCTTCAGCCTCCAGGAAGTCAGTCAAGTTGACAGGAGAAGGTCTCCTGTGTCCTAGTGCTCCAACAATACAGAAACATGAGAAAGCCTGCAGAAGCATGGCTTTGTAATGGAGCGTGTACCAAGTGATAGAGATGAATAGAGCACTCACTTTGAACATAGTATCCAGTTCTCCTCCACACAAATGTCTAAGTTGAGGATACCTGCAGAGCCTCAGAAGCACCTTTTCATAGAAACTGATCTCCACTACTGTGATGGAAAGAGTCATAACAGTAAAATTTCTCCAAATAATGACTTAATACATTGTTGTGCTCTTGACACCAAACTAAAACCTGTACACTATGTGAGTGTCATGTAGGGATCCTGTATTGACGTGTACAGAGCAGAAGTGCATGGTGCCCCATATGGGTGACAGCCTAGTCTTGCTCTGCCAGACACTATAATGACATCTAATATTACCTCAATTCAATTCAATCCACACAATAGGAAGATCACCTGGGGAGCAGCATGTCTGAGAGGGACAGGTAGCAGTTTAGTGACATGCCCACAGTAATCATCATGTGTCAACCACATCAAAGTGCTGTATGAGTCTCATACCTGCTTTTTTCCCCCCTATACTGTCGCTATTTTTACCAGACCAGCTCACGTACAACAGAATACATATAATATACAAGGCTATATTGCAGCGATAGGTGGGAGGCACCTCAGGCCAGCAGCCTTACTTTTACATTGATAAGAGTTGTGAACTTTTATTGGAACTGTCTTATCTTTTCCTTTGGTGTCATGGTTTGGTCACATGTTCAGTGTGAAATGGTCCTGGTCAACTGATTGGTGAGTCTCAGTTTCTCCCAGCATACCTGTATTCCAGACAGTAACAGATGATAACTTCTTTCATTCTGATGTCTCCCACCCCCCACATTGTGAGTTAGTCTGCAAATGGAAGACATAACATTACAGAAACAGCTTTGTTTCTGCTGCCGTTACTGAATGGAACAAGCTGTAGTTGCATACACTGACTAATTGTGCAGGACTTATTAATTTATTCATTTATGGGTTTTTTTTTATTATCTAATCATCTGGGTTTATAAATTCATTTTAACTTTTTAGCCCGGGTTTATTCAGATTCCATTTTAGTAAATACCGAGGTGTTATTGACTGCTTTATCACTTTTATATTGTGCTTTTATCTATTTGGTCTTTAATTGGTGGAGCCTTGAGCACTCTTTAGCATGGTTTTTGGTTTGTTATGCTGTATGGTGTTGCATGTGTCCTGAGGTCTGTATGTATGTATGTACATGTATGGATGGATGGAAGAACAACTCACTTCAGAGTAAATCTGCTTACGGGCATGAATAAAGTAACCTGAACCTGAACAACTGACCCTGAACCAGAACTTTGTGCTTCAACAAATTGAATTCAGTGAGGTTAACATGAGCTGGATTAGATGTAACTGGTCACCCACAAGGGGTTGGTTCACCTTAATCAATTCCTCTGGATTGAGTTGAGTGTAGCAATAGTTACACTCATCATTACTGTTGATATGTGACACCCTAATGTTGCTCACATTGAGATCTTACAAGTTGTTTGTAATGACATCGGTGTATCCATACATCCCTATTGCTTCTTCTTCTTGCTATTTTAGACTACAGTGCACTGGCCTAAGTTAAATTTTAGTTACATTTACCTCACATTGTATAACACATACCCAATATCTGTATTATGCAGTCTGATTGTTAAAACTCATTTTCCAACTACATGTAGTCATTTCTGTGCGTGGTTGTGTTTCCATATTTGGTTGTGTTTGCAGCACATTTCTTAATGCTACTGTTGTCAAATGTCAAAATTAATGCAAACTATGTCTTGTGTTCTACTTCTCTCTGTCTTCTTCTCTTAATTATCAGATTGGTGCAGCTGCTTTTTGCTGTCCAAACTGTGACGAGTGTGTGTGAGCTCTCTGCTGTGGATGCTGAAGGAGGAAGACACAGGAATTTAAATTCATTTTTGCATCGGTGCAACTTGCTCGTGATTGGAGAATATCAGCTCTGGATCCTTGTTGTCAGGTTGAATCCAGCAGCTTATGCTCCTGTCATGGTTTACAGCACAAATCACATCATGTTTAAACCATAAGCTATATTACTGTAGGCTTTATAGGCTTGTAGGAATATTCTGAACTTCCCGACACGTTAATCTACAAAGCAATAAAGTCTGACATACAGTAGCTGTTTATCTGTCTCCACCTGTTTGATGTAGAGCTTGGGTTCAGCTAGGAGGCAAAGGGTGGGATATGCCATACTGTTCTATAGGGGCTCCTTTGCGCAGCTTAAAATAGCAGAGATAAGGACCAAGTGTCAGCATGCATCCATGCTGTTACATATTATTACAAAAAAACCCTGGTGTGTGTTGCTATGTGTTCTGCACAGAAATGAGCCGTGCAGAATCCACGGCTGAAAACGTGAGATTTTAGAAGGCGATGCCCATTATCTCCTGAAGACAATGCCTGCTGTTACAAAATGATGTTGGCATCAAAGTAAACACAACCGACAACAAAAAGACACTGTGGTGTAGCTGTTTTCATGGGGCACAATGCCCTGCTTTATATCAAAGTAATATAAATGGAAACTCATCCATTTGCAGTGTACAATATTAATTTCCAATGTAGTCAAGCATGACAAGTGGCTGAATTGCACCCACAGGAAATTACAAACTCATGAATGAAATAATAAGCTGTTACACAAACCAGCCAAGTCCATTTTCACCAGCAACAGCTCATCCTGCTCATCAGCACCACTCTTTACTGCATATGTTTCATAATCAAAGTGTTTTACTTGGTTTTTGTAACTGTTTTCACTGGTGGATTCCTGCACCTTCCTACTCTGAAAAATGCACTGCTTATGGCTTTTGGAGGTGTGTGTGCTTAGTCAGTGCTCCTCCTTTACATTATTGCCAAACCATGGCACTTCTTTCTACGTGTGGTACAGACATGGCTTAGTGAATTGAGAGAGCTGTTTGTAGCTAGCTGCTCTCAGCAATCCTATGAAAACTGTTAATACCTTTAATAATAATTGTTCATTCTTTTCTCTGGTTTTTAAGTTGTATTAGAGTCTTGTATAGCTGTGCATGTGGAGTTTGCCCATTTTGCAAGCTGCAAGCTCTTTAAAGCCCCCCCCCCAACCCATCCATCCATCCATCCATCCATCCATCCATCCATCCATCTGTCCATTCTTGGTGACGAGATGTTTCAGAAACATATAGGAAAATCCCTTCACATTTTGCATAACTGTCTACTGGGACTCAAACACAAAATTATTAGATTTTAACAGATGACAAAAGGGCAGAAGATCAGGGTCAGAGTGACTCCACCAAAACAATGACTTAAATTATATTGTTCTAAATAGCATTAAAACTACAGTGTTCTTGCATCAAATAAGCATTTCAATTAATATAAAACCATGTGACAGGGGAACAGTATGTTATGTGTGTCATCTTTCTTTGGCTGCACTTCTTAGCTCTGTTGGCCTTCTGTGTGAGCCTGCAGGAGGACAGAGCAGTCAGGAACTCAGAGCCTTGTAACCTGGGCTCACTTTAGGCGTTTCAGTGAGTTTGTGTAGCATGGCTTTCTCCCTGTCACTAATCCGTGAGGTAAGGTCACATCCCAAGGGGTCATTTCACCCAGGAGGTCCAGCTCTTACTAGACACATTCCACTGTTTGCCCTGTGAGTTCAAGTAACAGGACAGGGCAGCTATCTTCACCTTTAACTGTCCCACCTTCCAACAAACACTTATCTCCTATCTGTCAAGTGTCATAAAGTGAGAAGCCAGGTTATGTCCTTGACAGTAATTCTCATTTAACCTGCAACATAGAGGCTTTTGTGGACAGCTAGTGGGTGTGACTTTTAATTTTTTTGTTAGACCTCTGTTTATTCATAGGAGTGTGGTGGTTAAAGAGGCTGCTTATTATAAAAGACAACAAACACTAGGCCACTGTGGGATATCCCAGGGGATCTTCAATAGCACATGCATGTCTCACAGATCCAAAGAGTATCATATTTGCACTGTCTTGGATAGATAGAGAGACAGACAGATAGATACTGGACTGGATGAGTGAGGCAGCTGTTGAATGTAGGTGGCAGTCAGAGGGAACAGGGTTCCAACTGTAGCAACAAAAGGTGGGTGGAGAATAGTTATAGGATCAGTGGTCAGGGACCACAGCACAGATACAGGGTCCTGACACTGTGCTGACAACATTTACTGGCCATTTATGGCAGCAGACTGTGTGTGGTCTGTGCCAGCACAGAGTGTGAGACTCCAGGACAGAAGCAGGTATTCTGTTGTTTCTGTTATTGTCTGTTGTTCTGTTGTTTCATTTAAAAGGCATTCATTTGGTTTGTAACTGAGAATAAGACAAAAAACACAAATTTTATGTTTGTGTGTCTTGCAAGACTGTGCAGACATTGTTAGCTGAGCTTAGCCTAAAAACTGAAAGTGGGGGAAATAAAACACTCCCCAACAACTGTATAACTGTACATATTATATTGAAATTCTTCAGCTAGTATATGAACATTTCTAAACAGTTACTTCAGGTGTTTTCACACCTGCTTTGTGTAGTTTGCTTGAAACAATCTCAAATTCGTTTACCCCTTGGTGTGGACCTTTTGTTTCAGGTGTGAATACAGCAGTGGAACTGCTGTATTCACACCTGACTCTTTTTCTTGTTCAGATTGTGAGAACAGCCCCGTAGAACTGACGTTGTATTAAATGCTCTTGATGCTCAAAATGTCCTGTGAAGGTCTGAAGGTGTATGAAACAGATCAATATCAGAACAATGAGAGCAGTGTGAAAGCTGTCCATGATTGTTTACTTCCTCTCAGCGCTCCCTGCTTTCCCCCGTCCAGACGTTTCTGACCAATGATTGAATCACCTCAGTGTACATGTGGCTTTGTTTACAAATTCTGGTCCACATGCAAAAAGTGCAACATGAAAGGAAATAAATAAATAAAGGGTTAGGGTAATAAACATTTCATCTGGTCTGCACCAAAGCAAATGAACTAACAGAAGTGAAACCACATTTATCTCCTTTTATATCTGTTTTGGTCTCCACCCACTGCTGAGGGAAATATCTGCTACTACGCTACTAAAACCTATGCCCAACTAGGTGTTAACGTTTTCACCGCGGGATCATCGCAGCTTCACTGAAAAGAGTTCCATCTCACATTTCACTCTTCAAGGGAAAGAAAACAAGTGTAGCTCACAGAGTGGTAGACTGTTCCTTACCAGGTAGCATTCAGATCTCCGAGCTGTTTCTTCTCCCTATCATCCCTCACAGATTTGAGGAGGTCTTTTATAAATAGGTTGCAAACACCCAGCCCATATAAACAGCTGCAGAAGAGTGAAACAGAAACACTTGGTTTCTCTGTGTCTCATGAAAGCTATCTTGGTGCCCGTGTACTCCCTGGGTTATGAATTATGGATCACCGCTAATAGGCTGTTTCTCCTTTGTTTAACTTACTGTGGTCGGAGGCTTATCGCTGATGGCTGCTGCTACTTGGACTCCTTACCTCAGTGCTCATCACCAATATTATTCTTCCCATCACTGTGTTATTGTCTCATTATTGCTTTACTGAGACAGGGGGCTTCAGAAATCTTGGAGAGGAGGAGGTAGACTAGGTGCTCTGTTAAAGTGACCCTCCCTGAGGATTTAACCCACACTGTCCCACCTTGCTGCTGCATTATGGATGAAGGACAGACATTGGGAGGGAGGGAGGAATGGGAGTGGGGTCCCTTATTACCTTGTGATTCATTTTTAATGAGGTAAACAGGTCTTTCCAGGTCACCCACAACCTCACACACACCCATGGTGGGTGGTGTGTCTTCCCCATCGGCTGCCTTATTGCTGCCCTCTTTGACATGCTCCATGGCTGCAGGGGCTCTTTAGTATAATTAGGTCTCACTGTCATTGACGGAACGAGTCTCACTTCCCACAGAGTCCCTTCTTTTTCCTTCAGGTTAGATATGATCAATTATACAGTGGCAAGAAGACCTTACTATTAAGCTCCAAGGAACCTTCGCCTCACTTCTCTCCTCCCTGCCTGTAGAGTGAGGTTTCCAAGGGTGGCTAACACACTGTGAATATGAGTTACTGTGTACTGACTTATAACTGATTTAATTGCATGTTAGAACTTATACATTTAATTTGAAGTAGTGAAGCGGTCATTTTTGAAAACAGCCATACCCTCTGCGGCTCTGGACTTTTCAAGCCTTATGCAACATCGCTCAGTGCAGGTAGTTGCTCTCTTCTCTCTGGTATGTTACTGTAGTATTTTTATGTCTCCGTATATGTTAAATGACAGCCAATAAAAATCAACATTGTTGTGCTCTAATGGAAATAATTTAAAAAAATTGGCTCCCTCAGGCAGATGTCTGGTTCCGCAGAGGCAGAAATTGGATGACAGGCGAGGATGCACATACAGGGTGTCATCTGGGAAATCAAAACCTGCTCAGTTCACTTGCTCTGAAAGTCAGCGAACAGGTACACCTTCACGTACAAGAAGGTGGAGAACTCCCACAGCAATTCCCCGTGAAGCCTGGCGAGGCTGTGAAAGAAGGAGAGACAGAGAGAGAGTGTGTGTGACAGGAAGGTGAGAAAAGAAACAGATGGAGAGATACAGGGAATCTACATTTACAGTCATTTAAAACAGGTGCTATACATAGCCAAGCTTTCAACCCATCATCTTGTCTAAATGATATCATTACATCCAGAAGTCTTTTAAAAAAAAATCTTTTCCCTTGGACTCTATAGATTTCCTCCCTCTCCCTAGGGAGCATGGATGAAAATGAATTTAAGGCCCCTCGAGTCATTGAATTTGCTTTTTATCACCCGATAGTCGTGCTACATATGTGCCATTGTGCTGTATATAGGATTAGAGAGGATCTTTTCTGCCTGACTGGCTACTGACTCTCAGCAGCAAGATGAGGATCATTTCCCCTGCTGAGAAAAGCTCTACTCAGCCTAGACAAAACACTCAGCACACACACCCCACGGCTTGGATGTTCACTCACATACCACCAATCGTTATCAACATGTGGGGCGTTTGACTTTGGGAAAGCGTGTTGTCTCTGTTGGGTGTTTCACATTATGCGAAAAAAACCTATATATTTATATAGGTTCAGAATGGCTTGTTTGCATCATTAGCACCTTTCAAAACTTTGCTCAACAAACTCCACCTTGACTGAGATGCTCTATCAAGACAGAAAGAAAACCCAGCCCACCTGCCCTATCATCAAGTATGATCAGTCTGAGGGGGGTCATATTCTGAATTAATGAGTGTCACGCTATCCTCCACAATGGCTCTCATGGATGGTGGATCTTTTGATGCACATATCACTGCCCCTTTGAAGCCGCCGTTTCTTCTTCTTCAGAGTAAGGGCTGGATAGTGTGCTGTGTGGTGCAGCATCCTCCTGATCTCTTCCTGTGTTTATTTGAGAGGTTCTGCCTGTTTACATCCAATTGTTGACCACAGAACGGCTGGTAATTGCAGCCAGCATGCATTTGAAACTCTTAATCAAGAGATGGTTACCGACACATATGTTTGATCCAGTGCGTCGCATCGGGTTTCCACTTGGTGGTCGCCACATGAGCGGTTGAATGGATGAGTCAGTGGCAGAGAGACTGTTATTCAGCTGTTCCGGTAACACAAGAGGCATTAATCACATCAATTGAAGTTGTTGGGTTTCAGATGCTGAAAGGATGACTGGGATCAGTGGCATGAATGACATCAGTGTGAAATTTCCAACTCAAACACCAGTTCCATACTGGAGACCATCTATTTTGTCATTTTTTCTTCAAGTAAATCCATTTTCCAAATGAGCCATACACACTCAGCAGGGTCAAGAAGGAAGTGATGGATGCATCTATCTATCTATCTATCTATCTATCTATCTATCTATCTATCTATCTATCTATCTATCTATCTATCTATCTATGCTTTCCATTGGCTTGGCTACTGCAATTTGTGGCTAATGGTCCACCCACAACCCCCCACCCCATGTCTTTCTCTCAGTCTCTCTCTCTCTCTCTCTGTCTCTCTCTCATTTCAGCCTTGAGGCGTCCTGTTTCAGCTCCTTCGCTTTCAGTCACAATGCTGTGGAGAGGGTGAATGGGTGGGGGGCATTTAAGAGAGCAGTAAGTGGGAGTGGAGTCTGACCGCAGAGGGTCTACTGTTTAAGAAAAAGGGAATTCTCCCCTTCACTCACTCTCTTCCTCTCTCTCTCTCTCTGCCGCTCTGTCTTCCTCTCTCACCGACAAACCTCTTTCTCTCTCTCTCCTCTCTCCTCACTGGCTGCACATCAGCCAGCTCTCTAGGTAGACTCGAGTAAACACTCTAAGAGAACAGAGAGGAGAGGGAAGATGACAGAGCTGTCAGCACTCTGAGAGATACAGACCGGTGAGAACATTTGCCAGGGCTGGCTGATAAGACTCCCTTCACCACTGCTCCTGCTCACATTCTCATCAGTGGAGAGGCTGTGAACATTGTGTGCGAGGTAAGTCACCTTTTTTTTTCTTTTACCTGCATGGAATGGATGTGTTTGAATTGGAGCAGAATGAATGGGCTGATTGCTTTACCTAATTAAGATGACTGAACCACCGAGCTGGACACATTTATAACTTCAGGCACATTCCACACTTTTATATAAATTACTGTTACAACTTTCTTAAATCAAAATGCATACGTCTTTTTTTTTGTACAGTAGCAGTTGCTCATCATTTGTTGAGTTTACAAAATGATAAAATTGAAAAATGTTAATCATCCATATTTTTCAGTTTTTGACAATATTTACCTAACTGTTGAAATGTGACATTTTCCTTGATAATTCGCACATTTTTCATTTATTACTGACATTGCTGTGTTTTATGGTGAATGAGCTGTGTCTATAGTGGCCATGCTGGATGGCCTATTCTCAGCCCAGCACAGAGGTTGGGTGCCATTAGTTACAAAAGTAGCTTCTGTAATTCATCCTCATGTTTTACAAGTGAGGACTTCAGAGACTGTCTTAATTTTGCTCTTTACTGCGTGCACCTGGGTGCCAATTATGTTTTACTGTGAAAGAAGTTTTTTTTCCCCTCTTGCTGGCTATTTTCCATTTATTACCAAAGCAGTTAAAAAAGAGTAATGTCTCCAGAGAGGGAAGTCTGTGATGATCTGCTGCATTATTCTGCTTGCATTAGGGATGATGCTGAGTTGTGGTCTGATGGACTGGCAGAGGAGAAGATGGGTAGGGTTAGTGTGTGTGTGTGTGTGTGTGTGTGTGTGTTGTGTTGCTCACCGGACTGGGTCCAGCTGTACACTTTATGGTTGCCAGCAGACAGTAGGCTTGTGTAACCCAGGAGACAGAC
Source organism: Caranx ignobilis (assembly GCA_021432705.1). Lineage (NCBI taxonomy): Eukaryota > Metazoa > Chordata > Actinopteri > Carangiformes > Carangidae > Caranx > Caranx ignobilis. Next base: position 30,491,530 of record MU270014.1, read on the forward strand.
AGCTGCTCTGCATTAGATGCTGCTGGTTGGTTCCTCTCCCAGATATCAAGCATACACACTTTGGGCTGTATACTGGCAGCCTTACTCACACACACACACACACACACACACACACACAGTCACAGATTATTGATCTCCATATGCTGCCCAGCTTCCAATCATCTTCCAGTCATATTCATTTGTTTGTCATTTGTGTCATGGGGAGATTAAGTAAGACAAACAGAAAATTTGAAGATGTTTGATGGGACCAATAATCACTGAAAGCAGAAGCATTAGCTGTGGATTACTGCCCAGTGCCTACTTTTTCACTGTACATCATGTTTGATTAAAGCGTGAAAGTTTTGAACAGTTAAAGAAAGCCTAAGTAAACAGCAGCCTCTGTGGTCACAAGTATCAATTACAGGATGAGAGTAAAATATAGTGCAACAGCAGCAGCTCAAGCAGAGAAGAGCCATACTGAGGCGGAGAGTCTCTTGTTCCCTCAGGTAGTCAGGTGTATCAGTTACAGAGTGATGTTTGTCTAAAGTTTGCCAATGTTAGTGAACATTAGCCACCTTAAGTTAGTGGTCATCATACCAGACCAAGTAAGGCTGTAGCAGCAACATCTCTGGTGGTACGTCTGGTACATGCCTCCGATCCTGCTCTGGCTGCTGCCAGAGTGAACAAAACTGTGTCTAAAATGCATCTGGAATCCCAAAGTCTCAGCTGAAAGCCAATAAAATTCTGAAATTCAGATTTATACCTGTTTGAGGAAACTTAATGGTAGCTTCTCTGTGCATCTCAGAGTGAGTGGGTTAGAGGAGGGAGGAAAATGGGTGAGTCACCAAGGAGAGAGAGAGAGAGAGAGAGAAAGAGAAAGTATATGGAGACATGATGTGGGCTGTGATAGAGGGTGACCCACAGGATACCAAGGCAGCGTCTGCTGGATGGTATTTGTGTATGGTGGAGGAGAGAGACAGACACAATGAAGCAGCTTGGCTGTGTTTCGGCAGATGTAACTTCAGACTCCTCGCAGCCTTGCTGGTCCATCTGAAGGATTCTGTTTCATTTGGGAGTTTATTTTCACAAGTGTTTTACACATCGCATCAAGCATGGGTTTCTGCTCCAATGACTACCTATGAATGACAGGCATGATATCTGATGATCGCAGGTGGCATCGCAGGCTTTGGTGTATTAACATTTCATGATGCTTTGGCTGTGGATACGAGTAGCCACTAATAGTGACACTCGGCATAAAGATGAGTGGGAAATGGGCCTTTGTTTGGACAGCTGTTAGCTCCCAACGCTGCGTGCCCTACAAAGCTCCCTGAGAGGGTGACTGTCTTTAACCCCACTTAGCTCCTTCACTGGTGATTGAAAGCAAACAATAATTGTGGGTATTCATGATGACCCACGCTGAGCGAGACTCAGGGGAGATGCAGACATGTTTTGGTTGGACTCAATGCACGTCATCTTTAATTCAGGCCAATCCGGGCTCCCATAGCCGTCTCCTCTCCTGCCCTTCCTTTTGTCTTACCAGTTTCAGCGTTGTTGCTGGTTGACAGTGAAATATCTCGCTCACAGTGGTGGTGTTCAATGAAATCTGACCAGATGTATGGACACATTTCACCTGGACTTTGCTGTGTAGGGCACATGGCCACCTGTGGTCCACATGGTTCATGACTGCAGCAAATCAAATTATATATTATATATGCAAATAGGAAGACAGAGATCTTTGCCTGAAGCATGTTCAAATATTTTTGTATACATATTCTTGGTCCTCAGAGGATGGATTGATTTGACTTTAGGAATTTTTATCAGGCATCAATCAATGTCATATTTATGTCTCCACTTGTGCGATTTTCAGTGGAACTTGAAGGATTGTATCACAGAGTATTTGTGTGCTTTCATTGACCATGACCACTGCTTGTGTGTTTAAAGAAATGTTTGTAAGACTCAGACTTTTTATTACAGAGTGTATTTTCCCCACCACGGCCTTTTTCCTGTTTTCCAACCCCCCACCCCCCACCCCCCCACCCCAGCTTAGCCACCACCAAAGAACAAAGACCCCACCCCACCCCTCAAGGAAATCCAGTCTTTTAAGCATCCCAGATGGTTTTTAATGCTCCTTCGATGCTAATGTGTAATGGGGAAAGGAGTAGAAGTTTTGGAGCTGTGGGATGTGGAATGCCTTTGTATTGCCCTGCCCTCCGTTAGGGCAGCCAGTGGACAAACACATGTGGTAGATGCTTCATTTTAACACTTTACCACCACCAGTGACTTCGCACATTGGAATGCACAAGCTATAATGTTCCTGGGACATGATGGGGGTCCTTTTGAGCAAGGCAGACAATCTAAATTGGGGAAAATGGTAAAAAAAAACAACAAAAAAACAAAAACGGGGGAAGCCAATGAAGAGCCGACCCTTGGGATTCGGGTCATTAGGCTCATACAAGTGTGTGAATGGAAGGCACTCCCAATTTGGACAGGGAACACGCTTCAGACTTTCATCACAGACAAGGACAAACAGATGTCTGGGTATCACAGCCAACATGCATGCTTCCATTTGTAGTAGAGAAAAAAGCTTTCCAGCTTGTTTGAATGGAAGTTACCCATAAACCTCCAGTGTAGTGTTGATGTGCAGTTTTTGAAAGGCCTTGGAAACCCTGTGTTTATTTAGCATACTTTAGATTTTATAAAAGAAAAATCTCCCTCTAATGATTGAACTTACCATCTCAGGCCCATAGGACTGAAATGTTGAAGAGATGTGGCTTTCAGAACAGAAAGGGAAGGTTCTAGTTTCAGATGTGTTGTCCTCTGAATCCAGCCATTTGGGTCACCAAGTCTTTCTTTGGTATCTTCCAGTCTGTAGGTCAAGTGATTCACGCTTCTCTGTGACAAGCCTGGTGTTCGCACCACTTAAGACAATACACTGGTAGCTATTACATGCACAAAAGTTCACAAGAAGTGGCGTTCATGCAAAATAAGCCAGCCAAAGCTGTTTGGAGATTGTCAGGGGAACATGTTCTCACCTTGCAGCTCATTTACCCGAGAGGGAAGGTGTTAGTTACATGGTAAGTTTAGACAATTCCCACAAGTCAACATCGATACCTCTGTGTAGTGTTACAACATAAGCAGCCGCCAAGAACCAGTCAGATTTTTTTATAGTAATTGCAGTGTAAATGCAGAGGAGAGAGAGGAAGTAGGCAGAACAGAGGTCTACGCACTTACAAGTGTCTGGAGAAAACAGCAGGTGGATGTGCTGTAAAGGCTGCCAAGCCTCCACACCACACAGGGGTTAGGCTAATAAACAGTAGGCCACCGGTACCCAGCATGTTAAAAACCTCATGAACAATGACTAGCATCTAACCTCTCCATCTGGACCCAGTAAGAACAGCAGCGCGGGAGGGAGGGCCCCACAAGGGAAGAGCCATAAAGAATATTGATGGGTCTCGTGGCGTGGTGTGAGTCAAATCACACACACACATACACACACAAAAAAAAAATGTGTGGAAGATTGGACTGTCTGCTCCACAACTGACCCAATGAGCACTGCTGTTTGCTCAACATTTGTTTTCGCCATATCTTCGTGTCAAAGTGGGAAATTGGTTTTGGTTGAGGAAACAGACTTTTTTTGGTGCGGTATCAGTCAGACATGTCAACTCTCGCTCCAAATCACTCCGGCGGTTCTGTGAGTGTGATAGGGCTCAGTCTTGGCAGAGCACTCTCTCTGAGTATCCAGATAAGTGTTTCTGCCAGTATCTCAGATCCAGCCTCCCCGTCCGCCTTATCAGCCATGAACACACTTACCCCCACCACTCCCCCCACTATCTGTGTCATCGGATCCGATGGGGTAACAGTGGAGAGCCAATAAGCATAGCTTTGGTTTGATAAAACCAAGTCTTTTTTTTTCTTCTTCCATCAAAAACAGTGTATTCCCCATTTCATTTCTGTTTACCATGTGGGAAATTATGATAACAGTGAAAATATTGATACGGTTTATTGATTTCACGTTGCTGCCTTCAGACTGATTTCATTTGAGGGAAAGCTTTGTCAACAGTTGAATATGATAACGTGACCTACATCTAATTACACTCATCAATAAACAATGGCTTGCCTGATTAGCTCAATTTTTAATTTTTTAAAACATCACTTCAATTCCAATTTTTTAAACTCATTTTCTTAGCACTTATTTTAAATTTAATATTATTCATTTCATATTTCCCCTTCTTCTTTAAAGCAGACATATTCTGCCCCTTTTCCACAAATTAAAATAGTTCCCAGGTGTCTTAAAGACATGTCTGTGACATGCTTCGGTCCAAATACCCCAAGGATCAAACATCACAGCTCTTTTCATCCTTTAAAACAGCCCTGTTCAGAACGGTCTGTTTCAGTGCCCTGTCCCTTTAAATGCAAATGAACCACTGCTAGCCCCGCCCCACCCCTTCTACCGGTACCAGGTAGGGGCGATATTATGCAAATTCAAAAACTAATGACATCTTTATCGGACAACCAAGAGAACAGCTGGGAAACCACATGGATTTCAACCTGTGGAGCAAATTACAGGTTTTTTTTGTCCATTCTCACATTTTGGGGCCAGAAGGCAAGACAAACACCCAAATATATGTTAGAGCCTACAAAAAGTGGTATTTCCATAATATGTCCCCTTTAATAAGAGCTAGAAGCACCAAAAAATGACTTTGGCCACTTGAGGGCATCAAAGCAATCTGTTATCACATATAATGGTTGTAGATGACATGTTCCTATTTGCTCTCTCCTATTTGCAACTTATTCATTTGCATTTTTCTTTCTCCAGTTCTTTGATGTGTAACATGTGAGGAGATAAAGACAATATGATTGATTACATATCCCATGTTAACAATTATGTGTGAAACGAACTTCCTGTAGATTAATTTTCTTGTGATTGATCAGTTAATCAATTAATCAATTGATCTTTAATCATGTCAACCAACTGGAGCCTATTAACACTATCCAACAGAGAGGAAAGCTGCTGCTGCAGGAAAAGATAAGATGACAACAATGAAAAACACATGAAGAGATGGAGATCTGCCATAAAGCAAATTAACTACAAGCTGGTGGAAATGACAGGGAAATTGAGCCCAGACCACTTTTGTAATGGCTCTGTGTGTCAGTGTGTGCTGACCTGCTGAAACTGACCTGCTTCTGAAACATAGGCCTCCACAAGGAGCAAACTGGGAGGCCTGACTGCCAATCAGCTGTGTCCCAGCGTCACTGCCAAGCAGTGTTACAACCACATCTTGTGCTCCTATGCCTCGTATTACCTGCACATTTCTCCCACAATGAAATGAGGTGAGAATGATTGCTGCTCAGTCTGGTTCTCCAACACTGCATTGCTTTTGGTTGTTAAAAGAGCAGTTTACTTCTTTATTATGCCGTCTGGGTTTTGTGAAGCGCCACAGCAGCCCCATCGGTCGTAAAAAAAGCAGAAAGAGAAAGATGGTGTGTTGTCTTCCAGAGCACGAGGTGATAAAATTTGAAAAACCTTTTATAAGAAGCAGCAACAACCCATTCCATCGATCACGCATCGAGCAGCCACGTCGAGCCCCCGCGCCTCATGCTGGAAATTCATTTCTGTGTTTGATGATTATAACTCACTGGCATACTGCTGTCCTCAGCAACTCACTATCTGGCCATGACCTTGGTGGAGCTACAGTATCCAAATCAATATTCACCTAGTCTAGCTCAGGACACATGTGGGAGGTTTCTTTCACCTTGTAGGCCTGTTGATTATGATGAATATCTTTATCATGAGATTTGCGGCTGCTGGGATATGAGATAGCACAACTAGAAGAATGGGTTTATTTCAATATCCCTTACATGGAAAGTGAGCCCCTGTCACTGAGGCCAATTTCCTGGTCATTTCCTCTCTTTGTGGTTTGACAGTATCTCAAGGTGAAAAGAGCCCCAGACAATAACCCTTCCTTCAGTCCTTATACCAGCGACCCAGATTTGGATTCTGTACCAAAGGAGGCAAGCTGAGTTTTTGTCATGGGTGACCTACAAAACTGAGCACGCTTGATAAATTCTTCAGAAATGAATAGAAAGCGTGTGCACATCCTATCAGACCTGTTTAACATACAGTCGTGGGACTTGAGTTGTAGTTGTGGTCATTGAATATTTACAGCTTTTACACACCAAGTGGGGCACACTGCTTCATTATTCAGTTTGTTTGCTGTTGTGTTTACAGATGGATGCAGCGGCATCTGTTCACGCTGCTGCCATTATGCACTGACTGTTCACAAATCTCTCTCTTTCCATTTTGTCAAAAAGCCCCAGACTTCTTCCAAATTTGGTCTACCTACTTTTGAACGACCTATCTCACTTAGCTGTTGAACACAATTTCATTCACTTTTATTTATTCACGGTGGGCCAGTTAAGAGCAGGCTCTTTTTTTCTGATGATGCCCTGATTACAATAATGGAAGCAACACAATTCAATCAATCCATATAAAACACAAAACAATAATTACAATAATAACAAAAAGTACATGCACATTCAGAATGCATGACGTCACTGAGAATATATGACTGAAAGGAATCAAGGCATCCAACTGAAGCTGTGACAGAAGACTATTCTATTTAAACGGAGCAAAGGACTCAAAAGCAATGTTTCCGAGTCCTACCTCAGTTCTTAATATCCCAAGAGTTGGGATATTAAGAGCCAAGTAATTTTGAGAATGAGGATAGAGCATGGAATAATATAATATTGTAGGGGAGGAAATATTTAGAGACATGTATCTATTATCTCCCCAACACGTATTCTGTCCTTCCGGTGTTTAGATGAGGTTTATCAAAGTAAAGTCATTAATTTATTCAATCTGACTCCATTTACTTAAAGATAACTTTACCATTAAATATTGGTGAGAATTAATAGTTAACCAGTAATTAAGAACATAAGCCTTTTAAGACTTCAATTCTGCTATTAAGAGATCTGACATCAGTCTTAGTTCAGGGATGGCAGATATAGGTTAACAAACCACTCAGTGACCTTCTTAACATGGAAGAATAGCCCTGATGCCTGGGTTGAAGTATTCAGAGGTATTAGAACATGATACTCAATCTTATCTGTCCAACTCAGAGGTTAAGGGTGTGAACAGCGTCCAGTGAAACTTACCATATAACTAAGGTCTTTGGGATACAGTATTTAACTCGTCCCTATCTCAGTTCAGGGATGGCAGATATAGACTTAAACTATTCAGTGACCTTCTTAACATAGAAGAACAGCCCTGACACCTGGGTTGAGATATTCAGAGGTTATAGAACATATGTAAATAATTACAGAACATGATACTCAATCTTTTCTATTCAACTCAGAGGTTAAGGGTGTGAGTGTTACCCAGTGAAACTGACCATATAACTAAAGACCTACTAGGTATCTGATAACAGATCCTTCACTACAAGAGTAAAATCTCAACAATATTAGAAATGAATGGTTAACATTCCAGTTTATTGTGATGTACAGTAAGTGAACAAACTATAGCCAATAGCAACAATACTGGAGAATCAGCTATTACAGCACACTCGACATGTGTGAGCTCTGGTAGGCAGATCAACTCAAAGGTTGGGTCCTTGCTCTTTCCCTTAAATATCCAACCAGAACAAAGACACTTTTAAATCACGTCAATAGGAATTTGCATAGAGACACCACTCACATCTGGAGACCTTTGATCATCAGGGTGTATCAGGGCAGGACAATAACTTCACACTGTGACCATCAGACATGTAACATGTAACACACAAAGTAGTTTCTTCCAGTCTGGGGGAAACTTCCATTGTTTCAGGGATGAGAGTTCAGGGTGGTGTTGAAATGTCTTATAATTTACTAAAAGTCAGCAAATTTGTTAAGTTAACAGGTAGTTTGTCTTCTCAGAGTCGAGGAAGTCCAGCATACATCTTGGTAAAATTGGGCAGTGATGGGTCATGAACCCATCACCAGTAATGAATCTAATTGCAGAGTGATCAACTGTGTCAAGTGGTTTTAGCATAGAGGGAGAAGCATGCATATAAATCACATCTCCATAATAAAAGCATGATAGAAGAGCCACACACCTCGCCTTCTTTCTTTCTTGTGCCTACACATATGACATTTTCTCTTCAAAACAGATGCCCAGATAACTGCTGCTGCTGAATGCTATGGTGACGGACGTATTTTCTGTCCTTGGAGTCACCATATGGTCGAGTCTCAGCAAAGGTGGACCACAGTGATTACGTTTGTCAGCATGTGGTCTTGGCTGAATTTTAAAGAAATCCTGACTTCTGCACATGACGTCTGCAGTCCTCCCCAGACACAGAGTCTTCTCATCAATCTCTCAGTGAACTGAAAGCAAAATCTGTGCCTTAAAGACAGGAGACAAAAAAAAAAAAATACCACTGGTAAAGTAATCATCCACCCAGGATTTATTTATTTTATCTATTTCAATTTGAAGTGGACTGCCCAAATGGAGACAGGATCAATGCAGATAGACCATTTAATGAGACAGATCTTTGCATGCCATGTTGCGCTGGAGATATCCAGTAGCTTATGAGGATTTGTGCTGACTGGACTGTCCTGGTTTTACTCTTATCTTGATCCTCTTGGTCCTCCTTTGTGTGAAATAAATACATTCCCATGATTTACTCAAGGATTATGGTTTTAGACTTACACAACATGGCAGGGAAAAAAGACAACATCTAGGGACATGGTGGAAAACACTTCCAAGTTCCTGCAAGTATGGAGAGAGCTGCTGCTTGAACCAGGTCTAGGTATGATGGTTTTTACATTACACTAATGGGAAAATCAGAGATGTAAGAGAGGTGAGGATTATGTAAGGAGACACTTCTGTGGATTGTAAATTTCAGACTCTTTGAGCTGCTACCACTGTTTCTTTTGGACTGAAAACATGACTGAACTTTGTATAACCATGCATTTTTATCTGCATGTCTCATACAGCATTCTGAAAATATTCAAATGCTTGCAAACATATAGATTTCAGTTTTTCCTTTTGTAGTTTTTCTTCATTTAACAGGAGTTGCATCAACTAATAAGCCGGTTTGATGCTTAGGTTTGGGAGCTGATAAGATCTTTCTGAGTGGAGACCCTCAGAGATGTGGATTAATTTTGCAGGACCTGACTTTGACACTGGACATCACTGTTGGTATGGAGCCAACAACCAACATAGAATTTTCTCTTACTCTTGAATGTGATCTCTCTAACCTCAACCAAGTAGTTTCAGCTGCATACTGAAACCTAACAAACTAAACCACCAGTAACCTAGATTAGTATTAGTATATGAAAATTGTTGTAAAAGCAGATTTGTTGACTTTTTGGCTGTGGTGCATCATTCATGAGACTGGGAATATGCAGCCCACAATACACTAGCTTTTAGGGTTGGGGTCAAAGGTTGGTTGTTTGATTGCCACACTCTTTCACTTGAATCCTGAAGCAACAATATCATAAAATGAACTGAACAATGAGAGGGCTAATCACTTTTGAAATTGACCCCAATAGAGCTTTCAAGCATTTCCAGCTCTCACTGAGAAGTATAAAACTTCAAGTGTTTCCCTAGCACTATATGTGTGTGTGTGTGTGTGTCTGTGTGTGTGTGTGCCAGCAGGTTTCCCCCGATAAAATTCTCCTCACATTTGACCACAAGACAGGCAACAAGCTTTGTTGCTGTTTGAGAAGCTAACTATAGAGCAAAACCAAGTGAGGGAATTACAAAGCAGCAGCAGTCAGATTGTATCAAGCCCATGTCTGTGGTGCCAGCAACCAGCTGCATTAGCATAATGCCAGGGCCACAGGGTGCCCATAAGGGGAGTCCAAACAGAGGGATCAGCTCTGTGTTTCTCAGGGTCACACTCAGATTCTCTTATTGTGATTGTTGTGTTTCACATTAAAGATTAACGGATGGCAGTGGAGGGGAGAAAAGGTCAAATAAAACAATTTCTCAGACTCTGTGGAAGTTTCTTCTCTTAATCTATTTCTGAATGAAGCCAAGTTTTGCCAGAGCCACAGATTCTCAGACAAAAGCCTGCTTTGGTCTCTCAGGGTTGCCTCGCTCAGAGGTCCATGTGGAGAGCAGCCACCCCTCAAAGTGGGAAAGCTAACCATTCGGCCAAAACTAAAACCTTAACAGCAACTCAAAGCAATTTTCTGCCTATTTTGTGATTTAATCCCTGGTTTGTGATGCTTGGGCGCAGTGGTGTGTCTGTATTGGTGTGTGTGTGTGGCTGTGTGACATAGCGTGTTAGCTAGTGAGGGGGAGGTTCTTTCAGATCCCTGAGGGCCCAGATCCTCAGCGCTCCCATCAGCAAGCTACATTAGCACTTTTACAGTCTACCCATCATTGAAGCGCTCATCCCTTCCTGCCTAATCGACGGCTGAGGATGGTGGGGGGTGAAGCTGTGGGATCCCTCCAAGCTGAACTCATCTGTCTGCTTTCCTAATCACACGTCAAGCTGGGATGAGTAGACCAAGCTTCTCTTCCTGGAATATTACCTGCTGACTGTCAGCCCCCCCCCCTTTTCCTGTGCACATGAAAATGCCCAGCAAAGATGCCCTGTTTCCACTCATCACGGCGACTTAACCAGGTAGTAGAAGCAGAAATGAAACCCCTTCATACATTTTTCCAGCACAGGGGTTGAAATGTGTTGTTTGCCTGCAAATCATACATTTTCATATCTGCTTAACCAGACATTTTCATGTTGGCTGCTAACAGCCGCTCTTAACCTTTCCAGATGCCAAGGCACACACTGCTTTTATTAGAGGTAGGAAATGATCGTTGTCATGTCAGCATCTCACACAAGTCAAGTGAAAGCTGCAATTATATAAACTCAGCCTGAGACACTTTAGAAAAACAGGCAGACTTTAGTTGTGCTTGGAATCTATATTCATAATTTATCTCTCCCTATTGGTTCTGTACAGGCCAAGAATTTTACTAGACATCTTTCATCAGCTTCCTTGTTTAAATAACAGGAAATCAGATTATTAGAAAGAAAATGCTTAAAGAATCAGTCCTCTGCTCATAGATATATCTAACCAAGCATAATCGGTGTAGAGGACAGAACACACTCAGATTCACATAACCTTCAACCAACCAGCATATTTAATTTAATGCTAACATCAAACGGCAAGTGAAAACATCTGGTTTAAAGTTTGGCTTCTGTGCCACTACCTCAGCACATTTTTCCAGCAGACCTTTTAAAAGAATCATGTCTCAGAAGGTGGGAGCAATAAGAATCATGTTACAGTACTAAAAGACAACCCAGTGGCTGTCAGGAGAGAAGTCCGGGAATGCTGACCTGCCCATTTTTGCAGGTAGCACACAAAAGTCTGCTGCGCAAACACAGATGGTAAAAGTATACACTGGTATTAATCTGTCAGCTCGGGTTGTGGGTCTGGACCGTGGCGTGAAGAAGAGGGTCCCCACCACCATGCAGGTGTTGTTTGTGGCAACCTGTCTCAACATGATGGGGAAAAAGAGAGCTTCAGATCTCCAAGGTCAAATGCCGTCCCTGCAGTAATTGCTGCTCTTGGTGCTTGGATTGTGAAAAAGAATGGCCCCAATGTCATCCATTAAGTGTGTATCCACTCCACTGGGAGCAGAGGGCCTAAAATGAGTCAGAAGTGGCAACAGGGTTGGAGGTGGTCTTTTGTTGGGGGGAATAGAAGAAGGTTAATTGCCTTTTAGTGAGATACTATAATATTTCACCCCAGCTGTGGTTCATGGTGTGGATATATATATATGTGTGTGTGATGGAAATATGTTCTATACAAATGGCAAAAGCAGAGAAGTGAATATCCAGCAGGATTTTGTGCGAATGCTTGTGCTATGTTTGATGTGGTTATTTGGAGTGAACACTTAAAAGTAAAAAAAAAAATGAATATTCCTCATTCTAGGGCTCAAGACAAGAACACCAAGTTGACATCTGAATAGACTGCTCTCCATTCAGCTGCTACTTCATCAGAAGCTACGGAGCTAGGCTGCCATCATGCAAATGAGAGCCTTTCTTTTAGGCTGCCTGACTGTGGCCCTGATCCTTGAGCTCTCCACGGCTGGCCTGGTGAAGGTCATCCGCCACCGCAGAGAGGCCCTGATGCCCAAGAAAACACAGGAGAACCTCACCCTACCACACCCCGACCAGCCAGTAGTGTTCAATCACGTCTACAACATCAATGTCCCCACCACATCCCTCTGCTCAGTGGACCTCGAGTCCCCTGGAGGTTCGGAACCAAAACACAAGAGTGCTCCAATGGGCATGCAGAATACTGAGCACATGGAGCACACTGTGGATGGAGAAAATCAGATCGTTTTCACCCACCGCATCAATATCCCCAAGCAGGCGTGCGGATGTGAAAACCAAATGCCTGATATCAAGGATATCCTGAACAGGCTGGAGATGCTGGAGTCAGAGCTGTCTACTCTGAGGGAGCAGTGTGGCAGTGGGGCAGGCTGCTGTGGTGCCCAAGCTACAGGTAAAACCTAAACTGGATGCACTGTTATCCTGTAATTAGTGTGTTCTGGTGCCAGTGAATTTAATGCTTGCTATGCATGTAGGTAGGGCTGCGTGATTATGGCAAAAATCATAATCACAATTATTTTTTGACATAATTGAAATCATGATTATTTACCACAATTATTCATTGACTTTGGAAACATCATGTATTCAGTGAACTTTGGTAAAAAGAAAGGGGTGTGCTGGATTCATAAGACAAGACAAAATGAGAGCATTATTGCAAACTCTCAAACTTCCTCCAGAACGTCTAAAACCTTCTTCTGAACCTCTCAAACTTCCTCCAGAACCTCTCAAACATCTCCCAGAACCCCTAAAACCTTCTCCAGGACCTCTAAAACTTCCTTCAGAATCTCTGAAACCTTCTCCAGGATCCCCAAAATAATTGTTTCATCTCAACTGTCTTGTTTTCATAATTGTTGGAGGCCAAAATTGTAACTGAAAATAAAATTTGATTAATTGCCCAGCCCTACATGTAGGCAACTCAAGTAAAATCTATTTCTAACGAGCTTGTAGTAATTCATGTTTAAGAGTAGAAAGGTCATGATAGAGATTTCCAAATGAGAGAATAAATGCAGCCTGGTTTTAGAAGCTGCCACATGCAATATTTTCATGAGACTGTAGCACTGACTTTGCATCTTTTGGTCCATTAACCACAGATTGTCTGACTGTATTTTATATTTCTGTCATTCCTTCTTCTAAGAACACCTTCATAGTTTTATCAATCCATTTATTTTACTTGCATGGAAGTCAGCACACCAAAACTTCAAATTCATTTGACATAATTCGTCCATTAGAGTAAGTCATCATGACTGATTTGGTCTGATTTCAATCCAAACACTGGCAAAGCCATCAATCTCACCCCTTTTATCCATGTTTCCTTTCTGTCATCACTGACCCTCAAATAATAAATAACCCAAAAAATTAACTGCTAAAGAAGGTACAAGACACAGGATTCAGTGTGAGGGACTGAATTCAATCTGTCAAACCATAAAGCTCTCTGGGAGTGCATTTCCACACAGTAGTTTAACTGACAAGACTGGTACACAGTGGAGGGAATCAAGAGCATAACTAGGATAGGATAAACGTCTTTACGTTAGCCAAAACAGGGAGAAGGCACAGGCAGGGTCCACAGACCAAAAACCAGAGGAACAAAAACACACCAGAAAAAAGGCTGGAACGCTTGACACAGACATACAAGAGACACAAGGGAGGCGGGATAACTGAACACAGGTGAAATCAGTCAGGGCGGGGCAGATAATCAGAGTGCAAGAGGCACCTGAGAGCAGGAGGTGGGAACCTGAGACAACTGGATGGTAACAAAATAAAACAGGAAATGAGACGACTAAAATGTGAAACATGACAACATTACTTAAGATGCTGGACAAGACATGACGGCCATATGATCATTTTGAAAATGCTCCCTTTCCCTTCCATGCTCTCCTCCAGGTGAAGTGTCCATAAAGCCCTACTGTAACGGCCGTGGGAACTGGAGCACTGAAGCCTGCAGCTGCACGTGTGAACCCGGATGGAAAGGCCCCAACTGCACTGAACCTGAATGTCCCAACGACTGCCAGGACCAGGGCCGCTGCGTGGACGGCAAATGTGAATGCTTTGAGGGCTTTGGAGGGGACGACTGTGGCATTGAGCTCTGCCTGCTGGACTGCGGCGACTATGGTCACTGTGTGGAGGGCTCCTGCCTCTGTGAGGAGGGCTTCATCGGCGAGGACTGCTCCCAGACCAACTGCCTCAACAACTGCCTAGGCCGCGGCCGTTGCGTGGAGGACGAGTGTGTGTGCGACGAGCCGTGGACGGGCTTTGACTGCTCCGAGCTCATCTGTCCCAATGACTGCTACGACCGCGGACGCTGCGTTAATGGCACCTGCTATTGTGATGAGGGCTTCACTGGGGAAGACTGTGGTCAACTTACCTGTCCTGGCAACTGTAACAACCGTGGCACGTGTGTGAACGGTCAGTGTGTGTGCCAGATCGGCTACAGCGGAGAAGACTGTTTGAAACTCACCTGTCCCAAAAACTGCCACGACAGAGGCCACTGCTTCAACGGGAAGTGCATCTGCGATCCAGGGTTTGAGGGTGAGGACTGCTCCGTCCTGTCCTGCCCAGACAACTGCAGCAACAGGGGCCAGTGCATCAATGGAGAGTGTGTTTGTGACATAGGATACCAGGGCGAGGACTGTGGCGAGCTGTCCTGCCTCAACAACTGCCAGGACCGGGGCCACTGCGTCGACGGACAGTGTGTATGTGACAAGGGCTTCACTGGAGAGGACTGCAGCATCAAGACCTGTCCAAAAGACTGCATGGGACGTGGAGAATGCGTGGACGGCAAGTGTCAGTGCTTCGCGGGCTTCACAGGGAAAGACTGCGGTGAGCTGACCTGCCCCAATGACTGCCTGGACCGGGGCCACTGCGTCAACGGACAATGTGTTTGTCACAAGGGGTTCACCGGCGAGGATTGCAGTGAGAAGACATGTCCCAAAAACTGTCTAGACCGAGGCTACTGTGTCGACGGTAACTGTGTGTGTTACGAAGGTTTCACCGGACCGGACTGCTCCATACTGACCTGCCCAGGAGACTGCCAGAACCAGGGGCGCTGCGAGAACGGAGTGTGTGTGTGTGACGAGGGCTTCATCGGAGAGGACTGCTCTGAAGGTAAATACAGCAGTGCATACAGGGTGTCTAGCTGTCCACAGCGTCATTAAAGCATTTCAATATTAGTTCATACAACTAACTGTGACGAACACATCCAAGTTAGTCCATTTTTCATGCTGCTTTTAGCTCTGCTCTGGTTTCCTCACAAAAACAGAGTTTCCATTCACTTAGCTACATGCTACATTCAGCTAGCTAGTTTTGTTTGCCTGTTTGGTACAGACTTGCAGTAAGTAAAAAGCTTATGTGTTGCCGTGGAGATTATCTTACATTTCTGACATTGAAAATAATTTCAGTATTGGTCATATAAATATTATTTTTCAATGTTTTCTGAATGAGAATTGTTCTGGCAGCGTTTGGTATGGTATGATCATAAGATATATTCTAAGAAGTTTTAGCGAAAGTCCAACTGGAATCAGCTGCCACATGTAATATTAAATCAATATTCAACCCTCAACTGAGGATGTTCATACCACATGTGGAAAAAAACAAGCTTGCTCAGTATTACTAATCTAAATAATTCAGCCAGTTCATATTCTGCCTGTGAAATATGAAGTCTTACAACATCAATACAATTATATCACTGAAATGGAAAAGGCAGATGCATTCAAAAATGAATATAGTACATATTAATCCACTTGAGCCCCCTTGAGCACTTGATAAATTGTTATTTTGGCTTTTTTTGGATAGTGTCTATTCAGGGGGGTCTATTTAGTCTCTGTTTTGTTAGATACTGACTAAAATAAGCAACTTGAAATGCCTCCTGTGTGCTGCAGTACATATTTATTTGTATAGTGATATTCAATCAGTAGACTTTGGAGTTGACTCCAATGACCATTTAACAAAATATGAAGTGCAATTATTTTGTGGATTTGTGAAATTTCCTACACAACCTAATAATGATTGCTAGATGTAATCTTGTGTTCCCTTTTCTGGAAACACAGACTTTTTATTTACATTGGCACATTTCTGAACCTTTTTATTGATGGTGTCTCTGTTACTGAATATGAATGGAAAATGTTTCTCTTCAGTAAGAGTTTTGATTTTTGTTTGCAGCTGCCATTACAGTGAATTGCTTTGGAATATATTTCTTCATATTGGAATTGGACAAATGTTGAGTTGTGATGTCGGAAACTTCTCTTTTTGGGAAATTGCCCTTGATGAGGGGTGAGGGGTAAATCTACACTGATCACAGTCAGAAAGTTCCATGATTTGCTGGTGTATTTAAAATTATCATATGTATTTTGTCGTTCTGTGAAATTTCCCCAACTTAGAGAAGTCCACATTATCGAACAAAAGCAGCTTTTAATGAGCTTTACAGGAACAATGTCAGCATGGCTGCAACCGCTGCACTCAGTCTTCAGTTATGTTCTGCATAATATGAGCTGAGATAAAGTCATTTGTTTCCAAAGAAAATCAATTTCCAAACTCTTGAGGCATCAGCTTGGTGTTATCTTACCTCTTCTGTCACTTGAGAGAATGTTCAGCTTATCCACCTCTGGGAGCATTTCTGATAATACAGTGCTGACACAACCCTCTCACTACGTATCTCCCATTTTAAAATCTTCTCTGACAAATGACTTTTATTGTATCTCCACAGTCTCACCACCAAAGGACCTTAAAGTGATGGAGGTCACCCCAGAAACAGTGGACCTGTCATGGGAGAATGAGATGCGTGTTACCGAGTACCTCATCACCTACGTGCCCACAGCAGCAGGAGGTCTGGAGCTGGACATGCAGGTGCCCGGGGACCAGAAGGTGGCCACTATTCGGGAGCTTGAACCTGGCGTTGAGTACCTGATCAGTGTCTATGCTGTTCTCAGCAACAAGAAGAGTGTTCCTGTCAGTGCTAGGGTGGCGACACGTATGTGACTCCTCTCTATGGAAATTTACAAAATGCAGTGTGTGAATGAAGATGAAATGTATTTTGAGTTTTGTCGCGTTTCTCTCAGATCTGCCTGAGCCTGAAGGACTCAAGTTCAAGTCAGTGCGGGAGACGTCGGTGGAGGTACAGTGGGACCCCCTGGACATTCCCTTTGATGGCTGGAACCTCATCTTCAGAAACACAGTGAGTCCTGTTTCGTATTATGTTAATGGAGCTTCTGTATTCCAGGAGGTGGTTGAACTCTAGAGCCTACCACATCATTATCCATATTTTCCTCTGGTAGAAACCATATATGAACCACTCCAGACTCCCATCTTCAGATTCAGTAATTCCCTAATGTGCGTACAAGAGGATCAGAGTGATGATCCAGTGGAAAGTGGTTGAGCCATGCCAGAATGCAAAAACACAGCAGTCAAGGCTGTTAGGATGTTCTGACAGATTCAATGACCCCATGAAGCATATAGCAAATGTTACTTTGTTTACTGCTTTATTTTCCTTTCTGAGTGTTCATAGAAACCTTTCCAAACAGTGCCACTGGGAGCTACTCAAAGCTGCACTATTAAACTGAGAACCCTGTCAACTCTTAAGTCCAAACGCCACCCATAGCGCCATTATGTATGATTTGTATGTTTCTTTCCCTCACCACTCACATTATGCCAGGACTAGTCTTTGAAGTGGTTGATGACTGCTGTGTTTTGGTAATGGCAGAAAGAGGAGGATGGAGAGATTCTTAACTCCCTTGGCCGTCCAGAGACCACCTTTGAGCAGTCAGGCCTGGGGCCTGGCCAGGAATACGAGGTCAAGCTGGAGGTGGTGAAGAACAACAAGCGTGGACCGCCTGCCTCCAAGAACGTCTTCACAAGTAAGTGTACACATTCGCACTGCTGACCGGCTTATCGATCTTTTGTTTGAGACGTGTTGGAATGGTTTTATTCCAGAACGGTGAACATATAGTCAGTTTACACTGCGTTCTCTGAATTAACCTTTTACTGCATGTCTTTATCCTTTCTCAATCATATCAGTCCTTCCAGAAAAAACATTTTTGAATTTTGAATTTGAATTTGCAAAAATTGCAGGAGTTGAAAAAAAAAATGCAATTTGATGAGAGAGAGGCAGAGAGAGACTCCCTGACTCCCTCCCATGACAAGCAGCATGCTCATCACAGAAAGTGCTGCAAATCTTAAAGTTCTAATCTTTCTTACTTTCTTCAAACCTCCTGTTCCATAGCTTTACAAAGTCAAGTTTATCTTCTTGCGTGAGACAATAATGTTTCATGTTGCACTTTGTCACTTCATAATGTTCCCAAGACAATGGAGGAAAATGGCTGCTTCTGTCTTGCAAACATGCAGCATCACTTTTTTGCAATGGAAATGCAGGGGAATCTGAAATCATGCAAGCCCTGCGTCACACATTTTGCACGGAAATAGACGATTTTTGACCACCCCCCTCCTGGATAATATGCAGGCTTTGGCTGGTTATTCATTTAATTATGTGATCGCATAATTGTGTTTTTCTGGAAAGATTGATATTTCATCTTTGTTCTCAAAAAGCTTTTGTTTCCTTTTGTTCCCCATTGTGTAAATTAAGACCCATGAATGTAGAATATCTTGACTATCTGGTTTTCCTGTGTGGAAACAATGATGGTCAATACATTTTGTCACTATGCTGTTGTAGAAGTATGTTATTTAAGTGAGTGAGCGACCCTTTAACCTTCCTCATATTAGTATATAAATATTAATTAATATTTATTTCCATCATGTTCAAACAATCCTCTGACTTGAGCTTTTTTAATGATATAATTTATTTTATTCTCTATTGGTTTATTGGGACCTGACTGTAGAATTATTGCCTCTATTACACTAAATCATTGCACACTAAAAGTGCAATGATTTAACTTTTTTTTGATGCTGATGTTTTGGAGATTCACTTTAGTTTTGTTGTACATTTGGAGGAGGGCATTCTTACCCACAGTTTGTAAAATTCAGTTTTTGCTATTATAAATGATGAATGTCCCTGATTTAAGAAATCTAATCCTGCCCTACATAGTGGCTGTGTGTTGGCTCTTGGAGAAACTGTGGGATAGAATCTTAATGCACCATCTGAATATGAGGAGCATTTCCACAGATGTAGTTGCACCCATGTGCAACTACATCACATATACAGTGGTGTTTATGGTTGCCTGCACACAAGCAGCCTGAAAGTCCTGGTTCTTTGGGTTTCTTTATCTTGTCCTCTAGGCGGAGTGTTAGACTGCAGCTGGTGATGGTGGGCCTTGTTCTGCTCAGTTGGAGAACTGGTTCATGTGCTGTTTGACAAAACTCAGTGAGGCTGCAGAGCAGAACAAGTTCTGCTGTCTCCACCTGCAGTAAGCAGGCTGGCTGTTTAACATTTAACAAGGTCTGGTTAGAAGAGACCAAACTATTAAGATCAAGTATCTACATATTGATTGATTGATCTTGTATATACAACTGGCTCATGGGGCCTTGAATTGAAAGATGGAGGCAGTTCAGAGTGTTGTGTGTGTGTGTGTGTGTGTGTGTGAGGTGACCGCAACTATGCATTTAGCCTGTCTTTTAATTACACAATCTGAATGATTCATCTGAAAAGTATGATAGGCCAAAGTGAAATCATCCAAGATACAAGATCACTAGTGCTTGTCCTTACTGTGGAGTAGAGAAACCTGTACAACTGCTCACAGTTATCACAGTAGGTGGAAAGGACCCTGATTTATCAGATTCATTTTTCCTCTTTAGACAAGAATATGTCCCTATAACCATTTTTGCAAGAATTAGTAGATTGCAATGAAATTGAGCATGGTCACACACATTGAAATCTAGGCTTTATTACCATCCTTGCTGCCATGACACAACAAATGGAAATCTTATAATGATCTCTGGGTGTTAAATTGGCCAATTTGTGTAACGCCTAAATGAAATCATTTGAAGTGCACGCTTGGTAAGTTTGAGGACAAAAAGATAAGGGAATGAACAGTCTTATCATTCTGAATAAATTCTTTGCTCTTCATGAACCTTAAAAACACTTGACCCTCAGAAACACATTCATATAGTGGAGCAATAAATCCATGGCTAGTGGGCTCTAGAAAAGCTAAATGAAATAGAAAGCTGTACCATATATCAAGTAAATGCAGTCTTGACCTCTCAGTGTTAATCCCTACATCTCTATTAGAAACACATTTGCCAGAGAATAAGCCCAAACTCTCTATTCAGGGGTTCAGCTAGTGGTGCAGATTGAAGAAGTGGATTCTGGAAGAATAGAGGTTGTTTTGGAATAAAATGTCACTTACAGCCGTCAAACAGGTTGTCACCTTCATACCTTGCATAGGTTTATTGAATTCTATATCTGGCTTATCCATCTTGCTGCAGCTCCCAGCAGAGCATTGTAAACAGGCTGGCATGTCAACCCTGACTGATTAGCTTATTAGATTTCATTGTATTGTTGTGATTTAGTGGTGGTAGTAAAAAAAGCTATGGATTTTCAGCCCTGTTGGCAAGTTATGAGGTATCTCCACAGCTCCTTCACGCTATAGAGCCCAATGGCTTGTAACACACTCATTTTGGGGAGGGGGGGGGGTCAAAATCTAGAGAGAAACCATGGTTGAATGTGTGACTTCACCTGCCAGATCAACCTTCAACTACTAAACGGGACTTGGGGGGGGGGGGGTTGCTCTGCTCCAACTTCTGGTCAAGTTGTTATATGTGTATTTTTCTTAAAAGGGGGGCACATGGTGGGCTGAAACTGAAACCTTCATTCAAACCGCGCTAGTCTTACCCCAGGGAGATTTCTGTTTCAAAAGAGAGCAGCATTGTTTGCCATACATTTAGCATTAGGTTTAATACACAGCAGCTCCTTCCAGCTGTGGGTCAGGCCAATTCTCTGCTTATTTATGGTGTGAAAATGGTCTGCAGTGTGCCTGACAAATGCACGGAAATACCATTAGAGGTCTGTTACTACCCTTTTTTTTTTTTTTTTTTTAACCTAGCAGTAAGAGCCAGTTTGATAAATTACAGTGATAACAAAGTGTAGAGCACATTAAGGTGGTCTTTTTCTCATTTCTTCTACGACGTCTATATTTCAGCTGCTGAGAAGAAAATGCAGTGATGATGTCTATTCTGCAGCTTATTGTATTATGATGCTTATCTCCTCTGCTCTGATGAGTTGCACATAATGTTCTTCATTGTAAGGAAAACGTGCATTAAACTCTAAATGATGACACTCTTGTGAGAAAAGTGATATTGGCAAGAGAATCCTTTGCATGATTTGATCCCTGTAACCAGAAAAACTCAAGTCGTTCAGGACAGGGTCATACTCTTCATACACTAAAATATAAAATACAGGTTATCACCTAGGAAAAAGAAAGACATGTTAAATATCCTACCACATGGTGGGAGGTGCTACTGTCGCTCAAATTTAGGCTAGCCATCCTCCTCTATTTTTTGTGTTTATTTTTGTGTTAAACTAAGATAAGATAATCACCTTCTGTCTCCAGCTTCATAATAAACTGTAATCTGTAATATAATCTACCTAGGTGACAGACCCTGTACATCTGTGACTTGTTTCAAGAGTTCATTGTTAGTCATTTGATTGGGAAATAATTTGGTTTCAATTATTTTTTGCAATTTATCACTTTTTGATCAGTTTGAATTCAGCAGTTACATCACTTGTTCACCATGGTCATGTTTGCCTCAACTGTAGGTACTTGTCAATATTTTATTAGATTTTGGTTCATAGAGCAAAAGTACACTGTACACTGTGGCCTGCATCATAAAACTGTAGCATTTGTTGATTTTAAGTCATAACAAGAAGGTTTTATATCATAAAAGATAAAGAGAGACATTAAAATGCAAAATGTTTCTTGTAAAAGGAATCAGTATTTACCCTGCTAACAACTGTTATTCTTCCATGTGGACAGGTCCCTCATGACCGTATTTGATAAATCTTGCATAGAGTCTGTACTTACCTTACCTCATTGATGTGCTGGTATTGGAACCTCAGCATCAGGTCAAAAAAATTCACTCACTAAAATGGTCAAGTTTGGTATTAAGATACTGAGTACAGCAGAGCACACTTGCTCATCTGTTCAGGTGGGGAGGAAGGCTAGGAGCATCCTGTCAGATGCCCCCCACCCCCTGTTCACAGAGTTCAGGTTTAGGTTCCCCCCATTAAGAACAACAGATATAAGCATTCCCTTATCCCTACAGCCATCTCTATTTTAAATTCTGACCAGGGGAGGGGATGGTAAGGCGTTAAGCATGTAGTGTTATCTTTTATATTTAAATGCATTCATTGCCCTCATTGTCTATCTCTTCTTGTCTTGTTGCAAAACTAATTGCCCTTTGGGACATAAATAAAAGTTTAAGTTGAAACAAGAACAATATGTTGTGATGATGTATAAAACTTTTGGCCATCTTTATGCAACATGAACAGGAAGTAAGTAATTAAAACATGATATAAATTTTCAAATCAAGATGAGGGATTTTGTCATGGCACTAGCAACTGACAGGCAAAAAACAATTGGTTGTTGAACAAAGAGCAGAGCAATTTCTCCTCCTCAGCTAAAACCTTGTAAGACAAGAACAAATCAAGGAGGGTGAATATTTTTATAGCTATGGTTAATGCATGCATTTATTTGAGCACACTGATGTATACACCCACGTGCCAGCACTATTTGGATTATGAGCTTGAGAATTATCTGTGTTGCTCTCTGTCGCTCTCCTAATGTCTCCCATTACACCACCTTAGAGTGCATACTGTGGGATTTGCATGCTGAAGGGCTAATTGTGTGAAGCGGCTCCCTCCGCTCCTCTTCTCTCTCTCCTCCCCCTCCAACCCAAACCCACAATGGGTGGGAGGCACCAGCCAGTCAAGCAATCAGGCTCAGAGGGTCACCAGCCTCCCAGGAGAACGGTATTGTGACATCCGAACGTCACACCCGTAGCCGTCTCAGATGACAAATCTGTGTTAATCTCAAACATAGATTCATCGTTTTATCAGCCCCGCACAGAGGCTTGACTTTCCTGAAGTTGCTTGCGTGTGACAAATCAATTTGAGCACTGGTGAAAAGGCACCCTTCATGGGCACCGGGATTTGATCTATAAATAGTTTGAACAACCTCATAAATGCAAGAGGACTGTCACATTTGTCAGTACCTACATTGCCGAAAAGACTGTATTCATGCATATAACACCCAGGCATCCTTCCAGTCTCAGCCTGTGCTTCCTACCTTCATGGTGTATGGTCAGGGTCAGGATTCATTTCCATCAACAGATGGAGGAAGGAAAACCAGTGAGATATAACCACAATACAGAAAGTAGAGCTTTTTCTGAAGAAAATGTGATTCTGCATCGGCTGCTGTTGCTTGTGGGAAGTAGTGTAAAAAAGCACATTATCGCAGTCAAAGTAAGACATGAACAGGTAAGAAAAAACACAGGTATAAAAATATCAATAATTGGCCACATGGAGTGAAGCATTTCACAATGGGCCCTGTCAAGTTTTATTCCAGTAGGCTTTGAATTTTTTCAGATATTAGTCATTTTCTGTGCTAAGGGTCACACTTCAATTCAAGAATGCAAACTGAGACAAAACACAAACTAGTGACAGTATCATTAAATGTATGTAATGAACATTCACTAGCTTAAACAATCTTTGAAAAAGCAGCTGTCTTCCAGGTATTTCTTTGGAATCAGCTCAAAATGAACTGTAACATCTGCGATGTTCCTGTGTTAACACAAGCTTTCTTCCTCTACACTGTGATGCAGCTAGCAGCTCAATTCAGCTCATTGTGGAGTTCATCTCAATAAATCTTAAGATATGACAGCAATTTGAAGTTTTTATAACAGTGATGTTAAACATGAAACTGTAGGGGGAGCTCCGTAAGAAAAAGGTAAACAAGTCAGAGAAAAAGCGACCGAATTGCATAGTTACCCTTTAATATAGTCTATGCTTGTTAACCTCAAACAGATGCAGTAACTGTGCTCTGCTGACAAACCTGTGCTTGATGCAGCACCATGCTTGACCACATGCTTTCAGTTGTTGTTCCCTTTTTTAAAATGAGTTGTCCAAATCAAGCTAACTTTGTTTGCCACAGTGACAGCAGTCACACATTTAAAAGGTTTGCTTGGAGCAGTTAAACTCCTAAAGCAGTGAAACAGTCAAAATACCCATGTCTGTTGTTTTCTATGTAAAGTCCGGCATCAGTGGACAGGGTGCTGAAACACAGAGCAGGAAAGAGCTAAATGCTAGTGGGGGGTGGCTGGCTCAGGAACAGACCCAGGAGTAAGCCTGAAATCAGAAATAGGGACACAATAAGGGCATCGGCAGGGATGTCCAACTGAAGAACAGGGGAGACATTGGTCAGGATATGGCGACGGAGGGGATGTCAGCCGGGACAGACAGGGTTGTTGGTCTTGTTTTGAGTCTCACTGATGTGTGTTTATAGTGGTACTGGGCTCTGCGTTGCTGGGAAGCCAGTGACCAAAAATGAAGTTTGAATATTGCTTGGAATAACTGGGTGCAAACATACTTATATTGGTGCTCGCTTGGTGCATAATCGGTAGAAGTGATATAAATTTGAAAGTGCTGGAATGGCTGCCCAGGCTTTCTGCAGTGAGGTATATACTCCCACTGCAGCTGAGTTGGGTAGGGAAATCTGCGATCCTCACCAGATGGTGGTTGTTGAATTACTTGCTCGTTTCAGCTTGACCTACATTTAATTTTCAGTTCATTTAAGTGATTTTGTGTGACTGGTGTCCGTCATGTAATGCATTCACCTAGACAGCCCAGGCCAAGTCATGAGGCAGACAGCTGTGACTATGTTTTCTTTCTAAACCTAATATTACATTTTGACAATTGAATGTTTGGATTTTTTTTCCAATTGAATTATATAATCAAATTTACAATGTTTGTTGACAGCCCTACCATGGAGCTGAGCAGCTTGGGTGATTGAGTTCTCCATGTTGCAACGCCTACGTTTTCTTTTCGGGCCTTTGACCCCAAGATATCTGAGGCAATTTGCCAGGTGAGTCCAGGCAGACAGGGGAATGGTCAAGGTCTTCCAGATTGAGATCAGATACACTGGTCAGTTTGGGAATGGGAACTGACAGTGGACTAGCTGGCTTGGGACAGGGAGGCTGCAGGCTCATGAACCTGAGCCAAAAGCGCCTAGAGCACAGGTTGAAGTGCAGGTAATGGTTAACAAGCTGACGTTAGGAGACCGAAGGTTACTTGTCTAGGACACTGTCTGAAGACCAGCTGGTCACCTGAGAGACTAGCTGGAGGCCCACAGGCTGGGAAACAGACTGTGGGCTAGCCAGCTGGGATGCTGGCTAGGGGCTGACAGGCTAGCCAACTTGGGAGCTTTTCTTTCATTCACCAAACCAGACTTGTCTGCTGAGTGTGTTGTTTGATCAGTTCATATTTTCACTGCACAGGCAGACAGAACCCAAACTTGGACATGAAGCGGCTGATGCAGAGAGGATACTACTGATAAGTGGAAATAAACAGGTTTCCATGCAGATGGGGAAATGAACTGCTGTTTAATTGACAGACATAACAGAATACCACACACAAAGAAGCATAACCAGGAATAAGAGCAGATTAACAAAGAAGACACTCAGGAAATTACTCTGAAAATGAAAAAGACGAACTGACAGAGTGAGAGGAACTGGGCACAAGTGAAACTAATCAGGCAGCACAGATGATCAAACAGGCAGGAGACACAGAGGAGCAGCAGGTAGAACCACTGTGGGCACAAAAGATTCGTGATGATTATCGGCAGGTAGTGACAAGTTGTTAAAGTTATAATGATACAAAACATGCTTCATCAGCAAATATGCAAATTATGATGGGTCACCTTTTTCAACTACTTGAAACTGCAGTAATCAGAATTTTCCCAGGTACCTAATTTCCCAGTTGAAGGCAAAAGTCTAAATATGTTTTGATGCACAAATACAAAAATGGACAGGAAGTTCTGAGGTGCATTAATACTGTTAATTATCTCTGATCTATTGAAACATTTTACATATAGAGCAAAAATGATGTTGATGTTGTTTGGGGATTTAGGTATTTTTCATTAATGTAAAGTTTTGTTAATATCTCAGTCATGTCATTGTCACTTTCACAACAAAGGTCATGTTTATTTTGAATTCATTTTGAACCTTTTCTTTCTAAATGCTGCAGGAAGATAAAATGAGAATAACTTTAGAATAAAAGGATACCAGCACGAGTTAATTGCTCAAATGAGTCCAGTTCAAAGAATGAATTCAATCTATTAATAACTCTCACTATGTTCCCCCTCCCTCTCTAGTGATCGACGCCCCTAGCCAGGTGAATGTGCGTGACGTGACAGACACCACAGCTCTGGTGACATGGTTCCAGCCGGTGGCAGCAGTGGAAGGAGTGAGTGTGTCCTACGGGCCCAGCTCAAACCCTGTCGACCGCAACATCGTGGAGCTGTCCTCCACAGACACCCAGTACCACCTGGGAGGCCTCACCCCTGACACCCAGTACGAGCTGTCTCTGACAGCTCGGACAGGAGAGAGGACCAGCGTTCCTGTTTATGAGTTCTTCCTCACAGGTCAGTCTAGTAACAATGTACTGTGTTGCATTCCTGTTTATAATATCCTCAGGACCCTCCATGCTTTACTTACAGATTATATCCTGTTACATGATGTATGTGCATGCGTGTGTTCATTGAAGGACCAAATATTAGATTAACCTCAGCTTCTAAAAGGGACTACTAAAAAGGACTAGATCCACAGTTCCATTACGGTCATGTTCAAGTTACACCTATAACAAATCAACTTGTGTGTGTCAGACCTGGATGCCCCCAGAGACCTGCAGACAGTGGAGCTGACAGACGAGAGCATCACCCTTGAGTGGAAGAACAGTCAGGCTCAGGTGGACAACTATCGCATCAAGTATGGACCTCTGTCTGGAGGTGAGCATGGAGAGCTGCTCTTCCCCCTGGACCCAAAGACACCACTCAGGCTAAGATCACAGGTACTACAATGCAAAGCCACACACACTTTTTTGACTCTTTTCATTTGCTCTTTTCTTCTTTTCTTATTATTTTTCTTTTTTTGATTTTCCACATGAATCACAACTTCCTCAGTTGAGTTGTTCTTTTTTCCAAAAATAATTTCCACAGGTTTCAAAAGTGTAATACTTCGGTAAGAAATGACTGATTTAGAAGTACACAAAAACGGCTCATTTGGTTGAGCAGGTACCCCATGTGGAGAAGCTACAGTCCTCTCTGCAGCCGGCCTCAGTTTGAATTCCACATCAGACGGCCCTTTGCTGCATGTCATTCCCCCTCTCTCTCCCTCCCCATTTCTGGTCTATCTCAACTAACCTGTCAGTTGCAGGCAAAAAGCCCAAAAATATACTTAAAAAAGGAAGTACACAAAAACTTCAAGTACATAAAAAAACAACTTGTTACAGTGAATGTAACTTGTAAGTTCCACTCCTGTTCATCCCTGCTGCTGAATTTCTCAGAATTGTTATGTCATCAGTCAGAAATAGACAAATGCATCCACTTACTCAACAGGTGAAGTCATCAGAACGGCAGTCTTTAGCTAGTTTGCAATCATATTTGTCATATTGGGATCCTGTTATGATGCCAGATTGTCATAGAACTCATCAATGGCAAGATATTAAAAATGGACAAGTAGAGAGGAGAGAGAGCATGAGAGTCTGTGTCTCTGCAGTTTAGGGAAAATGACAGTCACAGTAGAACCTGTTTATTGAGTGTAAGTAGAATATTATATCTTCTTATATAAGACCTTATAATAAAAAGATTGAGGCTGCTCAGTTTCTGAGATGAAAGAATCAAGGATTTAGCTCAAACTCAGTGTTTAACTTTGTTTATGTTGCTCTATTTCAAATGGTCAGTTTTACATTCAGGCTGCCCATTTCCTGCTCATTACTTTTCATCCTCATCGTTAAATGTCAACCATCAGCAACACAGGCATTTTATCCAGCCAGAGGCATCACTATGAGATCTTGTTCACACACAAGAAAAGTGGACTTATCTGGCCCACTGACAGTATAAAGCCATGGTGGATGTGAGTTTTTTTTTCTGTTTATTTCCACACTAGGATTAGACACCATGAGAAACAACACAAAAAGCTTCTAAAAATGGGTTAACAGTGTTTTTGTCAGGCCCCATTCTTTGTCCTTGGGAGGCCTGTCCCATGGAAATAAAGGGCTGTATCTATTCAGCCGACATCCCCCCTCTGCTCCACACACACACCTCAGCACTTCTTTCATGCAGTTATTATCTGTAATTGCCTTCACGCTCATGATTTTATTGATAATGAGTTTCCTGGGCATTAGGTGTAATTTCATGCTGCAAGATTCTGTATGTGATGACCTCTGTGGGAGTTAATAAAGGAATTAGAGGCGATCAGGCCCAGAGAGGGCTTAATTGTAGAGACCAAAGGGCCACCAGAGTCTGGCATATCATAGCAAGTAGTGTTTCTGTGCTGTGACAAGGGCCCTATAGATCCATCAATGCAAATACAACACTGATGTTCCACGGTGAGCGCAGACTTACCATGAAATGCAATTAGGCTGCAATCTATTATGCAATCAAGTCGCATGAGAGCGTTTTTGTGCTTGCCATAGGCACTGGAACCATTAGCTCAAACAGCTGGCCACTTGACTGTGGAGCCTCCCCATCATTCATTTAGTGACACCTCAGTGCATTTGTACAAACAAAACATGATTCTGTATCACAGTGTTTTTATGTGGTGCTGTTCTGCAGGCCTGAGACCTGGCACAGAGTATGGGATGGGTGTCACAGCTGTGAAAGATGAGCGGGAGAGTCTTCCCACAACAACCAATGCAGTGACGGGTAAGATGCTTTCAGTGTTCATATGTACAGAAATATACATACATATCTGCATACATACAGTACATGCACCTAATGTAAGTACATACATATCTATAGATTTAACATGAGCACAGGCAGGTTTTGCTTTCTATAGCCCCAAAGTCTCAGATTTCCATCTTGCATCAATCTCATATTATGTGCTAATATATAAAATAACTGTTGCATATGTGTTAATTAGTATTATTATAATAATTATTATCATGTTTTACATATCATTAGGCAGATAATCTAGTGCTTTAGCAAAGTAGTGCAATTTTTGTTTGGATCACAACAACAGGCCCAGCTCTATGAAATGGAAAGTGCTCACTAACTGTCTGAGACGCTTGTTTCCCAGCTGCTTGGGGACTGCAGGGAAGAGGAGGAGTGCTACCCATACACAGTGCCTCGCCTCCATTACAGCAAATAAACTTCTTTCATTAGAAGTCATTATCACTACATGAGGCAGAGGATGAACTGTAGATAAGACAGAGGGAGAGGAAGGAGAGAGAGAAGTTATTAAACAGAGGGAGTTACACGTGAAGACTTGTCTCTAATAAAAGTCTGCAGCATTCTGAGCTGAAGTAAATAAAGACTAAACTACTGTAGATCCCAGACAGAAGCTGGGATCATCTGTCTTGGGCCCCAGTGCCTCACCCGGGGGAGTGCAATCATTTGGGTTTAGTCTTTGCCCTGGTGGCCTGGGTCGAGTCCGACCAGTGGCCCTTTCCTGCATGTCATCCTCCCTCTCGCTCTCTCTGATCATTACTGTCTGTTCACACTGAAACCATCAGGGACATCTAATTTTGCTCTTCCTGTCCTCTCTCTGAAGTTGATTGGTTGCCGCTGCTCTGTCTTCCATCATAGCTCATTTCCATGAAGTTCAGCAGACTTGAACTTTCTCTCAACACTCTCACCGCCTAAAATGCAACACTGGTGGTTTTGACGCTGTTTACTGCAGAAAGACGTTAGCTCTCATAGAAAATTAACAACTTCACCAGGACACTCCTGGCAGTTTCGGTGTGAATGCACATTTAGGATTCATTTCAGTAAATAAATAAATCCAGCTCAAATCAATTGCAGCTATAAAGTCATCGGTATTTGACCATAGGCAGCTAGGTCAGCTGTCTGTCCCTGTGCCTCACCTGTAGACTGCATAACAATCATTTTGTCAGATGACATCACAGATATGAATCAAGATTTGACCACAGGTGAAACAGACATACAAGGTTTTTACCTTGTCTCAGTTTTTTCACATAACAAGCCACATCTAAACTGTATGACTTTATGTCTCAGATGGCCTCAGGGTTTGCGTTAGTCAAGCTGTGTTCTTAGAATCCATTCACCACCTCTCTTCTTCCTCTCTAATTAGCCCTGGATGCTCCCAAGGACCTGACTGTTGCAGAGGTGACAGAGACCACAATTACGCTGGAGTGGAAGCGCCCCCTGGCCAAACTGGACTCGTACCGGCTGGTCTACATCTCAGCTGACGGACACAGGTCTGAGGAAGTGGTCCCAGGCAGCTCTGAGTCTTTTACCCTGAGGAGCTTAACACCCGGCATGCTGTACACCATCAGCATCACAGCTGAGAGGGGCCGCAGGAGCAGCGCACCGGCAACCATCTCAGCACCCACAGGTTAGCACGACCAGAAAAACACACTTCCATTTTCAAACGCAGCGTTTATAATTCTATGGTGCCTTGTTTAACATTACAGAGGAAACAGTGGGATTTCACTCATACCTACATGACAATATTGACATTACATTATCTTGCTCTGTATTTTTACCCATGTGATTTCTGTCAGAGGCTTTTTTGGTATAAACTCAAGTCGTATCCATGGAGATAGTTTGAGGTCTCCAGAAGCATCATCCTGAATATTCTAACACTAAGATCTTGCCTCAGACTGTTTTCAGTGCAGCTACTTTCTTTTAAAGAATGGTCTCCTCAAGAACTACTGAAAGTGAGTCCCGTGGATTAAGTAGAGCCAAAGTGATTTTTTTTTAAAGCTGCACTCACATCCTTGCATGAGTCAGGTTTTTTCATATTTCCAAAGAGGAAATTTTTTTTTTTTTTTAATACCTTTTTATACCAAGTCTGCAGTAGCCAGACTTGGCATGTATGAGATTGAGAATGTGTGAAATGTGTGAGACAGAGACTCCTCTGAATGTAGCTTCCTGTTTCCATGAACCTTCTGGCTGGTGGCACAGAGTCAGAGAAGAAGTTCTCATTAACCATACCTTTTAGTTTTTTGTCCTTTAGTGCTACACCCAAACTGAAGGCAATGAATTGAATTCATTGTTAGCTTCTCAATGTAAGACACTTTGTCTCCCACCCACGTCAAAGTCCATTTATAGCATGTGGGATTATTTTTCTTTTTGCCCATTTAAAAAAAAAAAAAAAAATCAAAATAAGAAAAGACAAATGAGGTGACTGTGGTATATTTTTCATGCTGCGGTCAGGGTGCCTCCAAGCCAAACATTTCACAAGTAAATCTTCCAGTTATGCAATGAGTGCCCATTAAATGCATGGCTACAGGCAAAAATCGATACGGCATGAGGGAAAAGTTGGTGAGTCTCTGGAATAACAGTTTTTTGTTGCATTTTTGTGGACTGCACACTGCCAAGAGGAACATTATACAGACTTCTGTGTGTGTGGATGTGGGTGAGTGAGTGCGCACGTGCATGTGTCTACTCTCTATGTCTACTTGTCTGTGTGCTCATGTGTGGCACGTATGATTGAGAGACTGATAGAGTCTGAGTGAAGCTCTGTGTGTGTGTGTGTGTGTGTGTGTGTGTGTGTGTTCATTTGAGAGGCTGGGAGTTTCTACGGACATGTGTGCATGCTGCAAAATGTTCATTCATGTGATAATTGTTGGCATAAGCCCTGCTCCCCTCTGGTTTTATGCGATTTGACCACGATGAACTGTGGGTCTGTCAGATAAAGGGCCTCATGCTGGGACTCCTGTTAAAACATTGTCTCGGGGAAAATCAGCAGCCCTCTAATCCACAGCTCAGCCAATCTGCTGCCTTTATCATCCCCAGACATGTAGCACAAACACAGATCACACTCTCCTACAGGACGGATTGAAGGAAAGAGGAGGGGTGGACGAGGTGACATAAGGTTTGGAGGCTGGGGACTGAATAATTCTGACAATCGCTTAAACAGTTGCAGGAAATAAATTCAGTGAGTAACCTGCTGATTCAACACCAAGACAAAATTTGTTCCTGAATATCAACATAGATTTATGATGTAAAAAAATATATATAGAGCAGGGGTTGGCAACCTTCCGCCATCTAGGACCATTTTCACCTAATTAAAACCCACTCGGAGACGCAAAACCTATTTGACCACAAAATTGACTTGCATGAAAAAACAGCACATTGTACCAAATGCACGCTGCTACGGTGTTGTTTTGGGTTGTGAGCACACCTGATGTGCGTCTACATGGAAAGTGGGTCTGTGCGCACAAAAGAACAGCCCCCCATGCACACACACAACCTGCATTGTAAAATCAGCTGCAGCATATTCTCTTTCATTAAAACAAGAAATATTCTATTCTATCATTCCTTAATTTCCGAGAGCTCGTCCTCCCTAAATCAACAGCAAAGGGATGAAAGTGCCGCATGCGGTTCTGGAGCCGCAGGTTGCTGACCCCTGATATAGAGTCAAAGTACTATGATAAGACCAGTGGAGTCGGTCAACAAAAGACAGGATTATCATAATTTAATCTAATGAGTTGACTGGGAGAGAATCACAGACTGAATGACACTCAAAGAACAATGAGGACAAATGTAGAAATGATAATGACACATTCAATGACTGTTTGTACAAATGGAGACACTGAACACATCTGACCACACATTATTAACACACTGAGGTGTCTTAAACTGATATCAGAGTGCATGTATTATTGTTGTGTTTCATCACCAATGTACATTAGTCTTCTGATTTTTCTGTCATCACTTTGGTCTGTCCTATGATGACATGCATGATCCTCAGGGCATGAGAACAGAAAGCATGAACAAGGCAAGATCATTGTCCTGCAGGCACCAACATGATCTGTGCCGCAACCTTGAGCCTCATTGTAAAGACTCATGTTGATGCCGTAGTCTATGTTCTAGTGCTATGAATGAGATATCACAAAGTGATATCTCAGGAGCCCATTTGATTTAGTCACAACACCCATCGTCGCCTGCATGAGACAACAAGAACTGAAGCTGAACTTAAATAACTGGTTTAATTTAATCATTGACTTAATTATTTGACGTAAACATTGTTAAACCTGGTTAGAAACATAAGCTTGAAAACACAGAACAGATCATCACAGATATCAGGGCAGGGCAAGCAGCATAAAGCCCTGGGAAATAAAGTAATGTCAAGTCTATTTACAAATAATGAATGTATTATTATCTATAGGTAGGTGGATAAACAATGTCATAAAAGTCACTGGTGAAATATGATTTGAAATGCGCCCCTCTGATGTCCTCTAAATGTGTGTTCACATTTTCTTTCCTCCATCATTTCTAAGTAGAAGCAAGTCATATTCCCTGAACTTTATTAGTGAAAATATAAGTGTTAACATTACCAATTAATGATTATTCTCTAATGGCTTTAATTGGCTGATTAAATTGGTCAGGCCTTAAATTTTAAATGCTGCCCACACGCAGCAGACGCATCATTCACTAAATGGATTTTCCTTGTCCATGTATACGCACACACACGTGCATGAATACCCACACCCATCCCATCCCATCACATTCCTATTGTCTACTTCCATTTGCTCACCACTCTTCCACACAGTGAAAAGAGGATAATGGGAGCCTTGATGTTTACCTGGGCCATCTATCTCTCTGTGTCTTTCTAATCGACTCTCTGAATGCTTGCACACACAATGGACTCCAATTATAGGCAGCTGCATGTGGCTCTGCATGGCCTCCCCATGGGTTTGAAGTGGACGGCGTACTTCTGCCATACCGGCCGGGCTACGCTGCACCTTCAAATGTTAATGGCTCATTCACAGCCATTAATGTGCACAAACCGCATCAGCATGTCTGTCTACTGCTTTCTGTCTTTAAGTCCTTCCACTGATATGGTAATGTAGAGGAGATGGCTATAGGCAGCCATTGATAATGATGCTGTTTGTTCCCTCTGACCTTTTAATAGTGCAAATAAGGGAATATTTCCACACCAGACAAAGTAAAGAGGTTTTTTTTTTCAGTTTCACCTTTTGACAGCAACATCACATGAGGACGAAATACAAATGAGAGATCTTCAATGTTTTTGCAGCTGACGTTGTCAAGGATGACTCATCCACTGTTGAGAAAATATCCATCTTGTGTGTGTGTGTGTGTGTGTGTGTGTGTGTGCACGCGTGTGTGTGTGTGCGTGCGTGTGTGTGTGTAAGGTTGGACTGATAGGCAAAACTGTACTGGATTTTTTTTAAACTTCCAAAATGTCCAGCAAAGGCTTTGAAAGCCATATTGGTCTAACTTTTTTGTGTTGATCCTGTATGTGTGTCCCAGTCCTGTAACTCCATGTTGATGTGTTTGTCATCACCCAGAGGAGGAGAAGCCTGTGGTGACAAATGTCACCATCAGCGACGTGTCATGGGACAGCTTCCTCCTGTCCTGGTCTGCTGAGGATGGTGCGTTTGAGGGCTTTCTGGTCGAGGTTACCGACGCAGAAACAGGCGATGAGTGGCAAAACCATACAGTGCTTGCTGACGCTCGCAGCCTTGCCATCTCTGACCTCTCCCCAAGCACTTGGTACAGGGCCAACCTGTACGGGGTGTACAGAGGGTCCCTCTTAGACCCTGTCTTTGCAGAGACCATCACAGGTACCAACGCCGTAAACTCGTAAGGCCTCGCTCCTTCCTTTGCTTCCTTTTCTTCTGCCAACACATCGAATTAACCAGTTTTCCTGTGTGGACTTTCTAAATAACAGTCACTTTCAGTTGTCATATAGTGTTTGTCTTCTCATGGAGCTCTGTTGTGCTTCATCCCTGTCTGTGTTAATCTGACTCTGACAGGTGCTATAGAGACACTTATTTGTGTAGCGACAGTTTAGTGCTGTCGCTATCTTTTTATGCACTTCAACAAATGTCAAGTGATGGAGCTGTTTGGATTAAATCTAGACTTTAAGAATCTTCTTGCTGTATGTAATGAGAAAGCCAAATCTTTGTGAATTCAACCTTCTTATTGCTCTGTGAGTTGGGGTAGAGGCTTGTTGTCTTCATGGTCATATTTTAAGGCACCTCCCATTTTCTGAATACAAACTGTTTACCCTCAGCATTGGGAATGCATTTCAAAAAAGTGGTTAAGGACAGCCTATACATGACAGCCTATACCTATCAGCCACTTTGGTAGAAGTTATTCTTCACTGTGTAAAAAGAATCTCCATTCAGACAGTGTACACAACCCAAATCCCCAAATAAAACCCCTCATTTGCCATCAATCATGCAGGTATGCCTTTTTTAAATGGGCTAACACACCGAAGCAGCAAGCACACAAAACCCATTCAGTCCATATTAGTCCAGCCACAGATCTGCATTTGATCCACCCTTAAGTTGTCGGCCTGCCTGTTGGTACGAGTCCAGTCTGAGACAGCACCTGGTCTGTTATGTGAACAGGCAAAAAGACAGTAATTACTGTATATGCCTAATTACTGGGCCATAACCAACATGACCAAAATATGCTAATGATGCCTTGTACCTCTGAACACCTTTACAAAGCAACAACTACAACAACATGCCTTTTGAGAAACCATATAAACAATTGAAGCCAGACTAAAACGCTAGAAAAATAACCAGTTTTGGGGTAAGTTGACAGTTTTTGTGTCAGCATCTATTCAGACATTATCACTGAACATTTCACTGATGAGGATCAGTCAAGTGGAAGAAAGATGGAAGGACTGACAGAGGGAAAAAAACCCTTAGGCGCTTTTGTCGCTTTGTGTGAGGGCTCTCTTCTGTATGCATCCCCAGTTCCCCCAAGCCTGGACGGCTCTTCATTCTCATGCTGCCATTGCCCCTGGGCTCTGGTGCTAGAGTGCCAGGGGCTTCTGGGGCCACGCAGAATAAGGCATGCACTCAGCATGGCCCATTGTCTGCATGCTAATGGCTGGTGACGCAGCTTAACATTTTTCATTAGCATCACTTAATCCATAAAACATTCCAACTTATGAATACAAGTGTTGCCTAATTTGATTATGTTATGCACGGTGGTCATCGTCAGTCTGTTGCAGGGTGATGATGTCGCACTGGAAATAAAGTCCTCCATGGCAAACAGGCTCTCTTTTGAGAGCAGAGATTGTGGAAGTATATGGGGTAGAAGGGTAGAAGTGGTGGTGGTGGTGGTGGGAGGGTGAAATCAGAAGTAAACTAGCGCATGTTAGCTGATGGATGTGGCCCTCCCTCTCTTCCACTGACCAGCTAAAGCTGCCCGGTGGCTAATGAAGAGTGACAGCTCCCTGGGATTTGTCTGCTCTGCTTCTCATTTCCACTGCTTCTTCTCACATCAAATGCCTCATGCGTTTCCCCTCACAATGAAAAAGAGGGGTTTCAGGCTAGTTCAAGGACCCCTGAGACCCTCACATTTGGTGTAGCGTTTTAATGAGCAATGGCGCTGGGGTTTATTGAGTTTTTCCTGAGCCCCCTTATATCTACTTCTATCCAGGCTGCTTTAAAAGCTCTGTCCAGTCCATGTATCCATCTGTGCTGCTACCGGAAGTTTTCTCCAACTAATTAGCTGCAACGGACTCATCCTCTGGAGAAAGAGCTTTTTCTCCAGCCACTGCTCCGGCTCACCCTTGGATTGTAGCACTGCTGCTACTAATGACTGCTTAATACTACATGCATATACTCCCATATATGATTATAGTCAGATATCTGCCATGATCAGATCATAGCTTATATTTCTAAAAAAAAAAAAAAGAAAAAAAGAAAAAACTGATTTCATCCATTGCCACTGCCCTGTTGTCCAAGCTCAGCTAATGTGAGCTTTCTAACTCAGTAAGTTCATGAGTTTGTTTGTTCAAGGAGTTTTACTTCCTGTTCACTCCATCCTTGGTGTTGAATCAAAAATGTTTCTCTCATCACTTCTCAGATAGTTTGATGTTCATCTGTTTGGTTCAGTTGCCTCGGTTTTGCGTTGATAAAGAGAAAATCAGAAGCCGAGTAGCCTGACCTTTCTAAAATTTACTGAAAAGTGAGTTCTGGTAGAACTCAGTTGTGTGATGAAATCAGTTTTCCAGCTTACTAACCACAGTGGCTTTAATAGGTAAGCCTCAAATCAAAACAGCTAAAGTCCTTTGTGTGGCTTAAACCTTCCTCAAATTCATTTCTCCTGTCTTTGTTTTGTTAGTCAGCTTGCAGTACAACTCATTTTTTCTCTTTCCGCTCTGCTGTAAAGCTTTACTCGATGACTGATGCTGAGCTTCCACATAACCAATGCTGGCTTTTGCACATAAACTTTACATGCTCTTTGACTGCCATGTTCCTCAAATGTCAAAGCACTCTTAAGTCCCACAGAGGAGGAAAAACTGACTTTCCCCATGTCACTCAGAGGCTGAACCGGAGGTGCAAGCTGTCCTAGTGTCCGATGTCAACCACGACAGCTTTAGACTGGCCTGGACGGCTGAAGAGGATGCCTTCGACACCTTTGTCCTAATGGTCAGCGAAGCCGAAGGCACAGGCCAACCACAAGAGCTGGTGCTGGGCAGCGAACAGCGAAGCGCAGCAATGACAGAGCTCACTGAGGACACAGAGTACAAAATTGAAATCTTTGGGCTCATTCTGGGAAAACGCTCCAAGTCTGTAGTGGAGAGGGTGAGAACAGGTACACAGTGACAGAATGGAAACAAGAAATCAGAGCTGTGAACTGAAACTCTGGACTGATCACGTCAGTGTAGCCATTGTTGTCAGTTTTGTCTTTTATGGTAACGGCATGAAATGTTATTATGTTCTATGTCCTAACACTTGTTTGTATATCATATATCTGTTGTCTCTTCATTTGGTACCTTGGTATCATGGCATTAACACAAGGCACTTAGTTTACTTGAATGGAAAAGGATCACCTAGTATATCATCGGGGGACGTGCCATACCGATCACAGAATATCCACCACCATCATGTTTGTCAGGGGACAGACCAATCCTTTGAGGTGCATGATCCAGCCTGCCCCCCTTTATAACTACCTGCATCCCTATACCACATTTTGTTTTTTCCATTGTAAAGATCACAAGAGTTCCTAAGCTACAGTATTTTGACATCATCACTCACTGACCAGAACATTGGAGAAAATGTTCTGGTATTAGAGAATTACAGTTTTTGTTTTTACAAGAATCCGGTTCGCATTTTTGCTCTAGGTATGGGAAAGTAATGTTGCACCCTAAACCTGCTTTTGTGCCTCAGGTAATCTTATGGCTGCTTCACACTGGAGCTGCTTGCTTTTTTGGTTCGTCTAGCTCTCTTTAGGATCCTCTCATCAGCCACCAAACACTTGTCTGCACCTTGAGAACAGACCACGGTGTGGTTTTCCGCACAGCAGCCATTTAACTCCCATAAAAGAATAACAACAGTCTCTCAGTGCAGACCACCGGTCGCTGTTTGCTGTGTGTTTTTAAATATGCAGGTTTGATTCCTGTGTCACATGTCGCCCTTAAGACTCTGCTTAAGTCTTCCAGTGATGACACTCTGGCCAATCAGTGCCTGGCAGTCAGTTGACATCACATTTTAGTATCGGCTTTGCTGACTTTAAACCTTACCAGAGGCGATACCAAAAAATGGACCAGGTACAGTACCAGTTACTATCCCTAATGGGAAGCTGAAAAAAACGAGTCGAGCTGAGCCGAGCTGAGTAGTGCTAATGAAAAAGGGCCACAAGTAGAAGACATTGATTGTAGAGGGGCTGCAGGTAGCTGTAAAGAGGCTCAGGCTGGATGATAGAACTCATACATTGGTCTATACCATGACAGACACGGTGGTAGAGGAACTTTGATCAGTCATGCCAGAGAGGCTGCATCCCATAGTGAGAACCATGATTGCCCTGGTAACAAAATGCCAATTTTTTGATGATCTGAGGTGATGACAATGTGTGCTTTTTGTCAGCAACTCTGTGTTT
Source organism: Caranx ignobilis (assembly GCA_021432705.1). NCBI lineage: Eukaryota > Metazoa > Chordata > Actinopteri > Carangiformes > Carangidae > Caranx > Caranx ignobilis. The sequence continues at coordinate 30,530,600 of MU270014.1, forward strand.
CACTCCATCTGTCAGTGCTCCTGAGTGGTTCCAGCAGACAGCAGTGGGCCACATGGCACCCTATGGGCTGTTGCTCTCTAGGGTGAAGACTGCAGCTCAGACTTATATGTGGCTTTTACTGATATCAGCCTTCATCTATACTGATGATGCATAGTAACTGTAGTTTTATTGGGGCCTTATTGCAATTTATTGCATTTTAAATCCCATGATGGTCAAAATGCTTATATGTAAGGGGTCAAAATTAAAGATCCTGAAATATTGAACAGACCATTTATATACACGGCCTTTAAAAAGCCATTGCAGTCGACCCCCACTCAGGACATTTACTCAGCTACTTGACTACTTGCGTTGTGTTGTCTCCGTTCAGTCCTCAGTCTTTAAGTGTGTCTTTTTGTAAAGGAGGTGGAGGGGCAGTTGTCTATGTCTCATAGAAAGGGTGTCTATGGCTGTGTCCCCTGTCCTCCCTGGGGGTAAGGCTTTACTCTTGGGTTGCACAGCATGTTTCACTTTTGTGTCTCCATGAAATGGGGGCAAGTTAATCTCCTCAGGTCTGTCACGCAAGATACTGCGGTTTGCTGTTAGCTGGAAAGGGTTTCTCCACGAGAACAGGCCTCCCCAGGCCCCCTTTGTCTGTCTACCTCGCTTTCTTTTACGCACACTCTCTTTTTGCTGTGTTCTAAATGTCTTTCAGTGGTGGTTCTGTTCTGGTTAAAATAACAAAATATGTGTGCAGCTTTTCTTGTCTGCTTTCTTTTCCAAAGCAGAAGTTACTGGCGATGTTATATCCACGCTGTGCATTCATTCAGTTTCATTGACAAATGTACTGTATGTTCTCTTTTCTGCCCCTCACCATGCTAAGAGGGTTATACACATATCAACTAAACCATCTGTTTTTTTGTCTGTTTTTGCCCCCACCTGCTGTTTCTGTTGTGCTTGTGCCAGACCTGGGCTCACCCAAGGGCATCCGCTTTTCTGACGTCACAGACACATCCGCCACCGTTCACTGGGTGGTTCCAAGAGCCCGGGTAGACAGCTACAGAGTCACTTATGTGCCTGCTCACGGAGGTCAGTGTCGTCGTGTGTGTATAAGTCATTCAAACATGGGAGTTCTGGCTGCTATTTGCAGCAGTGCTACTTGATTTAAGAAAGCCCCCTAACAATCTTAATCTCTTAAAGTTCTCCTCTCAGCTACATCTCAGCTCACATAAACAAAAAATGGTTTAATCTTCCTATAAATGTGTGTTAACAATTTTATTATACTCCAGGTTATTACTGAAAATTCAGCGTAATCCTCCATAAGATACATACAGGCTCTTTTCTCCAACAATAGACTGATTCTGCCCCCTAGTGACTAACTGTAGGTATTTCTATCACATGAAGTATTAGGAGGAAATGAATGATTTCAGTACTTCATGTGAGATAAGTGTGTCCCTTCAGACACAACATTAGTTCCAACAAAAAAGTTCTAACTCAAAATTTAAATTTGGTTTTGTCATTGAATGGACAGTATTTAATCCATAGATGTAAAGCAGGGAGGTGGAGTAAGAATTGTTTTTTAAATATGAATTTATATGGAGACCAAACCTTGACCAACAATGATGATGTAAAACACAGTAAAAACACAAATTACATTTGTGTCTTTTTGATTCCCAGGTAATGCTAAGACACTGACAGTGGACGGCTCTGAGTCTCACACTGTGTTGCCCAACCTGACACCTGGGGTCACCTATGAGGTCACCATTGTCTCTGTCAAGGGTCAAAGGGAGAGTGAGCCTGGGTCAGACAGTGTCACCACAGGTACAGTCTCATGGGAAACTTGCACTATAACACAAACAAATGTATATTTTGGCTTGATTCTTAAGTTTTGTGATGCTACATCGAAGCAACCAAAATTGAGACAACAAAAAATAATACTGCACATGCAGCAACAGTAACAATGTTTTATTCAAATGTTTTAGTCTTTTGTGTTCAAATAACAATAAGATTGAAGCTGGAGAGATTTCACATTCATTCCAGTCAGTAGCCATGTCCATAAAGTGATATTTAAGTATGGTCAATTCACACAAACTGTCTGTGTGTGTTTGTGGTGTGTGTGTCTGTGCGGGTCCAGCTCTCGATAAGCCTCGTGGTTTGACTGCAGTCAACATCACAGACGCTGAAGCTCTTCTTCTGTGGCAGCCCGCCATCGCCACAGTTGATGGCTATGTTATCACCTACAGTGCAGACTCAGGTATGTTGCATCAAAATACGCAGATGTATGAATCAACAGTATATACCAATACTCTACAACAGGAATAAACAAAGAGGAAAGTGTTCATAGAGATCAGCTTTTTACTTGACAACGGAACATTCATTAAGGGACTACCCTCAGTTATACCAGACCAGTCTTCAACACTCAGGTTTAGGTGGATTAACATCTGAGTGATGCATCGCAATATGAAATACCTTCTAATTTCACACGTTTGTCCTCTCCTGTCCTCGTTCGCTTCAGTGGCTCCCGTGATGGAGCGCGTGTCAGGAAACGTGGTGGAGTTTGAGATGAGTTCCCTAACGCCAGCAACGCACTACACTGTGAAGGTGTACGCCGTGAGGGACTTGGCCAAGAGTGCAGCCACAACAACAGAGTTCACCACTGGTGAGCAATTATTGCTAAAAGTGGATGTGTTTAATTTAGATTTGCTGATTTAAACTCCAGCAGCATGCAAGCGAATGGCCTGAAGCTGCAGATGTATTTTAATGTGAGACATGAGAGCATGATCAGTAACTGTGATATGATCAAGGGATGGAGCTAACTGATAAAATAATCTTAATGTGATCATTTTGGGGACATAAACAGCATTAATGGCAACATGTAAAGACATAGGTAAGGGGTCAAGACATTAATCTAAAGTTGTACAGTATGAACTGATGTTAAGTGACAGTGTTAAATGAATGTGTGTAGATGTGGATGCCCCTCAGGACCTGGCTGCTAGTAACATCCAGACAGAGAACTGCATGCTGACCTGGAAGCCGCCCCGTGCTGACATCACAGGGTACATTCTCAGCTTCGAGTCAGCTGATGGCACCGTCCGGGTGAGTAGAAACCAGGCCAGAAAAAATCTTTATATGTTGATGAGTGAAATGTTTGAGCATTTTTCTTCCCTCAGGAGGTGGTTCTCAGTCCCACTGCTGTGTCATACAATATGGCACAGCTCAGTGCCTCTACAGAGTACTCAGTCAAGCTGCAGGCCATCGCTGGGCCCAAGAGAAGCAGAGTCATCACTACAGTCTTCACCACCAGTGAGTTGATTCATAAAGCTACAGGCTGGGGCTCTGTATCCAAATCCCTAGTGTATTCTATCACCAGTAGGTGATCAGCATATCATGTCATGAGTGTATGTAGCATTTGCTAAACTGTGGCTGCTCTTCAACTGACTGATGCCCTGTACTGTGATTCACACAAACATACCTTAATCGAATACACATGTTGTTTTATCCCATATGCTGTTCACTGGACTGTTTGATCCACACATCATATTTTGTGTGTGTGTAGCTGGCGTGCTCTACAGACACCCCAGGGACTGTTCTCAGGCCCTGCTGAATGGTGACACCACCTCGGGCCTGTACACTGTCTATCTGGGAGGAGATGAGGGCCAGCCCCTCCAGGTCTACTGCGACATGAGCACTGACGGAGGTGGATGGATCGTAAGTCTCTAATCAAAGGGGCAAATATGATCAATACGTAATAATATTTGAAAATTTGCACTCTCATGGAAAAGTCCATTTATTTCATTAGTCCAGTTCCAACAGTGAAACTCGTATTCAGTAAATCAAAAAATGAGAATGTAGTGAAAAAGTTCACTATTGTAACCTAATGTTGTCACACTCTAATCAGCTGATGAACTCCAAACACCCACAAAGTTTTCCTGAGCCTATAAATGATCTCTTAGTCTGGTTCAGTAGCCCCACTATCATGGAGCAGACTGCTGACCTCCATCATATTCTACTTTAATGAGATGTGCCTGCACATTACTTTGGAATCTCACAGGGTCTCTTCAGCTCTGTGGAGCAATTTAGCTGGTAATCCTCCAGGTATTTGTTTTGGATTGTAGCCCACAACTTCATTCTTATGATTCAGTGCACGAAACAGTTTTCAGTTTCAGGAGCTCTGATAAACCCACTGTACATGGCCAGCACCACACAACAGGCACACAAAGCTGGAGCATGTGAAGTAGCTGGGAGAGATGGACATTTTTCTCAGGGGTTGGTTGACTTGCATCTGTTGGATGGGCAGGGGCACGTGGCTGGTTCCATGGAGGTGGTTTTCTCTGGTGCCCCATACTGTATAACTTATATTGGTGTCTTTATGTATTAAGTTTTAGTTTTGCCTAATTTCAAATGAATGCAGCTCTGTTTTAGACGATCTTTACTTAATTACCTCAAAAGTCTTACAAGGTGTATAGTGTAATATATCACAATATGTTAGTGTTTCTGTTTCGTTCCATTGCACCAAAGAAAAAAAATGTTAATTTAATATCATAGGATGAGAAAGAATTCATAAATACTACAATTGATTTCTGTGGATATGAGTCCATAGTTTGTTTTACCTCGATCAAATTGTTGAAACAAATACTGTATATAATATTTTACGATACTTTGGCTTCTTTTAGTATTCCATTATATGATTTATAACAGTAGTGCTTGTAGAGATGTTTCGCATACAGCTTGATCTCATGTTGTTCATCTGTTGTTTTGTTCTCTGCAGGTTTTCCTTAGACGCCAGAGCGGACGACTGGAGTTTTTCCGCAACTGGAAGAATTACACGGCCGGCTTCGGTGACATGAATGATGAATTCTGGCTTGGTAATTTCTCACAAACACCAGAGCACAACACGCTGTTTTACAATACATAGGAATATGATAACATATAACTCACCATGTACTTACAATGATATATATAAATTGAACAACATTCAGTGTTTTCTGCCATCTGTTGCTGGTAGGATGTATTTTGCTGATTAAATATTCATTGCATAAATGTATGAACACCATCATATGGACTGACTGACTGAACAGCAGTTCTACATGGACTCATTAAAATTCAGTTCATTATATAATAAAAATATTGTGTGGGAGGCATGAAACACAACATAATACACATTGAAATAGCAGAGAGAAACATTAAAATCTCGATCCAAGCAGTTATCAGCCATCAAATATAATTAAGTCCTGTTATTAATGATGCGTATTTTGTTATTTAAATGTTAAACCCTGTATTGTTACAAAAAGTGTCAGAATTTCTCATCATTTGCTCTTAATTGCGATTTATCTAGTTTATGGTCCAATCTGCTCTCTCACTCAGGTCTGTCCAACTTACATAAGATCACAGCTGGAGGTCAGTACGAGCTGCGAGTGGACCTGAGAGATAAGGGAGAAACGGCCTACGCTCAATATGACAAGTTCTCCGTCTCTGAACCCCGCACCCGCTACAAAGTCCATGTAGGAGGATACAGTGGAACAGCTGGTAAGGCCGACTTCTCCAGCCCGTGGCCACACATGAACACAATGTTTCAGTTCCTCTCTCCAGCACCTGTCAGTGGCTCTCTGCCCAGAGACAACAGGCCTCTACTGGAGACTTGGGAGTGCTTACAAAATATGAAAATGTTGTTGTGTAGTTTTGTCAAACAGTTGTTGTGGACTTTTTTCAATAGTAAATTAATACACTGTCAATGATCTAGTGAGAATTTCCATCTGAACAAGTTTGTTATATAAACTGCAAAAGACGTCAAGGATTAAATGAAATATATTATTCAAGTTCTTTCTGTAGTCTGTTTGAGAGAAATCTACTCTCTACATTTGTCATGTTAGTTTAGTTTAGTTTTTTTTTTAATCATGTGTACATATAGTACAACCAGGAATTCATCATCCATCAATCAATCAATCAGTTAGTCAATCAGGAATGAATTAATTCCCTCATAACATAATTCATATTATTTCATAGACCGAAAAAAAAAGAATAAATAAAAAGTGTAGGCTGAATCTATTAAGCTTGGATATGCCTACCCTTAATCCTTCCCATTGATTTAGCCTTTAAAGCTATTTTTAATTTCAGTGTTGCCAAAAATAGCATAAATATCTTACTATATATGTGAACCCAGTAAAAAAAAAAAACCAAAGATAATCATCAAGTGAAACCAGAATTATCAGTGGATGTTGCAGACACAAAGATGCAATAGATAAAATGAAAAATAAAGAACTAAGTGATCAGATGTAGGTTACAAGCTATGCAGCAGAAACATAAATTACCCTGTGTTACCTTGTGTAAGTTTGCTGACAGGCCCTCTCAGACCTACTTTCTACTGCCTTTGTAATAAGTTTGTACTCGGTGATGAACTGTAGGTTTTATATCTGAGTGCAAAGACAGTTAATACAGACTACAGAGAGACAACATAGAACACAAGTTAATAATTCATAATCATGGTTTTAAAATGACCTATGATGAACCTTGCGGTACCTCCTACGAGTGAAAAAACGGTTGTTTTCCAGAATCACACACTGATAGTTCTGAACCGTTTCCTGAAATTAAAATTAAGACCATTATGGAGTAGCTTCTGTAGGAGCAGAGTGAGCACATGTCTTTTAAAAAATCAGTGAAGAGTGCAGCACAATATTTTTCCTTATCAGCTTGGATATGAGATGATTAAAAGCCAAAGCAGCAGTGACAGAGCTTAATGTTTCACCAGACTGTTGTGGGTTTGAACACAGAATGACTGGAGTTCGTTGTTAACTAATGATTCCAGGATTTTGGAGTGACAGGACAATTTGGAGATTGACTGACTGATAATTAATGGTCCTTTACATCACCACCCTCATGATGTGAAACCACATGTGCTGACTTTCAGACATCAGGTATAACTCCAGTAGAAATGGAGAGATTAAAAAGGTGTGTAATGTGGTGAGTGTTAAATGGTGCACAGAGCTTTAAACAATACAGGTCTGTCCTCCTCAGCTGCTTTAATCAATAGGGAAGAGGGAACTTGATACAGAGGATCAACCTGAGTAACCCCTGTCAAACTGGTTTATAGCAGCAGCCAAGTTTGAATGCTTGGCAAATCTCAGATCAACTCAAGAAATCGATGAAGATTTGTATTTGCTGCTTTCCAGGATTTGATGGGTCTGTAAAAGAGTTAGCATGTGATAATTTTTGTCATGCAGCTCCAACACTCATTATTTCTGTTCACTGGGATTATTAATGGGGAAAAAAGAAAAAGACACACCTTCAGAGCTTAAAAAAAAAAACTCTAGAAGCTGTGATTTTGTCTCTTCTATATGACAGAAACAGATCGATTAACACAGGTTTTGATCGATCCTGTGACACGTTGAGATGGTCACATGTTTTCTTTTGGGTCTTTGAATCATTTGTTAACTGACTTTATTTAATGAATTATTAAGGTCACAGAGAACCAGCAGCTGAGTTACTGTACTGTGCTAATTTGCTAATATCTCTAGTAGCTATCTATTCAAGTAATTTTCATGCAATTCACAGTGTTACAGTTCATGGTGTCACAGTGTTCATCCAGTGGACCTGCCCCTAAAAGAACCATTCAGCTGACTCTGTGTCTGGTGTGTGTCTTTGTAGGTGACTCCATGACCTACCACCACGGTCGTCCATTCTCCACTTACGACCATGACAATGACATCGCAGTCACCAACTGTGCCCTGTCCTACAAGGGAGCCTTCTGGTATAAAAACTGTCACCGTGTCAACCTCATGGGACGATATGGAGATAACAGTCATAGCAAGGTACAGTATCACTGCATTCAGCAGAGCTCACTGTGCACTTATCGATTCTTTTCTGATCCCTGAATTGTGGCCCTTGAGAGGCTCTTGTGGATTTACTGAGGGCCCTTCAAGGAGCTGGATTCCTGAAGAGGGGGCAGCCATGTTTGAATGGGTTACATAGGTCACATTGGTCTTTGAATAGAAAGATCCTTAAGTGAAACAATCACCCTGTAATATGAAGTGAAGGGACGTGATTCTCCTCTTCCTGGTAGAAATCCCATCTAGACAAGCAAGTTTAACCCTCTCTGCTTTATCTGGCCATTTGTATCCAGTTCACTTTCTTGTTTGACCATTTTATTTCTCAAGGGTCTGTTTTTTTTTTTTTTTTTTCAGATTTATTTTTATTTTCAACTTCAGCTCTTTAAACGAATTAATAATATGCTGTATACATCTTATTGTACCACTTTGCTCCATCACCTGTGGTCCCTTGAAACCCATGAAAACTACATTTCTTTTAGTTCCTTGTTCTTTACAGTAATTTATACAATTCAGGTAAAATGTTTGTCATTCTAAACAACACTTGAAAATTGTAGTTTTTCATTTTTTTCATTATGTCATTGGTCCATTTTTGGCCAATGGGAGCAATTTTATGTCATATTCTAAGTTTACAATAGGTATGATGGCTCACTGCACTCCAGTAGAGCAAATGAATGACACAGTTTTGACAAAGTTGTGATTTTAATGATACAAGGAAGATTAGTCACACTGAGAATATAGACAATGGTCATTTTGAATGGTTATTTACCAGCAAGTGCTTTGTGCAAACAAACTGGCATTTGAAGGGTTAAAAAATGAAAAAAAAAAAAAAAAGTCATGAATATTTTATACTTATGACAAGTACTGATGTTGGATAAAAGCTTTATGCAGTAAAAGTTGCAAATAACATACAAATTCTGATATAAATTTCAACAAGGTCCGATCCTCTGAAAAGTCTCTACTCAACACAGTGATCGTCCTCCATCACAGTGAATGAAGAGGGGAGGAGTCTCTTATTCATTAATGAGACAAGGTGCAAACTTTACCATGATGTACCTGCAGCTGTACAGTAGAACTACTTTAGCTCCTTATATTATATGTTATATGAATCTGTGACAGGAAGAAGGCTATAGACCTCCTACTAATGTGTCCCATCTTCTCCAGGGTGTAAACTGGTTCCACTGGAAAGGCCACGAGCACTCAATTGAGTTTGCAGAGATGAAGATCAGGCCCTCCAACTTCAGAAACCTGGAGGGACGAAGGAAACGGTCATAAACAATCCGGAAAGTTCCACCACCACTAACAACAACACTGCTACTACTCCATCTGGACTCACCATAAACCACCTCGACTCCCACACCCACCCACCCAGCAGCTACCAAAGCCACTGCCAAGAGCCCTGCTGCCTCCACACAAAAAACTTCCTCCCTCCCATTGTCTCAATAATCAGCCTCAACTCCATAACCCCTCCCTTGTGATATGGTTGTGGAAATACTGCCAGTGCTGAAATCAATGTGCATGTTACAAACTGAAATTAAAACCAAGCCCACACAGATTTAACTCACGCACCAAAGAGAGCAAAAACTCCATCTCACCCGATTCTGACCCTTCCTCTTGTGTTGTAAGATTAGTGGGGAGGCGTGAGTGCAGCTTGGGCATTATGCTGTGTACAGTAATTAATACAGTTCCCTATCTCACATCAAAGCCACGTTTTGGAGTATTGCAGAAATGACAAGCTGTTTATAGTACAATGTGGTCTTGTTTAGGTTCAGGGTCTCTTTGCTAAAACTGATAAAACGGTGATAATTCAGATGGATTATCATTTCATTCCTCGTACAGCACTGTACATGTATGGTATACATCTGATTTTAAACACTTGAAAAGGGATATTCCTCAGATGGCACGCCCCCAAGATGTCAGATATCTCCATCTAACTTGCCATTTGTTTGTCTTTGTGCAACATCACTTGTGTCAGTGTCACCTTAACCCCACCCCCCAAAACCAACCCCTTTCCCCCCCAGGTTCCCTTGTCTCCCTCGACACAAGCCAACATCTGAAATGATGCAGATGGAAATGTAAAGAGAGAAAAAAAAATATTCTATGTAAAAGTATTTCCCATGTCCACCTGGATGGCAATGTTTCCATTCATTACACGAGAGCACCTGAAGGCATCATTCTACAGCCACAGTATTGTGTTTTTAAAAAAACCTGAAGAACAAAGAAAAGAAAAAGCTGATGTGTTTTGACTTCTCTGATGAATCCAAGGCAGGACCTATTATTAAGTATATGATGACATGCGGTGATTATTACATAGTCTTTTCTTTCTTCTTGCAAAATGTGAATACAGTACATGCTGTATATGTGGAACAAGAGAATGTTTATGTGTTGTTGACACAAAAGATGTTGATACTCAAAACCTTTACAAAAAAGGCCAATTCCAATTGATTTCCAGTTGACATAGTGTGGCCTTGATGCTTATGTTGATGAAAATAGTGTTTGAACAGGCCAAAACTAGAGAACTAGTTACTGTTTCTACCCCCTGATCCCCAACCCCACCCCCCAACCCCACCCCATGCTATGGCAGGATACTAAACCACTGACCTTCTAAAGAATGCCTGTGTAAATTAAGTTTGTTTTATTGTTTTGTTTGTTTATAACTGGGTGAACAACAGGTGTTTCTCTGTAAACTGTATTACAATAAACAGTTTGTTTAAAATGAAGATGGTCGGTTGATGTCTGTGATTAAGAGAAGAGAGTCAGTAGATCCACTCTTTCTACTTTAAAGCACATGTTTACAGAGGAATGCACTATTAGGCCTATAGCAGAGACAGGAGGATTCAGACTCAACAAGTCTCCATTTATAACATCCAGGCCACTTATGTAATAATATTCAATGACATCATCACCATTAAAATAAACATGTGTCACAGAGATAACCCTGAGCAGCAGGTGGCAGGTTCGAGTTCAGTAGGCCGGACAAGAACACTGCTCCGTACAGGCTCAGGTCTGCGCCCCCTCTCATTCTTCTTCTTCTTCTTCTGCCTTTATTTCAATAAACGAGTACACAAAAAAACAAGCTAATCAAGAAAGTGATGAATAGGCTATATATATCTATATCATATAGGACAAGGACAGACAAGACAGATTGGAGGTCTCACAGTTAAACATTAGACAAAGACCGCAAATGAATTGTTTCCTGCTTTCTTTTTTTTCTCTTGCTGTAGTAAACACCCAGCAGCTACATAGTTCACTACAAGACTCAGAGCTACCAGCCTCGGGACCGGACATAGTTGATGTGAACCGCTGCTGCCGTCTGTTTGGAAACTGTTTCCTGATTCTCTGGGTGGGAGTGGCTGCTGCTCTCGACAGGGTGCTTGTGTGTGTCCGGAGCTACTGGCTGTCCTTGTTCCGCGTCGGACGTTAACACATGAGAAGAGAGCGGCCCAACGTGGACACGCGCCGGTGAAACAAAGCGGACCTTCTCTGCAGGCCATGAGGACTTTCTCCAGGAGGATCATCAAATTACTCGCCGTTTCGGCTGTGCTCGTCCTGTCCGCTCACGTCTTTGTGAATACAGCGAGTAAACACCTTCCTACGCCCAGTCCCCTTCCGGAGGAGGAGTACAGGGTCATATCCCCTGAGACCTACCGGTATCTTCTCAACCAGCCTGCTGTATGTAGGGGTAGAAGCCCCTTCTTGGTGTTTTTGGTCCCAGTTGCTCCTCAGGAGGCTGCAGCGAGGGAAACCATCAGGAAAACATGGGGTGCACCAAGTCAGGACACCCTCACTCTCTTCTACATGGGACTCCCAGAGGGGGGGCATGTGTCAGCTATCCAGGACAAGCTGCAGGATGAGAGTAAGAAGCATGGGGACATCATCCAGATGAACTTCCAGGATAGCTACCAAAATCTGACCATCAAGACTGTGATGATGATGAACTGGGTGGCGACCCACTGCCCAAACGCCTCCTATGTCATGAAGGTGGATGCTGACATCTTTGTGAATGTATTTTACCTCATCAGATGGCTTAGGAGCTCTCCACAGCAGGGCTTCATCACAGGGTCGGTGATTTGGGACGGGCATCCGAGGAGGGACAGTAACAGTAAGTGGTACATATCAGAGGAACAGTACCCTGAAGACAGCTTCCCTCCATACGTGTCTGGGGCGGGGTACGTCTTCTCTACTGACCTGGCCGGCAGGATCTCCTGGGCATCCAGGTTCGTCCGGATGATCCCTCTTGAGGACGTGTACGTGGGGTTATGTCTGCGTGTGCTGGGCATTCGGCCTGTGTATTCCCTCAGCCTGCTGGGCCTTAGGAATCTGTTTGAGGTCAGAAACTTGGAGTACAACAGGTGCAGCTTCACCAAACTCATCATTGTCAATGGGTTTAAGCCATCACAACTGCAGCAGGCTTGGCAGGATTTCTCTGAGGGCCATACCAGCTGCTGACTGAAAAGTTTTACCAAGTGCTTCACAGCTGAGACTGGAGGAATCGACAAAAACAATGGAATAACAAGCCTTCTGTAAAGGAAGAAAGCCATTACACACTCACAGCCATGGGGTGGAGGTGTTCAGGTGAAAGGGGGACAAGGTGACAGGTTTATGTACAAACATAAACTATCAGAGTATATTCTTCTATATGCTCTCTAATGAAAACCACTGACATATGCAGCCTTCCTAAAGGCCACAAGCCAAAGAAGTTTGAACCAGTGGTTTCAATCAATCCTCAAGAAGCTGTGTCAATGATCGGCAGTTTTACATTATTATTATTTTACAGTTTCACTACTGATGTTTAATAAGCCAAATCTTTGCATACAGCTGACACAGTAAGCATTAATGTGACAGACGATAAGCCATCAGTAATTTATAATATAGATGAATGATGAACATTCTGTCTCATATTTGTTTGCTGTGTCATAAGAGAAGCTATTAACTTTGATGTTATATGAATACTGTAGTTGTAGGTAAAGTTTCTATTGATGAATGAGAAATGAGAATTCATTTGTTAGAGAACCCAGACAAGCTACAGTCACTGTTTACCAGAGACCCCGGTGAGGTCTTCACATCACTACATTAGACCAGATAGCCTTTTTCTCTCTGTAGCTGAACACTGAGAACACTGAACAGTTCTATGGTGCCTGTTATATTCCACGGTGTTAAATTTCACTGTTTGTTAAAGGTGTTGCAGAAAGGGATTATTATAATTACTTGCATTTAGGTGACTGAATGCAATGCAGCCTGAAGCCAAGTAAAATAACCAAAAAGTGGTTGAAGATAATGTTTTTGGCTCTAATTGAAAATGAAAATAACAGCCTATTTCATTGAATAGGTTTTGGCCTGACTGCAGAGGAGACACTTTAGCCTTATTCAGTAATGTGCTTCAGTTTTTTTCCAAAATGCTGGAAATGTCTATAGAGTAATGCTGGTGTGAAGATGATAAAATATGATGTATCCTCAGACATTGTAATTTAAACCAAAGACTAAAAATAAACCCAAGTTTGTACCTGATGTACAGTTAGTTTACAAGTGGTAAAATATTATGTAAGGAAGTAATGATATTACTGCAATATAGCAGTCAGAGCTTCATGTTATCTAGATGTGCAATAGCTCATAAAATAACCTGCAGCTTAGCTTTGGTAGGTTGTGTAAGACAGAGTGCCTGTTTATGTCCAGTATGTGTCGTGTCGTAGTTACACCTGTGAACCAGCTGGTGGCAGCATGTGTCAGTATATTACACTTGACCTTCTGACAGTGATAATTACGGGTGAGGTAAAAACATCTTGATCCATTACAGATTATGAAACACTGTGCACCACGATGCCTCATAGAGTTATACCTCATCTCTGGATATCAGGCTCTATATTTTTTCTGCATAGTAATGTGGAAATATATGACAACCAGCATTAAAAATGTTGATCACTGAATGTTTTCATGAAACTATCAGTCTAATGATTATTATCATTATCATTATTATTATTAGTAGTAGTATTTTTCCAGGAAAATTATCAATGCTATTACTGATCAGGGTTGTCACTGTGGCTTAGTGAATGCAAATGATTGAACCATGAGATTGAAGGAGAATAAATAGGTTGAAAAAAAACAAAAACTAAACTTGTAAACAGTTAAAGCAGATGTGGAATGTGGGATATGTAATATGCAATCATGCAAATAATATCAGGGCTCTCCAAGCTTTTTTCTTGTGGCCTATAGAGCTGCTTTGACCAAATAAAGCTGATGAGAATTCCTCTTGTCTGGTAATATTTTATTCACATTTTTATGACAAACTGATCTTAACAACAAATCAGATCATTTAACAAGTGATGTCAACATCCAAAATTCAGCTTTTGTACTAAACCCATGTGAATGTCACATTATGTGAGTCATGATTCAGTCAGAGCTGAACACAGACATGATAATAGCACTGTGAATAAGCTCCTCAGGCAGTGATCGGTGACTTCATCAATAGATCAGAGCAAACAGGAACTTGAAATACAGAATTAACAATTGTGTGTGTGTGTGTGTGTGTGTGTGTGTGGGGGGGGGGGGGGGGCAGGATGAAATAGAAAGCAATTATCGAGCATTTGTTAGCATCTCTGACTGATAAAAACATTTGATTGGGTTGAATGGCTCTTCCTTTTCTATTCTATGGCAAGACTGTAAAGTCAGTGCAGAAATCACTGATTGGGTAAAACCGCTTTAACAGTCTCCCAAAGCAACTGTTGTTATTAATTGTTGCTCAAATTCCCCATTAGACCATGGAAATGGCAAAGGGCCCCCTTTTGGATTTTTAGGACTGAGCAGAGCTTATTAGAGCTCCCTTCAGAGGGGCTATAATGTTAAAGACGGGAGGCTACATCAGATTTGTGGACACTATACTGTACCACGGTGAGAAAAATGATTCCATCCCATTTTTTAACAAAATATTGGAATAACAATTTGCCCCTGTCTTTAAAAAACTGCTTAGGTCATGTTAAACCAGTTGTACTGGTTCATAATATGCATTAAGAAAGACTTCCTTGTTAGGTTGGATAAATGTGCTCAAAATTAACATACTATATGATTTTATATTTATTTCATATGACAGGATGTTTGCAGATTTCATTTTGCCACACAGAGAGGCATAGAAAAAGGGGAGTGAATCCAGAAACATGTTACAAATATATGATAATGTAATGATAACGTAATACTGGCCATGTAGCGAAGTCTACAAATAGCCCCTATAAAAAAAAAAAAGAAGACCTGTCATCAACAGCAACAGATTGGATGATGTGACCTATTGAGAACAGACGGTAAAATCATTAGATGCAGCCTGCTGGTTGATGACTGCAGTGGGGCCAGTGAGTGGGCTCACAGATCGTCTGGAACTGCTTCATGATTCAGCAGTGAGGCTGAGCGTCAGCAGATGGCAGTTACTGCTGGATTTAATCACAGGGGGAGAAGGTGGATATTGTTCTGTGGTACCAGAGTTGGCCAGTTATTAAGATTCCGATCAAACTTATGGAAGACACACAGCTCAGAGTCCTGTGGTGATGCTGATTTTCCTCAGTGTTGGAAAAAGTGCAATTCATTTATGTTGTCATGAGCAGTGAGATGATGTAAACAGTGTAGTTATTTCATCTTAACTGTGGCTTTTTTACTTTCTTTCTTTTTTACTTTTCTTTCACTCTGGCTGTGGTTCCTCCTGTTCATCACCTCCAGCGAGGTCACAACCAGATTTTTCTTTTCCTGTCTTCAGACCACCACCAATGCCTAGACCCAGGGGGAATTCCCTAAACTTTGCTAAGCCACAGCCCCTTTTCACTCATGATAACATCACAATAGGGTCTAATCGAGGGGCATGTCCACCACAGATAATTTTATGTGGCCACGCGTGTAGTGCGTGTTTGCATAGCAGGAAAGGGCTCTCATCTCCTGGAACTTTTCCAGGACATGAGGACTCTTATCTCTTGGAACTTTTATAGGGGCTAAACAAGTCCCTGCCTCAGTGTAGGTACTCCAAGCAGCCCCACAAAACTCCCAGATGGGGCTTGAATTTTACTCTGTGCTGATTGGGTATACTAAAAGTGGGATGTGATGCCAAGAGAAAGCCCCAAAATAAACTGCATTTTTAAAACCCAGCATTATTAGAAAGCATCTACACTACTACTACAAAACAACAACAACAAGAGAAGTAAAAGAAAAACTGCTGCACAGTGTTCTCAGCTTTCTCTTGGAAATTACAGTCAGATATATAAATTACACTGACCCATTATCAGTCATTTCTAATGTGTTAGAAAACACTTATCTGTTTGCAAGACAGACAGCAGACAAAGTGCAGTTTGAACTCTTTTAGACTGGTGTCACAGTAAAAATATCAGAATCTTGTATTGGCTTTGTGTAGTTTCCATAATTTATTTGAGAACAGCCAAAACTGTGCATTGATAACAATAACACAAGCAAATAGCAGAGCATTTTACTGAAAGCATGTTAAGGCGGTACATTTCCATTACCTTGTGAAGTGCTACAGTAAATTAGTATTGCACTTGCATAGAGGTGAGGCATTACTAGTGGTTGCAGTACAGATGTTTTCTCTGGCTGTTTTAAGGTGTGAAACTGGTGGAGTTCCCCTTCTATAATCAAGAGATTCAGTGAGCAGCTGCAATCTTACACTGTTTCAAAAATGTAAGATTAGAAAGGAGGAACTGAACACATGTGGCATAAAAATGGAACATAAACATCCTTGAGTCTTGAAACAGTTTGGGGTTACAAGTGTCTGAACAAATATAATAAATAACGTTAAATGTTTAAACTTACACAATGTTTGCTTTATACAAAAAAGCTACTTCATGCTCAGGAGCCTTGCATGTTGTTATTTACTGTGCGTACTAAAGTGATATAAACCTCCAGCTCAGCAGCTTAAATTAGCCTCTATTGTCGTGTTCCTTTTCTCATTTCACCATGTAAAGCTCTCCTCCATTCTCCACAGTGTCCATTTGTCCTTCATTTGTGTGCCTTCTGTTCCAGTCTATTCATTTCCCACACTGACTGAGTGGGAGGTTTTTTTTGCTCTGTGCCAGAGCTCCACATTGTTCAAAACACTCCCACCTCTGTGCCATGCTCCATCCAGATACTTCTGATCAGCACAAACAGCTTTCAGAAGAGACTGTCCTTCATTTCGAATGCTCATTACACACTAATGTGCACTATTACGAAGATGACATGCTGTTATGGTGTGTTTACTCCTTCAGTGGAAGCCTAGATGGCTTCAGAAATAACCAATAAATGAATGAATAAGCATCTGTCTGTTTTTACGTATAAATTCAATTTGTGAATCCAGTCATATTTTTCATATAATTTTGAAATATATTCTATGATGATTCTATTCATAAATATTGAAAAATCACATGGTCATGTTTGCATGTCATTTTTGATGATTTATAGATTATTCATTCTATTATCATTTAGTTTTTTAATAATTCCTTTATTATTTATAATAGACTTTATTAAATCAATAAAATTAGCAATGTAAAAAGTATACAACTGGACCATAAGTTGAAATGTTTCAGTTATATTTCTATGACACTTGTGGTCCTCCATACACCGTGAACGCGAGGCACCCTGACCAGCTGCCTGCTGCTGCTGCTGCTGCTGCTGCTGCTGCTCAGCCCCCAGCGGCCCCTTCTCCTCGTGGGTGGAGTTTAACACGCCGACGAGCTAATGAAGCTGGTTTCTAAGACAACCCATAAAACATGCATTTGCATTTGCGAGGCTTGTTTCACCACCACTACATTCACAGCGACGCGAGCTGCAGGAAACTGAACGCACCGCCTGGCCGTTTGCAGCGAGACGACACCAAGAGTGCTCAAACACACAGGACTTCCTGCACACAACAACAAACTGGAGCGGATCTATGATGAGTAACACTTCATCAAGAATTTCAAACTGAGCCGTCTTTTTGCCCACAGCGACACTGGGACTGAATCGATGTAAGTAGGCTGTTGTTAGTCTTTGTAATCCTGTGTTTGTTAGTTTAAAGTTGTCGCAACCACAGAGCATCGTCAGCATCTGATATTATCCCACAGAAGGTAAATGTTCTCGTATTATCAGGTATGCTTCAATCATCACTACTTAATTAATTAGCGATAGCTAAAACAGCCGTACATATCACTGAACGTAGGGGCAGTTAAATGGCGATTCATTGCAGTGGTTCTAAACCCAACCCACACTTGAAGGGGTCTCAGTCCTGATGGGTTCTGATAGCTGGTTCCATTCTGAGGTCAGGTTCATTAAGCTGTGCAGTCAGTGGGTCCCTTATCAAATCCTTCAGTCACATTGTCACAGTCCACATCAGAAAGCACAGAGGTACACTCTGAGGAAAACTAGAATAAGTTTATCTACTGTGAAAGTGTGCAACCATAAGAGCTGAGTAAAACCAGGTGGTGGTCATCAACACAATCAGTGGTGACTGGTGAGGGTGCGTGTGTGTGGATCAGAGCGATGTATGAAGTAGAAAGACAAGTTGACAATATGAACACAAACAAAGGAGCTGAGAGAGAGAGAGATGATGTAGAGCAGGACTCTTTTCTCCAGGTACCTGCTGCATAAATGAAAAACCAAAAGAATAAACTACAAACTGAAGTGTAAGGATGGCCCAGGTAATATTCTCAAAGAGACAGGAACAAAGAGACTGATGCCGTACACAGAGATATAATAATTCACACTGACAGACTGGTCTGATGCTCCAAAGTCACTGAAATAAACGTAACACATAATACTTGTAAGTTATTTGATCATGATATCAGAGGGAGGGCTCACCTACTGTTACAGTGCATTAAAGAGTTTACCATCAGATAAGGATAAGTGCCATTAAATAAATGGGAGGGCTTTATTTGACTTTAATGTCTTCAACAAGAAGCAGAATAAATATGTTCTCCTGCATACGTTTCACTGGTATCTGCAGCTGTAGCTCAGAGCACCAACTGGCTGAATGATGAAGCCACTGCCACCTGACTGCTTGTAGCCTGTAACGGTGCAGCTGCTCACTAACCTGTTGCTGATGTCCAGCAGGCTACATCCATCTGTCTGATGACATTTGGGGATCCACACTCCCATCAGCTCAGCAGAATGTCAGGTCAAGCTAAGTCACTGTCATTTTTATTAGTTCCAAATAAAAACAGAAATGATCTCAGAGTAGTCCCCCCCCCCCCTCCCATTCTCCTCAAATTCCCTTTGAACAGGTATAAGCTTTGAATAGAACCTGACTGATGGTAAGAGGTAGTTATAATAATAATATCCATGGTTTAGAATCGTGACTGAGGGAAGCTACAGACTTCTAAATATGAAGTGATATCCTTTATGTCACAGAACGTTTTCATTTCACTACTTCTCTTACTGAAATGAAATAGTTCTAACTTGACTGTTCAGTGAAGGGATTCCAGAAGAGGATTCAGATTTGAACTGGAAGCTGTCAAACCCAGAAGAAGAGACAGAAATGCTGGAAAGTGTGTTAACTTTGCTTCTTAAACCTGTCATGAAGATTTAAAGCTGGGAACCAGTGGTTAAAGAGCCAACAGTCTGTGAGGCTGCGTCCTTGCAGCGTTATTACCAGCTCAGTTTCATTTTGCTGTAGACACTAATTTAATAGAGCAGGTGAAAACTATCTCACAATCCAGTGTCTTTTCCAAAGCATGAATGCTGTCCACATTAACATTTCAGTCGTATGTCTGCCATGCTAGTTTTCAGTGTTGCTTGCTCAGTCGGTGTGTTTTCTGTGTCTGTGTGTTTATTTGCTGTCGCATGTATGTGGTTCCTCCTCAGTGTCTGCACAGAGACCTGTTGCGTTTGTCCCATCACCCACAGGATGCACATGAATAGCTTATTAAACCAATGGAGTAAGTACTAAGAGATTCAAATCCTTTTTTTCATCTCATCCTCACAGTGTTTACTTTGTAAATGCAGACATTTCCTGAAAGCAGAAGTGATTTGAATGACTTGTTATGTTATATGTGGACTGACTCATAAGCAATCTGACACTCCACTGAGAAACCACAGCTTTGTCAGTTGACTTGATGTATGTGTGCAGTGCTGTGCTGCCTTGCTGTCTGTGTCTTTCAGCCTTTACAAAATAATGTGCTCAATCAGTCATTGTTTTAGTTCTTTGCCTCTTCAAAACGCTGTGTTTCAGTTTCTCTGTAGACTCCTCTTTGATTCTCTGAGGATGAACATCTTTGGATTTAAATACCAGTGTCAGCTCGCACTTTCTCTTCACTTCTCCTCTGTTGCTGTTTCTCATGAACCAGGCTCATCCCTTCAGGCTCTTTAGGCTGCTAGGTATAGGCAGTGAATTACTGGCAGCATCAGTCAGTGCAGAGCATGAGAGGAAATGTGGGAGGACAAAATGCAACAGGGGCCCTCGGGTGGGGTGTCAGGGTTAGCTCCACTAACTAAAGGAAACAGGCAGTTTAGAGGTGTTACATTATAGAAGCTGAAACTGTAAATCTGATGAAGGAGCTGAATGTCCTTTTCTTTCATTTCACATGTATTGTCTGCTTAATATATTTTACACTTTGGATGGTTCTCTTTTTAATTTATTCAGGTAACCACCTGCTTTGTAATCATCCAAGGAACTCTGGGGTTCAAAATGTGAAATAAGTGTAGCAGATGACAGCTGTTCTCCTGAGCTGCAGGGATTGTTCTGTCTTGCTGTGTGATTGAGAACTACAGCCAGGGATCATATTGTGCTGAAGGCAGTCAAACACACCTACATATGACATTGATTTCAAGAAGCACATATAAATTGAGGACTGTCTATGGTGACCTGTGCCTTCTGTGTTTATTATGTGAAAGTAAAATAGTAAGTAATATAATTTAAGTGTAAATAACATGAAAATGGAAGTTCATTTTTCTGTCTGTTGCTCTTGCGTTATAAAGTCCTCTGGCTCAAGGTCTCATTTACCACCTTTTTATTTACCCTCAATGTTACTGTATATAGCACGTGCCTGGAAAGCTTGGTTACTTAGCTACAAGGCTCCGTGGCTGTGTGGGCTGCAACAGGCCTCTGAAAACACTTCTTAGTGAGCCATCTGTGTTGTCTATCTCTGTCCCTCACTGAGGACTGTGGAATATTGAATCCTTCAAAAAAATGACACAATTGAAGGCATTTTAACTTTAGCTTCTACATTTTGGTCTCTACATTTAAGTCTGCACATTCCTCTTTGGTAATGTTGGTAATGTTACTTCAAACATGCTGCGAGGCAGAAAACCCTACAACACGGTCAAGTTTCATGATCAAAGCTTTATAGAAGAATCACACAGTGTGACAGGACAGGACATTCAACGTCTGACCAATCCAACAACGACAACACAACACTTAGATACAGCACATAGCTGGTTCACACACAGAGGCTTTACATGGATGGGCTGCCCAGGTGTACATGTATTTAACAGCTGTCAACTTACTACCAATGCCCCACCACCACCACACACACATAGGCACCTGAGGCTCCAGTCTTGTTATCGACAGGATCAGGTTGTCTGGGTTTTCTTCTCTGGCTGCAGCTTTGTTCAAGTGAAAGTAATAAGCAACATCACCAGAGCCATTAATTTCATATTACTGCTAATAAACACTGATACCTGCCAGTCAGCCAAATTCATGTGTTGACATCAAGTTATATTTAACAAGATGAAATGAATATCATCAGATGAGTAGAACAGAAAAGAAACATTAGAAATAATTTACAGTGTCAGTATTTTCCCCTTTTTGTCCCATAATAAAAAAGCTATTATGAACTCACAAAATGTTAATAGTAATGTTTGAGTCCAAGTTTGGTTAAATTTTCCATTTTTTTCATGTAGCATTAACCTGACAAACACTGAGGGGTGGTGGTGGTAAGGCAGCATAAAGGGACATACACTGTGGAGAAGCTATATTACACTGTTTTACTCTGTTTTGTTTGACCCCCACTGCTGTGTCTCCAGCCCACTCGTCCATCCCCACAAGCAACGTGTTGTTTTCAAACAGGAATTTTCTAAGCAGAAAAAAATTTAGAACCAATTCCCTGCCAGTGTTTCCACAGTGTTTGGACGGGCAGTCAGTGGCATTCTGTTGTGGGGTCAGATATGCAGATTTGTTTGGATGCCACGCATCTCTCTCACACGACTCTCCAATTCCCCAGATGGCCATGCATGCATTTGGAAGCAAAAAAAATCGTTATGATTTACCTTGCCTGTTTTACAAATGGGCACAAACAACATCACCAAGCCTGCTGATGGTTTAAGACCGTCAGTATTTCCAAACGTGTGCACAAAAAGCTGCTGCTGAGGTCATTATTTGATACTTTTTCAAATGTTTCTGCCTGTGGGCTGGAAACAGCCAGAGTCAGAGAGTGGGTTTTCTGTACGAACATCAGTTCGTACAGAAAACCCACTCTTGTTGACACAATATCTCAGTAACACCTTGACAAAACTTTGCTCAAGGCTTCACATGACAAAAAAGGACACACAAATGGATCATAATCTGTATGACTCTGGGTAAACAGAGATGTGACAATGCTCACAGTGATCCAGATAGGTACAAAAAGGCCGAATATGTAACATAACCTACTTTTAGGATGCTGACAGAGCAAGTTCTACTGGTGGACTGCCTTCTTAAAGGTAGAGTCTATAGGATTTTCCTAAAACAACAAAATATAGACTTAAACAAAAGAAATCCTGCTTAATCATCACCTATGGGCTTCTGCTCATGTGTGGTGGTGACTGTGTTTGTAGAGCCCCCCTCTGCCTGTATTTTGATGTTCTGGTGTAGTCGGGACGTTTCTGGGCAGAGTTGGTGGCTTTTCCCCAGCCAATGACAGAGCACAGGTCAGGTTGGGCATGTGGCACTGTGGGCTTGTATAACATAGTAAGTGGGCGCCATCAAGCTGGGAGAAATGATGTAAACGTACTTGTCAGCGAAGAAAAGGAAATGCTGTCTGATTGAGGTGCTGGAATGTTGGGCCCATACCGGGGCCTGCAACAGGAGCCTCAAGGGCCATGATTGTTCCAAAATCTAAATTTTGTTGTGTTGTTTTATCAGAGCAATGACAATAAAGTATAATAAAGTTGAATCTTGAATCCTTTTCCTCACCACCACTGCCCAAGTCTCATCTTAAATTTTTTTGTCCCGCTCCATCAAGTCAGTGTGTTCATAACTGTTTCATCCTCTTCCTTGGTACTTGGAGCTGGAGCTGCAGCAATAACCACATTACCACTTCCCTGTGGTATTAGGTGGTGTACCACAGGGCGGAGGACATTGCAGTTATGACCGTAATAACAGCTTTGTGTTGTATCTGAGTGTTTCCATCTTCATGATGGTTATCACGTAAACAGTGTTTACTATCTTTTCTTGAAGTGATCTTACTCTTTTGCGTGGAGACTCAGATGTTCCAGCATAAAGAGACAACAAAAGGGAGTGAAACTCTGAGTGTTTGCTCACGTGGCTCATTCTAGGTGGGAAAAAAACTAATCAGTGTAACCTGAGCTTCAACAAGGTAGATGACGACAGTGTGTGAGGTCAGCAGATTGGAAGAAACAGAAGAAGAAATGTATTATGTATCCTTTTCTGAGTGACAAGGGATTGTTCTGAGGAAAGAGCTGCAAGCAAACAAACTCTCTGACACTTTTCAAGAAGCACTGGTAATGACAAGGAACGCATGGTTAGACATTTTAGTAGCTGTTTTTAATTCACTTCTTGGATATTTATCTGGTTTTAATCTACCGTAAATTTTCAAATAATCTCAAACAGATGCCAGTCCCCTGTACTGGCTGGGTCTGGCTACAGGTAAAACAATTAGAATCCTATTTTCTGCTTACTGTGAAAGTTCTTGTGAATGTACAAAAATAAGTTTCTAAACTGCTTCATTCGTGCGTACAACAGTTAGACGGCGCTACTTAAATCACTCTTTCTTAGAGCATCTGTTCAAACTTTTGTCAACAAGCGCTCGCCACACATCATTAGATTGCTTAGATTCTCCACAATCCAGTCGTTAAGTTCAGGGTAAAGAAACAAACTGGTCCTTTCTGAAAAATCCCTAAATGCAGTTAAGTCCAGATAGCATTCCATTAACCCAACCAAAAAAAAAAAAAGAAAGCCAATCCAGTCCAAATAATTTGTTTATATCCTGGGCCCGAACTAGCACGTCCGGTCGGGTTGGACGGGCTGAACTCTTGGGTCGGTCGGTTGAAGTAGCACCAAAAGCTAGAGTGAAAGATTTATTAAATTCACTTAAGAAGTGAGATTCTTACTCTTAAAACAATTGATTTGATAGTATTTTCCATCTTTGCTGAGCAAAAGATTTGTGTGAAATTAATTAAAAGCCTGTATATAGACGCCTGTCTCCAATATAAGCCACTTCTGTTCAGCAGTTGAAGCAAATAAAAATTCAGACTTTCGAGAATTTAAGATATTTGAATAAAGGGTTGAAATGACTTTCCTGTGGCTGCCTGTTACAGTAGGCCCTAGTGGTTCTCTGGTTTATGTAGCAGCAGCCTTGCTGACAGCATACACTTTATCCACATACAGTCAGTCATGGTGAGCGCTGATTGCATTACATGTGCTGCTGGGTCATGCTTCCTTCATCATCTGAAGGGAGGTTTTGCTTCCTGACCTTTAAATCACAGAACATAAACCTGCCTGGAGTTGTGTGGAAGCACAGGACCAGTGCACGCATTCGACTGGAGTTATCCTACCACTATCGTCAGTTCCTTTCATTGCACACTGTTGAGGAGGCCAAGTCAATGTTGCATTAGTTGGAAATGGATCCGGAGTGATTGATCTGCTGTCGTGTTTCCCATGCATCCCGGCTGCGCATATAGCAGGACACTGCCTCAGGCACATAGCACGGTGCATGAGGACTCCTATTTTTAAAGCTGTCACCCAAATTAGCAACGCAGTAAGATCTCTGGGTGACATCAGCACAGAGGTCTAGTATACCAAATGGCTTGACCTGTTTTATGTTGCGTGTCACTGATATGTCGCCTGTTGAAGCTGTTGCCCCACCTCCAAGTTGTCAGTCCACCTCCTGAGGACACACTGAAGCAGCTCCAGGGGTTTTTAACTTTTAACATGTGGAATTATACACATCAATAATCTTATAATAATGAATCAGTAGACTAGATAGACATAAATGTTGATGGTCATCTTCCAGTTTTATGATCATGAAGTCCATCATAACAATGACAAATATATAGAGCTCATTTACAAAAGTAAGGGCTGTTGACTTCTAAGTAAACAAACTCCTCTAAACTCACTCAAAATGACCAATTCTCTACAGTAAATCAATTGATCAATTGTCTGTATCAAACAGTTGTTGTTGTTCTGATTACCAGCTTCTGTCACTCACAGCTCTGTCAACACAAAATAGATGGGACAAATAGAGTAACATCGTTTGGTCCGGACTTTTGATTTTTTGGTTTGATAGGAACCAAGGTGTTAGAGCTCCCCCAGTCCAAAACCTGAAATTTGGTCTGACCAAAAGAGGTGGCCTTAGTCTGGACCAAACTAAACCATGTCTTGTACTTTTGCAGTGTGCGTTTTTTTTTTTTTTTTTCAATAGGTCAGACTTTTGAAACCTTTAACAGGATGTTCGGATGGTTAGCCTACACACAAAGAAAAAATAGCAAAGTTGAACCGCGGTAGCACACTGGGAGAAGAGGAGATGAAATGTCTACAAATATCCAACAACCAGGTCCAACGACATTACAATGTAAAAAAATCTGCTGAAAAACACTGCAGTCATCTTCTTTCCTGATGAGGATGTTCATCCGAATCTGATCTAGGCTCCATTTTGGGCATGGTGTTGATGCTGCTGGTAACAATGCTGTAACAGTATAATCACTGTTGCCACCATTTGAACTTTATTCATTTTCCTAGATCACTACTTTGTAAACTAGCCAATCTGAGAAGAGCTTTGGTGACACGTCTACATCATACACACACCTGTTTACAAACCAATCAATGTCAAGTGTAGGGAGACACAGCATACATAGGTAATGAGGACAGGATGTCAGTATGTCATAAATAGTTCTTTGGTGCGCTCGCAGTGAAACCAGAACCAAATGGATCAAATATAGACAATGTAACAGAAACACCAACCTCGGTTCAGACCTTCAGGTGTGAAAATGTCCTAGTCTTGGATTGAGTAAAGTTTGAACTTTAAATTCACAAATTCCCTGATGAAATATATATACATGATTAATGGATTGGAGAGATTGATGTGTTACCAAAATTTCACTGTAACTGGCACCTCATCAATCATGTTGAATGTTAAGCCTGAGTAAAATCTACATACAGTAGTCACGAGGGAGGAAATTAGTCAAAGAGACCAAATCAGTTATTTTGTCCCAGGTTTATTTTTGTTTAAAGCTGGATATTTTAAAATAGGAGTCTATGGGGACTGACTCATTCCTGGGTGAGTGCCACTAGTTTCAGAGGAATCCAGTAAAATTAACTCAAGTGAATCAGTTTATGACAACTTTGATTTGCTTTGAGTAGCAAAGCATCACAGGTTTTTTTGCACCGACCTGGAGTAGCACCTTGAATTTCATTATGTTGATGAAATGTGTGTTAATAATGTGACAATAAAGCTTCTTATCTAAATGGAAAGGCTCATTCTAATAGACAATTAAATCCCTCATTTATGCTTTCATTGCCAAATTCCAAGACTTTCACTTGCACTGATGAGCATGAGGACCCAAATCAAACCTTACTGTTCAATATTGTCTTGCCATAACCAAAGTAAACTGCATTCGAATGTGAACCTTTTGGTGATTTAATGACCTTTACACTAACCCCCTAATTTCCTCCAACTACGTCTCCACTCAGTTTGATCCCATTCAAGTCAATTAGAGCCACCAAGTGCAATACGGTGCATCTCCAATGTGTCTCTGGTCCGTTACAGCTCCGGCGATGGTGCGGCAGAAATATGCAACAGGTCTATTTTTGCCGGATCATCCAGCTATCATGCATCAATCCATGTCAATTAGATTGCCCCACATAAGAAGTCAAACACATAGAGCATCTGGTAATTTCAAAATAAAACACAATGGACAAACTTAAAGCTGGGGTTGGTAATCCTGTTCAGAAACATGTTTTGTTATACTGGGTGAAATGGTCCTTCTACCTTCTGAGTTATCAATACATTATGTATTCAGAAAAAGGAATGAAAGTAATCAGTCCTCTGTGGCTGCAGGACTGACAAAACTCTGACCAATCCACGCTCTTTGCACCGAAGAGCAAAAACCAATCAGATGCCTTCATGTCTAGTTCTGTATCCGCCCCCTCGATCCCTGTCTCTGACGCGTGTGCACGATCTTCACGTGTCGCTGTTGCCAGAAGAAATCAGCGTACAGAGTTACAGCAGAACGGATTTCATGCTCATTTATGAGCAGTGGCTGAGAAAATGCAGCCCCAGTTACTACTTCCAGCGTTACTTGTAACGGCTCGCCCCGAGAAAAAGGCAAGGAAGAGAAAGCTGGAGGCTGAAAAGGCTGCTAACAAAAAGGCTCTGGATAAAGCCAGAGGTCAAACCAGAGTAAACATCCATGTTGTTTTTCAGTGGAGACAACTGAGGGATTTGAAGGGCCTGAAAAGTGATGCTGAGGTTGCTCTCTTTCTGTTGGACAGGTAATTATATGCTTTGCTTCAGGGAGGATTTGTTATTTTTATGAAATGTGTAACTTTTGCTAACGTAGCTACTTTTGTAGCTTGTATTAGCCTAATGCTAATATTAGCTTCTCTGTGGGTTTAAAACAGGTCGGTGACGCTAGTATTGAATAGATTATAGTATATATATATAGTACTCCTCCTGCCGCTTCTCATTTTCGTGCAGTGCGTGTTCCAGTTTGTGGGGGCGTGGCTTGGACGTACACACTGACGGGAGGGGGAGGAGGGGGGAGGAACTCAGAGGAGGTGCTATTTTCAAATCTTGCTAGTTCTCTTGCTAGTTCTCCAGGATTACCAACCCCAGCTTTAAGATCATAAATCATCACTTTGTCAACTCTGCTGGCACAAACAACAAGTCGCCAATCAGTCAGAGTCCTTGAGCTAAGAAGGCATCATGGATGAAAAAATAATAAACATGGAAATGGAAAACGCAGAATGATACAACACATCCATTCTATAAGAACAAGCAAATCAATGTTGTTTACATTTAATCACACTTTATACATGGCTATTATCATGATAGTTTGGAGATCTCTCATGATCTTGGGTCTCCAGCTGCTCTGGCCTCCGGACACAGATGAATAACCCATCATTGTTGCATCCAACACCAACTGGATGATGGCAGTGGGTAGCCACAGCTAACTGTGTGATGTGTAGCCCCTATTGATCTTGTCCAGCCTGAAACAATGATCCATGCGCGCCATCCCTACCTTTAAAAATTCTCAGATGAAAGCAGAGCACCAAGGCAGGCATCACCTCGCTTAGTAAAATCCATGAAGCAATTAACAGCAACTGTGGCTTGGCACAGGCCGGATTTAGGGCTCAGCTTTCATGCATGTGGGTGCAGCCAAAAATGTCAGGCCTGGAGGGCTGTTAATGGTAGATTATTCCTCTGCTGTGGAATAATAGATGATGTTGACCACATATTTTATGCCTGAAGTCAGTGCGCCTCAGAGGATGCTGATATTCACACAAAATCTAAATCCTAGATTTAGTTGGCATTAGTTAATTTCCACTCTTTCCATTCATAGTACAACACAACAAAACAAAGTATCTATATTTGTGTGTGTTTGTATATCCTGGTGCTAGTGTGAACCGGAGTCACCACCTTGACAGCACTTCAAGGTAACTTTCATAACAGCTCATAGGTCCTTGGTTTTAAGTGCATGAACACACACACATACACACACGTACACCCTCTGCTTTGAGCTAGTATCACATGTCTCTGCGATCTTTTTAAAATTCCTCAGAGAATCCTCGTGTCGAGAAATGAAGCTGTGGGGAAAAATCTCGCTTTGGTGTGAAGTGATTTTCTTCAGTCAAAAGTTCATGGGCTGACATTCCTTATCAGCTGAGTGGACGTCAGCACAGCGATGACCAGCCCTGATAGTCCTGTTGACGCTCTGTGTGGTCAGACGGAGGTCAGACTCACAGTGGGTTGTGATAAGCGCCCTTCACTCCCAGACATACAGTACTTCCTGCATGTCGCCTGTAGAACTTTCCAATCCTATGTGTGAAAACACACAGAGGTTGAGCCTCTGTTGAGTTTCTCGGGAGAGCTGACAACACAGCAGCCAAGAACAGCAGTCAAAGTGGGAAATGTGGTGTACAGAAATGGAGAGTGAGAAAAACGAGACACAATCTGCTCTGTGTTTCAACAGCAACAGTGAAAATGGAAGTAAATGATTCTGTCAGTGCAGTGACATTACTGTACCTAATCTTTATGACATCTGCAATACAGACAGAAGACAAAGTGTGAATTATTTTTGATGTTTTTAGAGAAGCTATGCAAAATTTGAGTTTTTATGACAGTGAAAAATGAACTCTGAAATTGAAGGGGGAGCTCTGTGGAGAAAAAAAGCAACCAAAACAGTGAAAAAGCGACCAGACTTGCATAGTTCCCCTTTAAAGGAGACATATTCTGCCCCTTTTCCACAAATTAAAAGAGTTCCCAGGTGTCTTAAAGTCATGTCTGTGACATGCTTCGGTCCAAATACCCCAAGGATCAAACATCACAGCTCTTCTCATCCTTTAAAACAGCCCTGTTCAGAACGGCTGGTTTCAGTGCCCTGTCCCTTTAAATGCAAATGAACCACTGCTAGCCCCGCCCCACCCCTTCTACCGGTACCAGGTAGGGGTGGTGTTATGCAAATTCAAAAACTAAGGACATCATTGGATCATGGATTTCAATTTAGGGAGCAAATTACAAATTTGTTTGTCAATTCTCACATTTCGGGGGCTGGAAGGCAAGACAAACACCCAAATATATGTTAAAGAGCCTTCACAAAGTGGTATTTCCATAATATGTCCCCTGTCAGTGATGTGTTATTTCCCAATATTGTGTATCATCATAAAATGCAGGTGACATACATGATATGTCTTCATGCTCTCAAAATGTAAAAAATTTGTGAGCGTCTGCTATTTTCTGTGGTGCAGACAGAAAGGAAGGAGCAGTGAAGGCCTCTGACAGCAGAAAGGAGACAACAGGGAGATGGGCTGAGTGACAGCTAGATGATAGGGCTGCACTGTAAGCGTTTCTCTCTGACAGCGTTGGAGCTGAAAGTGCAGTGATTGTTTAGTCTGGAGCCGAATGAACAAAAGCAGCCTGAATAGCTGGGGTTGATTCCCCCAGTTTGATTGACGAAACCCTGCCAATTGTGTTTGCGTGTCAGCGTGTGCTTTCCACCAGTGTCATTGTAAAGGCAAGAGAGGCTGTTGTCATGGAAAAAACTAACTCTGACCTTCAATGTTGTCACATCACTCCTCTGTGGCTGAAATTAGGTCGGGACTACCCCCTCTGTGAGGGGCAGAGAGCGTGCTTTGCTGTGGTGACTGGAGTTTTTCTCAACACTGCCCTTTAAGCTGCATTGCAGACAATGAAATAAATGCCATTTGAACAGCATCTCTGTCTCGTCCTGGAACAAAGTGTTACTAACCTTGTTGTCATCTCTTTACACTGTGCATTTGAGCTCCGCAGATGTCTTGGCTCTTTCTTGTTAGTAATAGTCAAAACTTCTTAGAGCTGTGCATAACTCACACTCACTATCAGCCTGTTTCATACAACAGTATGTTTTATATGCTGATAATTACAGTGGACCTACAAGTCCGGCTTACTTGACAATGTGTTTTCTGTTACCATCCCTCTTATTCATTGTTCCTGCCTCTATTTTCAGCATCACATTATTCACTGTCTTTGTTTCACTCTGTAAAGTGGAGGCACTTTCCCTCATCTATGCAGCTAATAAGTGGGAGAGTGAAATTAGACCTTTTGTGAGCATGTCTTTCATCCAACATTTGCTTTTATACTGCTAAATGCATAAATTGCCCTTTTGGTGCCCTTTATCGTCCTTTGTGTTGATCAGTTTAGCATCAGTGTGCAGTGAAATTATTTCAAATCCTGTTGGGCTGATACTGTATGTACCTGTGTATATATAGATGAAAACTAATTTAGATATAGAATTCAAATATGAATTTAATTGTGTTGCGAGTTATTGCCCGTAAGATTAGGAGCTGCAGGAGCTTAAACTGAGCAAATGAAAGTCAATCACATTAATACATCATGTTCTAGTTCAGTTCGCCACTCATCAGATTAAATTTGGGATATTTTTCTCACAGTGTTGTACCTCATTGTCTCATCAATTTAAAAGGTCAGTCAGTAGTTGTTTGGCTCTTCCACTCAGACAAGTTTCAGATAACATCCCCATTTATAAACATATTAAACATTTGAGTAGCATTGTATGAGGTCACTTGACCTTGGGCCACCAAACTTGAGCCAGTTTTTCCTTCAGTCCAACTGAACATTTGTTCTTGGGATGTCATGTTCGCAAGGCCAACACTTTGGTGTGTGAGGTCACCGTGACCTTTGACCTTTGCTTACCAATATATAATCAATTCATTCTTTAGTCTAAGTGGACATTTGTGCTGAATTTGTAGAAGATCTGACAAGGTAGTACTGAGATATTGTATTCAGAAGGCTGAGATTGTGCTGTGGCCAGTCACTGTGACCTTTGACATTTGACCTTTTACTGTACCACCAAGATCTAATCAGTTCACCCCAGAGACCAAGTGAAAGTTTGTGCTGTCACCAGTGCAGAGGCATAAAAATCAGGTTTAAACTAAATGAACCTGAGTACAGAGTGATACTAGAAAATAAGGGGTTTATGCCTAATACCTCATTGCTGTGATCTGCTGAGGCTCTGGAAGCACCGAGAGGGACAGACAGACAGAGACCAAACAAGCTGGTCAAAAGGTCCAGCTCTGTCCTGGACTGCCCTCTGGACTCCATCTAGTGTGTGGGTGAGAGGAGGACATTAAAGAGCCTTTATTGTCATTGAAACATTTCTGTCACAACCAAATTCTAGTGCAGTCCCTTAGTGGTGCAAATATTGCAAGTATATTGCACAGTTATTGTCTGCATTGCACAATCTATTTCACTTTTTAAAATCTATTGGTTATTCAGTTATTTGAATTATTGTTCAGCTCCTCGATGGCACAGTGGTAGAACCTGTTTAGAAGCCTGGAAGTGCAGGCCCCCAAGCATCTGTGTTGTCTTCCAGAGGCCAGCAGGGCTGCGATGAGTCTTTTATCATGCTGTTAGCACATTGTAATCATCTGGACCTGTAGATATCTTCAAGAGAGGGGAAGTGTGTGTTGATGACTTGCCGTAGTGCTCTCCTCCCGGCTTTGGTGCAGGTAGCAAACCACACCAAGATGCTGTAGTAAAGGATGCTCTAGTCTCTATAGAGTGTCTATATAAGGACAGCAGTGGCTCATGAGGGAGGGTGATTTTCCCTAAAAGAATTTGACCTAAAAATAAATAAATAAATAAAAAATAAAGAGCTGTTGCTGCACAAGAGCAGTGGTGTTGGTGGACCATAGGAGGTCCTAGGAGATGAACATGCAGGTTTCACCCTTCTCCTCCTGAAGCCTAGCTAATAGCTATCATGGAGAGCACCTCCCACCCCTGGCATGAGACTGCAATTGCTCTTACTGCTACACCCACTCCGTCACTGCAGGTTCTTCATCCCATCATCTGTCAGACTCTTCAACAACAACCTATTGTTATTTTTATTTGTTATTGTTATTTTTATAGCATCACCACCATCTGTATATCACTGTGCAATATTGTTCAGTTTTATTTATCTGAATTTATTGGAATAAAGTTTTGTTTATCTGATCCTATTATTGTGGAACTACATTTGAACATATTTTCAGTCTTTGAGGTTTGAATCCTTGCTGTTATGCTGAAACAGTGGTACAGAACACTTTGTCTTTCACTTCACGTTTATTAACATGATTATGATGTGTCCCTTCCCAGTGGACATCTCCAGGATGTGTGATGTGGACGTGTCCTCAGAGCCTGCCAGCCCCACCCTGTACGGTGAGTCTTCAGACAAGTACTACCATGTGGACCGCTGGCAGAAGCTCCGCACCGCTGTCCGCAAACTGGAGTTCTGGGAAAACTTCACCGCCGAGCTGATCGGAAGCGGCTTCTTCTCCAAAGTCTATAAGGTATCTCTACCGTCCTCTCTGCATTTAGCCATGCTGCCATCCTACGTGTGACTGCTGTCAAAGCTTCCTTTGTTCCAGCCACTAATTGGGACATTCTTGCCATTCTGTAATTGGCCCACCAGCTTTGGAAAACCATGGGGGCACGATGCTCTTCCCCAGCTGAGACCTTACATAACTCCTAATGTGAAGCCAGTGGTGCAGGAAGAGCTGATTTTCACACATTTAGGCTTTGTCTGTGATGAAATGAGTTAGAAAGAGGCCACAGGATGGACGTGTAACTGGGGAAATCAGAGTGCGGATGTGTCTGAATGGAGTGAGATTTAGAAAGCATGGTTTTACTCTTTGAACTAATGATGTCAATTCTTATGTCAAAACTTATTCATTGAATAAATATGTGACTTACAACCCTCAGAACTGAACTGTCCTCACAACCTTTGCCTGTTCTTCAGGTGATGCACAGCACCAGTCGGAAGGTAATGGTGGTCAAGATCTACAAAAATGACGTGGACCAGGACAGCATCGTACGAGAGATCAGCCTGCTGCAGAAACTCTCCCACCCCAACATTGTCAGGTAACACTCTGCTCATGCCCCACCCCTTACTGAACACCTCATGCTTTGTCTAAATTGGTTCAATTCTCTGAGTGGATCTTTAAAAAGACTGTCAGTCTCTCTTCACCATCTCTACAGTCTCTGCAGCCTACCACACACCACACTCCTCCTCAATAGCCCAGTTCAACTTCTCAATCTGTAGTGTGGTCACAGTATTAATGGCTCCCACACAGAGCAATATAATGGAAATTATAATAACAAGCAAGAGAGTTAAGTATTGTAAAGTACCCAGACTTAGCCTGTGTTTTCCATTGGATTTTTCATAATGTGGAAATGTAATGTGAGTTTGTAAAAGTTTGACTGTAAGTAAAAGTGAAAAGTTTGACTGTAAGTAAAAGTGTAATTGAACATGTGTTTATGTTTAGAGTCATTAATGGATTAAGAATAATCTCAAACTGCTTTACTTCAAAAATGTTTTTTTAAAAAAGTTTAAGAAATAGAAAGAGCAAAAGAGAGAAAAGGGGTCAGAATTCAGACAGACTGACTACAGGTCAGTTGTAGTTGAGTAGACCTTCGAGCTTGATTTGCTGTATGAGGGAGGAGGTTAGAAAGGTACTGGGGTGTGTGGCCATGCAAGGCTGAAAAAGTGAGAGACAGTGTTTTAATATGGAGAGAATCTGAGCCCCATAATAACTCTGTGGGTTCATCATTGTATGTCAAAATTTCATCAGTTTTAAAGTCATTAGTGTATAGTTTTGCACATTTTAAGGAGGAAAAAAAGAGTAAAAGAAAAAAAATCTAAAACCTTCACAGAAATTGATTCCAAAGACTCAAACAGCTTTCCAGTAGTATTTCAGGGACTGTATTTAGTTTGGTGTCTGTTACATGACTGAGGCTCAGAGCCTCTGTAGCTCCAGTCAGCACAAATCAAATGAGACCTTGGTTCTATTTACCACAGGCCCTGTCATCTAAAACACTTACATAAGGGACATAATGTTTGCATAAGCAATCTTAGCCATATAGCAAGGTCATAGAATTGAGTGCATCAGAGTGCAGCTTTTTCTGTCTGCTGAGGTCACACTGTTAGAACGTGGTACACACCAAACAAAACCAAACACACTCTGTGTAAAATGTTTGTTGAAGCCTTTGTACTCAAGACTCGGTGAGGTTGTTTAACTGTTCTTTCTCTATGTCTTACATATAATTACATATAATGCATTATTATATTTTCTTAAAATGTTTAAGCTACAATTAATTTACAAAACCCCACTTACACATTTTGATGCATGTAATTTATTCTATTCCTTTACTATGGTGTGTGTTGAGTCATGGTGACTGTTAGTGGTGGGTTACCTCAGTGAATATTCAAGCAGTCTGTACACATACACATCTTAAAACTTCTACAACTCCCTAATTCCATATTACGAGCAGGACAGTATGTTTTATCCAGCTTGAGTGAGCGTGTGTTATGATAGGAAAATATGATGATAAAACACACTGTGTTGCTGTAGTGGGATGGACCACAGTGTTCTTGCAGATGTTTATGTGGGTGGAGAGCATCATGTCAGGGACCAAGCAGTAAGGCTCAAAAACACAGGGTGTGTAAAGCAAAGGAAGTTAAATTCAAAAGGTTGAGGTCAGGCTTACTTAGACCCATGAGTTCTGAGTTACCATGTGTAACGAAGTGGATTATGGAGATCTCACTGGTCAGAATGTCAGCGTGTTGTTGGGTGTCACAGCTGGTATGAACCAATCAAAACACAGTCGCTGGTTTTCTTATTGTCAACAAAATCCATAAAAAGACCAGCACCAAGAGTGAGAGCCCTGAGATTAGAGGTATGGGGCAACGCACCGAGGCTCTGGCCCCTACAGCTATGAAGTAGCTGCAGGGGCCACCATTGTTATCCTGAGTGTTTCTTCTTCTTACTTTTCATCTTCCTCCCAAATCTGGTCCTGTAACTCATCCTACAACTTGAAGAGCTGTAGGACAAATTATATATCAAAACATGCGGTTCGATCGGGATCAGTGGGCTATTACTTTTCTCTACAGAATAAGAATTTTTCACGACATAAGTTGCGAAAAAATTTTGCAATAAGAACTATCATTGGAGTTTTTCAAACGTTTACTGCCTTGGGAAGATGTTTGACAGCACCCTGAGAGATAAGGCAGCTGTCCAAGCCACCGACAAAGAGCTGGGGAACTGGCTTTCAGCAGTGGACAAGTCTGGGCTTCCTGGAAAATTCAAGGCATGGATCTATCAGGATGGGATCCTACCAAGAATCCTGTGGCCATTGCTGATATATGAAGTCCCAATGACCACGGTGGAGGGCTTTGAACGAAGCATCAGCAAGATCCTTCGGAGGTGGCTGGGCCTGCCGAGGAGCTTAAGCAGCATCGCCCTTTATGGGAACACCAACAAGCTGCAACTTCCATTCACCGGCCTGTCAGAGGAATTCAAAGTAACGAGAGCCAGGGAGGTGCTCTTGTATCATGGGAGAAGTTGTCTGAAATTGTCTGAAACTTTTCTCTTTCCACGCTCCTCCTGGCCACAATTTACACTCTACACACATGATTTTTTCCACAGTTGTAGACAAATTTGTTTTGTCTCTGAAAATGTGCTCATCAAAGCAGAGAGACTTACAGAATTTAAATTGTGAGCCTCTCAGTGCGGTCACGTCTCTCCCCGCTCCTCATTGACTCTAATACAAAGATTTTCTGAGAGAAGCAGAAGGGACCCCTGTTTGAAACTCGCCCGCATCTCTAAAATATTTACTGTAGAAACACCAAAATCATATCAAAGTGTTCAGGAAGTCCTTACGCCGCCCAGGGTCTGCTGTTTTTTCTGATAGGAGCTACCGTTTTGTCGTTATAAGCCCAAATGTGATACACACACACAGGTAACTGTATGTGATTACAGCTACATATACACACACAAACACACAGACACACAAACACACAGACACACACACATGTGACTTAATGTGATTACAGCTCCTCAATATCAGTGCTTAGTCAAAGATGATCATGTGTCTGTCTGATTAACTCTGGTCATGGGTTTGATTCCCATGTTGACAGAGATGTTACCCCCGGCAGTAGCCCCCCGTGGCCCTTTCAAAATTTCCCAGAGGAAATTTTCTAGTACTTATTTGCATCCAAAGTCTGATGTAGGGTTTTCCTCTGTGCCACAGAGCTCCATTGTTAAAACAGTGAGCTTCACTGTTGCACTGGCTGACATGTTCTTTTGTCACCATCAACACAGACTCTGTAGCTGATTTTGACTCAATCCCACATTTAGCATCCTGCTGCCAGAAGAGCATTAAACGTGGATTAATTCACACCTGGAAATTGTTCCCAAAAAAGTACACTATTTCTTCTTTGAGCAATGTTCGATAAAGCAACTGGTTGCTGTAGTTTTAATCAAATTACTGAGACTATATAAGAAGTAAAATGGTATGTGTTAATCAATTTATAAGGACTCTGTCTTGTTGACAACAAAGAATATCACCAGCTTGTTTAATATTTTAATGAATGAGAACATACCAGCATATCTTATTATTTAAAAAAAAAGGTTTTCAATCCAATTTTCAATTTTCAGTTTTCAATTTTATATCCAGGGGTTGTCATCATTAAATATCATCTCAACTTAGGTATTTATGATAAAGGTAGAAA
Source organism: Caranx ignobilis (assembly GCA_021432705.1). Classification (NCBI taxonomy): domain Eukaryota; kingdom Metazoa; phylum Chordata; class Actinopteri; order Carangiformes; family Carangidae; genus Caranx; species Caranx ignobilis. The sequence continues at coordinate 30,567,805 of MU270014.1, forward strand.
CACATGTATTTTCTCTTTCTCTAGATATCTGGGCATCTGTGTTAAGGAAGACAAACTCTATCCGATCTTAGAGGTGAGCCCTCCCCTGTTTGTTCTTTTTTTGCTCAAGTCTTTGTTACAGTGCAAGTTCACAGGCTGTCATTGCTCCACCACAGATTACACTGATATGCTGATATTGACAAACACTGAGCAAGTTGACTCAGGTGTTAATGATGTACTGGACCCAGGTTCAGTAGTATTTGCTCTTAGATTTCAGATCTTATCATAAGAATAGTAATAAGAAATTATCACACATTTTCACATTGTCCACCTGCATCAGTTCCATGTTGATATACAGGACTTTCTATACTTTTTACAAAGTAAATGTCTTACTCCTACTCTGATATTTAAATTGGGAGGAGGCTTTTATTTTGACAGGGTTGATACCCCTGTGTTTCTTTCAGTATGTAAACGGTGGCTGTCTGGAGGAGCTTCTGGCCAGAAAAGATGTTCCTCTGTGCTGGAGAGAAAAGGTGGACCTGGCCTGTGACATCAGCAGAGGGATGATCTACCTGCACTACAAGAACATTTACCACCGAGACCTCAATTCCAAGGTAACAACTCAGTCTCCTGTGTCAGTCTGCTGGGCTCATCAAAGTTTCATCTCTCTACTCATCACTTACTATAAGAGCTACTGCCCCAGTGTGCTGCCACAGAGCCCTCCCACCGAGGAGACACAGCAGTTGATATGCCCCCAGAGGGACACACTGAGAACTTGAAAACATTCTGGTACCTTGAAGTGTCCCGTCAGAGCCTGGACACTTGAGATTTGAAATGTTTGTGCTTCAAAAGAGGCAACTCGTAAACAGAATCAGTCACTATAGAACAGGATTGGGTGGAGGTTGTGGGTGGGGTGGGGGTTTATATCTCACTTTGTGGTTGATGGGTTCCATTTGTATTTAGATGTGTTTGAAAATCTGCTCCAGTCCATGTCCCTGCATGTAGCAGAGTTTGAAAGTGAAAGCCTTGGGAGCAGTGGTAGGTGAACTAGCTGCTTGCCTGTCTCTGATTTACACCAGGAAATGAAGCTTAAACAGACTGACCTCTCACTCTGGTAACAGCTGATTGACCATGTGGTGAGAGAGAGCAGATCTCTTGCCTGAGTTCCTCCCAAGACAGATCTATTCCCCACAATAGTAATTTGTGGTTGGTTTGTAGTCTCTTTAACTACCAAATTCTTTGGAGTTGTCCCATAGGAAAATCAGATGAGTGCCAGGAAGAATGCAGTCACAGTGAAACAAGGAAAAGGCGAAGTATCAGAGTTTGCACAGTATGGGTGTGGTTAAGCAGTCCTCTACAGTAAAACACAACAACAACAACGCACAAACAAGGTAAAAGACAAACAGTTGTCATTCAGTTGAAATATGGAACTGTCAGAAGTCTGTACTAAATGAAATACGCTATGTTCAAGCTTGTATGTTTCTTCTTATGTAAGACTATTTTACCATGCCATGTCTTCATTTGGTCCTCTTGCATTTCGATGTTGCTAATAAGTACATACATATATTTAGTGTACTCCATGAATCTGTCAAAAGATGATCTTTATCTGGTTTGGAAAGCAGTTAAAGGCCCTATTTCATTATTTTATACATTTTGATGCTATCAGTACATTTCATAAAAATACTAAACAGCATATAAACCCCCCTCTCTCTCTGGAGACAACAGGGCCAGTCAGAAGAGAGAGGCCGATTTCAGTGACTGCATTCTGTGACATCACAAACTCATTAGTCCTGATGGCTGGTTTTAAGGCTAAGAATCTGAATACAGACTGTGTCTATTTCTCTGTGGACTGAGTCTTTGATGCATTGACAGTATTAACATTGAACTCAGACCTGCCCAATAATCAAACTACATATGGACACAAGGATCTGCCTTTAAACTACATAGTACATAGTTCTTGTTGGAGTTTTCTATTGTCTTGCTGTGAAAACTTGTGTCTTGTCATTAATTGAAAACCAGTGATATTTCTCTAAGTTCAGTAAAACAACTGACCTTTTTCGGAGCATGTCAGTTACTGAATTACTGCTGCACAACAAATTACACTAAATCATCATCTTGCCCAACTCCTGAGTCACAGGAGCAAGCAGTCTTGATTTTGGTGCTCTACTAGAGAACATACAAAAGACTGGTGAAAATGGCTGCATTAAACATAAACACCAACCCAAGTTCCCATGAATTAAAAAGCAACAAAAAAACATTTCCTGGGAGCGTGTTTGTCTTTGGTATGGTGCGGTGTGACGCAGTGCTGCCTATAGCTGCAGTAATGTTAATACAAATCCCAACCAGAGAAGTTCCACTTTAAATTTGTTGAAAGAAAGTTTACTGGGATTAAATTGCTCAGCGTGGCCAATGGCTCAACATGTGAAAGCTCTGACGTCAATGTTGGGGACATCCAAAAGGCAAAGACATTCCAGAGCCCCCCTGAAATGATGCAGTCATTGTGAATATGCCTCAGTGACCGATTAGCTTGAATTGAAGCTATGGAAAATTGAGGCCCCTTTTAATTAGTGCTTACAAGGTGCCTCTTTCTCCCTCTTTAAGTCTACAAGAGCTTTCCATTTTTGTTTCCCCAAACTGTTACTTTACTTGGCAGAGAGGCGAGGGGCCTGGGCTAAATTTAGGGGTGAAGTCTGGGACCAATGTTTTTCCCAGGAGAGCCTCGTAATAACAGGCTACTGCATGGAAAGTACTTCTGGAGAAATTGGAGCCAGATGCTAGGAAGCATCCACACACACACACACACACACACACACACACAACAAACACATGCACAGTCACAGTCTAGTCATAGACACACACCCACACACAAACAGAAACAGAAACTCACAAAATTTATTGACATACACACAAATTGAATCTCACTGTTCTTTATATAGATTTACACACATGCATCACTGTCATGCACACAGTAATCACTCACACACACACTTCAGGCCACCCACTGTTGTTATGCAACTGCAGCTCCCCCACTGTCTGCCTGTCATCACACCTCCAGCTCTCATCATCTAAACTCACTGAACCATGATTTGTTCTTTTTCCATAGAAATTATTAACTTCTTAATTAAAATCAGCCTGATGGAGGCTACCTGTACCTCACAGTGTTTGTTAGCTGTGCACTGACTCTCTTCACATGTGGTGCATGGGGGTGAATTATTTAGTGTGCTGGAAAGGTGCTGACAGCAGATCCTATTGAGCCTGGTGATAAGTGGAAAGAGCAAAGAGACTGTTTGTCTAGTAGCTGCATGTTCGCTTTGTTCCAGGAAACAACACACACTCAGTGGAAGCACATTCACACATCAAGACTTGCCTGCTCTTTCCTCTTGCTACATTAGATGTCAACCTTACACTGCCATCTGCAGACAAGAAGTCACATTGCAGCTTCATTAACTGGTAACTTCTGTTTGTGTTCCTGCAGAACTGTCTGATCCGGGTGACGCCTCGGGGACGGGAGGCGCTGGTGACAGACTTTGGCTTGGCCAGAGAGGTGGTGGAGCTGCCAGTTAAAGATCCAGGCAGGAAGCTCTCACTAGTGGGCTCAGCCTTTTGGATGGCCCCTGAAATGCTCCGTGGGGAGCCATACGACCGCAAGGTAGTGGAGGACCCTCCTGTTTTTAGATGACACACTCCTACTTTACTGTAGATTTCTTTGTTTTGTTCTTCATTAGTGGATTTTGCTTAATAAAAAAAAGGTGTGACAATAAAGGTACCCACATGTCTGTGAACGTTCTCAGTCACTCAGGACATCGTAGTCCATAAGTGCTCAAGTTGAGGGCAACAGGATGTTTGATTGTTTAATTCTGGCCAGACTTTAAGGCAAAGGCCATCCCAAAGACAAAACACCCAGACACAAACTAAGCAATGTTTGTGTTTGTGGTCCGGCGCAGAGAGGAATGCTCAGACCTCTACATAGGTGAGAATAAACAGCCCCTCCACTGACACATGGCACAACATAGAAGAGTCAGCTCAGTGGGACAAGATTCAGTGGTACACGTACAATTAAAAGAGAGAGGACACTTGTCCAAGGATACCAATGTCCACATTTTGGACAGAGAGGACAGATGGTTTGAGAGAGGAGTGAAGGAAGTCATCTATGTCCACTTGGAAAGACCTTCCTTGAACAGAGGTGGTGGTTTATGAGGCCATCTGTCCCTACCTAAGGTTTAAATATAATCCATTCGCCTTCAACCTCAGCACTTAAAGTACACACAATGAAAGCTAGAGCAATGATCATGATATAATGTATAATGGAACGTGTGTGTTTTTCACTATCAATTAATGTACTCATTTCCTCAGTTCATCTGTTGATTGGTCAGAAACCAGGCTCCATCAGCCTGTCTGTCAAAGCAGACAGGCTGATGGAGGCTACATGTACCACACAGGCAGCTGTGGACCCACTGTCTTCACATGTGGTGGTGGGGATGAATTATTTAGTGTGCTGGAAAGGTGCTGACAGCAGAGCCTATTGAGCTTATTGATAGTGAAGTGGAGCAAGTAAAGAGAGACTGTTTGTCTGGCAGCTGCTTGTTCACTTTGTTGTAGGAAACACATGCACATGTGATGTCTCAAAGCTTGTTTTTCTAACCCACAGTCTAAAACCACAAAATGACTGAGACAGAGAAAAGCAGCAAATGACCTGGACCAAGATAATGTCTAAACTACAAACTGATCTGTCTGTCTTAATGACTGAGTCCTGTCTACCTTGTCCCAGGTGGATGTTTTCTCCTTTGGCATTGTCCTCTGTGAAATCCTGGCCAGGATTCCTGCCGACCCAGAGATACTACCCAGAACACAGGTAGAGCTCAGAAGGAAGCCCACAGTGGATATGACTTCATTTGCCTCTTTGCAGCTTGAATCCACGAAGCTGAATTGAACATTGAAGAAGCAGATTTCCATCTCTGACTATTTAAAAAAGTTATTTGTAGGTTTTGCTATTTCTACACAGCCAATATTATCATAATGTCAGCAGCAGTGGTGTAAGATCTATCAATCAATTTATCAATCAATCTATAGCTACAGATATACAGTACTTTGCAAAGGTTTTCAGCACTATGAGTAAAGTGAAGATGCTTTCAAGAATAAGGCCACAAGGAGACTTTATTTACCATTAACTTCATCCAAAGTTCAGTCAACAGAAGAAACCTAAATCACCATTTTGTTTTGTCTTTAAAACAGCACCAGTTCTCCTCCAGACTCTTGCACACAGTTCTTCCAGGTTCTTGACTGGCAGGTTGTTGAAGCATCTTGGAGAGGTTGCCATAGTTCTTGTGTGGATTGAGGCTGTCTCACTGTCTCTGTCTCTTCATGTAATCCCAGACTGAGGACTCTGTGGGGGGGGGGGGGGGGGGGGGCTACACCATCTGTCGCAGCACTCAGTCTTCTTCTTGTGAATTCAAATTGTTATTTTTGACACTGGCTGTAATCTCTGGGTCATTGTCATGCTGCAGAATAAATGTGGGGCTGATCAGAGGTCTCTCAGATGGTGTTGCATAATGGATAAGAATCTAAACATCTGAAGTGTGTAAAACTTTTGCACAGACAATTCAAGTCATTGCTCAGGTCAAACAAGCCACAAATCAAGTTATGTATGATAAGATATGTCCAGTCTTCAGGGCAGCCTGGACATACAGCCTGACTTTGTGTCAAAGAGTGACAAGATGGCCCAACCAGGACAAAACCCACTGGTTAGCATGCTAAATTCAGTGGAGTGAAAAGGTAATAGAGTAGAAGGCAAAACATGATTGGCATCCCCAGCTACCACTGGTGAACATCCATTCATGTTTAATGACAGGTCCTGTAAGGACATAAGAGTATATGAGAATATTAAATATGAGCTCTTTGTAATTTCTAAATATGCACCACACGACACTTATCAGTCAAACCTCAGTCATGAGTCATGAGTCACACAAATGAATATTCCTCCTTGAGGCAGTGTGAATAGCAGCATATGTTTAGTAAATGTTTATTTTTCACCATTTTATCACAAGCTGATAAAAGAAGACCATTGTTCATTTTTGCATGTGCACACACAGTGTGTACAGTCTATCACACAGTGTTACACAACACACAGTTCCTATAAGTGCCGAGTAAAATATTTGGTGTGATTGAATGCACCCTATAGTGACTGTGGATATGAATGTGTTTCAGGATTACGGGCTGGATGTGAAAACATTCAGGGAGCTGGTGAGCGACTGTCCTCAGCGTCTCCTGGAGTTAGCAGCCAGCTGCTGTATGGTAGGTAGACACAAGAGGACACATGGAGACACAAAAACAAGCTCATGTGTTGTTTAAAAAAAAGTGACATGTTAATCAAAATTCATAAGACTAAATGTGTGAGGAGTCCAACAGCTTCAGTGCTTGAGTCAGAGAACAGATGCTCTTGGTCAGATAACACTCCAGTTTGAATACTTAAGTATTCAAAAGTAATTGTTTATGTTAACCATTAATATGACATAAGTTCCAATTTACAAAATCTAAGGAGACAACAGATTGACTGTAGAATAAAAAACTTAAAGGACAAAATACAAAGGACCAAAGGAGCTGTGCTAATTTCATATTTAATTTTAGGAAGTGATGAAGGTGGATTGTGTTGAATACAACAAACATTTCAGATGAAACCAAACTTTCTGTGTTTCTCCAAGTCTCAAACACAGAGAAAAACACACAGATTTTTACAATGTTTGTTCTTTTAAATGCAGAGGAGTGAAGGTCACCAGTTTTCAAGGAAAATACTGTAGTACCCATAAGTCAATGTGTTTGGTTACTGTTTGGTTTCCCCCTAATGCTCGTGATTGGTGGTGTCTCTTGGACACGGTCTCTTCACCTGCAGCCTCTTACCAGTGATTGGTCAGATGTTGATTGTTGTCAATCCTTGACTTGATGCTCTTTGCCTGCTTCACATTGCGCGGTGGATAGATTGGACATTTTGTGCATATTGCTCAAAATGCAGCTCTATGCACAAATGTGAGGCGTGTGAAGCATGTTCTGTGGTTAGGTAAGGGGCAGTTTTGAATATTACGGTAGTCATAAGGTTTGTTACCTGATTAATTATTGGCAGACAAATCAAGAGGGATTAGTATCAAGAGAGATTCAGTAAACTAAAGGTACAGTGAGAGAGAGAGAAGTAATTATGTTTAATATAATTAATCTGCTGATTGCCACAGGAAGTGTTGTACAATAGATGAGATTTATGGTCTTCATGATGTAGCATATCAGATGTGACTCATCTGTGGCTCCTACTGAGCATGGGCCCTGCTTGCATTCACACTCGAGGGCCCTGTGGTGAACTTGTGATCTGTACAAGGTGCACCACTAAAGGAAAGTGACAGAGGAAGCCATGTGGTCACAGAGCTGTTGTCTTTTCTCCAATCCAAAGGTGGAGTCCTTCAGACGGCCGGCGTTCACAGAGCTGCTGGACGACCTGGGAGAAGTCGCTGAGACCCTGGAGCCACCACCGAAATCTGACCTGACCACAAGCTGAGTGCTTCACATGGAAACCTCCACCTATACTCAGTACAGAGACCAGAGGGTCTGGGGTTCTTCATCACCGTCTGGACAGGAAACAGGACTGAATATAAGCAAAGCGACACCTGAGCAGGTGTTCAGCCTCCTGGCATCACACACCTTCCACTGCTCAACACGTAAACCTGGTGGAACCTGGATTTCACTGAGGTGGTGCAGATATACAGTATTAGATGTGTTTCCAGTGAGCAGTGGAACATTTCCTGAACTCTTGTGGACATTACGCTTTGACACATTTATGTACATAGAAATAGCAGTTAGACTGTTCTCTTGACTTAAACGTTTCCTGTCTTCCTCCTGTCCTTCGTGAGTGGTTTGTGTGGTAACCAACGACACAGATCATCAGGTCTGTTGATGTATTCTCTGCCTCCTCTGTCTGCTTGCCCATCTCTTTTTTCATTCCGCAGGCCTGGTATCCTCTGCTTTCTACTCAGACTTTAACAAAGAATCCATCAGATGATGTGGCCATGGACGCAAGACTAAGAATATTATGGACTGAATAGCTGAACTTGAGTCACAAAGTCAAGCCAAATCATATCACGTCATATTTAATGTTAACATATCACAGTAAACACATTTGAGCTGAAAGCGTCCAACAGCTTCACAGGGACAAAGAAAAAATAATTTTTAAGCCGTTACACCTTCTATTTTTAGCATTTGCAACAGTGTGTGGCTGCTTCTGTTTTTACATCAGTGTGTGTGCGTGTCATCATGGCAACATGTGGTCACGGAGGAGCCGACTGTAGCAGGAGCTACCACAGAGCAGTGTGGCAGGTGTTTGGATGTCAGTGGACAGGTTTTCTCAGCACAGCAGCATCACAGTTGTGCAGGATGCAGTCACGAAGCGTTGCAGGTACGCGGCTGACAGTGTGTCTGTCCCATTAGACCTGAGGACTTATAACTCCTAGTAATATTTAATAATAACTGCTGAATTCTAAGGTTTCCTCAAATGAACCACAACTTTTTCAACAGTAAAATCACATAACGAGTCAGTTCTCATAACCAAATGCACAGTGTAATGTCCTCATGACTTTTTCCTTTGATGTCATTTTCTGTTGTTGTTTATGTGGGTATGTGTGGCTGAACATGTGAGTGTAAATATTGAAGCTTTTATTTTTGGCTTTCTTCTTTTATTCTTATGAATTCTGCTTCCTTTTGGGGGATTGGAAGTGTCCGAGATTCCTTTAAGTTTAAGTTTACCATTTTTGACAATTTTCTGGTTTGTGTTGTTGGTGATTTTTTTTTTTTTTTCTAGGCAGCTACAAACAAAATGAACTCAGAAAAACCACTTTTTCTGCTCTATTAACTTTGCTCTGCCTTTTTTAAATGGAAACATGTTAGCTAGTTTTCTTACTTCAGAGGTGCAGGTTTAGGTTTAAGACGTATGAAACCATGACAGTCTCTTGTGTACAGAAACAATATAGAGTTTGGTGACAGTTCATGAAGGATGAGAAGAGTTCTGAACAAGAGAAAGACAAAAAATAATCTATAATTTTATTTCTCATTTAGACCTTTATACAGACAGCTTTCTCTAAGTAAAGCTTCATTCAGACTCACTGTTTCAGTATGTGTTTCACTGTAGCTATTTTCATTTATTCTTCTTGAATAAAATCTGGAAAAGAAAGTTGCAGTCGCTGTTCATTACCATATATTTTATATTCTGACACAAATAATGAAGTCTGTTGATTGATGTCTATTCTAGTACAGTATGCAGCTCATGTAGACTGCACACTGGGCCCTGCAAAGACGATTTAGTAAATATTATAGTGTAACTGAGGTTACTGAGTCACGTCACTGTTGCCATGGCTGTATGCTTCCTGTAAGTCAAGTTAGTTTAAATCTATCCAGCACCAAACCATGGCTGCAGTTGTCTTTCATATGAAGCAGGACTACAGGACTACACTTTACATTTGCAAGCACTCGAGTTGTACGAAAGATAAAAAGAGGCAGAAACCTTGATCAACCTCATGCTATGTGTGTGTGTGTGTGCGTGTGTGTTGAGGGGGGTTGAGCAGGATAGCAGTAGCAGTGGGTGTTGATCAGGATAAAGGGGCAGGTGGCCTGAGGCAGAAAATAGCTGTAGAAAACAATATACAAACAATAAACAATCATGGCTGTGTGACGGGGGACAGCTACAGCCCACATACAGTGCCTATAAAGTCATCACAAGATCTTTACCTCTTGTCAGATTACACTAGAAGATAAAATGATCAATCTTAACTTCTTTAAGCTGTCTGTACTCAGTATAAACGTCCTCGTAACAGTGAAAATAACATTTTAAAACATAATGGACAATTAATCGAAATCGAAAATAATACCCAGTTCAGTTAAATCACCAGTCCTTTGAAAATATACCACTGTTAACTTGCTCAGGTACAACCAATCAACTTTCACATCAAACACCAGGCTGACTGACCCCCACCTGACATCCAATGTAGTCATTATGATTACGTCAGAATAAAAGCAGCTGTTTCTTGAGGATTCCACTACCAATAATACATGGCACTGCAAAGAACTCAACATGGTCGGAAACATGCTCTCAATAGACTTCCAGGATAAAGTTGTAAAGAGGCACAAGTCAGGCCAGAGTCTAATTAAGAAGTAGAAAGCACCTTGGCTATATCAGGCCGTCCATCCAAACTCTGAGCCATTTGACTCAACTTGAACAACTCTGCAAAGAAGAATGGATAAATATTCCCCAGTCCAGGTGCAATGCTAGATAAGACATGTCCAAAGAGACTGATAAATGGTAACTTGCACTTATATAGCACTTTTCTCGTCACTTGGACCACTCAGAGCACTTTACAATGTATGTCACGTTTACCCTTTCACACACACATTCATACACAGTGCTTGAAAGCTAACCATTCACACATCAAATGCCCAGTGAACACACTGGCGTCTTGCCCGAGGACACTTCGACACGCAGCCTGGAGGAGCCAGGAACTGAACGACTGACCTTCCAGTTAGTGAATGACCTGCTCTACCTCCTGAGCCACAGGAGGCTGATGGCTGTAATCAATGCAAAATGTAGATCTATGAAGTATTACTGTACATCAGAGGACTGATGACTTTCCCAACCCTGTTATTTTAGTTTTTAGTTTTATAATAATTTTCAGAACTGACATTGTTTTGTTTTGCTTTGTTTTTTATTCATTAGTTTGATGATGTAAGGATGCATTTGTAAATAAAGCTGGAAAATGGGCTTTGATTTCAGGCTGTATGAAAAATAATCGTTCTACTTCAAAGGGGGAACGATGATTCTCTGTAGGCACTGTACACACAGTGTGGAGGTGAGTCAGCAGGTTGCTGACAAAGACTCCTCATGGTGCATTCAGGAAACACTTCATTCCGAATCATTTTTATCAACACTGTCTGCCTTTCTGCAGATTTTATCTGTGGGAATTCACCAAAGTTTCATATTAAAAAACTATGTGGGGGATCATTGTGATCCACATTTGTTGCTTCATGCAGTTAGTGCAGAGGTGGGCAATTATTTTTACAGGGGACCATACATGAAACCCAGATCATTGTCTGAGGCCACACAAATTTTTGTCATTCTGCATCTTCATTTTACCATTAAGATCAAGTCTAGAAAACACACAGTGCACTCACTCCTATTCTTATTATTATATCCAAAATGACACCATTTTATTAAGAACAATTGTTACATTCATACACAAACATGTAATAAGAAGAATTATTATAATATATAAGAATAATAATCCCATCACCGCATTCATGTGTGACAGGAGGAAGCACAGTTGTGTAGTTTTTTCAAAATAAAAGCAAATTAAGATGATGTCATGTGGCTATAAAATAAGCCTCATCAGTATATTTGTCTGGTTTGTCTTTGATCTCACAGCCAGATGTTCAGTCCAGTTGGATGGGCCAGATCCGGCCTGCAGGCTTTAAAATACCCAGGTCTGAGTCAGTGACTCTGACACTGAGGTTTCTGGTTGTTCTCCTTTGACTCCAACAGTGTGGCAGGAGTAGGTTGTTACAGCTGCCTGTTTTGCCCAGTGAGTGATCCAGAAATGACATGAGTGCATCACAGCCAATAATAAACCATCTTAACTTTTATTTGCTCTTAATTCTTTCAAAGTAATGATCTAACAAACATCTGTTGCTTTCATGTGTGGTTGCTGGAACACTTAGTAGTCTGTGAAGAGCTGCTGGCCATGTTAATTGTGTCTTTGAAGCAAAGCTTTTTAGCATAATCAGTGTGGAAACATAAAGGAAGTATTTCTAATTAATGGACCAAAGCAAGACATCCCTTTGAGCTGTAACAGCTAGCTGTCCAGGCTTTCTCTCAAGACTGCCCGCCCCCCCCCCCACCACTACACACACATACACACTGTCATACACACACACATACACGCTGGCCTATGTTATGTAACTGTGGCACACAACCCATCAAAAGATCATGAAAGATTCAGTGGCTCCTTTCAGGGTTTTCAGGTCTGCCCCCCCCCAAACGACATCAGAATATAAAGAATAGACTTGATGAGGATGAATCATGCACACGCTGATCTGCTTTTGTGGGTGTGTGTCTCCGGTCTGACGAGGGTGATGATGGGCTGTATATAGCTCCCTGCCTGCATCAGATCAGACAGGGCAAGAAAACTATGACAATTAATGTGTCTTTGCTCTTCTCTTATGAAACAACAGATCATCCGCTCTGAAATGAAATCTGACTCCTCTGACATTATCTGGTGCAAAAAATATCACAAGTTTGTCAACAGCCAATGATCGACTACATTCCAAACTCGGTCAGTACAAGTAAAGTTCCACTGATCAGCCTTTAACATTGGGTCCATTTCTTGAACAGAGGCATGAATCCTGCTGTAGGATGTGAAGGTCTGTGTGAAAATGTTCTGAGCTCCTTAAAGCTTGTGAGGCTCTGAATCTGTGACCTGTGAAGAAACTGCACAGGAACAGTGAGGGGGTGAGATGATTTTCCAGTCTGTTGAATGCCTTCAGACAGCAGTGAGTCAGTGCAAAAATGTTCAGACTTAGAAAGAAAAAAATCTGGGAAATGGAGGTTTTTTTTTTTTTTTTTTTTTTTTTGCTATTTTGAATAAAAAGGTAAAAAATATTTTACAAAATCTTTTCAACTCACCAAGTCACATAAACTTTTTTCAACTCAACAAACTTGATGTTAGGAAATCTGATGCTATGCACACTGCTGTTTGTTTTAATAACACTGCTGTTGACACCTCCACCTGCAAGAAGAAGGGATTATGCATCCTACAGGTCTCTGACTCAGACTACTAAACAGTAGCATTTTGAGGTTGTGTGTGGTGTGACTATTAGAATGTGTACTCTTACTATTTATTTATTTATGAGGGTTGAGAAGGTGTCAGGCAAAATGCATTTCATTGCACTGACTGTACACTGTCCTTTTTATGTAGATGACAATTGAATTGAATTGAATTGAATTGAATTGAATTGAATTGAATTGAATTGAATTGAACTGAATTGAATTAAATTCTATTTTGGAACCAGATTTCAGTGCTTGGATGTCTGGATCTGAAGTTATCAGAGAAACAAGCTGAGCAGATATTAGACAGCTCAGCTCTCAGCTGCTGGAGACATCCTATCCTGTCCTGTCCTGTCCGGTAGCTGTGTTTCTGTCTGTGTCTCCTGAAGAGCAGACTGAGGTGTCACAGTGCTGGTTTTAGCTTTAGAACATGTCACCTGGAGAGACTGAGAAACTGTGCCACGAACTCACTGGTGGCAGTGTCATTGATCATGGGTTAGGTTTGAGCTAAACAGGAAGAGCAGCCTACGTCTCCCAGCAGCATATATATCAAGATTTACTTTTGTTACAAATATAACTGTTATAAAAACTGAAGAAACCTTTATCCTAACAGGTCAGACAAAGGCTACTGTAGTCTATAACGACATCGCTTCAGCAGAGACAAGACTGTACTGCACTGTAGATAGACACTACCCTGACTGTCCATAGGGTGGCGGTGTTTCCTCAACCATGACTCTACATCTGAATCCACCACTTGAACTGCTGTGGGTAGAAATGGACAGAAATGTAAACTCCTTTGTTTTGAAATGAAAGACTGGTCTTTCATCGGTCTCTCAACAGGGACTTGCCTCTTTGGTATCAACAGTGGATAAAGGTGGGCCAGTGATGAGGGGTAAGACATCATCACTGATAACATTATTTCTTTTCTTTACAATCTTTTTGTGTCCAGCACTTGCACTCAACAGTCTGGCTGGCAAATGGCCTGTATCTCCCTCATAGTCCATATCTTACCCATCACAGTCACTGAGGTCAGCATCCTTCTCATCATCGTCCCATCTCATCTTCTAACCTGAGGGATATCAAGGTCCAACATACACAGAATTTGAATGAAAGTTAAATTAAAAGAAAAAGCAGGGTAGAAAGTGAACTGCTACACTGTAAAAAAAAAAAAAAAAAAGAAGAAGAAAACTTTTGCACACCTTCAAAATGGACAGGTGCATGAATGAAGTGCCTCACACTGTCTTCACTTGCGATAAGGTAATTGATTTATTGGAAACAATGTTTCAGTCCTCTGACCTTCATCAGGTTATCTTACAGTATAAAGGAGAGAACATCTTAAATAGCTTGGTAGACCCACCTGGACCAATCAGAAAATACGACAAGATGACATTGTTCATTGAATAACATTCATTCTATCTTCTATTCTATCAGCACACTGAACACAGCTGAGTGACTGACGTTTGCTTTTGGTTATAAAAGAGTCTCATATTAATGTGGATGAATCTACATCAGCCACACTTGTTTATGTGTCCATTTTCTATAAATACATCGTTTTATCTTTGTAGTTATTTTGGTATTATTATTTAGTGTCGACTTGCCCAGCATTTCCTCGAAAAGACAGAGTGATTTACGGCATGCACCGACAGAGACCAGCAGAGCCAACTGACAGAAGAGTCAGGGTGAAAAACGCTACTAATAATAAAACCTGTCTGTGTAATTACCTCGTCGGTGGCCATCAAAGCTGGTTCGGTCTTCAAAATTCCCACGCTCACTCTGGCTAGCTTGCTCATATGCGACCAGTTTGCGACCGTGCGCACGGAGGGTCATGGGAAATGTAGTGTGAAAACACTTCCACTTTCCAAAACTCCTCGTAGTCACTTTAAAGATAATCCAAAAATCTTTGTCTTATCTTGATATCAACCACCTTAAGTGACCTTACATTACAATTTACGCCAAACATGTCACACTGCACTTATATGATCAGGGTGTTTTATTTTTTCATGGCATGACCTACACGTTGTTAGCAGTTTTGCAGCTCAGTGTGAGCTGCTCCACCTTGACAGTGTCTGACTCTTAGCTAAAAACTCCAAACATGGTGCTCACTGCATGTCAGTTTTTGGCAAGCATACACTGACCCATTTGTCACTGCTTTATTTATTGATGGCATGATACTGTACAGTAAAGAACACTGGACAGTGGATGTTATGTGTGCTGTGTCCTGCAGGCAGCAGAGGAGAGGAGAGTTTCTGTCCAGTCCTGAGGTTTGGACCTACACACTGATCCACACTCCTCTCGTGTGTGTGTGTGTGTGTGTGTCTATCAGTGAGCTACTTGTAACTACAACTGTACAGCAAGTGTTTTATTGTGTTGGACCATGCTGCTGTTTATGCATGCAAATTCATTGTCAGATATAAAATCACTGCATATAATAAAAGAATGAAAGCGGTAAACAAAACAATGTATCACATACCACAAATCATTATCAAATTCCTGAATCCTTTAAAATTTGAAGTGAGAAATCCATAAGATTTTGCTTTGACTTGAGATTTCAGTTTGTTCACTTACTAGATTAAAATTAATGTGTGTGTGTGTGCGTGTGTGTGTGTGTGTGTGTATTCACTCAGCTCTGTGCAGATTTAAGCCTCATGACATCTGACCAAGGTATAACCAGTGAGAAGAAGCTCTTGTCTCAGTCTGATTTAGATATTTTAAGTGGATAAAGTTTGCAAAGCAAATATCTGTGTGTATGTGTGTGTGTGTGTGTGCGTGCGCGTGTGTGTGCGTGTGTGTGGCGTGTGTGTGCGTGTGTGTGTGTTTGTGTGTGTGTGTGTGTGTGTGTGGGGGGGGGTATGCACTGCCTCCTAGACATAGATTTAAATATGATGAGCCCACACCTGGTGAGATAATGAGTTTCTGGACTTGTGGCTGAGACTATAAAGATTAATATTCCTCCTGTGACACAGGGCTCATAAAACAAAGCTATAAAAAAACAGTTATTCAACAGTGTGAAGACTAGATGAGGGTCTCTGTGGGAATGTTTGTGAGCATATGTCTGGGAGGATATGTGCGTTTGAGTGACCTGAGAAAATGTGTGGCTGTTGTGTGAGTGTGGGGTAAGGGGCTATGCATTATGTCAATGTTGGATCAGATTGGATAAGATTTTGTGTATGTGTGTGTCATGCGAGTGTGGAATTGGAGGTAGATTGCCATATAAAAGCCACTGTTGAGGTTTTTTATGAGTCTGGGTGGTGTGGGATGTTATCAGCGCAGTAATCACTGCACGCCTGAAAGAATGTCTTCCACTTTAATGTTGTCTCCTGAATGGAGATGACGACAGGAGAGAGGAGGGGAGGAGAAGATGAGATGATTTCAGTCCAGGAGGAGGGAGGTATGTTTTGCATCAACCTTCATCTTCCACCTCAAAAACCCACACCACACTCCCTTCCAGAAAGTTGACACACTTAGATAGCTTACTACTTACAAAGTTAAGACAGAGGGCTACATACTTTTGAATCACATAACACAAAGCTATGGGCTATATACATGTTTGATTAGAAAGGTGATAATGTTGCATTGAGGTCTTGACCATCTATTCTTATCATGCATCCCAGTCTCCTGTCACTTGTGACACTATGCTGACCAATTCATCAAACCTGACTATAAATTATTTGGGCTAAAATAATTAAAATCAGTCCACACAAAACTACATCAAAGTGGGCTGGGGCCACTACTGGGGGGAGAGAATACTGGAAAGTGCCCAGGAACACACACACACACAGGTGACCCGATAAAGATTGTAGCTTCAAAGGTGTCTGTAACAGTGGGGCATCGCAATTACAGTCAATGATAAATCCTTTGCTTTGATGTCACATTACTATCTCTGTAATCTGCCAGCACCTTTGTTCTTTTTTTATTTTTATTTTTATTTTTTTTTATAGAATCTGGAAATGGCTTCATTAGTCATGTCATTATACCTGAGGGAGCAGACAGGGAGCAGAGACCTTGCCATGATATTATGGAGAAAGCCAAATGCATCAGACAAGTCTGGGGACAGAGTGCAGTAAAACATTGTTAATAGCACATCAAACAAATTCAGATAATATGACTTCTGACATACAGTTTATTGCAGGTAAAGATACCCCAAAGGTAAATGGATCATCAGTTCTTTCCACCTAATATAATAGAAAACATGAAGGTAATTAATACAACTCTGTTGGAGTTGGAGGACCAGCTAGCAGCTCATTGTAGCCCCCAATCTGCCCTGAAGATGAAGCAGTCTTTAGCTGCTATAGCTTCTTTAAAGTAACACCCAAATTAAGTGGATTCAACTTATATCCTCTCATGAAGTTATTGTATAAATCAGGCATGTCCAAACTATTCCAACATGGCCCGAGTGGCTGCAGGTTTTCTTTCCAACCGAGCAGCAGCACCCCAGACTTGACTCATTTAATCAACTGATCTCAGTCTTCAGACAGCTGATTGGTCAAACTGTGTGCTCTTGATTGGTTGGAACAAAAACCTGCAGCCACACGGCCCTTGGTGGAATAGGTTTGGACATGCCTGTTTTAAATGAATAGTTCACTAATTGCAAATTAATGCAACCAAAAAATGAAAGTTTTCACTTTCCCACTTGTGATATTATGCAAATACTACACTTCTCTTAATATTGTAGTAACTGCACTGTTCACTTAAAGGTGTGGATACATGTATTTACCACTGAATGTAGTAACTAATTATTTAGTCATTTACCAAGTGAATACTCATAGTATTTGTTAATGTTCACACACACATCACATCATTTGTATTATACCACATTTGTATTTAATTTTATTCCACTTATTCCACAGGGATACGCATTTGAAAGAGACCTAACACAGATTATGGTCTACATACACACTTAAATGACTTAAATGACAAGTCTTGAAAAGACAAGCAGGAAACAATCAAAACATGACATGATTCTAAGTAGCATCATAGACAGAAGCTCAAGAGAGCAAAACCTTTAGTTCAACTTCAACTCTGTGATCTGTTTTTAACTTTGCTGCAAGGTGTGTTTTTATCAGAATTAAAGATTTCAATACTGTGTTTGGTCAAACCATAGAATGATTATTTAAAATGATTCATTGCAATAACATATAAATCCACTGAGCTGTGGTGGCAGCAGGGTCAGCAGATGGTTCCAGATGTCATCACACAATCATCATACAATCATCATATACAAGGTGCCTTGGCCACTCTTTATGAACCCTGTTCCATATTGCAGTTGGATGTTCATTTTCAATGTGGGCAAAATATCGAGCTAATTGATTTGTTTACCCTTTGTTAGTACTATATGACAATAAACAAATGTTACACTATTGGATTTGATATTATCATATTTAATTTGCTAGCACCAAATATAGATCAGATCTACATCAGATCGGTTACAGTATAACTCTGTACTTACATTTAAAGAACTGCAGAAACTACACAGTATTTTATTGGCCTCTTGTTCCTGCAAAGAAATGACATTGAAATGGTAGGTTGTATTTTAACTAATAAATTATTAACACAATTTTAAAAAATGACAATGAGGCAAACTTAAGAGTACCAAATTCTACAAATTCACATATCAACAGACACGTGGAGCCATTGATCGATGGACAGTCTGGAAATGTCAGACCCCAGGCATGGAAAAAACAGGCCAGAAGGATGCAGCGGGATCTGGCATGGCATCACAACAGCTCCCTGCAGATTCACAACATATGGCCTGAATAGTTCAGACAGATGAGGTATCTGTGAAATAGTGCATGAAGGTGTGTTGTGGGAGACGGCGTTACAGATCAATATTTGGAGATAAGAAAGTGGTTTATATCATTAACTGAGTGTGTGCAGAGAAAGAACTTGTGGTCACTGGCTGTTTTATTTTATTCCCTGACCATTTAACAGAGAGCAGTTGTTCTCTAACAGAGGGTTTGCATAGTTTTTAGGTCAAAGTCAAGAGTCGGTCTGTGTGTGTGAGTGTGCTTTGTGTGTGTGTGTGTGTGTGTGTGTGTGTGTTTGTGTAAAATGGGCCAGGAGAAGATTTTGGTTCACGAAGGGAATTGGGCAATGCGATCTAATATCAGAGCATGAAGTACAAACAGATCTTGGAGGATGGATATTTGATGAAACTGAGCCGTTTCACAGGCCAGTAGTGTGTGCATTTTTGTGTATCCACTGGACTGGCAACCCCCCCATGTCCATTCATAGCCTGGAGAAATGCACCTAAAATATGATACTTAGGTCTGTACACACAAGAGGTCTGGTTCCCCGCCCCCAAAACCATTTACATTTGATGCTGAAGAACGCCACAACTTCACTTTGATGAAATATCCTGAATTAGTGACTTCTGACATGAAAATAACAAAACACTAGACATGAAACGCACTCATTCTCATTCAAATCACACCTATTTTGACAACTAATAAATAATAATAACAAATCAGCCAAAAATCGCCATCCAATTAATCTACTGTTTATTTATGGTGCTAAGCCAACATTTCTAAATGTACTGCTGCTGACCTGAGATTTCTTGTTTGTAAAGCTCTGGGGACATCACACTTTTGCTGGAACATCAGCTGTGGAGTATGTATTAAAGGGATCATATTGCTTCTGACACCTTTGCAAATTACCATACTTTTTACCCTAAAACACCTTAAACAGCAGAGCACATCTCCTCGAAATGATGAGATATGTCAGCTTTACATCCAACTGTAGCACAATTATTAGCAGTTAGAGTTATGTAATGTAGTTTGATGTGCAGTACTGTGGCGATAGTGTGATCATTATATTTTGCATCAAGACAAACAGATGATGGAAATATGACATTCTGTTTTATGTGTCAGTGTGAAGAGGCTCATCTCTTCTGGAAGCTTAAATGACAAAAAAGTTACATGATGAATCCTAATTTTATTGACATGTCATCTGTGGCATCATCAGTGCACAAACTCAATTTGTCAGTTACAACAGGCAGATGGAAACATACTTAAACACATGTGCTGCACTGATTATTGAGTGGTCAATTTGTCACACTGAATTGGAAAAGTGTATTTTATTATTATAATAAGGACATCTCATTAGAAACAAACTTGTAAAACATTGTTCATGTTGCCTCCTACAGTACTTGCTATAGGCTGTAAACTATGGTTGAAGCTTTTGTTCAGCCTGGCTTGTTACTTAGCTGGTTACTAACCATCAGTGTGAACCACTACTGTAAAATGGCCACATGTTGTGAAGACATAGTAAATGCATCATTCCCTTGCAGGCAGTGAACACAATTCCCATAATTGCTAAATCCCTGTTTAGACATGGACAAGGTCTTCGGGTGGACAGGTGAAAGAGCAGAGAGCATTAAGATAAGAATCAGAATCAGAATCAGAATGAATTATACCCTGCAATCTGCTCCTGTCATTGGCAGAGGCTGCAACGAACCATGTGGTGATGGAGGAGGTGAGGATGGATAGGTATGTTGAAGTTCTTCAGCTGTTGGAGGTTGTACATCCTCTGGTCAGAGGAGGAAACATCAGAGAGACTCAGTCAGATCCAGACTTAGATGAGGAGTCTGTTAAGACCAGAAATAGAGGCCAGTAGACAGATCAGGACAGCTAGCATAGTTAGCATCTAGCTTTTATTTGCTTCTGTTGCCTGTTACTGTAACTTGTAACATAGCATTTAAGTTCAGGGCTTGAACATGGGGGAGTTTTCCTGCTCTCATGGTGCCTGCCTAGGTTCTCAGGTGCAGTGGTACTTCCAATATGAACATCAGGTTAGTTGGTGTTTCTGAAGTGCCCATAGGTGAGGGTGACTTGCAGTTTGTATGCAAGACCAGTGACAGACTGAGAGTTAATGAATGAGAGCGTGCATAAATGAACTATAAAAGTGATGTCCTGACAATATGCAGGTGGAGAGTTATTGGTGTTGAGGCTTTCAGCTGTCCAGTAATTGGATTGATGGCTTTGGTGCCCCGGATACCTGAAGTATTCATTGTCTCCCTGCAGATGACTCACCTTTAAAATGCTGAGAGAGCTGGAAAACACCGAGTGTGAGGGCATCCCATCAAAGGACTGTTGGAAGGAGATATCTATAAAGCATAGGGCAATGTAAAGGAGGGAGGGGAAGCCAAAGAGAGAGAGTCTAGCCATTCCTGGAGGTTGGACAATATAGATGGTACCCCTCACCTTCCTATTCCCATCCTGCCAAGTTTCGATTCCATCAGTTCAAGTTGATCAGCTGTTCTCAAGAAAACTGGAGGACAGGCAGAAAGACAAAGAGATTTCAACATTTATTAGTAGGATTGGAGTGCACACAGTGACAGACGATTTAGTGGTATGCCAACAGTGGATGACTGGAGATAGGCCTGGCAGGGGAGCACTGGACTATCATTGGGCTTCAGTGACAGGATCGTTTGTTTTCCACTGACCACTAGCCAAAGCTGGCTCAGTGCCGGTGTGAGGATTCCATCAAAGGAAAATTTCGACACACAGTGATGAAGTGGAGCCAAGTAGGATTTTAAAGTAGATGCAACCAGAAGAATTTTGTGGGGGTTGCACATACACAAATCCACAGAAATAACACACAATATCACTGACTTCAGATGTTAACAGACTACTGGAACACAGTGACAGTGAGTGATGTGGGGCCGTGGTTCAGAGTCTTTCATTAATTCTGGAGAAGACTCATGCCATGAAACTGCTAGTTTAACATGTATGACATCAAAATATCCTGCATGAAGTTAATTGTCAAGTGGACCCTCACTGTGTGCAAGGTTCCAGTGTTCAACGTGCAAAACTTCAAAAGACAACAGGATTCACTCATTGACCACACTTTTGCTCTCTTTTTTCTTTTCCTTTATCTTGGAAGTTTGATGCAGTGTTCAGTCAGTCGGCCAGGTGAAAAACCTTTAAACACAAATACAAACACCACTTTAAGGGCAAGGAAAGCAAGACAAGTGCATGCAGTCAAATACAGACAGGATTTCTTTGAAGAGTAGAGTTTGATGATCTAATGATTTTAACTACACAATAAATTAACATTTTAAAGATAAAAACTTTAAATCCATCACATTTTAATTGTATCTAACTCACATGACTTTAACCATTGGTATTGGCAGCTTTTAATCAGCTCATTAAAGTCACTGTACAGATGTGCTACAAACCTCAGTTACTTAAAGGAAAATGTGTGAAAGCTCACCGACCAACTGACCAACAAACAACACAACCAGTTATTTGGCCAAATTAAATTAGATAAGATAGTCTCTGTATAAGAGGCGTGTTATGAATAAGTTATAATTTGATGCTATATTTAAGCTATGATTTGATACTATATGCATTATTTAGTAATGTTTCAATTGACTGTGATTTGACATCATGTATGCACTGTTCTGTTACAAATAGATGATCTGACACTGTGTGCTCTGTCCTGTGCTTGAACGCACATAACCTGATGAGTGTCCCTACGACACCAGATAGCGGTGACTCTCACCTGATAAGCAAGTACAAGATGTAACTGTAGTGTCTTCTGTCTCTGTCAGCTAGGTCTGTTGCAATAGATACACGCCTGACTCACAGCAGATTCACACACATACTTAACACATATTCTGCACACACATCATAAACCAAGAGTGGACAGCATCATCTGACTCATCATACTCTATCATAAAGTCCAACCTCTGCATCGGCAGGACCGGCCCAAGAAGATACTGTGAACTATAAATGTGAATTGTTTTCTCAAAGCTGTGTTCGTTTTGGCTGAGATCTTGACTGAGCTCCGTCACTACGCACCCAGCGCTGCTGTACTTTACCTGTGACCTGAATAAATTCTTCATCTGGGAACTGAAGATTTCTCCAGTTTGTTCTTGGTCTTCCAATAAAAGAACCGACTCTTACAGGCGGTGAAATTGAAATAAAATGGAGAACACAAATTTGGACCAATGTGTCAGAAGATCTGATTGGCTCTGGAGAAATGGTGTCGAGCAGATAAAGAGAGCACAGAACAGGAAGAGTCGCTTTAAAAAAAAAAAAGAAGGTAAGTAATAAAATGTATTCTCTCATTAATCAGATTTGCTTTTTCAGTTCTCTCTCTTTATCTGTCTCTTCTTGTCTCTTTCTTAAATAACACTTAATACATATAACAACAACAACACCACATATAAATACAAAAAAAAAAAAAAAAAAAAAAAAAAAAAGATTAATGAATAATGAAGTGATTAATAACCCTTTTTCTCCCCTCAAATTTATACCCAGAATCCACCTGGCAGGTAAGTATCTCATTTGGTTGAATATTAGCGTTGTATTAATTTAGATCTAATATTAAGTGTTAAATGTATTTCTATTTCATTAAAATATCTCGTTTTGTTATTACTAATTATGTTGTATATTTATTCCTATTTTATTAGCTTTATTTAAACTCTATTTTGTTTCTTACCTGCAGGTGATGTGTCTTTCTTTTAATCAACAATTAAATAAATAAAATAATACACAAAATATAATAATGACAACAACAATATCAATGAAGCAGGTAACTTATCAATAATAATAAAAAAAAAAAAAACAAGAATCAACTTCTCTGACAGGCTCAAATGGGTTGGCTCGCCTCCTCAGTCCCATCTGCAATGTCCTTAAGACCAGCTGAGCTGAAGAAAAGATCTCGTTGATGAGTTATCAGGAGGTGATGAAGTTGACAAGGATGATGAAGATGATGAGGGTGAAGGGAGTGAGGATGAAGAGGACGATGACGAGGAGGACGACAATGAGGAGGAAAACACCAGCACAAAAGAACAAGCTCCTGGCCTTGTAAACACAAAGCCAGGAAAATGATTATTAACTATGTCATTCACATTCCAGAACATGTGCTTCAACTGGGAGCAGCAAAGTCTGGTAGCTCTGAGTTTTTACTCAATCTTTGCTTTATTTTGTTGTGTTTTTGTATGTTTTTGTCATATTTTGTCAGCTACTGATGGATACTTCTGTGGAGAGAGGAGATTCTTCAGGAGAGGAGCTTCTGTCATTGAAAATGGAGCAAGTCTGGAGGATGCCACCCTGTTCCAGCTGGATGAGGAGCTGCTTTCATGGTTGCTGTGCTGGTGGTGCAGAGGTTCAAGGCTTGGAGGTGGAGATGTACTGTGAGTCCTTTCTGCTGTCAGTCATCATGCAAAATATCAACTCTCTGCCCAACAAGAGTGATGAGGAGCTGGAGATATAGGTGAAGACTCAGGAAGTAGACTTTTTTTCAAATTAAAGCTCCATGTGAAGGTCTCCATGAAGTTGTTGCTAGGATACAGACTAAACATCCTGAGGCACTTGACTTCAGTCATGTCTCCCTGATGGACTCACTGAGGATGTGGTGGAGAGATACACGCTGGTGGAGGCCATGCTGAACAACTCAGATCATCCTCTTCACAACACCTTGATGGACCAAGAAAAGAGCGGTGGTGGACGGCTCCTCTCTCTTCACTGCAGGACAGAGAAATATAGAAGATCCTTTGTACCTTCAGCCATCAGGCTTCTTCATTCTTCTGCAAATGGTTGAAGAGCTGACAGACAAATGAATTTCCCTTTGGGGATTAATAAAGTAATTCATATTCGTATTCGTATTCAGAATCTCTATAATGGATATTAAATTATAATTTGATTGTAAAATTACTTATGCTATTAATATTATAAATATTTCAATTCAATTACAAAAAACATTCTTCCTTAATATCTCTTTTTTTTATAATTAAAACATCACGAATCAACAAGACAGTTGCATATTATGTTTACTTTCAGCTACAAAATGTAGATTTAATCTTAACAGCTTAATTAATGATATCACGAATTTCCCAACATTGGTATGTCACTCAAACAGCTGATAACCAGCTGATCGGCCCCAAACAACAGAAAGCATAAAGAAGTTGCTAACTATAGCCGTTAGCACTTACACAAACGGCCATTAACGGTTTTAGCATTAGCCGTTGCTAGCGGCTTTTACCGCTGCTACCGGCTTTCTGACGGTGTCATTGACTTTATCAGTTAACGGAAGTTACTTGATGAGAAATGATTGTTTCACTAACCAAGATCTCTTTGATTTAAAACAGCAGGATTGTTACTGCTCCAGGAAGGTTCATCTTCTTTTCTGTCTGTTGGATGTTTCTGTTATTGTTCTGTCGGTCTGTCTCTGACTCTGTCTGTCTGGGTGTCTCTGACTCTGTCTGTCGGTCTGTCTCTGACTCTGTCTGTCGGTCTGTCTCTGACTCTGTCTGTCTGGGTGTCTCTCAGGGTGAAGCTGTGAGAGTGAGGGCACTTGGCTCTACACAGCCTTTTATATTAGGGGATCGTTGTTATGGTTACAGTAAAAAAAGAAAAAGAAAAAAGAAAAAAAAATTATATATATTTCTTAAATTGATTATTATTTATTAATTAAAATCATATAATGATAAATCATATACATAAATTATTATTATTATTTATTTAATCCTGTAATTAAATTGTATTTATTTCATGTCTCTGGTAACCGGGGGTTACACCAAGTTCTCAGTTCTCAGTCACTCAAGCGGTTTGTTTCCACTGCTGCTCTGCAGTGAGCAGGTGTGTCGGATCTGATGATCAGCAGATCACCCTCACCTGGTGCATTCAGGCTGTAAGGGGCGTGGCCAGCAGTTTACCTCAACATTTGTCAAACCATCTTCACCACACCAGTTATATCATTGCATGTATCAAACAGATCTGATGTGCACCCACTTCTGTAATGAGCAATGTGGTGGCTGTGGCTCCAACAATGTGACACAGTCACCTTTACCTTGGACACGCTGTAGCTGTGAAAGCCAATCTTGACACATTCATAGCCAAAGATATGCAGCAGATCTATAATCACACACAGACACACATGCTTACTTGCAGATAAACCCTTTGGGAAATGATGCACAGATGAGTTTTAAATGTATTGACCATGTATTTGATTTCTTCTCACACTAATGGATGCATGTTTTTATTGGTTATGCTCATGAGACTGAGGGAAAGACTATCAACTTTGCTAAATGTGCAGAAGATGACCAACAGTGACACCAAGAGAAGATATAGAATTGATTTTTTTTAATATTCAGCCAGAATCACAGACTACCCTGAACCTCAAAGCTGCAACAGATGGAATTCTGATCAGAGTTGTTATTAACTTACAAACAGCTTCTTGTTTATGCAGCTATGGAACAGCATTAGCATTCATTTCATGTCATGTTTCTGGCAACATGACAAGTCCAACATTCACTATCAGTCTGCCTCTGTTTTTCTGTTACCAACTCCAGAGGGAAATCACTAAATGACTCCTCAACTGCTAAATGTTTCAGCAATACCATCACCAGCCATGTGTCTGTCTGGAGGTGTCCAAAGCCTTTTCAGTGGAAACTGATGAGTCACGTGGAGATAACATGAGTGGTAATAGTGAGTAAAGAACAGTTAAGTTGCAGGATGTAAATCCAACCAACAAACAGCCTAAATGATCCTAATGAAGCTAACTGTTGTGACACGTCTGCTAGTCTGATTGTGATCAGAACTAGTACCAGTTTGCCAAATACGCACACTACATATGTTGTGTAGGGTCCTGTAAGATAATGGGGGCCCCTTCCCACATGCCAGTGTAAAAAACATAAGAGAACAAGTACATATTTAACCTGGTTTTCTCTCCTGTGCCAGATAGTTGGCATCTTTTGTTGGCTGCACATTCATGTGTGTTTGGGGTTCAGTCCTGAGCTGAGTGGAGCTGTGCATCAGTGAGATGACGTCTATGTGCTGAATTATTGGCAGCAGAGCAGCAGATCGGTCTGTTGATCTATTGCTTGGTCATGACTGTACGGTAACTGTTGCAGTGTATTATGGGATTTGTAGTGTGAGTAGTGTGAGTGGGTTAGGGTTAGGGGGGCGCACCATTAATAATAGAAATATGAAAATTTCTCATGGGCCACATATAATTGTATTGCAGGCCGAATCTGGTCCCTGGGCCCTGGGTTTAACATGTGTGATAATTTACAGGTGCTGTGCTTAGGTTTATTACTAGAGATGCTGGACCATCAACCAGAACAAGCCCAGATTCCAGTCAGCCAGTTCTTTTACATGTTTACACGAAATATTTATTGGCTCTTTACCATACAGACACCCACTTATTTTTATACTGATGAATAGGATGCTGCAGCCCAACAAGCAGACACACATTTACCAATACAGCATCCTCACAAATGGAGTTTTACTTGTTTTGCCATTTATTTGCGCATTTTTCATCATAGTTCTACATCATTCTGAAACACTGGCTTTAACGGATAATAGCAGTACAGTCAATTTTATTTATTTATTTATTTATTTTTAATAGCTGTAATCCAAAAGCTAAAAGAGCCTCTTCTCTCTAGCACATTTTTCTTGAGGGATGAGGGAGTGCTTTTGAAGACATCTTTCCTATCCATCACATCATCAGTGTGGTTGCATCGTGCTGAGTTACGGTGTGCTCAAGCAGCAATATCCGACACTGAGAAGATGAATTTCATTACATCTGGGACGAATGGAACTCTGGATGAATGGAACTCTGTGTCCTGAGCCCTTCAAATGGACAAAAGTTTGATTCACAGCAATACTGTCTACTCCTTACATCTAAAACTAAATGAAATGTACTGAAAGGATTTTCCTAAAAAAAACAAAATATAGACTTATACAAAAGAAATTCTGTTTAATCATCTCCTGTGGGCTTCTACTCGTGTGTGGTGATCATTGTATCTGCAGCAACTGCTTTTTTTGTCACTTCCAAATTGGATTCATTTTCAGTCTTGGAGGTTGATGCTTGGTTCTTCATAGACATGACAAATGTCACCAACATTCAACAGCTCTCTACGATTCAAATTGCTGACCTGTGGCATGAGTGCAGCGTAAATAACCTGCTCTTATACACAGAGATATGGAAGCTGAACACTTCAGAAGATGATGTGCTGTCCACTATGACAAACTAAGGCAGTGGAAATCTTCAGAATGGTCCCTACTTCAACAGATATGGAGGCATTTTTGTTTTGGAACCTGTTTTACAACTCTGCTACAGCTAGAACAAGAAAATTCATCCATCTGTCAACCAAAAACCAGCCAGATAACTTTTCTGCTTTACCTTCACTTCTGCTTCTCGTTGTGGATTTTATAGAACTGACAGATATCTGTTTCGTCAGTGCACAGACCAGTCTGAAAGTGGTAGTTTTGCAAGTGAGAGAGCTGATGAGATTCCTGATGAGGGAGAAGGTCAGCCTGAGGCCAATGACGCTCTTGCTGATGAGGTTTGCACCGATGCTGTAATGATGTCACAAGTTCAATGATGAAGCTCGTGCTGGAGCTAATATCAACCCATGATGATGATGATGATGTTGTAGGTGAGCAGCACAGGCAACATCACCAGGACAACGGTTTGGCAACATATGACTATTTTCTACTAAACAGACTGCACTGGTAATTCTTGGGCACAAGGCAGTGTTGCATATCATAACATAGTTAATGAATATGTGACTGATTAAAATAATAGATAAGTAAGATGGAAACGTGCTGACATGTTCACTTTCCTGGGAAATGTATTTCAACTAATAAACAAATACTCTAAACTGATTAGGAAGCAGCAATGAGGAGCACGAGACTGATGCTGCTGTGACTCAATATCCACCACTCACTCCATGACTTCTCTGTTCTCTCTCTCTCTCTTTCTCACACACAGGGTCAGGGAAGGTCAGAGCTGCAGTGAACTGTGCTGTACTTTACATCAGCCCTGGACACCAATCTGCAGCAGGGTGTCAAAACCCTC
Source organism: Caranx ignobilis (assembly GCA_021432705.1). Classification (NCBI taxonomy): domain Eukaryota; kingdom Metazoa; phylum Chordata; class Actinopteri; order Carangiformes; family Carangidae; genus Caranx; species Caranx ignobilis. The sequence goes on from MU270014.1 coordinate 30,596,435, forward strand.
CAATCAGGGTGAAAGCAGTTATCCTCACAGTTTCAATCAGAGAAATCTGGAGGCTCTTCATCACATTGGGATGACAACAACCACCTGCTGAACACAGTGTAGAACTGGAGGACTCCACAGACCTCCATATAAAATACTCAGCAATAAATTATAATTACAATACAACCCCACTGACCACTGACCCCTTGTTTCCTGGTCTGTGTGTGTAAGAGAAAGAGAGAGAGAGAGAGAGAGAGAGAGAGAGAGAGAGAGAGAGGAGAGAAAAGTCATGGAGTTGTAGGGGAGGAAATCTATCTATTATCTCCCCAACACGTATTCTGTCCTTCCGGTGTTTAGATGAGGTTTATCAAAGTAAAGTCATTAATTTATTCAATCTGACTCCATTTACTTAAAGATAACTTTACCATTAAATATTGGTGAGAATTAATAGTTAACCAGTAATTAAGAATATAAGCCTTTTAAGACTTCAATTCTGCTGTTAAGAGATCTGACATCAGTCTTAGTTCAGGGATGGCAGATATAGGTTAACAAACCACTCAGTGACCTTCTTAACATGGAAGAATAGCCCTGATGCCTGGGTTGAAGTATTCAGAGGTTTACGAACATGATAGTCAATCTTGTCAGTCCAACTCAGAGGTTAAGGGTGTGAATAGCACCCAGTGAAACTTACCATATAACTAAGGTCTTTGGGATACAGTATTTAACTAGTCGCTATCTCAGTTCAGGGATGGCAGATATAGACTTCAACTATTCAGTGACCTTCTTAACATAGAAGAACAGCCCTGACACCTGGGTTGAGATATTCAGAGGTTATAGAACATATGTAAATAATTACAGAACATGATACTCAATCTTTTCTATTCAACTCAGAGGTTAAGGGTGTGAGTGTTATAACTAAATACCTACGAGGTATCTGATAACAGATCCTTCACTACAAGAGTAAAATCTCATCAAGACAGTATTAGAAATGAATGGTTAACATTCCAGTTTATTGTGATGTACAGTAAGTGAACAAACTATAGCCAATAGCAACAATACTTGAGAAACAGATATTGCCACACACTCGACGTGTGTGAGCTCTGGTAGGCAGATCAACTCAAAGGTTGGGTCCTTGCTCTTTCCCTTAAATATCCAACCAGAACAAAGACACTTTTAAATCACATGTTAATAGGAATTTGCATAGAGACACCACTCACATCTGGAGACCTTTGATCATCAGGGTGTATGTCACAGGACAATAACTTCACACTGTGACCATCAGACATGTAACATTTCAAGGGGAAGTCAGGTAGATAGGAGGTGTTAGGAGACACTAATCAAAAGGCATAATACACAAAGTAGTTTCTTCCAGTCTGGGGAAACTTCCATTGTTTTAGGGATGAGAGTTCAGGGTGGTGTTGAACTGTCTTACAGAGTGAGTGGTGGATATTGACTCACAGCAGCATCAGTCTTGTGCTCCTCATTGCTGCTTCCTAATCAGTTTAAAGTATTTGTTTATTAGCTGAAAGGGGAAGTAAGCATGTCATTGTGTTGCCATCTTACTTATCTATTATTTTAATCAGTCACATTTTCATTCAAAATCTTCAAGGTTAATTAGGTTCTAATAATAATAATGATAACAATAATAATAAACTTTATTTGTATAGCACTTCTGTTTTTACAAAGTTACAAAGTGCTGTACAGATAAAATACACTGAGATTGGTGAGATTAGGTTAGTTCGGGCCTAAAATGTCAATTGACACTTTTAGTACATTATATGAATGTAATGTGAATGTGTTTTGAAGTTTTAACAGAATATAGTTCCATGGTATAATATACCAAAAAACATCTCAGTCTAGATTCATGTTTCCTAGTAATAGTATTAATAGAAAGTAAGTGACAACTGAACTGACCGAACAGGTTGTTAACATGAAGGGACTGGGACTGGCTTCAGTGCAAATCCCTGGATCATCTGGGGGGCAGAACATGCTAACCCTTCCTGCAGCTGGTCCACCCTCTGGGTACAGTGCTAATGTGCACTGAGCCCAGCCAGGGGAGCATACAGGGCCACAGAAGCTGAGTCCAGAGGGGAGATCAGGGAAGCAAGTGATTGGACACCTGGGACATCAAAACTGCTGCAGGAGTCCTAAAACCTATGATAGCATGTTTCCACCACAGTGTGTGTTTTTTGTTTGTTTTTTGTATATTTTTGAAGCTTTTTGCCTTTAATTGATAGGATAGATGCGAAAGACAGGGAATGGGGAGAGAGAGAGGGGGAATGACATGCAGCAAAGAGCCACCAGATGCGGGACTCAAACTGGGGCTGGCTGCAGTGGTGGGTTTTTAGAAGCCTGAAATGAGCTCTGTGTTCTTATTCCATGATTTAAATTGTGTTTTTAAACAGGTGGTTATTAACAAGTGTGTAGATGAGACCACAGAGATTGACAAGAACATTAAACATCACATGACTGAATCACCAGTTCACCTTTATATCCTTCTTACTGAAAAATCAAAGTGTTCATTTGTGAATCATTTCTTGCTGAATAAAACATGTAATCAATGTTTTGTTACTGAGTTCATTTGGCAATAAGACAAAATCCACTGTAAAACTCCCATTGACTTTAAAAGTTAGAATTAAAATGAATAGGTCCAGTTGCAGTTGTCTTGTGTGCATTCATCTTTCTATTTTATGTTTACAGCACATGTTGATACTGTGTGTGTGTGTGTGTGTGTGTGTGTGTATGTGTGTATCTATCTATCTATCTATCTATCTATCTATCTATCTATCTATCTATCTATCTATCTATCTATCTATCTGTTGGAGTGATGGACAGGTCTACAATCTGTGGGTGAGTTTACGTTGTTCTTGGCTTCACACTCCTGTAGCGTCTCCCTTGCGGCAGAAGTGTGAAGAGATGGTGCTGAGGCTGTGTCACCTGGGACAGATGCAGTGGAGCGAGCGTGGGGCATGGACTGCACTTCACAGATGATCCAGGGTTTGTCACTGGGATATAGGTCTCACAGTGTTTTGTGTGTGGGCATGTGCTGATGTAACCAGATACAGCTGGACTCCTTTAAGTCCAGAGTAGAGTCCCCTCTCAAAGCAGCAGCTTTAAACACAACCCATGTTTGACTCTCAAACCAGTCCCTCAGCACCAGTCCAGTTTCCTCACTCCACACTTTAGTAGTTTCTCTGATTGCCTGTATTCCCATCCTTCTTTCTATTTTTCTGTTATTTTTTTTCTCCCCATCCTCAGCAGATGCACTTTCCCCACATGTGCTGGCCAATGATAGGCCAGTTTGTTGGAGCATGGAGGGATTTGGGGGCTGCATATACTGTAGAAGAAAAAGAGCTTTTCCTGCTGCTGCTCTCCCTCTCTCCTCCTAACCCTCCTCTCCTCACAGACACACGGTCCTCACTAGCCCCTCAGTCTCTCTGGCTGCAGCTCATCCCCTGGTTGTTGAGCTCTTCTTTGTTCTTGCTCTGGTGTGGTCTGACTTCCTCCAACCTCTCTTCAGTTATTCATGACATGCTGGTTACTGTAAGGCTTCTAGGAGTTACAATGTCCTCGTATGAGTGCATGTGTTTGTGTGTGTGTGTGTGTACGCGCACATGGTGAGTTCATCATTTTATTCAATCATTTTATACACTCCAAGGATCTTTGTTTGGTGTGTACCTTCAACATGTTGAACTGTGTTAGTCACACACCAGATTAGCAATCACAACATGGCTTTTAATGAATCTTCCAACTGTAGCTAACAATGCACATCTGGGGCTTCTGCACATATGTTGCTGCCATCTGTTCAGTTTATGATGACATTTGGTAATCACAGCGGAGCAACAACATATATTAGCACCCAAGGACACGTTTATGATAAATCTCACTTACTCATTTCTGTTTGTCAGATGTTCTTGAGGAATTAGGACAAAAAAGAAAAGCATTAAGAAAATGATTTGTTATAGAGCATATATATTATTTGTAAAAAAAAAGAAAAAAAAAAAAAGAGAGAGATATAGATAGATACATGTCTCCTTTTCAAGTTCCACTTCTACAACACTGTTTCATATTTCACAGCTTGGGAAGAGTTCCTCCAAGGAGCTTAGAGGTTAAAAGGGTAAGACAGAATGAAGGTGAGACACAGAGACAAGTAACACAGTGGCCTAATCACAGTTGTTTTGGTCTGTGTCACTGAGACATGGGGTTACTTTTTGTGGAAGGTGTATATCAGATCAATGTCACAGTGCGTCTTTCTAACAAATGATGATGGCTAGAGAGAGGTACTGTTCCACAAAATTTATTGAAAAAACCTGAAATATTTTGGTCCATCTTTACTCCGATCACAGAGCCAGGTAGGAACCATAGGTAGGAATGTAGCACCACCGTGGTCCTGGTATGCCGTAAACTCCAGAGACTGAGCTCAAGCCCAGTCTGCCTGCTCCTTTCACCCACACATGAGTGCCCTGTGCTGTGCCACATGGCCAGCCAGCCTCCCCTCTTTACTTGGTACTGGTACCGGTACCGGCAACAGCAGTGGCCACAATGTCTGCGACTCCACTACAACAAACAGAGCACACCATAGTTTGACTGAAGCTTCACCAAGACTGACCAGAAGGGGTGCTCATCCGAGTGCTACAGTTGTGTTCACACTGACCCACCTGCACCACATTTGGGTCGGTATAGCTCTACACTGTGGGTACAGCAGGTTTCCTTTTTCTCATCTGCACTGTTAAATAGTCTGCTCAGCTGTGGCTTGTAAAAAAAACTCATGATAACTGTAAAACACATAGAAGTATGAATAATTGATTTAATATTTATTTCTTCGGTAAGTGACCTGGTATAGGAGGGAGAATGCCCTTCAAGGTCAGGACACCTGGAAGGGCATTTTTCCTTGACATAAAGAACATGGTGAACCATTTTAGGTAATAAACATCTGCATGTTGTAGCATTCACTAGTATCTTCATGGCTGGTGTGACATTCCTGTACAGTATTAATGACATCACACAGTCAATAAGAAGACAGTGACACGAGCTGTGTAGAACTAAGGTTTACTGGAAAAAAGTTTTAAAAACAATCATTTTTCTCACAGGTACCCACACTGTGCAATGCAATCACATTTCTTTGCTAGTAGTTCAGAAACAATAATTTGCCACATTGGATTCAAGTTCCATCTATAATGTTAATTCTAAGGAAGAACCCAAAAGCTCATCAAAGCTACCCAGATATATTTGTTACTCTTACTAGTATCAAAATCAACAGATACAGCATACAGTAATGGTAATTGCTATTATACCTTTTATAATAAACAAAATTTTCCTTATCAAGGCATTTTGATGATGAACATGTTTGTTCTTAGCCTAGCATCTCTCCTACACTCCCTAGCTATTTTAAACTCTAAGGCTCAGACTTAGAAGTTGATGCAAAGTGAAACAGACATTACATAAACGCATTATTTTCCACTCTTCCCAAACACAATCACAGCCTGACTGGCAGTGTCAGAGTAATGAAAGCAGCATCTATCTATCATCCTCATCAAACTCAATCACACTCCCAACCGAGCCCTGGCAATCTTCATGGAGACTGGCGAGCTTTAGGTGGGGGTCCGCATCTCAGCCGCAACACACAGTCTCATTTGGAAATGAACAGGAGGGGGGAGGTATTCAAAGACCAATCTGTTGATTTGTTTAATTACTGTATGTTCTCGTGAAATGGAAATAGATTCTACAGCGAACCTGCACAGAATCAGACTCTGTGTAGCTTGGTCAACACACTGTTGTAATGAATTTACAATAAGACCTATATATACTGGCTGAGATTTGGTTGTTATGTCATAGTCGCCAGCATCCACAAAAGACTGCCAAGTCTGTCCTCGTATGACTCTCTGCAGAGCCCGCTGTTTAACTCCTTCAGTGTTAGGAAAAACATGATGTCAGGTGAAGACTCCTGCTTCCTCCAGTGCCCCTATACAGGAAGAGCAAATTCTTATCTTAAATCTGCACTAAGCAATGGACTTTTATTAATTAAATAAAATTTAATATTATTTATATTGGAGCTCAGTGAAGACTTGAGAGAGTTTTTTCTAATGCTAATGGTTGATGAAGCGTTCAAAACCAAAAAGAAGGAGCCCACCCACGTATCTCTCCTTTGCCTTGAACAGGCTGTGTGTGGCAAAATGTACTGCAATTCAGAGTCCTAATTTCCCGTGCAGTTCTGCGGACGTGACGTCAGATGATGTTGAATGCGCGTTCTTGACAGCTTTCGACTTGGATATGGGAAGAAGACAAGCGGGGTAGTAATGGACTCTGCTACGACGACGAACGACCCACCACCACACAAAGTCCACTGAAAAGTCCCACAGAGAACAAAACCAAAGTTTTATCAGCGGCATCTCGTCAATCAAAACGCAATTACCCACAACAGCCATTGTGTCGGTATTGAGTCTTATTTCTTGATCCTGCCCCAAGTCCCTTTAAGTGTGTGTCTATTAAAAAGCTGTTTGAACTGGGTCCTCAGCTCTCAGTCTACAATCCTGGGCACAGATGTCAACTCTTACTTCCTGCAGCTGCTGAAGAATTTCTATCTACCAAAGACAAGTATTTCTACACCTCCATCACTGAATTCATCCTCTATAACTGTCTGGGGCTCTGCTGACAATGTCAAGGACAATTGCATTTGCTCAGATGATGAGTGGCTGTTGGTTGCAGCAGAAATAAATTTAAGATATGTACTTAATAAAGCACAATCCTACCTTTCAGAATGACTTCTCCACAGCAAATCCACAGACTGACTAATCTTTTGCCATATGTCTTCACCTTTACTTCTTCATGTTTGCTAGCTAATGCTAATTATACACTTAATGTGTTGCTATCCGTTTTCCACTGTTTGAGGTCCTAGTAGTGTTTTGTGAGTTTATTATCTGATCACAGCCTCAGGAAGACTCAGTTTAGCTTGATGGCAGATAATGGACCTACATTTTCTTTGTGATCTGAGAGCTCATTATAAATGCCTCAGGCACGTGTCAGCTTTGAGTATATCTCAACTTGCTATTAAACCCGGCAGCAGCAGCAGAATAAAATACACTAAAACACAGTTGAGCAGGTATGTAATTAGGCTCTGGGGTTTGGACTCTTATCTTTAACTCATAGCAGAGGAGAAAGCAGACGAGTCGTTTCGGAGTAGGATTAGTGCGAGACTGTTCTCCAGGAGCCAAGCAGCAGGCGGCCTGCATTCTGCTGTCACTCTTCCACATATTTATCACTTTGTATCTGTCCATCATCCAAAGCACTGTAAAGCAATAGTCATTAAAATTCAAAGGTATTACACGCTAATACAATACCCTGAACTATGTATTCTATTCTCCACATAAAAAGAAATTGAAGTAACCATTCAGAGATATACACATACATAATATATTGCTACGGAAGATTTGGAGAGCAGGTGATGTTTAAACAAGTACATATCAACATGAAGTAGAATCATCAATGTACAACTATTACAAAAGTCTGATTCTACCTTCAAGCAAAGCGATAAGTAAGCACTCCTGACATAGGCCTCCAGGTTCAACAGTCAGGATACAGTGTTTTAACACAAATGAACATTACATTAACTTTGAGGTTGGTATTAAGACTGTGAACACAGGAGACCATTAAGAAGTAGAAACCTACTGGTGTGTAAATACATCATACTGTACAACTCTGTGTGTGTGTGTGTGTGTATACACACACACACACACACAGAGTTGTTAAACTGTTAAACATATACACATTCACAGCGCTGTGAAAATGTGCAATATGCTGTATCCATCAGTACTCAGTAGTTTTCATTAACAGCAAACCTGCCACTAAAATGATACCAAGGGCAGTTTAAAACATAGAATAAATCAAACAGAGGATACAAGAGGATACAAACACAAAGCTGTGTTCCTAATATAATCTTGTAACAAATAAACACTTCAACACTTTTAACACTTAGTGTAAGTAATTAAAGGACCTAACTACTATTACAGATCTATGATGTTCTGGATGAAGTAATGGCACAAACATGGATCATATCAGTGAAGTATTAGTAAGTGTTAGTATTAGTGTTGTAAACCTCACACATACTAGTGTAACCAATGGTCTTAGCTGTTTATTGTTAAATAGTGAGTGATCTGGTGATTCTTTGCTACTGTGGTACAATATTGAGTTGCCAACAGTATGTACTGTACGTGTTATGACTGGGACACACTGTCTGCATCATGTTTGATGATTGCTTTGCTGACCTGCTGCAGCTTGCATACATCCATGCTGCACTGTTGCTGCTGCAACTCTGTTACTGCCACCAGACTGATATGTTTACAGTGAGTTTGCCTATGAAAATATAATTCTATTAATAACAGAGATTTGATTGTTAACTGTTATATTATCATCAGGTTTCTGCTATGATGATAAAGTATATGTGGCCTCCATGGTTTCTACATACAATTACTAAAATATCATATTTAGATACAGGCTAGACATAGAGACAGCAGTGAAAGGTGTTCACTTAATGTCACTGCATCTTGTTTTGTGTGATGTTAACATAACCATCAGCAGATCTTTTCACTGTTTTGTGTCATGAGTGAAATATTTGTAAGACACCAATGCTCTAGAGGATAAGTGGCAGTGTGTCTGCTTTAACCTGTTCTTGTGAAAACTCAGATATTCAGCAACCACCATGGACATGCAACACAGTCAGTGTGTCCAAGGCATGAGCATTTTGATGTGACATTTGTACCAGAGGGGGAAGAATGCAGAAACGCCATCAAGGCTAATGTCAAGCATACACCTGACCTTAGAGGAAAAATCCAATGCAAACACACAGGTGAAAACTTCCTCCTAGACAGAGGCAGTTCAGATAACTTACATTGATACATGGATATTTTAAATACAGATAAAACATTATATTGGCCCACCAACCAATACAAAGGGCAGAATCAGTGTTGCTCAGTAAAGTCAAGAATTGCTCATTTCAATTTCTCCATCTACACAAAAGGCTTCAGTCTTTTATATGACAAAACAGTGATGTTAAGACAGTTGATATTTAATAGTTGGATTAACCTATAATATCTTGTATTATCTCATTTTATGTTATAGATCCTCATTGGTAACCAGGTGATGCTGCAAATGCCTCCATGTTTGGGTCAACGCCAACATGAACTCACACATACACTGAGAGGTGCTCAACACAACATGTTCCAATGCAATGGACATGTCTTCCAGCTCAAATGACTTTCATGGATCAGGAATCAACAATAACATCAAAATGTACAGATAAGCAGTGAATGGACTTATTTACTCACACATACACACTTTTACGTATGCAGGAAAGCTGGGATATAAAGGCATGAGGCACATGTGGACATATGAAACAATGTGATATTATTCTCAAAGTCCATCCCTGAATCATCCCTCGACTTGAAACTTGACCCACATCCTAATCATGTTCTGAAGATATGAAAAAAGCGAGCAGTCATTACTTTCAGTGGATTCTGCTCATTCTTTCCTGTCTTTGTGAGGACACTGGGTCTGCAGAGGTTCAAGAGCACATACATAAAGTGAGTTTAATCAAATGATGAACCTGCATATTTGAGGGAGAATATATAACAAGAAGACATGGGCACCTCAGCACAAGCTTGAGATGGAGCAGTGTACATGCCACACATCCCCTCTGACAGCACACCTATTCATTAAAACACACAACTCTCTCCAAAAATTTTACTGTTAGTTTTAAGTAACTGTACGCTTCATTTTATTTTCTACCATTAGTGTGAGTATTTTGCAGCTATACAGTGCAATAGGGAATAAGCCCTTCTTCAACAAAAATAAAATTGCTTTTTATAAATACAAGCTTGGCCAATAATGCAATAGGCAAATACTGGCATTTGTTGTAAAATGGGTTATAAGTTTGATATAATGTACGACAGAGAGTAACTTAATGCCTATGTGGTGAAATATTAGTATTTTTCTAACCATAGTTTTATTTTTAGTACATAAAGATGAATTCATTTGTCATGATGAGGAGAACTCAACATGTGAAAAGAAGTGTAAAATATACAATGTCTTTTTAGCTTGGGCTTCAGACTTAGAGCGTGTTGCAAAGGTTGAAAGTTAGAGATTGAAAGACAATGGTATTTACCATACAGAGAGGGTCTGATAGAAAAAGACAATCTCCAATTGCATTATGGGAAAAGCAGGACCCAGTGCTTTTGGTGTTTGACCCACACTTGGGCTTTAAAAGTCTATATGTATTTCACCATCTGCTTTGACTTTGACCAGTCTCTTTTATTAAACCTCAATCACCTCAGTGATAATAAATATCAGTGTATTGATCAGAAAAACTGTATACACATCATTTAAACTGTAAAATTAAACATCTAAAATCTAAAATGTCAAAGGACATATGTCAGAGATGATTGTGGCATGGACTGTTTTGACAGAATGGCATTTATATTGAGATATTCACTAAAATGAATTAGCTAGCACTGTTTTAAAGAGTATATTAACATAAAAAACAACAATTTGGTGGTGAGGAGAAACACAAATAACAAAGTGTGGTATCATCTCTGCCACTCCATTGCTACTTTGAATGATTCAAGCTAAGTGTCTAAACAGAAATTCTCAATTACTCCCAAAAAATATGAGTAAATTGAGAACTGAAGTGAATAAATTATACAGTACAGTATGAACGTCATCAGTATGTATATGTGCCTATTTCATATAAAGACACTGCCAGTGGTGGTCAGCGTCTGGTGTCATAGTGTCCACCTGCAGCCTCAAAAAGCAGGTAGGATACAGACACGCTCAAAATACACAAGCACACTAAAAAGGATCAGCACCCATGAACCGACAGCTCAAGAAAGAATTGCAAGTGTCAGCTCAGCAGGGTCAAATGTAACACTGTAATGTTTCGAAACATGCATGAATATGTCTGTCTGTTTGGCTACAGTTGACCTGAAAGACTATGAAAGTGTAGAAAACCTCCACCCTTCACACACAAGCTGAGATATGACATCCCTGACGGTCGATGGCTCTGTGTGGAGTGTGTAGGCCTTGGATTCTGATCTACAGTATGTTGCCAACAGTAAATCTAAGTACAATTCTTAGTACCAAACAAGGGATTTAACCTGAGTTAATACAACAGTCTGTACAAAATACTATGCAGTCATTTCAGTTATTTTTCTAGAAAAAAAAAAGAAGCTGTGTTAGGTCAAGACATCTAAATTTTCATTAGACTAATTTAATGTCTAGATTTTCACACGATAGCACGGTGAGAGATGCTGGGATTCTCTAATGCTCCAGTAAGCACTTGTTTATTTACATATAGGCTCTAATTCCCTTGCAAACAACTTCCACACACGACAAAGAAAGCACTTCCATCCTCTAAGCCTCCACCAAGAGAGAACAGACAAGACAAAGAAAGGCAACAAACAGACAAACAAGCTCTGTCACCCTCTTAAACTCTTTCTGTTCTCTGCTGTCTCTCTCTCCTCTTAGATCTCTCAGATCTCTCTGAACTCAGGAATCTAACTCTAGTCAGTGTCTTCTGACACATTTAGGATAGGATGATGCGTCCCTTGCTCCTTTTTCCAGTCCCTCTCCTCTTTTCTCAGAGAGATAGGCAGAAAGTGAAAATGGATAAGGGGAGAAAAAGTACACCACTGGTTGAAACTACAGGGCCACCATGTTGCTTCAGAATGGGACAAATAGACCCAAACTGCACCACTGCTCCACTTCTGCCACAGAGCCGGTCCAGGCGCCTCTAAGGCGCCCTTCAACCAAATGCCCCGTCACCGTACAACAGTAGGCTCACACGTGAGATAACCGGCCGTCAAAGCCAAAGGAAGTTAGGAGACGTCACAAGAGGTCGTCGTAGTCCAGCAGCTTTGAGTGCTGACGGCTTTTCCACAGGCGAAACAGACGGAAGTCAAAGTACATCTCGATCATCTCTTTGCCTGCAGTGGAAGAGAAAAACAACAAAACAACGTTCATATAAGAGGGGATGTGAAGTTGCTCACTACAACAGATTCCCCCAACTTTACAGGCCTGTAAGAGTTTGATCCTCTTGATGGGAGTAACTGTCATAGAGCTAAATACTGAATGAGTGCATCACAAAAACACACAGCAGCCAAGTTGTCTGAGGGAAGGTAAGTGTCAGAGTGGGTGATCTGCCAAAAAAAAGTCATATGGTAATCATTTTGTGTAGACTCTCCATCCACAGTCTTAAAGGGACAGTTCAGTGTTTTTGAAGTGGGGTTGTGTGAGGTACAAATGGTCCCTCAGTATAATATCTGCAGCAGACAGCTCTCTGCTCTCCTCCACTTATCCATACCAGCTCATAGTGCTGGACAGAGATACAGGAGATAAACAGCTGTGGAAAGACCCAAACTAACGGCGTGTTTTCACAGTCTCATCTCAAAATAATACACCAATTGAAGTGTACATGTTATGTACAGTGCATCAACTGGTGGCAGGCTGTGTGGCACACTGTATCACTCTGACTTTTCCAAGCACCCCTAAGACTCTGATCCAAACAGCTGATAGGTGGAGTGATTGGCTACAGCACATTGCATTGCGGTTGGTTACTTCCAGATAATCTCCTCTTTTTATAGTTTACACTTAAACTGGTGTATTGTTTTGAGATGGAACCTCTTGTAGGCAGCAAAAACACACTGTTAGTTTGTTCACAGCTGTTTATCTCCTCCTGGGGAAAGCAGAGGCTGTCTACTGTGGATAGATGCTGAGGGGCCATTTGTAGCTCATACAACCCCTCAGGAGACAAACTTTTCTTAATTCACACCAACATGCACATGTGTAAGAACTCAAATAGGGAAAGACAAGTTTTTTTTATTCTTCGTTAACTGACTGATTCCATTTCCATGTTTTCCATATTTCATGTTGTAAATTGTTTTCTTGTCTGTATACAACATCTATTGCACGTCTGCCCATCCTGGGTGAGGGATCCCTCCTCTGTTGCTCACCCTGAGGTTTCTCCATTTTTCCCTGTTAAAGGGTTTTCTTGGGAGTTTTTCCTCAGTCGATGTGAGGTTCTAAGGGCAGAGGATGTTGTCATGATGCTGTGTAAAGCCCTTTGAGACAAACTGTTTGTAAAAAGGCTATACAAATAAAATTGCCTTGCCTTGCCTTGCCTTTTTAAGTATAAAAATTATAAATCACTTGTCACATCACTTTCATTGTGTTATGGGCAACCCCCCTTTTTTAGCACAAGATGCTTCATGCTAATGAATTCTAGTCTAATACTTTCTATGACCTAGAAAACAAATGCTATCATCTGCTCACAGCAATGTATGTGCACTTTACTCAAGAAATCAATATGCAAAAAGCAATCTGCGTGGAAAAAGACAACCTCATATTCAAAATGGTAAGAAAAAGCTGAGGGCAGAAAGACACTGTAAAAACATCTCAGCTCCTGGCTTTCATCAGATACGGAGGTTTAAGTGCTGAACTCTGCCCTGCAACAAGCTATTAAATTAATAGATGTTTCTATTATCTTTCACCACTGAGTCCAGTCATATAAATAAAATGCACATGCTGGATGTTTTCTCACAGCACTGCAGGTTGTACGGAGATAGAGATGAAGCAGAATGTACTGGGTCAATATAGGACAGGAAAGGCCATAGAGGCAATAATGACATTTTAATAAGGAAAATAATTAGCGTGGCATCAATAGATGTTGGAGAAATGACTGATGAGGGATGCACTGAGAGCTCAGCAGAGTTCTCACCTGTGTTTGCTCACACTCCCTAATGTGCTTTCTTCATTGCTGAGCAGCTTTACTGGCATTGATTAATGTCCTCTATTAATATTCAGTGGGTGTACTGGTGAGGCCGATTGCACTAAATCAATACAATACTGTACGCATGATTTCGTGTGTGCACGTGGTGCATACAGTTCAGACATGCATGGGAGAGGAAGAATAAACATGTTTTATCTGTGTGAAAACAGCAGTAAAGGAACAATACTGCATTTGTTTATTTGTAGCTGTATGCTGTGTGTGTGTGTTGTGCTCTCACCCTGTGCAGAGAGCTCTAGTGGGGACTTGAATTCCACTGAGGAGGGTCTCATCAGCCTCTTCAGAGTCTGAATAAGCTGCAGGGAAAAGGGAGGGACAAAGAGAGAGAGAGTTAGAGCAAGGGAATACTCTTTCAAATTTCATCAGGCATTGGAAAACAAAAAACAGACAAACCAGTGACAGAGTCTATCTGACTGGATAGAAAGAGCAGGAGGAGCTCCCGTAGCACTTTGATTCTGTTTGTGTAGCACCGCAACTGAGTGTGTGTGTAGCACCGCAGCTGAGCGTGTGTGAGAAGGTCAACATGCCACTCACACAGTAAGTGATCGCACATGAAGGGATGATTTGTCTCCATACAGACACATCTGTAGAGTGGTAAAGGTCTAACTCTACCACTCTTCATGTTGTTATTATGAACATGTCAAGGTACAGTGAGTAGGGTTGCTGTGCTACTGCCATTTATAAACAGACCTTGTTAATTGATACCAATGCCAATATCAACAGTGTTTGTCATGTGCATGATAATCATGCAGACAAGCTGTTTTTATTGACGTTTTTATTTTAAGCATGGATGTGGAAATGAAAAAATATTTTTAAAAAAAACTTTGCAAAAACTTTGCAGTACATCTGCAGAACCTCTAGGTGCCGTGGACCCCCTGTTGAAGACCTCTGCTCTGGATTGTAATTCATGACCCATCAGTACGTTTAGTAAAGATGGTAGTTATTTCCTTACTCCATATGAAGTAGTTTAGTTGATAATAAAGCTTGATTATCTAAGCCCCACCTACCCAGACTCACCATGCAAATTTACATGATGTGGTTTCTCTGTTCCTGGTTGGTTTCTGAGTGTTTACTTGAAACTATAAAACAACAACTATATATAAAAAAGGCAATAAGTGAATGAATATATCCATGTTCTTTAAATCAATTTCCCTGGGTTAGAGCAGAAAACTGGATGCCTCTGTCCATGTGCTGGGACAGAGACATGAAAATGTCTGTACAGATATGAAGGAGATTTCTCAGGATCAACTTTATGACTAAAAACATACCAATGACTCAAATGACAAAGAGACAGATGGTTAAGTCTCCTTGGCTGTGTTTAAACTACATGGTTCAAGTGACATGTTCTGATGGTTTTCCTCTCAAGTGGTCAGACAGATCGAATTTGTCACAAAAAGTACATCTGTCATCTAAACAGACAGATTGGATATTTCCAAGTTGTACGCCATCAATAATGCAATGATAGTATTGATAACCGATGTGGCAGTGATCACAGCTGCATACGCTCAGGCCTTAATAAGAGCTCTCTTCTTTCTCCTCTGCCTTAAGATGTGACCAATATTCTGTACACTGTAAAAATGCTTCTAAAAAGTCTGTCCATCAGCGTTGGAGTCCATGTTGTTTACCTGTGTAGTTCACCAGCTTATTTCCTCTTCACTGTCTGTGCATGCGAGTTATTTCATGCAAACAAAGCAGGTATAAATGCAGATATCAGATATGGGTCACTTCTATCAGACAGGCAATAAAAATCAGATACTGGGCATCAAGACCTGTAGTGTAAAGACAGCCTAATAGAGATGATGATGATGATGATGATGATGATGATGATGATGATGATGATGATGATGATGATGATGATGATGAATTGGTTGATATTTTGATACCAAATGTAGAGAGTGTATGAGCGCACTGGGCTGGTATACGTTCCTGTAGGTCACTGATTAGATCAAGAAGTGTAAGCAGCCTTTTCCAGGTTTCCAAAGCAACCTCTTTGCTTTCAACACAGAGCTACAAAGAATGTCATTCATCAAATGCCACACTACAGCAGAATGTGACTTTATGAGCAAGAGTGCATAGTGTAAATAAGAATGCAGCTGACATCCTTGGCCTGGCATCAGTCACAAGTTATTAAAGAGTTCACAGTAAGGGCACATAGACTTTATGTACTAAAGGACTTACTCTTCCTGTCCTCCCACTCTTCCACTATTACAGAGTTACACTGGAAACCAAATTTTCATCTGCCTGCAGCTGAGCTAATCTCACTCAGTGCCTGAGTTTCTTCTTTGTGGCTGTGACATAGACTATCTATTCTGTACTTATGGTCCTCATTTTGTCTGCAGTCAGGACCACAGCCCAGCAGCAACATACTGTATTATGTTTTATTAAGTCACTAAATCTATCACTCAGGGTTTCTCCTGTCCACATACTGTGTCTGTGAGGAGCAGTAGCTGAGGCAGCTGCATAATGAACGCAACATGACAGCATCAAACTGGACTGGGACATGATTGCAGTCGGTTTGGATTTCTGTTTGAGGATAAATGGAGGTTGGAGTCATGACCCACAAGAGAGTGAACAGGCATGGCTTGAATTACAGGAGGTACTGCAGGGGTCTGACCACCCTAATTAGGATATGGACCCCTCCAAAACGGAAAACAGCGATAATGAAATATTCATATCATTATTGTGTAATTGTATGTATAGTAATATAGTACTCCTCATGCCGGTTAAATCCAGTGTGATATAATTTTCAGACAACCCTAAGTTGGACCGTACCATATCTTAACCTCCGTCAGGGGAGACGGTTGACCTGAGGCAGCGCATGTCACTCACCACCAAGCAGAGCAATAGGGAAAGACTACGGTCTATAAGCAGGTATCTCCTTTGTTTCATCAGTGTGTTGTGCCTTGTAGCAAATAATGTAAGTAGCAGTCATTAAAGACTTTTTTTCCCGAATGGGTCATGCTAATGTAGCGCTACACTGTAATCTAGCTACACGTAAGTGTTAGAAAGTACAGCGGTAGGAAATACCATATTCATGTGTGTGTGTGTCACCAGCACAGAGGTAATGACCGTGAGTCACATGCTTTCATCATTCAGTGCACTACACCAAGTGTTAAAAGCCTGAATAAAGACAAATCCACTGTAGATTCTGACAAAGCCCAAAATATACAGTATGCTGGACACACAAACAACACAAACTTCACTGACTGTGTCAGTGACACAGACAAAAGAAGGAATTAGACAGGTGGGAAAGAGACGTTTTTTCATTCTAAATCTCATACTCTTTTCATGATGTCACCATAGAAATGACGTCTCTAAGAGAGGCTTGTATGACTCTTCATGTTAAACACTAGGCAATAAAATGTTAAAATGTGATCATGTAAGATTGTCATGATGTGACAAGGTTACCTGTGTGACTGTGGTTTTATTTGATCGTAACTATAACAAAGATGTCTTTAGAATATATCTTAGAGTTAGGATTACCTGCTACCACATCAGAGGATGGAGTGTGTAGTGGCCATCTTTGGTCTGTATTGTTCTTACTTCCTTCTTTTTTCAGCGACGTGAGACTGATTTACACATTCAGTCAGCTCAGTGGCAATACCAACGGCAAAACAACCGTGTTGCTCTGCTGCCCACTTGTTTATTCATTCAACATGACTTTTTTGCAATAAAATTCAACTTCCTGTTCCTTTGTTACAGATCTACAGAATTATTATATAAACAATCTCATCTTGCCCTACCACTATGTATTTGATTGTATCCAAGAGCACTGCTGGCTGTGTCCCATTTAACTGGTGACAGTCTACAAAAGCTGGATAAGATTAAAGAGGATTAATCAGAGCATCATCACCAGCTCTCATACACCTCAAAGGCACAAAACCCATGTCTCATGCTGGCTTTGAGATGCTGATAGAGCTTCTGTTGGCTCAAGGAGCCTTTGAAATGCCTAACTGACTGTGACATGCTCAGTGTTGAAACGTGGATTTGATAGATGGCAGCCCCTGAAATGGGACACAGCAGCACGTCTGTGCTCCTGAATCACCAGCCTCACTGAGCGCTCATACTGTTTCTTTTTTTGTTCTTGGTAAAGATATTTATGTCAGAAACACGCAGGATGAAAAAAATGAGGCATGTCCTTTGTATGTATCTGTGCATCTGAATGACTATCACACTTGATGATACTGCTATTGGCAAACACGCTTTCACTACCCCCTCCCCCTCCTCCTCCCTGTCCTGCTTCTCACTCCCTGGGGTCTGGTCCAGTGCCAGCTGGTGTGCCATCACACATGGAGCCTTGCAGCATTTGCAGGTTTCATCTCCACAATGCTGTGCTGTCTACCAGCACAAGGAGAGGGTCAGATTTATCTGTTTTTCTTTCTTTAGTGAAAATACATCATTTAGTTGATAATTTGGTGAGTTGATCTTTCAGTAAATACAGACTGTACATTCTACATGATGCCATTATGCTTTTATCAAGTTTGCTTCTTAAAACATTAAATAAAGGACAACTTCTGTCTGAGTCAGGAGATTGAGATGATGCTAAATCCAAAATGAAATTGTATTAATTTCCTTATTTGCTGCTGTAAATCACATGGTCTGAATCCTCATTCATACAGTACAAATAAAATAAACTGTGTAGGTTATCTGTAGAGACAAAGTTTGGTATATTTCCAAAGATTATATGACTATTCTGAACATTTTCAAAACAAGATGTTTGTTCTAAGATCCCAATTCTTCATATAATAATTATACTTTTCCTTCACTTCATCAAGATATTTTGGGAGATTTATTGATAAACTGTTTGATATGTTTCTTATCATTATAAGTGTTTTCATCCTCTTTACTAATAATATTGCAGTGAGTGTGGAGCAGCTGCTCTGCTGACATTAGTGTGGCACTGACCACAGAGGGGCAGTGAGCAGGACTGGAGCTCAGTGGAAAGGTGAAAGGTGACACAACCTGCCTGAGACTGTGTGTGTTGCTCATGCAGAAGCTCTGATGCTCAGCCTCGGCATTTCCCTTCACGGCGACAGGCCGTCAACAGAGCACGGCTTGTCAACAACACAAATGCTAATGCAAGGAGGCTTTTAGCTAATATTAATGTTTAACTACACCTGTCAGTCAGCTTTTCTTGGATGCTGTTTGTCAGCATCACCATTAGAACTCACTTCTGCACTGTACGCCTGAAGTGTGCACCAACAGAGAGCTCAGATGTAGTCAGAGGGAAGGTGGCTATAGTGTTCTCCTTACGCTAACCTTCTAATTGCATTAATCCACAATTTCTCCTCCTGTCCCCACAGGTCATCTTAGCTTCAGCTAGCCAGGAATTTGGCTCCATCCCAGGCCACACCCACAAAACATCAGGGGGCATATTCTGTCTGCTAACCTTGTTGGTTGATGTATTTACCAGACATGTTGTTTGTTGTACTGAATTTTACTATTGAGTTTTATTATTGCAATTATTAGGAGAAAGTATAGGCCACGTGTGTAAGGTGTAAGGTCTCTCATCTAAGATATACTGACATCATATGCCTGTGTTCTGACCACTCATCAGCTACAGATAACAATATGTGCAGGTGCATCTCAATAAATGAGAACATCAATTTCATTTATTTCAATAGTTCAATTCAATTAATGAAACTCATATAATATATAGATTCATTACACACAGACTGAAATTCTTCATGTCTTTATTTCTTTTAATACCAATGATTATTGCTTACATTTAATGAAATGTGAATGAGAATACAGTGAAAAGTTCACTATTGTAACCTAATGGTGTCACACTCTAATCAGCTGATTAACTCCAAACACCCACAAAGGTTTCCTGAGCCTTTAAATGGTTTCTTAGCTACACTAGTTCAGTAGCTACACTATCTTGGAGAAAACTGCTGACCTCCATCATATTCTACTTTACTGAGATGCACCTGTATATCTTTAGATGTCATTATTGATGCACATTGTCAAAGGCAAACAAAATGTAGAAAGAGTGCAGGCCAAAGTCACAAGGAAATGCTGATGGACTGTTCACAACTGGGAAGATACATGGCAGCCAGGGTTTTTCCACTAGTCAAACCAGAGTAAACATCAGTGTTGCTTTTGTGGAGACAACTGAGGGATTTGAAGGGCCTGAAAAGTGATGCTGAGGTTGCTCTCTTTCTGTTGGACAGGTAATTATATGCTTTGCTTCGGGGAGGATTTGTTATTTTTACGAAATGTGTAACTTTTGCTAACGTAGCTACTTTTGTAGCTTGTATTAGCCTAATGCTAATATTAGCTTCTCTGTGGGTTTAAAACGGGTCGGTGACGCTAGTATTGAATAGATTATAGTATGTATATATATATATATATATATAGTACTCCTCCTGCCGCTTCTCATTTTCGTGCGGTGCACGTTCCAGTTTGTGGGGTCGTGGCTTGGACGTACACACTGACGGGAGGGGGAGGAGGGGGGTGGAACTCAGAGGAGGTGCTATTTTCAAATCTTGCAAGCTCTCTTGCTAGTTCTCCAGGATTACCAACCCCAGCTTTAAGTAGGCAGAGTAATTAAGCCAATTGACAACTCTAGAAAGCAGCAAGAAAAGAAAGTTCTGTCATGTTTCTGACCGATGGAAGTATTGGCCTGTATTGTGCAGAGTGATTTTCCAGGGTGATAGCAGGGGCTGTGGGGAGTGATGCTGGGTGGTGTGGAGCATCATCTGAAGGTAGATCAGTCTGTCAGTCTATTAATAGTGGCTTTCCAGCTGAGCTTGCAGGAGCACACACAGGCAGCAGCAGGGTGAAGATTGTTAAATGCAGCGAATAAGCCCTTCCCCGTTCATACCCCTCCTCTATTACTTGGACGGACTCACTGTGGAGAAGATGCCAAATGTCACCGCGACTGTCACCGTGCACTGCAGCATCCCCAGGGATCGTTCTATCGTTCTATCTATCATCCTGTTGTTTCTTTAACATGAAGAACATACGCATGTAGTGTGTGTCTGTGTTTTTAGTTTGCTTTAAAGTTGTCCCTAGTAGAGAGTGGGAGCACAGCAAACTTATTTTATCACCTTAGCTGTTTCCACACTGTGGATTACACAACACAACATATGACAAAACATCCAAACAGCACATTTTTCATTCTGGCATCTAATGCAGTGTTTCTGGTGGAACATCCCACTCCTGTACTGCAGACAGATAACATATCCAACACTATGGACATTTGACGGAACAGAAAATTGCAACGCGAGTCCAGGGAGTCTCTTTTGATCACGTTCAAGCTTCACCACCGACTCTTTCCCAGATGTGTATTGTTTTGTGATAGGAGAAGTGCAGTTTGCACAATAAGTTGTATGCACAACATTTGTTTGTCACCAGAGTTTAAAAGTCAGTTGTAGAAACAACACTGAGATACAATGTTGATTTGATTTTCAGAATCACTGTGATTCAACCTTGATCCATGAGGTTGTCTGAACTGAACTGCTGGCTGGGACATTTAGCATAAATCAATCATTCTCTCCTGAACATTGTTCATGTCACACTGTGCAGGCTGTGATTAGAAGCAGCCAAGCAGCAGAACTCCTTCATCAGCCGCCTGATTTTAAGTCAACGTGAGGAAGGTCTGACTCTGCTGACCAGTTCAGCCCTGATGCTGCCATCCATCCATCCATCCATACGATACAATACGATGTGATACGATACGATGTGATACGATACGATGTGATACAATACGATGTGATACTATACGATGTGATACGATATGATGTGATATGATACAATGCGATATGATACGATACAGAATGATAGGATATGATACAACAAGATACGATACAATACGATGCGATATGGAATGATAGAATATGATACAATACATTTCTACTTTTCTTTTTAATATTCATCCAACATTTAGATTTTTTTCTGATTATGGCATATTTAAAAGTTGTGATAATATTTTTTATTTAAAGTTGCAGCACTTTGTCTTCTTAAACACCATAATCAGAGCAGATGTTTTAGCCTCATGGGTCATACATAATTTGCCACACTGTAGGGGCTCCAAGTCTCATCAGTGATGGTTAATTATGGTAATTATGAAAAAAAAAGAAAAAGAAGAAAATGAATCTGATTCTATATTGTCTCAGTAAATGTATCAACATTACACATGTTTTGTTGCTTTTCCCACCTTTGTGATTTGACTTTATTATTTTTGCTTTTCCTGCCTCTTGTACCCTGGGATGAATATTTCTAACTGAGACTTGTTTATGAAGAGGGCAGAAAAAGCTCTACATGAGTTTTGTGCTACTTAAGTCCAGAAGAGCAAGTGGTAGTGCAGGTCTAGATGGGACTGCAAGAGGAAATATGAATATTTTAGTGTGTTTGCATGTTGAAGTACATACACTGTATGTGAGTGTGTCTGCATATAGTAAGTCTCTTTTGCACTGGAAAGGTCATGGCAGGAGTAGTGTGGGGTTGTGTGTGTGTTTGTAGCTGTATGCATGTGTGTGCTAATGGGTGTAGATTAATTAAGTGGGTGTGAGGGAGTCTATTTTCCTGTCATTCAAAAGTGCTGTGTGTGTGTGTGTGTCCTCTTCATCACTGTCCCCCACCCCCCTGCCTGTGCTGTGTGGCAGCCTGACAGCAGGATCGGAGCTGCAGCCAGGCAGCAGAAGGTGCTGCTGAGGTCACACCTCACACACTTGCCTCAAAGATTCCTGAAAAAAAATCACTTTTCTTTGCAATATTGTATCTCTCACACGCACAGAACTTGCACATGCTCCGTCTGTCCCTCTGACCTCATTACATCCTGCATGACTGCACACCATGTCAAGAGACAAAGCCAACAGATTGTTTAAATGATTTATCTGCACCATGCTAACAGCAGCATATGGCTCTAAGCCTGTCAGTGCATAATCATGGTCACTAGTAACAACATGAAAACATTTGAAGTCAACTTTTCTAGCCTTATTGACTCTTTGTAGATAAAGACCATTACCTTTTCTCCATTTGCACTGCCCAGCACGTAGCAGCCCATGATGTGGATGAGGTTGGGCTCTGGGTTCAGCTTGCTCATCAGCCTGCTGAGTCGCCGCCAGAACCTGGTCACAGCAGTGAGGCAAGAGGAGGGAGTGGCAGAGGAAGTGACATCAGTGAGTTAATAAAATAATTAAGGACTAACCACAAAACACTGCGAGTCTCTGTACTGTATGCATTGTATAATATGCCACTAATGACCAGTAAGATGGCATTGGGCCTCATTCACAAACCATTGCTAAGAAGAAATGTCTTCTATAACCCACTTACATTCAAGAAGATTTTGACAGTGTTTTCTTATTTGGGATTTGTTCTTAGCTAAGAACAAAATCGACACACACTCAGGAGCACATTCACACACGTGAGAGCTGACAGTTGTGCAAAATAAGTGGCTATTGTGTTTTCATCTGCAGTTGTATAATATTATATGAATTCATTTAGAATAGTTTTCTTATCATTTATAATGTTTTTAATAATTATTTTACAAAGTATTGTGGACTCTGAAAAAAAACACTGTAGATATCACAGCTGAGAGTGTGGTCTCTGATAATGACCCTGATGTGCTGGTCCAGCTCTGATCAGTCTGGACCAGCCTGTCTCCTCCAGTGCTCTGCATCTCTCTTCTTTGTTTGGTAATACTTGAGATCAAACCATTCCTTCTTTACTTAATCAGTAGTGCGCTCTTCTCCAGATACAACGTTCAGTGAACGACTGACTGAATGCATCTTTTTTTTTTGAAACTTTGCATCCACTGTTGAAATATAACATCTGTTTTTTTGTTCACTTCCTGCAGCAGTACCTCCACTTCAGCACTCCTAAAGTTCTTTTTATGTTTGGCCATTTTAACTTTTCTTCTCAACTCACCTTCTCTGCTCAGTGTCTGTGGGTTCTGTGTGCACATGGCCCTGCAGTCTCATGCCCTTTTACAGGGATTGATAGGGCGTTACCTATGGTAACCCTGTGTTAATTGGTCCTGGCCTGGCACACACTCTGAACTTCTGAGGAGATGGGATTCATCAATTTAAGAACACAGCTGCAGACGATTCAGTGGTCTAAGAACACCTTCATGAATCTGACAGAGTTTTCTTTAAGAGTATTTAAGTGTATTGGTGAAAGAGGCCCATTGTTCCCTCACTGTAAACACCCTGTCAGCCCTGAACAGATACCTGCATGTTATTGGTTAAAGCTACAAATATGAATATAAGTCTTACTGGATCATGTCTTCTTCCTTCTCCACCTTTGCAAATGTTGCCACTTTGTTCTTCAGCAGATACAAATGTCCTGGACCTCCCTGTGGAAAGGTGTTTGTGTTATGACAGTTTAAAGAGTTTGTTTAAAAAGTCACCTCATTCCCTCAGATTCTGCAGAAGCGAATCCATTAGCCTCCAAACAAACTTATAGTAAAATATTTAGCTTCAGTTTCTGAGGAGAAACACCATTCTCCACTATTAGAACACAGAAACGTGATGAGCACAACAACTACTGTAAGTGCATGTTAGAATGACGTGGCTTATTAGACCCATTTCAATTCAGCGTGTATGAAAATGTGGCATGCTTAAATGTGATACTGGACATTGATTGTGTCTGCGATAGTTCACCCAGGCAATAGAAGATGTGTTACATTATTCAGCAGGACTGCAAATGAGAGCAGCATGCAGGTGGGAGACACTATCAACAAGTACAGAAGCTCTGGAAAAAAGAAAAAATGGAGCACTGTTGTAGCATACACTTAAGACCTGCAATACTCTAATTACATCTATCACTGTAGTGAGTGATGTAGAGAAGATGCATGTGTGTAAACCATCCTAAGTCTATCTGCACACTGGGAAATGTAGGCAGATTATTTAGAGGAAACCCACCTCACTAAACACAGGCCACTTTATACTGTTATGAAACTGAGGCCTGTGGTAATCTAAAGCTGCAACCAGCCAAAAATTGTCACAAAATACAAGACAGAACTTCAAACACACCAAACATATACATTTTATTTATATAACTTATTTCAATTTTTTCCACTACTAATAATGTACTACAGTATTTATACTCAGTGTGAAGTTAAAGTGAGTGCTGCAGTGAGTATGCACACTACATACAGTATGTAAACTTTGTGCGCGAGAAATACCCCTGATAGACAGACTATAGCAAGAATTTCTGAGCATGTGCTATGAGCAATCTGGACATATTGTACTGCCCCATGATGCATTGCAGCTCTTAAAAATACAATGGCGAGCTGCGAAGTGGAGGCTCGTAAATCCCTGCCAGTTGTCACTGTTGCTGCCAGTTGTTATGAAATGCGTTCTGGGATACTGGCTGAATGCTTCAGTCAGCTTGGTAATGGCATACTAATTGGTTCGTTTAGTCGACAGAATGCAGTATGCAGTATACACCCAGTGAGTGTGTTAGTAGGCGGTTCTGAACACAGCCCATGACACAATAATGATGCCACACTGTTTGTCACACTTGGCTCTGCTTTCACTCACCTGACAGAAAATGAGCATATTCCAGATTTTACAGCCTTTCCTGTAAGCACTCAACTTTTTCTCTATCTCATCTAGAGGGAGGGAGGGGGAGAGAGAGAGAGAGAGAGAGAGAGAGAGAGGGAGCAAAATAGAGGTGTCACTTTTCCAACTCAGCCATACCGGTGAGACACATAAACTGTCTGTCTCCTGAGACACACTCACACACACTCTCGTGAGAAGAGATAAACAATGAGTCATCCCTGCTCTCCAGCAAGCTCAAACATATTCCACCCTCGTCTTTTCCACATTTTCACTGAGAGAGTAATTTTCACTTGAGAATTTACGTTTAAAAAAAACCCCACACATGTCACACTCACCGAGGATGTCATCAAACGTGGCACGCTCATGGTCCTTAGAATGGAAAATGAAAGTCGAGTTAGTATCTAATAAAATGCCACCAAACAGAAATGGATTTAAACGGGTGCGACCTGCTCATTTCCAAGTAACTGATTCACAGTCATGAACAGAATCACATTTCATTTAGACATTAGTGCTGATTATCAGCCCTATTAGATGTTCAAGAGTGACTTACAACAACAAACCAGTACATTCAAATTTTTCCATTATCACTATCTTATCCCTTGGGTGGGTGGTGAGTAGAAAGAAAGGAACTGTTTTTTTTTATACATATCTTTTTTTTCCTCAAAAACCTTTTAAAAGATTAGAAATGCACAGAGTAGCTTTACCCCAATCTGAAACCTTGAGTGTTGACCTGATGGCATTACAGGATCACCACAGGTATCCTAAGTCGTTGTGAGAGGAAGATGTGTGTGAGTATCTATGCCGTATCCCACCGTTAACTGTCACCCACAGAAGCCTACAGTGACACTAATGTTCACCAGAGTGAGTGGGATTTATCATATGAGAAGTGTCAGTATCTGCAGCAGATTCTGTGCCAATAAACCTATTTAATGCTGAGATATTTCAGTAGATGAGTGAGAATTCAGAGCAGTGGGTGGTGCTGGATGGACAGCCACCATCAGCATGGTTCATCACCTCAACCACACTTCATGTTCATCCACCCACAACTTGCTGAGATGCAACCCCCTCTACCCTACACTAATGTTCCTGTTCCTCAGTGTCTGTGCATGAGCAGTGACAGACAGAACAGTATGTCAGTCTAACAATTACTAAATACTCAGGTCACTCTGATGATTTCAGCTTCAGTCAGACTTTGGACAGGCTTATTTCCATCCATCCTAAAGCCTTTCAATATACAGTGAGTTGATATGAAACTAAAAATAGTCCAAAAGTCTGAGACCTTCCCACACAGGCAAGATAGATGTATTTAAACTTAATGAGAATTTAATTAGAAAACATATTTCAGCAGAGTCTTTGTGTGTATGTTATGTATGTTTTAGTAAAATAGTGTCAATAAATTCAATTCTTTAGTGTTAATACACAATAATTTATAATATGATCAAAACCAGTATAATATATAGAGTACATGATTCATCATATAACTATTTTAATATAATTGTTAGGGTCATGTAACTTCCTGTATCACAGGAATGTGATTGATTTCAGGGAACACACAAATGGGTTGTCTGTAAAGTCAGGACTGGTGAAGCTCAAAGAGTTTTTGGTTGTGTTCAGAGCAATAAGTGGAAGACATATAAGCAGAGAATAGGGAGTTATATAAAAACATGTTGTAATGAATACGATTTTTTAAATGGATTTTTGAATGTTTGTTTTTCTTTTGGCTGCCATGTAAACCAGTTTCATTATATTGGCAATTCATCTGATGTACACTAGTTATTTGTTTTAAGGAAGGAGCAGGTTTTATAAGTTCTCTTCACCCTGCTCCTTTACAGTCACAGAAATGAAATGGAAGAAAATGAAATATTAAAACTTCTGCTTTGTGTTTATTTGCATATACTGAATGGATGAATACAGAATTACAGCACACAGTGCCATAAAGCTAAATAGAACGGTGGTGTAAAGCTGGTGATGGCTGATACTCACATAAAGAATGGGGATGATGGAAGGGTCATCCCTGCGTATGATGTTGGGAACATACTCAGCCTTTGGAACCTTGGAGGATATCAGCTGTGAAGAACAGGAAACAGGCACAGAAATCACAAACACAAAAAGAAGAGCTTGATGAAAATATGTTGCGTGACTTCACACACTTTGTGATTTTGACTGCCAGGACCCTCACCATGATTTTCGGTGGGATGAAGTCGTCCCCCTCGCAGGCCGCTCTCTCCAGCTCCCTCTCCTCCTCCCACTCAGCATCCTCATCCTCATCTAAAGTCCCTGACGAGGTTGGAAGCTCACCACCTGGCTCGCACACACATGCAGGCGCACACAGGAACAAAGGGCGAGATGAAAGGATAACACACAAATGTGATTAGAGGAGGTGCTCCATTTAAAAGTGCTGCACCTGTTATTTTATTTTTCCAGCGGAGAGTGGATGAGAGGAGCAGTTAAAATCTGAAAAACACAATGACACCCTGCTGATGAACTCAGCCAGATGCACGCAGCTATGACACAAAGCTGCAGGCAGAGGGACAGCAGGTTGAAGGATGTGGACGGCCGTGTGGATGGATGGAGACAGCCATGTACAAGTACAAAGAGGAGGCGAAACACATACACAGGCTGAGTGGAGGGACAGGCCACGCACACTGTACACAGATACACATTAGTCACTCAGTGGTTATAATAGATCATGTGTGTCTGTTTCTGTGCAAGGGCACTCACATGTTGTAGCATGAGGTGAGATACAGCTTTCTGTGTGGGTAAGCAAAAGTGCATTATATGTCTGTAGGGTAACTGTGTGTGCGCGCTATGTAGCATAAGAGTGTGTCTGTTTGTTCATTTGTGTGATGTGTGTGTGTGAGTGTGTATGTGAGTGATGGGAAGGGTGTCCACTCACTGTCTCTGGAGTCATGCAGTGATTCAGGCTTGACAGGGGTGGGGTCACTCCACGAGCGGCTGAAGCTCTTGGCTCGGCGTTCAGCAAAGGCTGATGGGGTTACAGGAGGAAGAGAGTCACTCACATGCACACAAACACACACACGCACACACACATCATCAACTGTCCTGTCTGTCTGACTTGGTGTGTAAAGAGTATAGATACTAAGGTGAGACGCTAAAGTGCTAAAGTCCCTGTTCCTGTGTTCTTTTTTATTATTATTAATATTATTGTTATTTTCATCACACTATTGTCATACATTATTGTTCATTATTGATTCCAGTCACACTGTAGTGACAATATGAACATATGAGTAAAAGCTCTTAATGAGCAACTTCCTGCTTCTTTAGCATCATTTCTGGCTGAACTTTAATACGAACTGTGTGTCAGTGCATTGAAACAGCATTGCTTTAAAACACTGATTAGACCTTGATATTACCAACTGAGTACCCCCCTCATCTCTCTCTCTCTCTTTTTTCAGTTGATGGTCAGCCTGTTTTTCCTTAAACTGAAAACACTAAACAGAAAGTGTTTAAAAAGGAAAGAA
Organism: Caranx ignobilis; assembly: GCA_021432705.1. Taxonomy (NCBI): domain Eukaryota; kingdom Metazoa; phylum Chordata; class Actinopteri; order Carangiformes; family Carangidae; genus Caranx; species Caranx ignobilis. Next base: position 30,625,237 of record MU270014.1, read on the forward strand.
ACAGAAACTGCTTTATGTGGTTATTGATGTAATTGTGGTGCATGAAGGCCAACTGAAAAAAAATCTGACAATATATTTAGAAGAGAAAGTCATTTTTTAGTATTTTATTATACAGTATAGTATGGAACTTGCTATGGTACTTTAATTAAAAGCCTAATTATTTTAATTAATTATTTTTACCTGAATAGGCTTTTTATTTTTAAGTAAAGTATGTTATTTATTATTTACTGTTCATCTATTTTATCACAATGGCACTGGGACCTAAGTACTGCATCTCTTTCCTCATGTTTCACAGTGTGAATGACAATAAGGATCTATCTATATGCTACTACAGAATTATACTATATGTATATCTCAACGTATCCGGCTACTAATTTAAGTATTTGTTTGAAGCAAAGTTAAAGCCAGTGGGGATTCATTCAGCTGTTTCACCTCTACAGACTATAACTGGTGAATTTTTCCTCCCACAAGCAGCACTTGAATTCAGAATTAGCATATCTTCTTGTCTGGCCTTTCAAACCCTCTCCACCAGTCATTTGATTGGGAATATGATGATCTGCCCCTCACCCTAATGAGACATATATTTTCATTTTCAATAGACCTGGACTGTCAAATTTGAAAAATGGTGGTACCTGAAAAAACTCTACTCAAATCAAATCAGAGCTGTCAGAGACACAGTGAATACAAAATTGCATGGAGCTGCTGGTGCTTAGTTTGTGAGTGAATAAATAACAGAGCAGAACTTTCCTGTAAGTTGAAAAGCAAATGTAAGTGAGACAGAGTCACAGTAACAGACAGGCACTAATATACTGTGCAAATGCACCAGTCTGTGAGAAAGTATCCCCACAGTTCTGTCACTCATTGCAAATAGGATGACTAAGTTCTGATCAACCTCAGTTGTCATGTTATGATGATGTACAGCATGAATGAAAATGCACGTCAGGTCACATAGGTACATGCATGAAGGTAAAGTGAGAGACTTACTCTGGGCCTTTATCCTGCGGCTGCCCACCATCCGAAGGTGTTTGCGGAAATTCCTTCAATTACATTGAAAGAGACAAACAGGCAAAATATTAGGATGGAGGGACAGAATAGAGAATAAAAAACGTGTCATGCTTACAGACATGGGTGAAAAGAAAACACAGACAGGAAATGACTCCCTGTCCTAACAGGTGTTGAAGATGTCAGGTAGTCCACTACAGGATTAAAGGATTACTTCAACTCTTGGGAGCTTTGGCCACTAGTCAACATGTCCAGACATGTGCTGGGAAGACTGGTACCAAAATCACCCCGGAGGCTTTATTTTTAGGTCTGTCCTGTGCAAACATCCAGGAAGCGATTTGGACTTAGTGGCTGCACAAGGTACTGCAACCTCCACATTCTGTGTGATGCACACTCCCTCAAATAGCATGTTAGCAATAGCAGCCAATCACTGCTGACCCTTCCAGTTTAAACTGAAAGAAAAAAAAATGAAAAAAGTTCCCACAACATACAAATGCAACTACCTGTTAAAGACATACTGTCTGAAATGTAGCAAATCACTGCTACCAACATTAGCACTGTAGCTACTTTGACTTTTAGTATAGCACAGGGAATTTCAGAGCAGTTAATACAACACTCTGTACATTTACACGCGCAGCCAAATCGATTTGAGCGTCTTGTCAGAGTTCTGCTCTTGTCCCAATTTACATGCAACAGGGAAAATCTGATGGTGTCAGCCTCCTCAACATAGGGGGGTGGTATGCATCTTTTCAGCGGGTTAATACAGACCACTTTCCGTTCAACTTTTCTGTCACCCAGTAAGAAACTGGATATAAATAACTTGGGGGGAGGGGGGGGGATTTGTAAAGAGATGTAGTGTCAAGCGCACCAGGCCTGGACCAGTGCACCCGGTCGGATCGTTAAAGGAAAAACAAAAAAACGGGCCCCTCTAGACCCCAGGTCGGGGGACTACTAACCTCCCAGCCCCCCCCCGAAGCTCTGGCTGCAGTGTGTGAAATGCGCTCAATCGGTGCTGATGCTGCTTATTTTTCTTTTCTTGGCTGGGTTCAGGCCAGCTTTTGTGCTACACTTTGTGTTGTCTCTACTGTTGTGAAGCATGCACATATGCATTGTCCAGTTTCAGTCCAATTAAGGTGAAAATCGATCTTCCAATCGCATTATCTGGGTGTTTCATCAGATTAGGAGAAGTCTGATATTAGTTGGACTAACGCGTTTACATGCACTTCAGTTGTCCAGTTACAGTCGGATTAATAATTCGGTTCTTTTAACTGTCATGTGAACGTACTGACTGATCAACACATTATGCATGGTGCAAGGCCTCATTTTTTTAGCATTAGATATTCACACTTGCATCCAACTCTACTGAGTATACATCTATGGCCCAAGAATGCAGAAAGAAGAGTGACAATCACCATAAAACCTTTTCATCAAGCAACTTTTATTGTGATGAATGGACACTGTTTCTTTAACCACCTGGTGAAGAAAAACAACAGTGTGACTGACTGGAGTTAGCTTGTGTGGTGTTAGCTTGCTTAGCTCACCACCTAGCCATGTGAGATAACTGATTGCTCTTTATTTTAGGATTCACGATCAGTTCAAACTCCCAAGAATCCAGAGCAGTGAATGATGAGTAAATGTCGAGTGTTTGAAGTTACTCAGACCTGCAAGATTCCATTTTATTCTCCCTTTACATGCCATGCCAATTAGACAACATCATGTTTCTTTTAATTGCTATATGGATGCCAGAGACATACCTTCTACTAGAACCTGATGACCTGACCTTCAATCATCACGTGAAAAGTATTGTCCAGTCCTATTTCCTTCAAATAAGATCTACCTCCAAAATCAAGCCCATCATCTTACAACTTGATTTGGTAAAAAAAATATTGAAACTGCCTGAAACGGCCTCTGTCCTCTCAGGCACAAACCAAAAATCTCTCTTCAACCTCCAACTAGTTCAGAACATGGCAGCTTAGCTGGATACTGGTTGCAACATTACATCATCCCAGTCCTTGCTTGATCTAAAGATTGTTCTGATCATGTTCAAAGCACACTGGGGCCTAAGCTACACTACAGAATTATTAAGCACATGTGATCCAGTCCTTGGCCTTAGACCTCAGGCAGGGCCCTTCTAGCTGCTCCAAGGTCAAGTTGTTCAGCGGAACGACCTGCAACTGATACAATGTTGTTGTTTTTTTATCAGCTCTTTTTTTTTATCAACTCCAGGGCCCTTTTGTGGCTTTTATTGTGGTGGCACATGTATTTCTAGACAACATCTGCTTACTTTAAAGCCCTTGCAAAGAACTTTCATTTGGTGTTGATTTTGGTGACCCCTGTGGACAAAAGCAGTAGGTTTCTCTTTGTGGATCCCGTACCAATATCAGCCATGAAGAAAATATAGTGATGATATTGATTTTGGTTTTTACTCGCTAGCGTAGCAACAACTCAATGCTAACTTGTAGCCTTGTCAAATGTGCCGTCTCCTCCTGTCTGAGTGCCGTATCTCATTTTGTCGTCCGGTGGACCGACCCGTCCACTGCCTCCTGAAGGTACGTAAAGAGTCACACTATTTAGAAATAGTTTATCTTCCCACTGATGGCCTCGTTTGTTGTTGTAGGTCACAGAGACATCAGCAGAAACCAGAGACTTTTGCATATCCAGTTAAAAGTTCCTTGCAGGGGCTTTTATTGTCCTTATTCCTTATCTATACTGAAGCACTCAAATACTGTTTATCCTTTCTCTTTCCATTACCAGTATATGTCTTGCATTTGACTATTGCCTTTGATGCATTTGTCAAAGCACATCGTAAAGATTGTTTTTAAAGGGAATCATGTTTGTACAAAAAAAAAAAAAAAAAACAAGAAAAAAACAGAGACTCGGTGAAATGAAAAATCCTAAAAAGGATGGTCTCTAGACTCATTAAACTAGCACTGATACATGTTCCATCATCACTATTGGAAATCTTGAAGTTGACTCACTTCCCTCTTCATCTTTCCTCATCCTCCCCTCTGAGTTTAGGACATGACTGATGCTGCTTTTCCAAAATTATGCCCCTGATTACAGAGTCCTGGATTTTATTTTTTTCTTGAAAGCCAATGTATGATTAATGATCTGTATCTGTGGAGATAAGGAGCAAGAGAGAGAGAAGGGGGAGGAAATGGAATAAGGGAAGAGCTGTAAGTGTTATCAAGTGGAACAATATGCAGCTTAAAACAGAGCTCTTTATTATTTATTGAAGCTTGTCTGACTGTGACGGTTTGGTGTAGTGCAAGAAGGCCTTGCACTCCCTTTAGTTTCTGTAAATCTTTAAGTGAGGTTGACAGAGAGCTTTTTTGCAGCAGAAATGCACATTCCCAAGGCCTCCCAAGCCCATGTACAGCAACAAAATTACTGTTGCTGAAATGAAAAGCGAACCCTACAGATTTTACAAATCAAGCTTTGTCATGTCAGAGATTATGTCATCAAAAGTGATCTCATACATTGGAGATGACAAATTTGTTAAAGAGATTTAAAGACAAGGGCCACAGGGATGTAGAGGGCAGGGAGGGCCTCATAAAGAGAACGTGTTGAGCTGTTATGGGAAATGTATGGTTTACAAGTTCTTTTAAAAAGTCACTCCCTCTATTTTACAATGGTGTTTCTTTTGGCTAGTCTCACAATTTTACCGAAGTACAATACATAAAATTACTTGTATTCCAGGTACCAAGTTGTACTCCATGTATTTGGCCACAAGTCAAAACACTGATGAGCCTCAGTGATCTAATACTTACACACTGCAGTTTAATAGTCAGTGTAAAGTCCAGCTGTGTTAAATGAGCAGCTTTTACTTGTGATCATACTAATCCACTACAGCAGGCTCAGGGTCACCTGTTAATAACACACAGAGCTAAACCGCCAACTAACGAAAAAGCCAGCAGCTGGCTATTCAATATGAAACAGGACTAGCACCTTAGCTACCAGCTAGTACTTGATGTGCCAGGTCTTTGCCAGATCAACATCAATCCCTGCCTCCTCTGCTCCACTTCTCTCTTTTCTCTCCGTGTTGCTGCTTCAAACTAACATGAACAGTGAACACACACATTCCCTGTATAACACCAACATGTCTCTGCTGACTGTACAAGTCTCAAGGAGAGTTCAGAGCTACTAATGGCTCATTAGCCGACAAATAACAAGTCAAAAAACACCAGGGTTACTACATGAGGAGGGGGCTCACTGACCCCCCACATGTAAATATAGTTGTTTGCAGCTTACATGCTAGGAGAGACTCAGTGATGAACATAGAACAGAATTTACATACTAACAATAATGTCACACATGCAGGGTGTACCTAATACTATGGCCAGTAAATGTAAGTGAGAGCTTCTGTGAGAATATAGTGTGTGTATGTACATGAAAGCATGATGCAGTGGTGTGTGTGAGAAGCAGAGGATGAATGATGTCCTGGATGACTCCTCATGTACTCGAGATCAACCCAGGACATGTCTTGGTGCGTTTTTAGATATGAAATGATACTGGGCCTGTTTAGTTTCATATTTGTGGAGTTATAGTTTTAATTACCCAGCCATGTGTCTACAAGCTAGTGAAACTTTTTGGTGAATAATAGACTATTAAGAAAGTGCTGATAAGGCTGGCCCACTTTCCCACAGCTCGTTATATTTTAATGACCCCCACCTCTCTCATCAGTATCTTTTCCGTTCCATATTAATGAACGACATCACCATCAAGTAAAAGACTTCAGGCCAGGCCCATCGCTGTGGGCGGGCCTTTAGAGGCATGGCCCACCCACTGACCCTGTAGTGCCCACCCATTGGCTCCCATATTGTTTGAAAATTTGTCATTTTCCTTATACATGTCAAGTCAAGTCAATTTTATTTGTATAGCCCGTTTTTACAAACAGTTTGTTTCAAAGGGCTTTACACAGCATTATGACAACATCCTCTGCCCTTAGACCCTCACATCGACTGAGGAAAAACTCCCAGGAAAACCCTTTAACAGGGAAAAAAATGGAGAAACCTCAGGGTGAGCAACAAAGGAGGGATCCCTCACCCAGGACGGGCAGACGTGCAATAGATGTTGTATACAGACAAAGAAAACAATTTACAACATGAAATACGGAAATCATGGGGATGGAATCAGTCAGTTAACGAGAAACGAAAAATGATGAAGGCAGCTCCTGGTGGGCAGGGGGGGAAGGCCAGCTTAATGGGACTACTGGACGGCAGACTGGGTCATGAGCAGGGAGTGCAGGCCGGTTTAACAGCAGGAGAAAGGAGGTGATGGAGGCGGCGGTTGGTTGGTTGGTGCAGGGGGATGGGGCTCTGAAGAGATCTGTGGAAATACAGAGAGAGTGCGAGACACCAAGGCCAGACTACAAAGTGCAACAAATAATGGCAGTTCAAAATGTGAGGGGAGAGGAGAGGAGAGGAGAGGAAGGAGAAGGCTCCATGTAACCTGATGTGTCCCCCAGCAGTTTAAGCCTATAGCAGCGTAGCTATGGAATGGATCAGGACTACCTGACCCGGCCCTAACTAAAAGCTCTCTCATAGAGGAAGGTCTTAAGCCTAGCCTTAAATGTAGAAAGAGTGTCTGCCTCTCTGACCCATGGAGAGAGCTGGTTCCATAATAGAGGAGCCCGGTAACTGAAGGCTCTACCTCCCAGTCTGTTTTTAGAGATACTGGGGGTCACTAACAGACCTGCATTCTGGGAGCGAAGTGCTCTGGTAGGACAGTATGGAATGACGAGGTCTTTCAAATAAGTTGGAGCTTTGTTATTAAGAGCCTTGTAAGTAAGTAGAAGGATCTTGAAGTCTATTCTATATCCTACAGGAAGCCAATGGAGAGAAGCTAGAATGGGAGAGATGTGCTCTCTCTTACTAACTCTTGTCAATACCCTCGCTGCAGCATTCTGGACCAGCTGGAGACTCTTCAGAGAGGTTTTTGGGCATCCTGACAAGAGAGAGTTACAGTAGTCCAGCCTAGAAGTAATAAATGCGTGGACCAGTTTCTCAGCATCACTCTGAGAGAGGATATTTCTGATTTTAGACATATTGCGCAGGTGAAAGAAGGCAGTCCTAGTCACATGCTTTATGTGAGAGCTGAAGGAAAGATCCTGGTCAAAAATGACTCCAAGGTTCCTCGCTGTTGGACTGGAGTTAAGGGTGATGCCATCCAGAGTAGCAATCTGATTGGAGAATGTGTCCCTGAGATGCTTGGGTCCAATCACAATAACCTCTGTTTTGTCAGAGTTCAGTAGTAGGAAGTTAGAAGACATCCAGGATTTGATGTCTTTCAAGCAATCTTGCAGATTGATGAGGCGGCTTCTATCATCTGGCTCTATTGATAGGTAGAGCTGAGTATCATCAGCGTAGCAGTGGAAATTGATGGAGTGTTTACGGATTATATCCCCTAATGGGAGCATGTAAAGAGTGAAGAGAACTGGCCCTAAAACTGAGCCCTGCGGCACACCATACATAACTCTGCTGTATTTCGAATGGACATTATTAACATTAACGAATTGAAATCGGTCAGATAAGTATGAAGCAAACCATTTTAGAGCAGATCCTTTGATCCCGATTTCGTGTTCTAGTCTATGCAGTAAGATGCTGTGATCGACGGTATCGAATGCAGCACTGAGGTCCAGAAGTACAAGTACAGAGACAAGACCTCTGTCGGAAGCTATAAGAAGATCGTTGGAAACTTTGACCAGTGCTGTTTCAGTGCTATGGTGTTCCCTAAATCCAGATTGGAAAGCTTCAAAGAGCTCGTTACTGTGCAGGTGTTCATGAAGCTGCATTAGGACAACCTTCTCAAGGATCTTAGAGATGTAGGGAAGGTTGGATATAGGCCTATAGTTGGCTAATGCATCTGGATCAAGAGAGGGTTTTTTAAGCAGAGGATTAATGACAGCCACCTTAAAGGCCTGTGGCACATAGCCTGTGACTAAGGAAAGGTTGATCTGGTTCAGTATAGCAGCGTTAACTAAGGGGAAGACATCCTTGAGCAGTCTTGTTGGGACTGGGTCAAGCAGACATGTAGCTGATTTGGAGGAGGTGATTACAGAAGTTAAGTCTGACAGGTCGATGGGGACGAAGCTGTTCAAGTATGCACCAAGTCTGGGAGGTGCTTCCGTAGGGGCTGTAATCTGTGGTCCACTACGGCCGATCCTTGTTCTGATATTTACAATCTTTTCAGTAAAGAAAGTTAGGAAATCGTTGCTGCTGAGAGTCGGAGGGATGCATGGCTCAACAGCACTGTGGTTCTTAGTCAACCTGGCCACAGTGTTAAAAAGGAACCTGGGATTGTTTTTATTCTCTTCGATTAAAGATGAAAAGTATGTACTCCTGGTGCTGCGAAGCTCTTTTTTATATATTAATAAACTATCTTTCCAGGCTCGATGGTCTTCCTCGCGCTGGCTGGAGTGTGTTTTTCTTTCCAGCTGTCTGGTCTTCTGCTTCAAGATGCGCAGATTTGAATTGTACCAGGGAGCTATTCTCTTCTGGTTGATGACTTTCTTTCTCAGAGGGGCTACAGCATCAAGAGCCCCAAGGAGTGTCGCTGCAGTGTTGTCCACAAGATAATCTACCTGCAAGGGAGTAAGATCAGCATAGCTGCTCATCGTATTACCAGAAGGTGTGGCAGCAAGCTCTGCTGGAATGAGCTCTTTAAATCTAGAAACAGCAGTGTCAGATAAACACCTACTGTAGTGGTATTTTTTCCCAGGCGAGGTGTAATTTGTTAAAGTAAATCCAAAGGTTATTAGAGAATGGTCAGACAAGACCGGGTTCTGAGGGAAAACTGTGATGTGATCCACTTCTATTCCATAAGTAAGCACCAGATCAAGGATGTGATTAAAAGAGTGAGTGGGCTCATGTACCCTCTGGGAGAAGCCAATTGAATCTAAAAGCAACTTGAATGCTGAGGCCAGACAGTTGTCATCGACGTCCATGTGGACATTGAAGTCGCCCACTATAATGACTTTGTCTGAGTTCACTGCTAAATTTGACAGAAAGTCAGGGAATTCTTCTAAGAACTCAGAGTAAGGAGCAGGAGGACGATACACCACAGCAAGTAAGAGTGGTTTCTCTGCTCTCCAGTCTGGGTGGGAGAAGCTGAGCGTAAGGCTTTCAAATGAGTTATATGAAGCATTAGGTCGAGGGTTAATAGGCAGATCTGACTGATAAACTGCAGCCACTCCTCCTCCTCTACCAGTGTTACGAGGCACATGGTAGTTAATGTAGCTGGGAGGGGTAGATTCATTTAAACTGAGAAATTCATCCTGCTGCAGCCAGGTTTCAGTAAGAGTTAGTAAGTCGATTTGATGATTGGTGATCAAATCATTTACTAGCAGAGACTTGGATGAGAGAGATCGAATATTTAGCAAACCACATTTAATAGTTTTATTTGTTTGGTTTGCTGATGTAGCGGTTTTGATTTTAACTAAGTTGCTATAATTGGCTCCTCTAGCTTTGGGTTTAGGCTTATACAGCCTCGAGGCAGACACAGTTTTTATGGGGTATAAGCAGGGTTGGGTGGGTGGCAGCACATAAGAACCTGCAGAGGGGCGTGTAAGACTGCGACTCTGCTTGCTGGTCTGAACTCTGGGTGATTGTCAGGGGTTAGAATGACTAACACAACGTGCTATGTTTCTCGATAAGAGAGATGCACCATCCAAAGTAGGATGGACGCCATCTCTCCTAATCAGACCAGGCTTTCCCCAGAAACTCTTCCAATTATCTATATAGGCCACGTTGTTTGCTAAGCACCACCTAGACATCCAGCGATGGAACCACCACATGCGGCTAAACATGTCGTCACTAGACAAATTGGGCAGCGGGCCAGAGAAAACTACGGAGTCCGACATTGTTTTTGCGTAGTTACACACCGATTCTATATTAACCTTAGTCAACTCCGACTGGCGAAGTCGGGTGTCATTAGCGCCGACATGGATTACAATTTTACTGTATTTGCGTTTATTTTTTGTCAGCAGCTTCAAATTTGCCTCAACGTCGCCCGCTCTGGCCCCTGGGATGCACCTAACTATGCTTGCCGGAGTCTCTACCTTCACGTTCCGGAGGACAGAGTCGCCAATGACTAATGTCGGCTTCCCGGCGGCGGTGCCGCTGAGAGCAACAGAGCCAACATGCCGAGTTTGGGTCTCAGCGGGTGTGTCGCTGAGTGGGGAAAATCTATTGGACACATGAAGGGGTTGGTGATGCAACACGGGCCGTGTGGACTTGTGCTTCCTACGTGCTGTCACCCAGCGAGCCTGGCTTCCCGGCTGCTCGGGAGCTGCGGGGGAGCTGTTAGCGGCGGCTAGGCTAGCTGGCTCCGCAGTGGCTAAGGGGGCCTGAGATGCTACCCGAGCTACAGGGCTAGCTTCCATGGTGCGGAGCCGGGACTCGAGCTCGCTAAGCCTCGCCTCCAGGACTGCAAACAGGCTACACTTATTACATGTACCATTATCATTAAAGGAGGCAGAGGAATAACTAAACATCAGGCACACTGAGCAGGGGAGAGAAGGAGAAGTGGAGGGAGAAGCAGAGGGAGAGAGAGAGGCCATAGCTATGCTAGGTAAGTTTGCGTTTCTAGGACGTTGAGTGCAGCAGTACAGATAGGGTCCTGTGATAGACCAGAGTTATAAAGACTTGTGTAGTGAACTAAGCGTAGCGTGCAGTGGTGCTTAAAGTGATTAAGTTAGCAGAAAGCTAGACGGAGGATTGAGGGAGAGCGTCCAACTCAACAGGCACATACAACAGGAAATGACGTAATACGCTCACCGTAGCAGGAAGGCGGCAGTTCAGCTAGCGTCCGAAGGGCTGGAGACCATGGACATCATTTTTTATTTTCTGTAAAGCTCCAGTAAAGACGCTACCTTTATGTTTCTTATAAATAAAGACAATTAAACAGAAAAATAGTGATGTTTTTCAGAGGTACTACTAAAAATGGAATGTGGCTGCTGCTCACCAGTCAAGTTAATGTAACGAGAGATTCACACGCACGTAATTCAGATTACGTGTGTGTGTGTGTGTGTGTGTAGCAGAAGCAATCAGTGGTCTTTGAGAACAGTCTGCTGCTGTTGTCCCATGTTGATTCTCTTGTATATTATAAGTGTGTGATATTATAACGCGTCAGCCTCCGCCGTGATGCGTTTAGATAGAGGGCAGCTTTGCTGTTACATTTAGGCCGGTGACGTCATATGTGTTGATAGAATAATGAGATGATCACATCAGTCATAACCTGCAGTGTCTTATTTGCTGCTCTGTGTGCTTCGTCGTGGTGCCAGTGACTGTGAATATCTGCACGTCTGTGAACGGTCTAGTTTTCCATGTTGTAACTTTGGAAACATTTAACAAACTTCAGGACATTTACATCGATCTGGTTTGATTAGGATGTTTGCATTTGTGGGTCAGCTCTGCACAAATACAACATACAGTATAGCATAATAATTGTTCACCCCCACAATGCCTCCTCAAAGAATAAGTCTTGGCAATGGGTCTGTATCAGGCTAATGTAACAGTGCACACCTAAGGAAACAGGGGAGGGGTTTAGGGAAGTGTCAGACTAAATGCATCTTTTGTTTGTCTGAAGTTATTTTGTATCCAGGCTGCAGTCTGAAGGCAAAAACATGTTGACGTGTCAGTGAAGATCACAGGAGTCGTGAAGGCAGAGCCTAAAATAGAGGGATGACTCAGAGCAGAGGGGGATCTATCAGTCAGCCAGGGTTGTATTTTCATACTGAGTGACAACAGCTTTTAAAATCACTCACACCAGTGCACCAAGACAATCAAGTCGAAACCATGACAGTGTGTGCTCCACAGTTCTGCAACTATCTCACCTGACTCTCAGTCTGACTGCAATACTTCAACGCTTTTGCTAAGGAAACATCTTGCTTATTCAAAAATGCAGAAATAGATGTGTGTAGCTGGGACTGGTCTTTCTATTAATCACATTGTATTGTTAACGTTTGTCACACAACTCTGTGCATGCACTAGAAACACAATTCTACTCACATACACAGGCTCACACAACAAATGGCATGTCTGATTGGTTGAGGGGTGTGAGGACTGTTGCCAACTATTGATTGATTTGTTCACTTTGAGAGGTGGCCACAGAGCAGTGAGCTACGGCCTTGTATTGATAGACCTTGCTTTTACATGTCAGTGTTCAGTGAGGAACACTGATTAAACCTGCCACTCACAGCCCGCAGGATTCATGGCGTGCGCGCACACACACACCAACAAGACATTGTTACGAGGTTCATGATGGTTTTATAACTGCAGTACAAGACAAGAGTGTGAGGATGGAGTACGTGTTGTTTTATGTGTAAAAGGAAATGGTCACCAGTATCAGGGAGGGTCTGCAGACATGGGGGCAAAGACAAAAGCACAAATAATGTGCTTGTTTATATAGAGTGTGTGTATTAAGAGTCCCTGTATTAAACTGCACGGTCATCAGAATAACAGCAGAGAGGGGTCTCAAGTGTGTCACGATGTGAATTATGACTTGTCCCAGAGAATTAATCCAAATATTTTTGAAAACATTCAAATCACAGGACCTGCAATTTCAAATATGTCACAACATCAGGCCATAAATGAAGTGTCATGTTGCTATAGCAATGCAGCAAAAAATTCCAGACTTAAAAGGTACATTATTGTTGCACAACAAAAATCACATCATCATCATCATCATCATCATCATCATCAATAATTTAACCATCCTTCAGCCCTGTTATAAACTACCTCTGATGTTATTGCCAGTTTGCCAGTATTTAACCCCTCAGTTCACCATTTAATTTATTTTAACCCTTTGACGCCTGACTTATCAAATCATTGACAGAAAATTCTAATTCTTTGAAACTGGAGTCTTCATAGGAGCTATGACAAAAAATGTGAAAAAATCAAATTGGCAATTTGCATATTGTTATTCGTATATATCCAGCATTTTAAAAATGTATTGGTCACAATTTATGTGTTAAAATGTTATGTTTTATACATTATTTTTTTAAAAAGAAAAAATATGACACTGGTGATATAGAGGTCTCAAAAACTGTATGTAACCTATATGTCACTGCAGGCATAAAAAGGGTTCAAGAGCAAAACCAGGAGGTGGTGCCTGTAATACAGAGGCTGATGCCATGACTGTGGCAGTAATTCAGCATTCCTGTTAAATGAGAAGAAAACACCAAGTTGCTGCCAAGATGAAGATGATGACCTAACATGAACACTCAGCCCCTACTACCATAATGATAGAGCAAAACAAACCGGACACACTAGAAAAAAAGAAATTGCCACGGGACCAGAGAGCACTTCTGAAAGGAGGAAATCACCAGTGTCAACAGAACAAGACAACAAAACAATGGCTTTATAAAGTTGCTTACACTTGTTGGAGGCAAAAGACAAAACCCATTTGTGTTGTAGTCATACTAAATGTCCACAGAGGAGAAGACTTTATGTCATGCTGGAAACCTTGAGAGCAGCCAACTGCATTTTGCCAACAACAGACTGGTGAACCTACTGCACCAGTCAGAATTACATCACAACAACATCTCACATCATGAGGAGTAACTGGAAGATGGATGGGAAAAGTCTTCAGACACACTCATATATTTGACCAGCTGGATTTGAAAGTGGAGTTTAGACTATATATTTCTCATATATCTTATTCTTTAATGTGAATTGATGGTTGTTTTCAGATATATCAAATCTCAGTGGGAGAGAAAGAGAAAAGAGGAATGAAGGACATCTATTCTTTAGTCAGACTGTGAGTGAAAGTATCTATACTATAGGGAACATACATAATGTACATAACCCTGCCAACAGTCACATCTGAATGTTTAAGGTAAGGTTCCTCTATTGGCATTGTACACTGAACAGGCATAGCATTCTGAGCACTGACAGGTGAAGTGAATAACACTGTATAACTCTTCATCATGGCACCTGTTAGTGGGTGGGATATATTAGGCAGCAAGTGAACAGTTTGTCCTCAAAGTTGATGTGTTTGAGGTGCCCCATATGCAGAGGCTATAGTCCTCGCTGCAGCCGGCCCCCAGTCAAATCCTGACTTGAGTGGTCCTTCATGTCATTCATGTCTTCATGTCATTCCTCCTCTCTCTGCCTCCCCATTTCCTGTCCTCCTGTTCCTCGACTATACTATCAATTTAAAGCAAAAAGCTCAAAAATATACTTACAAAAAAAAGTACACTCCCTGGAATATGGTTAGACTGACAAATCTGTGCTGGAAGCTTCAACTTTTATTGAGAGGAGTTAAACCAAAGGACGGAAAATTGGAAGGACTGATTCTTTCTGCATCTGAGCTACATAGAGATGCAGTCCATTAGAAGAAAACCAGATTCTATAATCTGATGTGAGTATTGTCGAGATGAGTATTTCTTGTGCAGTGTAAGAGGGGAACTGTGACAGGGACAGTTGTGCACCACACAGGACAGGACAGGACAGGACAGCCAGGACACGGTACCTCTCCATCATGGTGGCTGCCTCCTGCTCTCTTTTCCGTCTCTTTCTCTCAGCAATGCCACGGAAAGCCCTGCCGGGACGTCAAAGCATTAAGTGGTTTTGTGGGGAAATTTATGTTTTTAGCTGTACCTCACCTAATACCAAAGGGTTTTTGTCTGAACCCAGACTGACCCAAGGGGTAGAGAACCTCTACAGAACTTGTATGAGGTAGTTTACAGATCATTTATACTTCAGTGCTGATGCTTATAGTATTTGTTTGTTGATGTTTGTCTAAACTAGGTCTTACTAGAATCATAAAGCTGAGACAAACTGACCAGACATACGCCCTCTGGGTCCAGTCGGGTTCGGGCATGGATACATAGTTCCAGTCAGGATGGGAGGGGGCAACAACAGGGTTCAAGGTGTGTGGGGCAGGTAGAAGTTCAAAGGGGTTAGTGTGGGGTTTGGTCAGCTTTGCTAAGTGGTTAGCGTGGTTAAAATTGACAGCACAGGGATGTTTCATCCACTACTGCAGATACTTTCACGTAGTGCACAAACACACACACACACACACACACGGATCACAATGCAAGATAAGGGTTTACAGGAAAGGACAATGAGTAGTCACCAAAACTGCCCAGCCTGCATAACCAGTAAGAGCTCACTTCACTGCCAAGTTACCAGAACTGTACACTTCCTAGTTGTACAGATCTCACTTTTGAGTCTTAAATTTCATTCCACTTAATAATGAATGCTAAAGCATTCCGTTTTGTGCAACCGCCTTAATGTACATTCTTCTCATTCTGTCAGTGTGTGCGTTGGTCAGCGTGGGAGTGCCTTTCCCAAAGGCAGTAATGGCTCTGACAGGGTGTCAGACATAATGAGAATCATCTGTGACAGTATATGTCTGAGAAGAAGTCATGTCCTGTCCATCAATTTATCTTCCCTCTCCCTGAAAAGATGTGTTGGACGCGACTCTGTCACACTCTCCACCATCTGCCATCAACTCTGACAGCTCACAGCCCTTTTCCTCTTTTTTCGCAGTCCAGCAATCCAGCACTTTTCCTGCCAAATTCAAGCCTTTCTGTGACCTAAACTCTGAGCCTACATCTGGAACAACTTTCTCTGATAGTGTTTCTGGTAAAGGTAATGCACAATGACCAAGCCACATTTCCACTAAGTGGTACCAGCTCAACGCATCTTTGGTACCAGGTTTTATTCTGGAGGTCGTTTCCATTACAGGATAGTACCGCTTTTAGAGGAGAGAGTTAATAGACTGATCTGATCTCTGAAGTGTGGTAATACCTGTACATACAGAGCCCCGAGGCAAAACGGTTACTTTCTCACCTGCAAAAATATGAACACTTAATAAAGTGACATATTAACAGTCCTACAGCAGAATTAAAACAGCTGTTAGCCGTGCAGGATATTCTGTGCATTGATGATGCAATGACAATTCTCAACCAATTAGTGGTCTTCAGTGTTTGCATGTCACCTTTTAGTACCTCTTTACCTGTTTTGGAATCTTGAGGTGGTACCAGAAAAGTAGTACCAGGTATCAGATTCTAGGTACTTTTACCTAATGGAAATGTAAAAAGGTCAAGTAGAGTCTAGTTGAGCCGAGCTGGTACCATGTAGTGGAAACATGACATTAGTATCAAGAAGGACTCATCACTCAACAACAGTCCAATTTCTACCTTTACAATTACTTACAAATAAAGATGAGTGAAACTTCTTTGTTAGAGAAACCAGTAAAAGAGAACTTACTGACCACAGAACAGCCAAGGTTTGAGATAATTAACATTCATCAGCTCACATTGCTAGTGTCACATTAACAGGATGTACATAGCAGAGAACTAAATCAGTCAATTGGTACAGCTTGATTAGATAACATACTACCACTACTACCACTACTTCTACTACTACTACTACTACCACTATTACTTTTCAATTTTGGCAATAGGCAGCAGAGTTGCGGTCTGTTTCCCTCAGAGCTAATACTCAGGATAAATTCAGAGTGAAACATTTGCCAGCATGAAAAACCACTCTAAACACAGATGGTGTCATTCTATAGCCATTTCATTGTGCCATCAACATTTACTTTATGATAAGCTAAAGCAAAACAAATTTAAATAATTAAACTTTAGCTCTACTCTAATTCTGTGTGTCTATATTTATGCAAGTGGATCTTCTTTTTTATAAGGATAAAAGTAGCCTCAGTGCTGTATGAGCTATATGAATACACATTGTTACTTATCCTATTCATCAGCTTCACCCATGTCTATCTTTAGATCTAACAACAATGAAAGTGGTTTTGCTGGGAGCTGTGCTTTGCTTTGACCAGTATGCTG
This sequence comes from Caranx ignobilis, assembly GCA_021432705.1. NCBI lineage: Eukaryota > Metazoa > Chordata > Actinopteri > Carangiformes > Carangidae > Caranx > Caranx ignobilis. The sequence goes on from MU270014.1 coordinate 30,642,041, forward strand.
TTTGTGATGGTTGCATAAGCTAATGGCTTTAGGCACACATTAAGTGTGTAATAAGCCATCTGTGTTGCATTGTCCTCATGTGTAACATAAAAGAACACTTTAATTATGCTGCTGTCACTATTCAGACACAAGGTACTTCCATTCTGCAGCACTTAAACTGGATTATGTGTCTGTGTAAATCATGAATGTAGATTTTTCAGGTGACTGTAGGATCTCTGAGCATCATTTCATTCCTACAGTACGTTCCCTGCATGTCAGGAGGCTATTGACAGAATCTGTAACTTCAAACACTCAGTCCAGCAGACATTGAGGTTGAGGGGGTGAAGGACACAGTGGACTATAAAAAAGCGCAAAAAAGCCACATAAGGAAAAGGGTTAAAGACATGTTACCTAACTGACAGTGAGAAAAAGGAAGAGCAAAAAGGAAGAACAGTGGGGGCGGTTCAAAGAGTTACTCACGATATTCTACAGTCGTGGTTTGGAAAGCCGCCACGCAGAGAGGAGAGGAAGAAAAGAAGACCAAATGAAAAGAAAAGAAAAAAAGAAGTTAGCAACAGGGCCAGTGAGATACTCACACATACACATATACATACACATATACTTCAGAGATTTCAGAGCTAGCTTCATGTTCCAGTTGTCAAATCCAATTGATGCTGCAGAAAAAAAACTCACCTCAAGTGGAAAAGTCCTGTTTATGTACTCACAGTGTTATTGAGCAAAAACAGAAGTCGAACTAGGACATGTACATTAGAATCAATGATGGAAAATAAGAAAGAAACAGTGAACAGATGGCAATGCACATATACAGTATATGTGAGAGGAAAGAGACAAACAGTTTCTAAAGCAAATGTGTAATCTGCTATCTGCTAAAATATTAGATTGCGTTCAAGGCACAAGACATTGACCAGTGAAGACCAGTGAATTTTAATCAAGGGCCAGTGTCTGGACTATCTATCAGTCCGACCCCAGTGACACAGACAGATGGAAACAGATGGAGGGACAGAGGAGAGACGCTGACATTTTTAGAGAGAAGAGGCAGCATGGGAGAGACAAGGGTAACCATGGTGGTGGGTGAGCTCTGACTGTTTCAGGGTCATAATTACAAGATCTGGGTGATAGGTGATAATTACCTAGTCACAAAGCGTGGAAGGCACGATGTCTGTGTGTGTGCATGTGTGTGTGGTCAGCGCACATCCTCTACTTTCCAAAGTCCAAAATGGAGGAAGCTTTTCTAACTCATAGCTGTGTGTCACCATCTATGAAAAACTAGGCAAAAGAGCAGGAATAAAAAGCAGTACTGAAAAAAGGAGTTGATGCTTTCACACACGTTTGAATTAATTGTGTCTGTTCTATTGCCCTGTTTGCACACGGCTGCATTTCTCTATTGTTTCTATCTCTATTGTCTGTGCTATCATATGTCAGCTGGCCAGCATATCAGATAATCAAAAGCTAAAGCTATCTGTCACCTAATTCTGCTAAGGTGCATGGATACACTTCACTGTGTCACTCTCTAATGTGGCCAGGCCTTTAGGACTGAAAAGCCACTGTGCGTCAAGCCTGGTGTATGAGTTACTTTAAGAACTGTATAGATGAGAGTCAGGTCTTTGCTCTTTCTTGATTATAATTCTGCACACTAAATAAATACAGTTTGTTTTTTTCTGTGCACAGTTGGAATTTGAGTTGACAATAGGCCAGGCCGGCCGGACCAACCCGACCACCCCAACCAACCTGACCGGAAGCGCTGGTTCAGCCTGAGGTCAGGCTGACTAGGGCTAGGGTCAGGTTGGGCCTCGGGCTTTCGTTTTTTTGTTGTTTAGGGTTAGGGTTAATGCTAGTGAGTCAGCCTCGGGTCAGTCTGGGTCGGGTTTTAATTTTCAGGCCTGTTGAGAGCTCTTCTTGGAACATGACAGACATGACAGTGGTAATTAATGTGAGATCTGTAAAATCACCAAGGAAGTCAACATGGTACTGACACATAATGCCTTCACGTATGAAAAAAATCTGTTTTTTTTTTAGAATTAACAAGATCATTATATAATGTATTCAACATAAAATGCTGACACCAGCATATAAGAAATGTGGAAAAGCTCACTGTGTTACAGGTCTAAGGTTAGTCCATGTCCTGCACACACAGTCATGCCTCAGTGATATACTTAAATGTACAGAGTGGGAGTCGATCTCCATGCCATACTCACGCCTGCATGGTGGTAGTGGCTGTCTGGAAGCTGAACATATTCTCTTTGGGAAACCAGCTATTAGTAGCGTCCTCTGAAAACAGAAAACAAAAAGAAGGTGTGAATGTATGTTTGGAAGCTGAGCATCCAAACATGCATAGGCCTTACCAGTAGCAGAGGAGGGGGCCAGTGAATGCACTATGGCAAGACAGTATTACAAAAGTGATCTATCTGAGGGTGATGTACTTTTTGGTTTATTCTGTTTTTTTCCCTTAAACTTTTAAATTATAATTTCAAGTTATATACATGTGGCATAGTTCTTTTCAAACCTGCAACTTGACAAAGTTTACTGAAGGTGATGAATCAGAACTTGATGGATCTATATATCTATAACTCCCTCTGCTCTTCCATATCAATTTACAACTGCATGGATTTTCTCATCCATCTTTCTTTACCCCTGTCATCAGTAGATGCTCTCTCCTCGCTGTACACCCTCTCCAGTTTCTTGCGGTGCTTCCCTCCATCCCGAGGTGAGGTATCCAGGTCAAGGGAACGCTGGCTTTGGCATGGAGCTCGAATGCAGGCCACACAGTCTGGGGTGTAGTCGTCCCGCGACCCCCCCGCCTTATCCCCCAGTCTCGGTTGCTGGAGTTCCCTGTGCTCTGCAGTGGCTGTGAAGATGACGGCGGGCCTCCGTGATGCTGGTGGGCGTTGTGATGGCTGCTTCGGTGGTGGCTACTGCGATGGTGGCTACCACGGGCGGTTGAGGCAGATGGTTGGCTGGTGCAGGATGGGTTGTGGTTGATGGCGGCAGGTGCCTGGGACAGGGACTGATCCCTAGAGCCCTTCAGGACCTCCAGCTCCAGGCTCTCCTCAGTGCCATGAGCCCCCAGGGTCATCCCTCCTTCCCTGGTGATGGTGTAAACCCTAGATGGCTTCACTGCAACACTCCCCTCTGGGCCTCTGGCACCTGGTGGGTCCTCTGCAGACAGGCTACGTTCAACAGAGAGTCGACGTTTGGAAGGGCCTGGAAGTACTGGAGCCTGGAGGGTGTTCACCAGTGGCTGAGAGTGTGAATGAGTACTGGGGTTAGACTGGCTGGACTGGCTGGGTTTAGTTACAGACAAACAGCAGCTCTGTTGTGGCAGGTTGTTGTTATGTAAGCGGCTGACGTCTGGAGATTCACAGTCCTGGCCTGGGAAGGTGTCAGACAATAGATGATCTGGAGACAGATGGAAAGAAAGAGGGAGATTAATCAATTTTCTGTTGTAATTTATACAGCTCTTATAAATAAGTATCACACTGGTATCTAAATTGTAAATCTAAATGAACAGAGAGACTGTTTGTCTCTCCTTAGGGTTTGTAGGCTTGGAAGCAGAGCTATAAACATTTTGAGCCAGAAAAGCATTCAGGTAGCTGAGTGATAGAAAAGAGCAACAAGAGCAATGAGAAAAGATTTGGAAATGCATGAGCTGCTACAGCACATGATGGACTGGCAGAAATAAAAGCCCCGTCGTCCTGGACGGTCTTGGAGGATGGATGTTCCTTCTCCCAGAGTAAGCAGCTGCAGGGCTGCAGGCTTGTAAATAAGTGTTAGCTCATGGCTGAGTTTTTTTTTTTTTTTTTCAATGCTCTTTTTGGAGCGGAAAAAATGAGTATGGCACATGCATTTTTCAGAGTGATTGGTACCTTGGTAAAAGGTGTACTATTTTGGGTATAAGCCTCTGTTTTTTAAAAAGTATGAACCTGAAAGTGGTACAGCAAATTTAAACCATGCATCCATGCAGAATAGGTTGTGTTGGCAGGGGGTGGGAACACACTAATGCAGGACAGTCGCAACTACTCTGTCAAACTGACCTGCTAACCAGGACCATGGTCATGTCTGGAATTCATTTGTGTCTTGAGTGATCTGACAACAGGAGGTCAGCTGTATGTACGGGTGTGAATACATCCAAGCATGACTGAGGACACATCAAGATCCAATCACTCAGAACACATCTGGAGGGGGGAGGGTCTGGGCCACATATGGTCACACTGTTTTAGGACATATTAAAGAAATGCCTTCTCAAGTGATGTCCTCTGCATAAGCAGATGTATGCTCTCATTCACAAGCAAATGCACAAATACACACAAATACAGAAAACTGGCTTAGTCCAAGATGTCAGAGTGGAGAGAGCTATGAAATGAGGTTGACCTGTTATATGATCATCCAGGATTCATGTATGAGCAGTAAATGCTGGCTAAACAATGAGATTTACTCACTCATGGATCCACAGTGAGGTGGGTACATGTTTAGCCGAGTTAACAACAGTCATTAGCTGCTGCATTTTTCTACCGAGGTGCTGTCTATAGCTGGTTTATATCTCACACAAATACTTCTAAACATGAGATGCCTTAAGCTGTGTATCAGTTCAGGGGCTTCATCCTTTGAAGGCCGATAACATCAGAGTGTCAACAAGGCCTGTCCTAATTCAAAGACTCCTCCAAATCCCGCCTTCCCTTGCCTGCTCTAGGAGGACACACTGCATCTATAGAGTTTTTGAGCCAATTAAGCCAATTAAGCCACCTAGCATGCTAGCTATCGGAATGATGTTGCAGCACTGCTCTGTGGCCAATCACCAGCTCAACAGGGCTCTGCTGGCTGCGTAGCCCAATGTGAGGAGCTGAGTAGCCACTGAAAGTGTAAAAAAGCTGCCACTTTCAAATGTTTGATATTCGAACGTTGATTGCATTCTGACGCAATCAGGAAATGCCCTGAAGGTAGACCATCCCATTTACCAACGTTTGCCGAGTGCCTCCGAAGCCATCCGTAGACCACGAAGGCTGCATCCTCCAAACAATGCAGCCCCTGAATTGGGACACACTAGCCTATTAGTCTGCATCTTTGATAGAATTAGGAAACTGCAAGTGATCACTACAAGTTTATTAGAAGGTTTTCTTCCAGTCATGAGGTTAAGTTCTAAGAGCAGCACCAAGAAATGTTACTACTGCAGTGCAGCTGTACTTCTGGTGTAATAATATGTTTGTACCGGGTTTTGGTTTTAGAGTTCTGTGCTAAAGTTCTGTGTGTGTAAAGTGCCGTGTGTGTGTGTGTGTGTGTGTGTGTGTGTGTGTGTGTGTGTGCGTGCGTGTGTGTATGCCACCTACCTGCTCCGTTGCGGTTCTCTGGATTAGTATTGGACAGGTATTCTCCAAACGCTCTGGCTGCTCTGTAAAGACACAAGTGCAGCAGTTAACCCTGATGCCTGCTGCTCAGCCACTATTGTCAAACATGGAGAAGTGACTCACACAGAGTCCAGGTTTCACAGGAATATCTCCACAATAACAGCCAGTCTGAGCTTTTTATGTGCAAGGCCTCTTCATGCTACCAGTCAAGTCGATTACACCACTACAGCAGTGTGTGGAAGAGGCGGTTGTCCTCAATCTACAACGTGTAACAGCCGTCTCTCACCAAGGTAACACCGTGTTCTGATATAGTGACTGCAGGACTGGGAAACAGCTTGGAAGCCACAGCTTGCCTCCTCTGCACAGCTGATAGGCCCCATAGGGGACTGTGACATTGCATGAGATGGCCATAAAGCCAGCAAAATAAATTCAAGCATGTAGAGGCAGTGAGGAATTGACATGGTGTGCAGTGCAGCAGCATTTATGTGGCAGACTGCTTCTAGTTTATAAAAGTTACTGCCCTCTCTTACACATGATTTCATAGCTATCTCATCCAAAAGTACCTATGTAACCATGAGTTCATTTTCCAGCAGTGGTGGATACAACATGCCACAACCTACACTGCTGCAGGATCACATACTGGGCTAAAGCTCTGCACCTGTGAGAAGAAAAGAGACTAGCTCATGAACAATAGTTCAAGTTCTGTGCCTCTGAAGTCACAGGGCCACACCTTGAATATTACACTTCACCACACCATCATCAACACTACTACCCTTCCCCTTAATGCACATGGTATATGGCAGGCATGGGGAACCTATTCCACAAAGGGCCAGTGTGGCTGCAGGTTTTCTTTCCTACCAAGCAGCAGCACACCAGACTTCAACTTCAAATCAACTGATCTCAGCCTTCAGACAGCTGATTGGTCAAACTGTCTGTTCTTGGTTGGTTGGAACAAAAACCTGCAGCCGCACAGCCCTTTGTGAAATAGGTTCCCCATGCCTGGTATATGGGACTTTACCCAAGCTGCAAGGTATTCAGCTCATAACTGGATGCTACATTTGATAGTAGTACAATAGTATGGAAGAGTTTTAGGGCCACTTGTGAAAAAAAATGAGAGGAGGAGGAATAATATTTTTCATTATGCACTTTGAGAATGAGGTCGAAAAGACCTAGAGGCTTATTGTCAATTTGTGTAAGGACGATATCTCAGTAACAACGATGAACACCTTGAACTTTGGCTTAAACGTTTATTTAGACTCAAGATGAACTGATGGGAATTTTGTGGATGAAGGTCAAAGGTCAAAGTCATTCCTGAGGGAATGTTCATTACATTGGTCACACTCTGACCTCACGAATCCACCACTAAAAGATTCATTCAGACTGATTATGACGCAAATCAAATCTGAAGCATATGACAATAAAATGAGGTGACAGCATTTCATATCCAAATGGTCAATGATCAACTTCAATGTGACATCATAGTATTCTGAAAAAAAGACTCCACTCCATTATTAAATGCTGTAGGTCAGTAGACTGTGAGCTGTTATTTTTGCTTTTCTTCTCAATGATTAGACTTAAACATTTAAGTTCTCTATTCATGACATCTCAGTTCCACAGTGTACACAACAGGTCAACATGAAGTTTTTGAAATCAGAGGTGAGCTGTTCTATAGTGTGAAATAATGTATTGGTTTATAGTCACATATACATGTCATATCACACATTGCAATGCCCACATTCTTTTTGTCATAAATGATACAGGCCACACACACACACACACACACACACACACACACACACACACCTACAGAGAAAGAGTGGAGCCTGTAATCACTTTCCTCCCACTCATTACAACATGGCATTCTTGCCATCTGCACACAAAGATACACAGACAGACTCATACATCCTCAGAGTATGTATGTGTAACAGCATGCAGAAAAAAATAAATAGGCTACACACACACACAATATGCTTTCTACATGCACACAGGACTAAATCTCAGGGGGGCTGCAATGAAATAGAATTGCTGTGTTGTTGCAGTACCCTAGATGCTTTCCTGCTACGACATTGTAAGTAATTAAATATGAGGTGGCACGTGCAGCCAGCAGCACTCCCTGTGAAAACATCCCTCCCAGCTCAGATGATGGGAGAGGAGGAGGGAGGGCACAGGGAAGAAAATGCTGTCATCTCTGATATGTCTGCTTGACTCCGTGAACTCCTTCCAATAAAAATTCCACACACAGTTCTAAGAGAAAAGGGATGTCAAAACAGATCTGCGTTATAAATGTGTGTGCATGTGTGTGCATGTGTGTGTGTTTATATATATATATATATAGAAATAAATAAAGGGGTTTTCAGACAGGACACTGTATGTGCTCACCACATGGGCCAGCGTGCTGATAGGAGTTGTGGAGGACAGAGCAAACATCCATGGGGACAAGTGGGAAACTCACTTTGTGTTTGGATTGTTAGTAACAAAGAAGTAGGCTACTTTTCCAGAGCAAAGAAATAAGCGTTAACGTTAGCCTTGCTAATGACAAGAAGAAAGGTACACAAGCAGCACGGGAAGAAGCTGGGTTTATGGTTTCTAGTCTACTTTACCACTACTACTACTACTACTAATTAGGCTACTTCCCTTCATGGCAGCAGGTGGATGATCATCGCAACACACAGAGGTCTAACTTTAACTAGATTAAGCCTTGACGGCAGCACACACACAAGGTCACCCAACAGGCTTGGTGCAGTGACAACACACAAGCGCGAGTAATTTGAAATAAAGGGTTTCAGAGTGCAGCTGAAATGCTTGTGTTGAAAGCCCCATAAGGTTATTCAGTTTTGTTTATACACCGGAAGTATTTTCTCATGACTGTTTAGATCTGGGTCCTCAGGCTCCAATTTGTCCTCCTCTAACAAGAAAGCCTTTGTACTGGACTGGTAGTCTGTATGTCCTCATAAAATATCTCAACAAGTATTATTATTATTTAATTAGTGGATGAACAACATTAACATGGTAGCCATCCACTGGGGACCAGCTAACTGCTAACATGCTGATGTTATGCCAGTCAGTCACTTGAGCCTCCCTCTGCTGTAGTCTACTGTCTTTTTTATTTTGTATTATCTCCATTAGCAAATGATATCATTTTATAATCAGCCTCAGCTGTGAGGTGGGACAGAAAGTGCGCAGCTGGAACTAATGACCGTTGACCATGTCTCTTTAAGTGTTCCAGCACAACACAACAGCAGACAGTACCATTCACTGGAACTGGATCAGCCAATTGCAAGAGAATACAGTACATTGAAATTATTGGTTGCAACATTTACTGGAAGAATGGCAAGCCATACTACCACTACTACTACCACCACTACTACTACTACCACCACTACTACTACTACTACCACCACTACTACTACTACTACCACTACTACTACTACCACCACTACTACTACTACTACTACCACTACTACTACTACTACCACTAATACTACTACTAATCATTATAATCATGATAATAATAAATACTGTATATAAAAGAGAGAAGGTGATTGTACCTTTGACTATCATTGCTGATAGCTGACTGAACATCATCACATCAGTTTTTTAAATCTATTAATTTATTTCAACTCAGAGGAACCACAAAACACAACACTTAAGTGTCAGGCAGTTAACAAGACATCACAGGTGGACTCTCCTGACCTTTTCTTTTTTTGGCATGCTTTCATCCATGTGACACTGTTACAAAAGTAAGGATGGAGTGGGACGGGGTGGGAGGTATAATACGCTAGGAGAACCAATAAAAACGGTGTGAAGGGGGGTGGGGGGGCAGGTAGGAGACAGAAACAATACGGTATTATGCTCTTATGTGTTCATCACATGTCAAGCTTCTCCTCCTTCTTTCTCCCTGTGTGTGAAGCAGTGGGACGACTACACAGTGTATGTCAGGTGCATTGAGATGGTGCAGTGTGTAGATGCCTTGGGAAAAATTCACTTCTAATTGCAGTTGGTGAAAGCCACAGAACTGGAGAAGAAAACAGAGAAAGCCTCAGCAGCACAGATACAAGAATAAAGGTATTCTCTGCTGGTTTGACTGAGTGGCTGTGCTGTGTCTGTGTGTACTGGGAGTATGATTTCTGCATTAAGTAGCTACATACATTGCTCACTGAGTACTGTGGTTGTCTCATAGTGTGTATTCTATGGTGTATTAAACCATGGTTGTACATGAAGTTCCTGTTTTTAAAGAATGATGTAACACTCAATCCACTCCTTTAACTTACTAAATTATATGTACAGTAACATTATTCCTGGTCCCCACATGGTGTTCACATTGTGTGTTACTGTAATCCTGACAAGATGCCCCTGTGGCCATGCAGTCATCTGGCTCTCTTGTGACTTCTTTAAGGTTAGATGCTCAACGTTCAACCAATCAGTATCCAGCTCACATCCCCACACTGACCTCCTTCTGCTCCTTTTCTCCTAACCCTTTCCAGAATGATCTTGTGCACATGATCTTTGACATTTCCAACTTTTCCTTATCTTTACCTTTTCCTTTTTTCTCCTTTGTCAGTCTTCTTTCTTTATCTATATATATTTATATCAGGTTGTGTAAAAGGGGCTTGTGTCCTCCATTCTGTGGAGGCATCAGGGAGTCATAACAGCAGAAAGAACTGAATTTGACCAAATGCCCGAGTTCTACAACAGCAAACTTAATTTCTCCCACAATGGTAAAGCAAATCAGTTAAACATCTGATCAATGCTCAGCAGCAGAAATGTGCATCAGATGGCAGAGCAACAAGTCTGACTGACGAGCTAATGACCACTAATCCAAACCCGAAAAATATCAGCATTTCTTCTCAGTCTGAAACAACATTAAAGGCACCAATAGATTCCAGTGAAGGTCTAACAAGCGAATTTGTTCCAGATTGATTGGCAGGACTTTCCTACAACTCGACAAGGACAAGAGTGAAGATTGATAGAACTTCTCTGTGCACATCTCTCTGCAGAACATTTGACAGCTACTTGAAAAAATAGATACAAGCTAAATTATACAACCTACTTAGATACAACAATGGCAGCACAGTACTATACTGTGTACAGTGCTACAGTGTTTTTTAGGTGCTGTTTGAGGATTAAGGGACAAGTTGTGGAAACCTTCAGCGGGAGGTCAGAAGCAGCTCATAATCCATGTAAAATTCCATTACACAACGCAGGTAAAAAGTGTCACAACATCCCCACCCCTGTCAGCCATTGTTTGACTAGCTGTATCATGGTGGTTCAAAATGAACAATGATGAAATAATTCACATTTTACCTAGGAACCTGCTCTTCAATCTTATACAAGTTACCTCATTCAAACTTCAATGGGATCAGTACTAATCAAAAAATAGAGATTAACCAAAAACAACAAAAAACAAAAGTTTTTTTTGTGGCTACAGTGCCTGCACACTTTTTCCTACAGCCATGCAAATTCACATGCAAGGTAGGGAGGGAGTGGGTACCAATGATATTTATCACATAACTCTAATGTTATCCCTTATTGGTAAAAGTGATGCTGTTAGAACCATCCCTTTGTTACAACCATCCCCGGTCTTCCCTATTATAGTTCATTCATGTCATGGGATGTTTAACCCTTTTGTTTTAGTTCTATATCATTCATATCATACTGCAAACTACACTTGTAATAGATTGTGTACTGCAACTTAATCACTATCTATGTGTAATGCACTGTGGTTCATGAACATCCATTTCAAGGATGAGGGCCTTTCAGCAACCATGTGGCTGCTCTGCGTTCAGCTCCATCCATCATACTGGTTCCTTTAGATCTTATCATTCAGCAGGTAAACCTTCCACTGAAAGGTGCAAAGAAAGCTAAACTTGACTGGATGTTTTCTAGGCTTTTCTGGAGCTGGAGCACATCAATCACACCAGACCTTGGAGATGGTGATGGGCTGGAATTCAATAAAAAGACAATATCAGCGTAAATGTATATGAAGCAGCAGTCATTTTTTTCTTTAAAGTGAGGCTGTGCCATTATAAAGTCTGTGACTGATCACTTCAGTGTGACAGGTTGTAAGGTGAGTGCAGCCTTAGCAACCAGCTCCAGCTGATGGAAGAGGTCTGTTTCAGTTCTGACCCCACTGTGCTCTCTATGTTCCATCCTCTGACTGGGAGGTGATCAGTGATACACACCATAATTAGTCAGATCAATGAAGGAACATCTTAATGCTCACCTACCATCAACAGGGCATCATTATAGCCTTAAGAGTTATGTGCCATTAAAGCCAACAACAGTAGATGTGACAGGAGAAATCCACAGTGTGGAGAGAGGAAAAGAAAAGGAGAATGCTGCTTTATAATACATGATTTCAGATTGGCCCATCCAAGGGCTGTTTAAATACAGCCTAACTGTTTCCAATTTACTGCTTTTTATTTTTTTTTATTTTTTTGACCAACCATTGGTGTAAACCACATACATGACTGCACACCCTGACTTGTAGACACAGTGTTGTGATAGAGAGACAGACACTGTAAAAAACAGAACAAGGAGAAACTGTAAAAATAGATTCTGGGTGGTGCCGCCCACCGATACAGCTGGATTCTTCCCAGTGCTCCTGATGGACAGACTGACAGTCACAGACGGGTTGTCAATATGTTTGCATATGAGAGAGAATCAGGGAATAAGAATGGAGCAAAGAGGGGCTGAGGGCTCTCCTCTTTGAATGACTGCCCCAGGTGTCCCAACTGCAGGGGAGCGGGGGTTGTCAGTGGTAACTGCTGAAGAAATCGGAATAACATGCAAACAACCATCAGTGATGAAACATGAAACATTATGTTTTTGCAACACAGACCTGCTAAAAAAAATGTAGGTGATCTGTCCAGTGAAACACCAGAGGGCTTTTAATTTATAATTGTTCCAGAGTAATTTTTGTGTGTTTTTAACAATGGGAGCAACTTACGATGAGGACTCATCCTAGAATACCCCAAATTGATCAAATCCACCTATCAGAACCTGCCTCTTAGTAAAGTCTGTTTTGTCTGTTTTGTGAAGGACAAAACTTTTACTTTTACCTGTATTAACTGTATTAATCTCAGACTGTGAGACAAAATTCTTTCGCTTTAAATACTGTTTGTAAATTCAGGAACTGCCCTTGACACATGACTGTGCCCTCTCTCTTCCCGACCCCCATCCTTAGCTTCATTAAGGCACACTTGTTCCAATACACTCCACTGACAACAAAGGCAATGAATCAGGCAATTATCTTATCTCCCAAGAGCATGTAAGAGGTACATCAATGGGCACTAGAGGGAAAAAAACATACGTTAAGTGTCTCATCTAAGGAGACAAGAGGCAGAGTACTCTCTGCTGACACAGAAGCAGCTTCAGGTTCACATGGGTCAGACCCTCACGATGGTATAATTTACTTTTAGTTAAGGCAAGAGGTTTATAGCCCTTTAGCAGAGAAACCTGTTATCACACTGAATACTGGATTACACACCCCAAAATTTAAATAGGACAATATATAAAGCTTTTAATATACTTTAATAATATATGTTATTTTAAAATCTGGAATATATACCTCCAGTGTCCTACCCCTAACCCTTACCAGGCAGAGGCAGCTGTATCACCTCATCACCTCTACACACAGTAAAAAATAGGGAAAATGATGATGTCAATGCTGAACATTTGATCTAACCTTGCTGATGACATCAAAGCTGACAAGTTCAATAACTGATGAATTTGAGCTCACAATGACACTAATACACATACAAGTGTAATGACATTTTCAAAATGCCATGTACAAAACCATGACCCTTACAGCTGTCAAACTCTGTTTCTGTGTTGCTGATTCTGAGAAGTTTGTGCTGTAGCACTGGGAAACAGATGTTTCCTATCTAATAGCCACAGTGGACTTTGAGGAGCTAATCTGTGCAGTGATGAGGACAAGGTTACTGCTGGTCACTCAGTCTTGTGGGAAAGAGGCCATGAAATCACATTTTCACCCAAGTGGAAACTATTAAGGTCTGAAAACTGTTGTGCTGTGCAATTCTTCCAGAAGTGACTCAAACATTCTTGAAATATTAAAGGTGATGTGAGCTGAACTGCCTCTAATCCTTCCTATCGGATGACTAATCAAAGCAGACAGCTTGGTTCAGGTGTGGTTTTCCACAGAGATTCACTATCAACAGGACAGGGAGTCACAGTGAGCCACCACTTCTTCCAGTACAATGCATGGAAGAAAACTCTGCTCCCCCAAATTCCCTTAAAAACTGAGATTTTAAACACAATTAATGTTTAATGTCTCAGTTTACCCTCCCCTGGTAAACTAAGCTCTACTACATGCAGCAATAACCCATGCAGCAATAACAAAGATCATGAATAATGGAAAGTGGCTGAATGGTCTGAAGTTAATATCAGCATTCAGCCGGAGGATAATACATTTAGGAAGAATTGGTCGGATTTGAACCTGATTTCTGAGAAAATTTTCCATACAAAATCCACATCACTGTAATCCTGCAGGGTGTTATCACCAGACTGCACACAACACACCCATGTCTGCCGACCTGACCGCTTCAATCTACCAAAAAACAGTGAAGGATTAAGCAAACGCAGCCTTAACCCAGCCTGCACAGCACAAGGCCATGACACAGGAAAGGTCACAATACTTCTATCTGAGGTACATTGTTTGAACAAGGGTTAGGGTTAGCACAAAGTCAGTGAGGAATATAGACAACATGTCATACAGGAAAAAACACACACCAGTTCTCCTCTGAGGTTTTTTCTTGGTGATTGAAACGTCGAGACATGAATGTGCCAGAGCATTTGCTGAGATCAGATACGATATATTCTACTGTTTGTTCCTTTTTTTTCATAAAGATCCAGAGTTGGAGTAATAGCTCATTTATGAAATCTTCCCCTGCCGGGCTGCTGACAGCGTTGTCAGTCCGTGGTACCTCAGCACAACATCAGCAGTTCCTGCTTTAGCTGTGTGCACGTTCTTGCGACAAGCATGAGCATCTTGGCATGAGGCAGAACACCTGACACAAGACTTTCCTTTTCCATCTCTTGTTTCCATCACACTTAGGTTTGTTTATTTTAAGACAATACTTGATTGTAAAGTGTACAGCCTGCTCCTGCAGTGCTCTTTGTGTATTTCAAGAGTTGAACCAGGGTTCATCACTTCATCATCTATGTTGATTAAGTTGTGGTGGCCACACATCTATTGATTATATATCTACACACACACCCTTACTAGGTTACTGTTCGAAAGGGGTAAAATCTTATTTCACTGTAGAGCCTTGATTCCCCTCAGCCCCACTTTGCTCCATTCTCATTCTCCCTCACTCTCCCTGTGTCTCTCTCATATGCAAACATATTGACAACCCATCTGTCACTGTCAGACCGGCCATCGGGAGCACTGGGAGAAATCCAGCTGTATCGGTGGGCTGGTCTACCAACAAAAATCTATTTTTACAGTTACTAGCATCCCTGTCTGTTAATAACATAATTTTGCCACACATTTATTTATTGTAATAGCTTTTCTTATATTTTGAGACCTCTGCAAGCTTTAAGCAACCACAAAGTCTGAGCTATTGCTGACCGATCATGTTGACATTATCACTGTGATATGAACACATGCATGAACACATCTCAAAAGACTGACTGAAAATTTAAAAAAAATCATTTATTCATATGCATGTAGTCTGGGTTTTCAAAAAAGCACTGCCTGAGCCAAATGAACTGGGAAAAAAACCTCAACCACGTTTTGGTGTTGGACTGCAGCCTCTCTCTCTCACACACACACACACACAGACACAAAAACAAATAGCATCATCACAATGACTGCTACACCAAGATTTAATTGCAACGAAAACTTCTTTCATCCACATGGATTGGGTTCTAATGTTAAGCTAACAGTGAATAATTGTGAATGAGCTAACAGGAAAAGCTTGAGACAGCAGTCGCCCCCAAGTGACATCTGTGTTCTGTATGTAGCGCACATGCACACTTAAATATTGCTTATTGTATTTAGCTCTAGTACTATCGTCTTCACCATGTTATTGCATATTTCCCTCATGCAGGACTAGTCTGAACCCCTCCCCCCAACACACCTTTCCGCTGGCAGAGTTGGGGAGCTTTACACAGTGATCGGCCACATGTGCAGAGGTGAGACAGGAAGGAAGCAGTGTTTCCATTTTCTCTTCAGCTTTTTTCTTCTTCTCTTACCTTCTGTGTGTACAGCAGTGAGTGGCTGTCAGCGACTCACTGGGGGAGCATCAGATTGTGTGAGCTGTCTGACTGCACCCTGGTGCCAGGGTGGGCCCCCAATTAATCAAGGTTCAGCTAATGTAAAACAACAAGGTAACACAAGCAATAGGAAGGGGGTAGTTAGGGTAAATCAGAGAAAGAATATGTAACAAATATCCCATAAAAGGGAAATTCATGCAGACTGAGGGAAGAGCATATAATATTAATATTGTCTATATTTACCATTTCAACTTAAAGAGCACCTTGATTTTACCTGGACATTCACTACGGCATCACCAAGAGCATCCTTATCTCTATGTTATATATTTTTGTTATGTACTGTATATATACATTTGATAAAGTTGAATAAGGAAGTGACTATATGTTACCACTGATGCTATTTTGCATCTTAATGACAGAGTCAATACACAACCACAGAGCACACTCAATGAGATAAATCAAAAACACTCATCCACCCGCAATGTAACTACTGGACTGAAAAGCACTTAGCACTTATTGTATTTGTCCACAATGCCACAGCCACGCAAACACAAGTGCAGAGCTCAATAGACAGAGATAGAGAGGAGGAATGTGGAGCAGCTGACAAAAGTGAATAGAAGGTGAATAAAATGGATTTGTGTCAGACAGGTGTGAGGGACAGGGTCAAAAGCAGGGAGCAGGAACATGAAGAACCCAAATACACACACTCACTTCTATCATAATCCCTCTATTTTAATACTATCTACACTCACGCAAAACAAGGGATTGGATTTGTTAGAGTCGGTAAAACAGCTCTGCCCTGATCGTTCAGTCAGTGAGAGATAAACTCAGATCATCAAGCAGAATGGAGACACTGCTAATCCAGGCTCTGCTGCATCTGGGATTCAGCTAAAGCTATTGTTCACCGAGATCCAGTAAACTCCTTGTCAACTGGTGGGCAACTTATGACTGGGAAGTATGTTCAAGGCCTGGCTGCAGTCCACATTTGTCTCTGGGACTCAGGCTTCGATCCGAATGATTCATGTGCTGTTAAGGGTGAGGTGTGAAAAAGCAAGTGAGGCGATAAACAGATAAACAGCAAAAGGAAAGAGACAAACTGAGTTGGAGAATGCATGCATATAGGGCAAGTGAGCGTGGTGCTGACTGTGTAAGTAGATGGAAAGGTCATACAGTGTGTGTGTTTGTTTTACTCCAGCGTAGCTGTGCACAGGATCATGCATAGAGAGAGATAAAGTAGGAGTACGAGCAGAGGAGCTTCGTTTTCGTTTCTGGTTTATAAGGTCAGTAAGTGGGCGATAGAGAGCATCTCCTACCATTAGATCATTAGTCATCCACCAGCCTTTAGACTTGAGGACACAATGATGACACCCGTGCCACAAAGACCTTTCATGAAGTTAAATGTCATTAGAATTAGTAACAAGTCCAGTGAGTCTAGCGGCCAGAAGTTTGTGGACATAGATGACTCTGGCTGCATAGGCTGCAGGTAGACATAGTAGCCTATAGTGATATAATATAATATAATAGAACAAAATCAGTTTTATATTTATAAGCATAATTCAAATTCACATACTGAGCCTGGATGCCTCAGTTACAGTCAGTGCATGAAGATGCTAAATATCAAGGACTGCATGAAGACCGCTCAGCTGACACTGTATCCCTCACTGATGCACATCATTTACAAGAGGGATTTTACAAAGAGCTTTGCTTTACAACTGTTGAGATGTCATAAAAACTATCAAGAGCTATTTCATAATAAATAGTAATGGAAGCAAGAAGCCACAGTGAGAGTTCAGACGCATCCACCCTGCGCTCCTGTGGAGACAGCTGGACCGGTGGAGGAGTCACGAATCGTCTGAGAGAGGCACAGCAACGTTATTTACTCTCTTCTCCCCGTGTAGCTTCACATCCTGCTGTCACTTGTCCAATATCATTATACGGTATCAACTTCAGTATAGTTGCACAGAAGCCTGACAATCCCCCCACCCCCTTCGTGCCTCCTCGTGTTTTACCGAGCGGCTCCAGAGCGCCTGAACCCGCCACACATACCCCCGGCCACACTCACCTAACTTTTGCGGCCACGGAAGATATCGCATCACTCTTGAGATTCTTCCTTCTGGACACCGCAGTTCCCATGCTGAAGTGGAAACGACCCAGAGGAGAAAAAGCAGACCATTCCACAGACTGATCGGCGAGGGAAGCAAAATACGAGAATAAAAATCACCAAATGGAGAAATCTAACATCATCCTAACGCAGGAGGTCACAGTGGTTGTGACTGTAACTGTAACTGTAATTATCTCATATTTCTCCTGGTCGTTTGAGGTTTGTGGTGAAAGGGATGCTCCGGGGAGCTGCGGGCTGGGTGGGCTGGGTGGGCAGCGCAGCAGCTCCGCTGGATGAGAGACGGTGTGTGGTGCGCTGCTCTGCTCTGCTCTCCTCTTCTCTCTAACTGAGGCTTCCAGGAAGGAAGCGGAGACCATAAAAGGAAGGGTGAGGGTTAGCCCGCCCGGCCTGCACGGCTCTGGTCACAGGTGCGGGGTGGGCAACAGCAGGAGAGCAGAGCTGAGATGTGTGTTGATGTGTGTGTGTATCCTCAATCTCACTAAACAAGAATTTCATGGAAAAGTTCATTTATTTCATTAGTTCAGTTCAAACAGTGAAACTCAGATTCATTACACACAGACCGAAATTTCTTTTAATAGTAATGATTATGCCTTACATTTAATGAAAAAACAAATCAAAAAATGAGAATATGGTGAAAAAGGCCACTATTGTAACCTAATGATGTCACACTCTGATCAGCTGATTAACTCCAAACACCTGCAAAGGTTTCCTGAGCCTACAAATCAGGCATGTCCAAGCTATCCGACAAAGGGCCGAGTGGCTGCAGGTTTTTGTTCCAACCAGTCACAGTTTGACCAATCACCTGTCTGAAGACTGAGATCAGTTGATTAGTCAAGTCTGATGTGAGTCAAGTCTGATGTGCTGCTGCTTGGTTGGAAAGAAAACCTGCAGCCACTCGGCCCTTTGTGGGATAGTTTAATGGTTTAAATGGTAAGGGTGTTTTCACACCTGAAAGTGTTTCTGCTCCACTGTCTCCATCTGATCCGGTTGGTTTTGGTTTCACTCTGCATTAATACGAGTGCGCCAAAGAACTTTTTTTTGACATAATGGCGTTCTGTCCTCATTACCTAGATATGCTGTGTCTCCTACACTTCATGCTGAGCTTAGCTAGTTAGCAATGTGATCTAGGAAAATGAAATAACAAGTTTGCATTGTGGGAATGATAATTGTCCTGTTATGGCCTTGCTACCAGCAGCAGCAGCCAACACCATGCCCAATATGAAGCCTGAGAGGAAAGGAGACGACTGCAAGTTATGCTGTGAGCCCTGGCTCCATGTCAGGAGAGACCAGTGAGGTGTGTACGCTGACCTGGGTAGGCTATCCACCAGAACCTCCTGTTAAAGGTCCTGAAAGTTTGAACCATCAAGATAAAAAAAAAAAAAAAAGCTTTCACACTGCAATAGTCTGAGCCCTGACTTAGTTTGGTTCAGACCGAGACCACCTCTTTTGGTTGGACCAAATTTCAGGTCTTTGGTCCGGACCATGGTCTGGGGGAGCTTCACACCTGTAGATTTGGTTAACCCCAACAGTAGGTAACACTATCATGGGGATGACTGCTAACCTGACTCTTTCCAGAACATGCGCTTTAGCTGGGAGCAGTAAAGTCTGGTAGCTCTGAGTTTTTACTCAACCTTTGCTTTGTTTTGTTGTGTTTTTGTTGTATTTTGTCAGCTACTGATGGATACTTCTGTGGGGAGAGGAGATTCTTCAGGAGAGGAGCTTCTGTCATTGAAAATGGAGCAAGTCTGGAGGATGCCACCCTGTTCCAGCTGGGATGAGGAGGTGCTTTCGTGGTTGCTGTGCTGGTGGTGCAGAGGTTAAAGGCTTGGAGGTGGAGATGTACTGTGAGTCCTTTCTGCTGTCAGCCATCATGCAAAATATCAACTCTCTGCTCAACAAGAGTGATGAGGAGCTGGAGATATAGATGAAGACTCAGGAAGTAGACATTTTTTCAAATCAAAACAATACTTGTGTACATCCCACCAACGGCTACTGCTGAAGTTCCATGTGAAGGTCTCCATGAAGTCGTTGCTAGGATACAGACTAAATATCCTGAGGCACTTGACTTCAGAGAGATCAGAGATACACGCTGGTGGAGGCCATTCTGAACAACTCAGATCATCCTCTTCATAACACCTTGATGGACCAAGAAAAGAGCGGTAGTGGACGGCTCCTCTCTCTTCACTGCAGGACGGAGAAATATAGAAGATCCTTTGTACCTTCAGACATCAGGCTTCTTCATTCTTCTGCAAATGGTTGATGAGCTGACAGACAAATGAATTTCCCTTTGGGGATCAATAAATTAATTCGTATTCGTATTCGTAAAGGCATTTATTGCACAACAAATCTGGGCTCCAATGATCCTGCAGTATATATAGTACTCCAGTATACAGATTGATGGATGGATGGGTGGGTGGGTGGATGAATCTCGTGTGATTGGTTGGCAAAACTATAATAGCGCTTTGAACAACTGTGCAAAAGTCACAACATGAATAACAAATTGGCTGATGTCTAGCTCTACATACAGAGCAGACAGAGTGCAGTGGTACAGCCTTCTTTCTTTATTCTCTATAAAACTCACACTTTGACAGAACCAAAAGCAAACATCAGAAAAGGAAGAAGGGGGAAAGTCAGTGTTGTGCATGAACGCGTTCAATGAACGATCGTTCATGAACTCGTTCATATTTTGAGCGAACGTGAACTGAACGTGCTGTATTTCTGTTTGATGAACGCTACTGCGAACGCGTTCATTCTGGCGTTTGTGAACGGCGCGCTCTCAAAGTTTAACTTTGTTCAACAGAGTGCCAAATTTGCATAGAGACTTCCTGGCGAAAACCCGGCTAAAACACACCGTAAACAGGCCTTAATATGTAGCGGGAAAACACCCAATCTGGCAACACCAGCCACCACAGAGTCGCGTCGGCGCATGCGTCAGTCATTACAGAGCATGAAGGAGAAAACGGCAACAAACCCCGCAAAAGGCAGCAGCAGCAGCACTACGGACTCTTACGATTACTTAAAAAACTTTTATGTAAAGGTCACTGATGACCCAGGTGGAAAAAATATAACATTTTTGCGTAAACTGTGCCCGCCGGGTTTCAAGAAGCAAGTCCGTACATCCACGACATCGACTTCCAACCTGAAACGGCACATTGAACTTAAGCACCCGGCTAGCCTTTCAAGGTATGTGCAAGTAAGCAAAGCATCAAAAGACAGGGCAACGGCGAGCCAAAACAGACCCCCTACCAGCCAAATCCCATTAACAACGTACAGTAGCCGCTCCGTTGTCTTCATCTCCCAGCCGCAGCTGGACAACCTGGTTTTGCAGTATATTGTCGGAGATCTGCAGCCTTTGAGTAAAGTGGAGAGCCCAGCTTTCATAAACTTAATTAAGGGGTTGCAGCCAGCCAAAAAGGTGCCATCAAGAAAAAAAGTACAGACACTGCTAGACAAGAAATTTGAAGAAAACATAAGTGAACTTAAGACTGAACTCTCTGAGGTCGATGTTGTGTGCACAACAGCAGATTGCTGGACAGCTGTGAACAAGGCATTCATGGGCATTACTGTCCATTGGCTAAACAAAACTGATGTTTCTGAGAGATTTAAAATTGGTTACAAAAGATGAAATCTGATGCATAGTTTCAGTGTTAAAACTGCTAAAGTAATTGCGGTTCTGTATGGGCTGTGGCAATAATTTTGAAAAAATAATTCCTCAGCCACATATTGAAAAAAAGGAACTATGAACTAGTTCATTTTTTGGAACTGTGAACTTAGTTCAAATTTTTGAATTATGAACTATGAACTGAACTAGTTCATTTTAAAATTTCTGAACTGAACTTTGAACTAGTTCATGTAGAAAGTGAACTATCCCAACACTGGGGAAAGTGATATAGTAGAAAGAGTTGATCAGTCACGTGCATTAATGATTAAGTTCCTTAACTGGCTACTGGTTAGTTGGTGTGTATTGTAATCTGACAGATCCTAAGTAAAGTAAAATACCTTAAATTTGACACTTAAAGTTTAATTTCTCATTGGGGTAATCTCTCATATGGTCCTAAGTGAAGTCATCTACAGCAATGAAAGAGATTTTACAGGGCTAATAATACAAATATGAATATGAATACGAATATGAATTAATTTATTGATCCCCAAAGGGAAATGCATTTGTCTGTCAGCTCATCAACCATTTGCAGAAGAATGAAGAAGCCTGATGGCTGAAGGTACAAAGGATCTTCTATATTTCTCCGTCCTGCAGTGAAGAGAGAGGAGCCGTCCACCACCGCTCTTTTCTTGGTCCATCAAGGTGTTATGAAGAGGATGATCTGAGTTGTTCAGAATGGCCTCCACCAGCGTGTATCTCTCCACCACATCCTCAGTGAGTCCATCAGGGAGACATGACTGAAGTCAAGTGCCTCAGGATGTTTAGTCTGTATCCTAGCAGCAACTTCATGGAGACCTTCACATGGAACTTCAGCGGTAGCCGTTGGTGGGATGCACACAAGTATTGTTTTGATTTGAAAAAGTGTCTACTTCCTGAGTCTTCATCTATATCTCCAGCTCCTCATCACTCTTGTTGAGCAGAGAGTTGATATTTTGCATGATGACTGACAGCAGAAAGGACTCACAGTACATCTCCACTTCCAAGCCTTGAACCTCTGCACCACCAGCACAGCAACCACGAAAACACCTCCTCATCCAGCTGGAACAGGGTGGCATCCTCCAGACTTGCTCCATTTTCAATGACAGAAGCTCCTCTCCTGAAGAATCTCCTCTCCCCACAGAAGTATCCATCAGTAGTTGACAAAATATGACAAAAACATACAAAAACACAACAAAAATAAAGCAAAGGTTGAGTAAAAACTCAGAGCTACCAGACTTTCCTGCTCCCAGCTGAAGCGCATGTTCTGGAATTTACTGTATATTCCCATCACTGTTCCAAGGTTACATGTATGTCATTATAAACATCAGTGTAATTTTGAATGATGATCCTCTACCTCTGGAATATAATCTGGACATACATACCCAGTATATTTGTATTTAACTTTCATTTCCATTAGCGTGAGATCATGCAAATTTAGGTTTTTGCTCTCTAGGTAATTGAATTCAATTCAACATAAAAATACAAAGACAAATTTAAGAGGAGAATTCTCCTTTAAGCCATTATAATAAGATCCTGTTGTGATTTTGGATCCGTTTGTAATATACATAGTGCAGGCCAAATAAGAAACATAACATTCTCTGTTTCAGATTTCGCAGAATCTGTCTATTTCTTACAGTGACAGCCATGTGCAGCCCCAGCCTGACACTCTGTCATAATGACCTGTCAAGTCCAAGACTGAGACTGTGAATCATCATCGTTGATAAGCAGAAAAACCCATGATGTCAGTGCTAATCAGGTGCATGAGCACAGCGCAGTGAAAATATCTTTTCTCCTGATTGAACAACCTGTATGCCAGTTCAGCATGTAATGACAGCTTCAGCCCCATCAGTGCAGCACGAATACATGGCAGAGGTCTGACAAACACATCTAGAAAAGATACACAGTAGAGCTAGAGTGATAAATGAAATAAAATAAAATAAAACAAACCAATGGATCACGACTGAAGCTAAGCTCAGGAAATTAATTATCAATTTTAACATCTCAGAATCCAGCCACTGACTCTTGAGGATCTCTGCTGATTCAAACGGCAGCATACCATTGTGACTGTGTGATAAGAATAGAACAGGGGAGGGCACCTCATGATCTGGCCCCACATGGAAAGAAGATGTATCACAGTATCAGACTTCAGAGACTTCTTACCTGCTGCTAATGAAAGGCTTTGTCAGATTAAGGAGCCTTAGGTTAAGTTGACAGATTTCCAGCTATAGCCAGGAGTTTACACATCAGAAAATCAACTTTTAATTAGCATTAATATGACACAGAGAGGTGAGGAACTGAATATTCATTGTGAGTCCTGCTCATTTAACTCATTGTTCCCTCTCTGTAGCTTTCAACTAACACTGGGGGGAGGATGAAGAAGGTACATGTATTTATACATAATGTAATCCATCTGATCCCCCCCCCCCCCCCCCAAAAAAAAAAAGCCTAATGTGATTCTTAACTGATTACTGACAATTTCACACAGTGAAATATATGAAGAAGACCTAAAAAAGAGACGATTGTCAGAGCCAAATATTTTAGTGCAATAAATTTAGTGGTATTTACATTTCAACAATAAGTAATCAGTGTTGATTACATTTCACTTGCTGATATAATTCACCTTATTATGGCTGTAATCTGCTTCTAGGGGAATTGCACCAACATTTGCATGAGTGTTTTTTTTTTTCTTTTTTTCCCCCCAACTTTCAGCACCCACCCTGTCTGTACATCACTTGTCAATATCCCATAATGCTTAGAAAAGGAGATTTCATGGTAAATAACTAGATTATCCTGCTCTATTTTTTACTTTACCAACTTTTACTTTACTGTTATTTTCACCTATTTTTGATCCAGTGCGTTCTTGTTGTGCTTTTAGTACAATTAGTGCTGTTTTGTTTTCAATGTTGGTGAGCTAAAGAAAGTTTTCCACTTCAGAGGACAATAAAGACTAATACTATTCTATTCTATTCTATTTAGTTATAGTTGTTTCCAGTGAAATCACTCTTCTTGTTCCTTTGTTTGATATAGAAGTATAAATACATTCTATTTTAGGAATTCCATAAAAGGACCAATTCTGTCAACAGAGAAGGAGTCTCATGAGAAAATATAGAATTTCATATATATATATATATGCAATATAGAAAAGTTCAATCAAGGCCATGAAGCAAAAACGATGAAAACATTTTCTTTTATTTGTGCCAGGGCTTCAGGCGACCTTGACAGGTTGCAGATACAAATTTAACTGCAATGTTTTATTTGAGGAATAAATCACCAAAGAGCAGTGCTGTGAATTTATTTGAGCTTTCTTCATCAGATTTCCAGTCACAGCTGAAGAGATTAGGCAGCAGTAGACATTTCTTACTCACCAATGCTTCTTCCAGATTGTAAACAGGAGAAAGATTCAGACTTCAAACCCATAAAGTCAACTGTGGTGGAGGAAAGATTCTGCACCTCTATAAATACGGCAGGCAGAGCAAACACCTTTCAGTGGCTGAATTTCAAAGTTGCTGGGAATAAAAAAATCTAAAGGAGGGTCAACTCAATTTACTGCAGAGACCACTGCCCCCAAACTCTATCCATCACTCCACCCTACCATAGCTTTCTCATGCCCTCCTCCATCTTTGTTATCTCGTCTTCATCCTCCTCCTCCTCCTCCTCCTCCTCCTCACTATCCTCTTGCTCCGCCCCCCCTCCTTCTACTCCTCCTCCAGCACGTGAGGCCAGTCAGGCAGAGGTGATGTTAACAAATTGACTGTATGAATATTTAAGCAGCCATCTTTTTTTTCCTTTGTTTCTAGTCTGTGGCTCCCATGCCCATCCACAGCAAGAGTTCTTCGCCAGCCTGGTACACACAATCACACACAAACACATACCATGCTTCGGCGCTCAGAGTCTACTACATGCTGCATGTGCCTCGTGCAGAGGAAACTCAGCAGAGGCAGAGAAGGGTTTTGCTCCTGTGGTTGCAGCTAGAGCTGAAATCCTCCACACTCCTCAGCGACGGTGGCTTCTCTGAGATATGGGAGCACACTATACCTACAATCTACAATATACCTTAGTCAGAAATCATAAGGAAGCTGTGAACCTTTCGACTCATATTAGTGTGGGTGTTTTTTTTTCTTATATGTGAGGACACTAATGACTCGCAATCATGGTTTAGCTGTGAAATGCAGTTTTCAAAGATTTATAAATGGCAGCATAATGATGCTGATCAGCTGTTACTGATGTAGTCAATACCACCCATGGGGTACGTAGGGCTGATCAGGAGAAGGAGCTGAAGCAGGCACACTGACACAGGACACACATCATGTAGAGCAAGGAGGTGGAGCCAGGAGCAGTTCATCACCTCAGCTTCAACCTCATAACAAGGCTGCATATTTTCAACCTCCTCCCGGGTGACAGAGCTCCTCACCCTATCTCTAAGGGAGCGGCCTCCCACCCTGCGGACGAAACTCATTTTGGCCGCTTGTATCCGAGATCTTGTTCTTTCGGGCATGACTGGTAAATCAAGAGCTTCGCCTTTCAGCTAAGCTCCTTCTTCACCACGACAGACCGGTACATTACTGCGGCCGCTGCGCTGATCTGCCTGTCAGTTTCAGACACTCCATCCTTCCATCACTCGTGAACAAGACCCCAAGATACTTAAACTCCTCCACTTGAGGCAGGAACTCTCCTCCGCAAGCCATCTTTTTCCAGTCGAGAACCATGGCCTCAGACTTGGAGGTACTGATTCTCATCCCAGCCGCATCACACTCGGCTGCAAACCACCCCAGTACACGCAGAAGGTCCTGGCACGCAGAAGCCAACAGGACAACATCATCCACAAAAAGCAGAGATGAAATCCAGTGGCTCCCGAACCAGACCCCCTCCGGCCCCTGGCTGCGCCTAGAAATTCTGTCCATAAAAATAATGAACACAACTGGTGACAAAGGGCAGCCCTGCCAGAGGCCAACATACACTGGGAACAGGTCTGACTTACTGCCGGCAATGCGAACCAAGCTCCTGCTCTGGTTGTACAGAGACCGTACAGCCCTTAGCAAAGGGCCTTTGACCCCATATTCTCGAAGCACGAGGGACACGGTCAAATGCCTTCTCCAGGTCCACAAAACACATGTGGACTGGTTGGGCAAGCTCCCATGAACCCTCAGGCACCGTGTGGAGGGTATAGAACTGGTCCAGTGTTCCACAGTGAGGACGAAAACCACAATGTTCCTCCTGGATCCAAGGTTCGACTATCAGTCGAATTCTCCTCTCCGGTATCCTGGAACAGATTTTCCCAGGGAGGCTGAGGAGTGTGATCCCCCAATAGTTGGAACACGTCCTCCGGTCCCCCTTCTTGAAATGAGGGACCACCACCCCAGTCTGCCAGTCCAGAGACACTGTCCCCAACTGCCATGCGATGCTGTAGAGGCGTTGTTAGCCACAACAGCCCTACAACATCCAGAGTCTTCAGGAACTCATGGCGGATCTCATCCACCCCTGGTGCCTTGCCACTGAGGAGCTTCTGAACTACCTCAGTGACTTCAGCTCAAGTGATGGATGAATCAACCTCTGGGTCACCAGCCTCTGCTTCCTCTATGGAAGATGTAACAGTGGGATTGAGGAGATCCTCGAAGTACTCCTCCTATCCCCAGTTGAGGTCAACAGCTGCCCACCTCCACTGTACACAGTGTTGGCGGAGCACTGCTTCCCCCTCCTGAGGTTCTGGATGGTTTGCCAGAATTTCTTTGAGGCTGAGCGATTGTCCTCCTCCATGGCCTCCCCGAACTTCTCCCAGACCCGAGTTTTTGCTTCCACAGCTTCTGAGCTGCAGCAGACTTGGCCTGCTGGTACCCTCAGCTGCCTCAGGAGTCCCATGAGCCAACCAGGCTCAATAGGATTCCTTCTTCAGCTTGACGGCATCCCTTACTTCCAGTGTCCAGTGTCCAGGGGTTGTCGCCACGACAGGCACCGGAGTCCTTCCGGCCACAGCTCCAAGCCAGAGTCATTGGCCAGGGATTGGGTCACCAGGGCCCCCACCCACGACCGCCACCCAAACCACAATGCACGGCCCCTTCTGATTCTTCCTGCTGGTGGTGGGCCTACAGGAAGGCAGGCTCACGTCGCTCCTTCGGGCTGTGCCTGACCGGGTCCCATGGGCGAAGACACGGCCACCAGGTGCTTGCCTGCGAGCCCCAACCCCAGGCCTTACTCCAGGGTGGGGCCCCAGTGACGCCAATCCGGGTGACGTAAGCGCCCTCGATCTTTGTTCTGTCATAAGGGGCTTTGGAACCGCTCTTGGTCTGACCCATCACCTAGGACCTGTTTGCCTTGGGAGACCCTACCAGTGGCATTAAGCCCTCGACATAATAGCTACTAGGATCATTCAGGTACTCAAACCCCTCCACCATGATATGGTGGCGGTTCAAGGAGGAGAGCATTTCCTTGTTTCAGTTTAACATCATTTTCACATTTAGTTTTGTTTGTAGTTAATTCATACTGTAGGTGTAATGGTTTAAAAAAGAAAAGTGCTGTTAAAAATGCTAAAATGCTCTTAAAACTTATGTGATTCTGCTAAAAACAGTAAACAAAAGAATGTTTTAATTCATGAAAGTACATGGTTAAAAACACAACGTCATAAGTAATTGTAAAAGACAAAAAAGTGGATTAAGGTGAAATTCATTGTGACCTGCTGATCGAGTGATCTGTTATCTGCTACTCTGGCCTTCTAGACAAACAAGCATAAAGGGATAATCTGTGTTTAAAACATAACTAATTCCTTATGTTATTTTGGAAAAGCTGCCTGATTACTGTTCTATATTGTTTCCTGAAGTGCTTCTTCTTCTAAGTTATTTCTTGAAAGTTAATCCTCAAACCATCTCTGGTGTTCGGGTTTTGATTGCTTGTGTCTGAGCTAAGACGATAGAGGGGAAGACGTTGCTTTCACTCGTCCATTACAACACGGGACGTTACTGAAGCACCATCGTGTCTGTGGTTTTCATTTATTATTGCCGTTTACAGGTAAGAAAAGTAAACATTATCGGTTTTGTGACGTGTTTCTATGTTTTCTGTGTCTTAAGAGATAAGTAGGAAGTAAAATACTGGAGTTTGCAGTAACTTTGAGAACTAATAAGTTTTGTTTTACGTGAATGTTACGCCCACCGTAGCTTTCTTGCTAGCTGCGTTGTGTGGCGCGGACGACGTTGTTTCAGAGATGTAATTGTGGCGTTTGTGTGCAATGTTTGACACTTAATGAGAATATTTGATGATAAATGTATAGCACTGTTATTCTTTTATTTGTATGGGGAAAAGAGTGATGTTAATAGCGTCCATTTTGCAAGGTATAAGTTTGGTTAAGACTACTATACATGACCGATGTGATACTTTCATTTATTTGAACTGAAGCAGATGTAAAACGTGAGTTTATATTACCATACAGTTTGCTGTCCATTTGAATGTACAGTTTGTCAATTCTGATTAAACCATTGTAAATATATTTTACATTTCCAGTGCAATGCTTTATTTTTCTAACTGAGTAATCTTTTGAGATAACAGTTGCTATAATGGTTGCTGATTTGATAGCAATGTGATGTGTAGAAAATTGTGTATTTTCGAAAAAATGTCCATTACAGCACGGGACGTGACTGAAGCACCATCGTGTCTGTGGTTCTCATTTATTACATAGGCTAGGTTGTAGGGCTGAACATATTAAAATGGACAATTTTACAATGTAGGCCAAATGATCTTCCCCTCGTTGAAAGATCAGCAGCCACCACTGTTCTACATTGAGTAACTTGTAGTAGTTTGATCAGGCTTTCATCAGCAATGAAAAAGGTAGAATCACCATTCACACAGAGGTCAGTGTATGCAAAGACACAGGTGACCATGATGATTTTAACCCCCTTTTCCATACTGCGATGTCTACTTTCAGATCCCACAAACTGTAAACGGTCCTGACACCTGCCTATTACATACTGTTTGTCCCAGGCTGCCCCACATTGGGTTGGTGTATCATGACAAACCCAAATGCCATAACAACATGGATTAAAATGAGAAAAGACAAAAACAAAGCATATATGGATATGTGAATGCATAGCGCAGGGCAGGGAGCAGTGAGCTGCTTACACTCTGGTAATGACAAACTCCCCCATGACAAAACAAGTTTATAGCTGTGATATACCATGATGCTGTGGGGCATATAGGGCTATAAAACGCAATGCTCATAGGAGGGAAGAGAGTAATAAAAAGCATTCATGAGTGCACAGACTGTGTGTGGGGCAAAACATACTGGAACATTACCAGGGAGACTTTCCTGAAAAAACAGAACCTACCCAAGCATTGCTTCGGCTGTAGAGCTTGTACTCATTAGAGTGAACTGACCAGTTTTTGATGCATTTTAACATGGTTTAAATCATTTAGAATGTAATGTAAGTGGAGTGACTGTTCCTCTTTTACTTTCTGTCACTTTTGTACTAATGACTACAGATTTTGCCACATTTCAATCACAACTGTCAACTTTTTTTCACAGACAGCAAAAAAAAAAAGAAAACAAAATCACACTGTGTCAAGAAATGCCAATCACACAATCTCTGCTCAGAACCATTTGAATAAAGCCTACACCCATCTGTGCCTCTTCTGCCACCTGTGCCCACTTTGGAAAATCTAATTTCAAAGTGAGGGAAATGCCAACAGCCTGACTGGTGTGATGGATTTCTAACTTTTTAAATTCACATTCAACCTATGTACCTTATACTGTATCTTCTTGTGTATAGTAACAACAGGTCAGTGAGCTAATCAGAAGATAGGCTTAGAGTCTCCAGATGGGTGGGGCTTGTAGCATGGCTGTTGTTGTGACATAGAGTTACAGGAAGTCCTGACAGCTGGTTTTAAGGCTTGGTGTCTGAATAGACTGTGTGGATTTGATAGTTTCACAGTATTAATATAGAACATAGACCTTCCCCACAATCAAACAGCACATGGATATCTACCTTAATTGTGTATGAGACCTTGAAGAGGCTCTCTACATCCTCCACTACTACAGTGAGAGGCAAACTAGATCCATCAGAGTTCACTATCTCATGCTGCTGTACATTTTTCTTCCCAGTGGGTTGAGTCAAAGGGAAGCCCTTCCATTCACAAATCATCTCCACCCATTAGATTCCATCCCCCAGTATTTTCTCCATTCCCCTCCATTTGTCTTGGGTCAACGAGGACGAAGGTGTCCCCCACACCGTCCTGGTTCCCCTGCCCTGCTGTCTTTTCATCTGCACATTAGAAATACTTATATTCTGGCACATTACAATTCTGACCTTGCTCAAGGATACAGTGTCCAATCCAATCTCCATAAGTCAGCTGCTTGGAGGTGAACATTAAGAGTAGCCATTTAAATACAACCCCCTCCCCATTCTCCATCCTACTCAAGCACCTCCCGCTCCGCTGCTACCTCATCTCCCGGTCGAGCCAGCACCTCCTGCTGATGGATTGGGCCCCATTGACTTCCCCTATACACTCTCAACACTGATACTTTTTTCACATTTAACAGTCACAACAAATGAAGGGATTGGAGGATGGAGTGGTGTGATAGGGAGGGGTGGAGGAGGAATCATGAGTGTGGAAGAACAGCACGTGCCCGTACTGACAGATTGATATCTGCTGTACTCGACCAGTGGGTGCTGATCATGTTCAGCATAGCTTGGATAAATTGGATAAGGCTTCTGGCAGGCCCAGCAGTCAGTGAGCCATCAGTGTCAATGTTCCAATCAAATATACCTCTCTACCTCTCTCTCTCTCTTGCCCATTAGTTCTTAATATCTCTCTCCCTCCAACACACAAATGTTTCCTCAAACCTCTCCTCCTCACTGTGTCTAGTTATACACACACACAGATTTTCTCACATGCACTCCTGGTAAATAAGATGGATTAGAGTTTTTACATCACTTAAAACACAAACAGCGCAGGAACACTTCCATCTGTGTTCACTGGGACACAAACATCCAAGTATATATTGCTTTATATATAAGTATATAAAGTGATACTGTCTCTGTATCTGACCCATAAATGTTATTGTCACTGTAATATTTGACAGTGACTTGTCAGGACTATTTCTTGCAGCGTGTGTGTCATCTCCATCAGTCTCTCCTTCTGACTAATGTTTGCCAATTAGACAGCCTTCCCATTAGCAAGTGTTGAGTCTCATCCTGCTTGTCTCAGGAAACACACACTAAATCATCTTGACCTAAATATCCCACCATACTGTAGCTGCCAGCAGACACACACACACAGTGTGAGATGTGAGTCCCATCTGAATTGTATGAGGAAATATGAGATTAAATCTATGCTTGAATTTAAAGCTCAGGTTTTTGACCATGTGTGGTTACTCCTGATGGAAAGAAGGTCAGAGGAAGACATAAAGGTATTAGGAAGTGGTCTCTAGAGATGTGCAAAAAGATACAATATGAAACGTATCCTTGTGCCACACATATTGAAACTCCAAAACATAACTGATCAAATTCTAAGCTTCTTTAAAAAATCAAATTCACAACATCCCTGTTTTACTATAGACACATAAAAAAAGCAGAGGAATCTAGAAACAACTTCTTTCAGTCTCTAATTTACTCACATCACTTCTGCTGTCGATGCTGTTGATGTTCACAGTTCACAGAACAGTTTTTGTCGATGTTTCAAAATAAAAGCCCACACAGTAAGAAACTGAGTTTGAGTTTCTGGAAGGCTTTTAATGTCAAACATCCCTACAGGGAGGTTGAGTTTGTTATTAAGAGTGGAGTCCTGGCTGATCTGGAGACAACTGTGGTTACTGTGGTAACAGTAACTGTGATTTGATACCACCAAACACACTTACAGTAAGTGGCTTCTTCACCAGATATATGACACAGCAGCTGTTACATTGAGGCCAAACACTCTGTAACTGCACCAGCAATCTAATTTCATGCTTCACATGGTGTGAACAGTGTTTTCCAGCAGGACACGGTAGAAGAAGGTGGTTAGTTGGCTGAGAAGCTGCTGGACGTTTGCAGTTTGTCACCTGCAGGTATTTAACAAACAGCCCAGTGAAGCTGCAACTGATTCTTCCATTACTCATTCATGTTAATTAAAAATGTCATAAAGATCCACTGAATTATCATAGTTAGTGCAGTGGTGACAAGTAAACCATGGCTCCGGTGACTGCTTCACAGACACATTGGTCTTCAGGCTCCAAACAGTCTGAACAGTCTGTACTCTGGGTTGTTTCTTGTGAAATGCACAGCATCAGCACTGATGCATCAGGCCAGGCACGTTTTTTTTCAGTTTCAGTCAGATTAATACATGCAGATAGTTGGATCTGGAGAAGTCCAGTCTTAGTCGCACTAACATGTTTACATTCACATTAGTTGTCTAGTTATAAATGGATTAAGGACATAATTTAGGTTTTTCAAGTGTCATGTAAACATAACTGACCATGTGCTCAGCTTCCATCATGATAAGCTGAAAAACCAGTAGAAAAAACACTCAAAAACACAGCAAAGAGATCACTATTTGAGAATTTATGGGAAATATTTCAGGTTAAATCAAAGTAAAATATGACAGTATTTAGTTGCTCTGATCTATATTTGAACTGAATATTTCTGAGAAGTAATCAGTGTTAAATGTTTAACAGGAGCGGTGCAGTACTTTACACATCTGCTGCTCTGGCTATCGCAGCTCTTCATGATCTAGAAGGTAACACTGGGTAATAAATATATAACAGGCATTTCAGGACTAGCAGTGTCTAAGGTCAGAAGAGTAATGTTCCAGCAGCTGGGCCGGGAACACAGATTGAGGTGAGATTGGTTAGTAGAGTAGGGGTGACCTGGTTCTTGGTGTATGTGTCCTAAATGTACTGTAGCACCAGTGAGACAGACAGCACCGATGGACCATTTGCTTCCATGACTGAGCCAAGAAGTGCCTGTCCCCAAAGACCGCAGAGGTCTCCAGCTCAACCTCTACAAGGAAAAATGGGTCTGATGACTATCGTATCTGAAATTAAAGAAATATGGTAATACTGGCAGGATCCAGCAAATGGCCCACAATCATGACCTGCATATGTGATGAGGACACACACTCAAAGACTCCCCACTCACTCTCCTTTTCCCTCCTCTGGACCAAAAAGTCTAGAGACAACTGATGCATTCTCTGGAGCACCTCAGTTCTGCCATAACATTTTCATTGGATCACGTTTGTAGTAATTCTGATCAGAATGTCACCAGACCTGCTGTTACTCATTTATTTTATGATTCCTCTTCTCACAATTCCCATCACTGTTGCTGCTGTTTACTGTTATTTTGCCATTACAAGAGAGTTGGTCTCTTGAGCAAACAGAGTATATCAGGCAGTTTAGGCTCAAGTGAGGGCTGAACCACACAGTTTTCTGACCATATAGTGCCTTTGCTGATTCGGAAAGTTTGA
Source organism: Caranx ignobilis (assembly GCA_021432705.1). Taxonomy (NCBI): domain Eukaryota; kingdom Metazoa; phylum Chordata; class Actinopteri; order Carangiformes; family Carangidae; genus Caranx; species Caranx ignobilis. Next base: position 30,675,801 of record MU270014.1, read on the forward strand.
TTTTTCACCACTCCTGTAATAAGACACACACACACAAACCTTGGAATAGATATCATTTTGTTTTATCTTTTGACAGTCCTGTGGAAGTTTTTTCATACTCAAGTGAAGATGCATGAGTCAACACAAGTTAACACTGTTTATGAGCTTCAGTTCCCACATGGACTGACACTGTGTTGATAATTGTTAAGGGGGAAAATATAATCAGAGCTCCACACTCGCATGCTCTATTTTGAGGGACTCCTTTGATTGGAGAGTCTTAATAGTATTGACAGTTGAGATACTGATTTCTGTGTTCAAGGACCACAGCTGATTGAACAAGTGTCTTTGGCCATGGTATCAGAACAGTTGCTCTGTCAATTCCCATGAAACTGCCCAGAGGATGAATCCTCCTATCTGATGATGTAGTGAGATATCCCCACAGCTGTTAGCTCAATTACTATATGAATTTTTTTCGACGTCTAAAAAAACATTTTTGTACGTACTCATGTTAGCATTGTCATTGTGGAAAGATGAGATTACTCTTATCAGCTCTTCAGAAGCACATCCCAACAATTTGTCTACAAAATGCCATTTGTCCACACCCTTTAGTCTCAAAAGTACACACTGTAAGCTTTTGTGAGAAACAATGAAGTTAACTGTTCACAAAGAAACTCAACAGAATCAACTGACCTGCTGTCAGTTAGCATTTGGAGTCATTCATTTGTAAAGCCTTGCTCAGTAGGTAGAAATGGGACCCTTTAGGCCCTTACTCCATTGCACCATTTTCGTGCCATCATGAATCCTTTCACACACACAGTAAATGTTACACAGCAAAAATGCAACATAGTGTTTTTTTTTTTTGTTTTTTTTTGGAGTGAGATCGATTTTGCCTGACAACTAAACGCATCAACCTATCATGTTGTGTGGAAAGGAGGTACATCACAGCCCTACGCTACACCATGACAGTGGGCCTACTCATCGCCTGTGTTTCACATCACTCTGTGTAGTTTGAAAAGGGACACAAACTTTGCAAAGACAGAAAATGAAGGACAATGTGTGGTGAAGCATTGCCAAACAACTGTAAGGATAGTGATCATTTGCTGTTTTGGATGTAGTATAGTCAGTAACAAGATGACAGTAGCACAGCAGATTTGGCTAACATAAACAGACCAGTGTGAATAACGAGTAGATGTGTGTTAAACCATTTTAAGGCACAACAAGTAGGCAAAAAACCACCTGATGCACTGCGCGAAACTTTGGTTTATAAATGTTACGTCTGTCGCAAATTCACATCGCTGGTATAAATGAAATATTCACCAGCTAATCTTAAACATATTTGCATTATTTTGTCATGAAAAGTCATGAAAGTCATGAATATGCCATGAAGATCTGTGGTTCTTCATATTTTTCCACCCACTCTGAATTAAACATGCGGGGCCAACGTACTTGAAGGTGATGGATAAGATGGATCAATACATTAAAACATAAATACATTGGAGTACACAAGGAATGCGAATGGCTGATGGCATTGAATGACCTTTTAGTCATTCAGGTCCTCCAAACAACCCTGATTTACATGGAATGTAAATGGATGAATGCATCTGAATGCATAAGTCCTGATCCTTTCTCTGTATCAATAGACTATTCTTATTCAGCTCTCATTTGAAATAAGCTTGGAGGGTGGTTGTTTATTGTTTCTTGGCATTCAGTCCTTCGATAATGGTATTTGTCATGAGGTCGCCACTGAGATCTGTTTGTCCTTCATCAATTTAAAAGGGAAATTCCAACCTTGGATCCTCTGCTAATGTGTGTTGCTGAATACATGCCAGGAAGGATTTTAAGATTAAGTGTTGCAATTTATTCCTCTGATGGTGCCCTTGAGTTGGCTCCTAAATTTCCTACATGTTTCAGGGTGACTTTAAACAGCCAAATGTAAAGTCATTTACTGTGGCCATTCATTGTCTGTGGGAGAGACTAAAGCTCCATTAATATTGGATATAAGAGTAACACATGCAAAGTTAAAACCAACGACTGTAAATTCTTCCTCTCCCTCAGAAAGCATACATATATTTAACAGTCTGTTCAACTTTGTTGTAAAAGTCTTTTACAACTGTCCTTGGACATTTGTTGGGGACATTCAAGAGGCTCCGTCCGTCCCAGCAGCCCTGTGAGGCTGTAGCTGCTGTCAGCGTGCCAACATGCTAACAGTGACAATGAAACCATGCAGGAATAACGTTGATACTTTCACATGATAATGTATGACCAGTCTGTGACGCTGGACATCAACCTGCCCTCTGTCCACATCACACCCTAAAGGCTCCCAGAGTCGGGTGTTTCCTGTATTCCTCTTGTCAATTTCCCACATTTACCACAATCGTTCCAAGCTGTTTACACTTTCTGCCATGTGCGCGTACACAGAGTTCACGCATTGGTAAACACTGAACTGTGCACTAACACGCCCTGCTGACCTCCACGTAGACCTCTGTGGAGTCCGGTCCGTGTTCTGCCCGACGCTGTGGGGACTTAACCCGCAGACAGACGGTGACTGTTGTGGTGAAGGAGAAGCTGAGCCAAACAGCAAAGCTCTCATTTCTCTCCAGTCCGTCTTTGTTCCAGCACTTGTGAGATCTGGGTCGTGACCAAAACAATGACATCATAGGTACAAGCAGCTGAAATAGGTTTCATCTATTCCATAGAGTGGCTGGGCTCAGTCTTAGAGATAAAATGAGGAGCTTTGACATTTGGAGGGAGCTCAGTGCAGAGCTGCTACTCCTTCATATTGAGAGCCAGCTGAGGTGGTTTGGACATCTGACAAAAATGCTTCCTGGATGATTTTGGGAGGTTTTCCAGGTACATCCAACTGGGACAAAAACCCACAGTTGACACAGAGCTTGAAATTATAATATTATATTATAAATATATATCTCCGAATATTTTGGTGTTTTTCATTAGCAGCAAGTGGTCTTCAAGGATCCAAATGCACAACAATGGCAGTTGAAGTGAGTTTATTGTAAAGAAAAGTAGTGTTGGGTAAGGTGAAGGCTGGAGGAGGACTGAGAAGACTGGAAAGGTGGCAGGGGGACAGGGAGGTGGTGAGCAGCTGATTAAAGAGTCTGTCAATAAGGGATGGCAGGATGGAACATGTGCATCTGGCAGGCAGGCACGAGGAGTATGATCCCGAGGCACAGGGAGGTAAAGGTTAGTCAGAAGCAAACACATGAAGACACAAATCTGGTGTTAACTCTGAAGCCCAGACATTAAACCACAGTGACCGGATGGCCAGAGAGAACCAGGACTGAGGTCCTGAGACGACACATGTGGGGTGCCGGAAGTAACCAGAGACACTTCCTGCGTGCAGGAAGGAAAAAACAAGAGGAACATGCCTGGAACTTTGAAAAGGCAGCGCTGACAGGTCAATACAGAGCCCAGGTGAAAACTGAACCTCTCGCTTCTGCTCCAGGTGTGAGAAAAGCTCATTCAAAATCCCACTGACATTTGGAACAATAAACAAGAAAACATAGCCTGGAACAGAGGCTCTCTCAGCAGGTTGTTAAGCAGCTTGAATCGCATGCTTAGATCCTGCGGTTTTTAAAAACGCCATGTTTGTTCAAGATTGATGCCTTTTAACCTGTACTTCACAAACACTATTTCTCATAAGGTGTAGACACTGACATAGCGTCATGCTTCCATCACATGCACTGTTTGAAATGTGACAAAGAAACAAGCAAAATCTGAAATTAGTCTCAAAATCAAAATAAAGTGTAATTTTACACAGTAAAACATAAGAATGCAATATCACTTTAACAGCATTAATTTCAAAAGTCATTTGCATTCTCAGTCTCATGCCTGACATGAACATTGCATCATTTTCATCAGGGAAAGCAGGTCAGACAATATAAGACTTTGTACTTTAAAACAATTGGGGCAGAATAACATCATGATCTTACAGCAAATAACAATTGCGTCGGAAATTAAGCTCTGTTTCCATTTGCACTCAGACCTGTTCAGTGCTGCTCTATGATCTGTCCCACGCTGTCTGTTAAGAACAGATCGCTCTGTGCCTCTGCTTCCTCTGACCTGAAGTGAGACTCTGCTGTGGGAGAGAGGGGAGGGCCGGGGAAGGAGAGGAACACAGTTGTCACACAGAACATATATATATATATATATATATATATATATATGTATGTGTGACACAGTTGTCACACAGAACATATATATATATATATCTGTATATGTACTATATATGTATGCATTGTACTTGTAATATGTAATATACTGATAAATGATAAATAACAGGTGATGATGAATTGTAGACTTGACAATATATAATATAGAACTTTTCAATGCAAGACTTGAACAGGTGTAATCGTCCTCGTTCGTTCTGACAGTTCCTCTCTACCTGGGGTTGATGAGAGCAGCACTTCCTAGAAATGTGCAGGTTACAAAATCAAAGTGGCCTCTGTGAACTCTGCAGCGCTGCTACCACTGATAATTGTATGTATCACATTATATGATTCAGTTAAACTGAAAAGGAATGCTGCTTAATGTGTGCTACATTTCCAGGTTTGGAGTAGTTTCTGCTGCAGGTGTTGATGGTATTTTGGTACATTACAGACAGAACGGAGCATGTCTGCACACTTCATAATCAATATTATATAACTGCTGTGTCTAGTCTGTGGTAAAGTATGTGTTCAGCGTCCCTGTAGTAAAAGCTTATTAGGAAGAGCACAGCTGCTCTCTCTGATCATCTTGCACCACAACTGAATTTGTCACAACAGCTGTTTGCAGTCATTCATCACGCAGTCGTTCATTCTGCAGGCTTTCTGTGAAATGTAGCCTCCATATCAAACATGCAGTTCAGGCTGTTCCATCATTATTATCTGGACCGGTGCAGGTTCAGACTCTCCACACAATAGATTAGGTGTGAAAACTGGGTGTCTGTGGTGACGGTGGTCATGAGGGTCGCTCATATCATGTTTGCAGTGCTGTTTTTAGATGTCTGACGAGGTAGTGACGCACATGAAGAGACCCCCTCCCTCAGCTCCCCAAACTCCTCAATTCACCCAGCTAGCATCACTGAACTAAAATAGACTCAGATCTGTGTAGACCCCCCCCCCCCTTTTTAACCCACCTGTACCTGCCAAAGATGTAAATAGACTCTGTATATTAGGCTTACACAGTGTGTTTCCTTTTGGTGGAAATGGATCAACATAATAGAAATAAAATATAATGAAAATATAACCCTCATGGTTCTGTAATAGTTCCAATGAAAGGCAGAATGATTGATAAGGTGTCATGCTGAAGTTATATATGTGTAAATATTTGTTATGGACATTTTTTTCAGTCTGAAATAGAAAAGACAGAAAAAAACAGCAGAACAACACCAGCATGACTTCAGTGGAACACAAAATGATACAAATACATAGTGCTGGTTAAAAACATGTGTCATTACTTTTAAAGTTTCTATATTTTGCACTTTGGTGTGATTTGTGGTTTTAACAAACTGTAAGCCACACCTGGGTAATACACTGGTAATCTAGGTTGGTAAGGAGCTAAGGGAAAGGACTGCTAAAACCATACAGGAAAGTACACACACACAAGGTAGGTTGCAACTGTATGTTTTAGTAAAGTCAACATACAGGTGATAATTCACACAACATGAATAACAATTGAATGACAATGAAATAAAAACGGGCCCTTTACAATAATAAGTCTGTGTGTGCTGTGACAGTCCTGGCAGCTGGCACCACCCTACCACCAGGTGGAGTATTCAGTGTATCGGTTCTCAGTTCCAAACAGAATCACGCTGGGTGGCTCGCTATCAAGTTGAATGGATCTCCTGAAGAAGCTCTCACTCCTCCATAAGACCTGACCTGGAATTTAACATTTTATCTAATCTACTTGTACAACTATCACTCCAAAGCATAACAATAATGTAACACTGAGCATAACATACAGTATAATACTTAATTATTACATTTAAAGGCCTGACATTACACTTCAGTTCAATAACTTTAAATTTCAATCAATATCTGAATCATAGCACAGTAGCATTTTACCGTACAGATTATAGCTGTAAACCTACTACATATGGCTCTGCTGACATTTGCAATGCCCAGTCTCAAGTGAAAATACAAATACATTTAAATAACACACATTTTTCACAGTAAACTGTTTAAACATTCACACCTTCAAAAGAATAACACAATAAAACGAACATGTTATGGTATTTCAATACCTTTCAATACCCTCTTCTCATATACTACTGTTAAGTTAACTAATTAGCAGCATTAATATCAGTATTATACTTGATATTAGCAGCTAGGCCGCTAGCATTGGCCAACTCAATAGCAGGCAGGCTGCTTGACACAGCATTCATGGTTAGCAACATTAGCGCAACACTGCTATCTTACCGAGATCGACCGAGGAAACTTTCCCCCTCCGGACCGTCTCCAGGTAATTCACCGGTGTTCAATATCGATTCACTGCATGAACTATGCTTTTTAGCAACTTTGAACGTAACTTGATAATTCTCTTTTCTTTTCTTTTTTATGCTCTGTTCGCTGTAGATTCGTCTCCTTTCTTTCTTTTTTTCCACACACACCTCCGATCATGCAGGTAGATCGTGTTCTGTCAATCACGCCCAGTCGGAGGCGGGGCTTGGCCAACACTGTGTTCTAACTGGCCTGTCATCCCTCACTCTATCAGCATAGAAATAGTACATCTACATCAGCACATCATTACTTTTAACCCGTTTTCTTTCACAGGGTTACATAGTCATGCAAGGTTAGACGGTGGGTTCAGGTGAGGCATGGCTGAAAGTGCTGACCGTGAAGTTGTGACATCACACAACTTCATGTGGCTACAGAAACCTCCCCGTGGTGCAGCCTGGGAAACGCTGGCTGAATGAGATAAAATCCAACAGGGTACTAATCTGATACTGGGGTGTCAAGCTCATTCCACAAAGGGCCGAGTGGCAGCAGCACGGCAGACCTGACTCAGTGAGGCAACTGATCTCAGTCTTCAGACAGTTGACTGGTCAAACTGTGTGCTCTTGATTGGTTAGAACAAAAACCTGCAGCCATGAATGAATGGCTTTGCAAGCATCCATCTTGGCCATGATTACTGAACTACTATTTCCAATTTAGTGCATAACCTCAGGGTCATTGTTCTTAGCCACTCCCTCTGTTCACTTATTGGCTGGTGGATTCTCTGCAGGAGAAAAGCTGTGATAGCATTTCAACCCAAGGCGGAGTACTTAAGGGAAATGAAAATTGAGCGGAATTATGTAGGTGAGCGGAGCCAGGCTAAATGTGAGCTATACTAAATGTTGAAACAGATAACTGTATATATCAGTACTAATAATCTCTCAAATGAATTGTCATTTCCATTTCCATACACTACATACAGCACTGTACATGGAATTAACACAAGTGCAGGAACCTTTTGATGCATCATAATAATGCAACAAGCAGCTCTGTTCTGTCAAATCCAATAAACTGGCTGACATGGCTTTTCCACATACACACACCCCCCCACATTTGATACATGCACCTGAAAAGAATCCTGAGTTCCTTCAGCTTATTCTCAGTCTGCTGTGGCCTCTGCTCTGTGTAACAGTTACCTGAGGGGATTGTAAACATAGAAATGCACTTTAACTTGTAGCATAAGTGTTTTAAGATGAATCCAACACAGCTGTTTTTGTTAACACTGTGAGGTAAAACCCAAAATTGACAAAGTGACAGAATTTAGGTCAACATCACTTTCAACTAGGCAGATCTGCCATGTTTTGTTGATTTCCTCTGCTCATTAATTATCCATAAGTCATCTTTAATTAGCAGAGGGAGCGCTCATTTAAAAACAACTTTTCCTAGATAAGACACTTGAAGCACTGCTTCAAATATTTTGAGGACAGATGACTGACAACTCTGAAGATCACGGGGAGCTGCACAAGACACAGCAACGCTCCAGAGGAAACTTCTGAAAGTGTTAATGGAGTAATAACTTGGCTAAACTATCCCTGGATGGAGAGTGTGAGCTGCTGGCCTATGACTACATTAAGTCCTGCCAGATTAGCAGGTCTTCCCATCACTGCTGTTCTGCTGGAGCCTGCTGCAGTAACAGACCTTGCTGTGATATTCCACTGCTGCCTGTGCAGTATGTTTCCTCCCTGCTTTCTGAATAGGTCTGTGGTGTATGTTAGTTTTCAAACCTTAAAGTAGTTGCATCACCAAAGATCTCCTCAAATTAACTAGTTAGCAAAGTGATCTAGGAAGAGTTTGCATGGCAACAATAATTATACTGTTATGTCACTGCGTTGTATTTTATCTAGTCTTTACCATCAGATAATACAAACAGGCAGATCATGTGCACACAGAGATTTGCACTTAACCTGAAAGTAATAGAACATGTTGACTCTGTCCAGAGAGTAAACAGAGAAGACACTGCTCCTGTACAAGAAACTATTGTAACCTAATGTTGTCACACTCCAATGAGCTGATTAACTCCAAACACCCACAAAGTTTTCCTGAGCCTTTAAATGCTTTCTTAGTCTGGTTCAGTAGCTCCACTATCATGGAGAAGACTGCTGACCTCCATCATATTCTACTTTATTGAGATGCACCTGTATTTGTATATGGTTTTCAGATTAGCACAGTAGCGTCTGCAAATGACTATTGCTGCCTCTTATCGTGATCTTAGATCACTGTGTATGTGTGTGTGTCTGTGTGTGTACTTGCCGTGTACACTCACATGATATCTTGATAGCTCCCATCTTTCACCAAGAGTGTAATGCTTTTACCCTTGACAGCTCAGAGCAGGAGTGGGCCACAGTGGAGTTACTGTGGTTTTATCCTTAAATCATGAGATGTGATCACTATCAGCTGTTCCACACGATGAGAAACAAGCACTTCCTGGATGTGTAATTTGGTGTCAAGGAAATAATTACACTTTTCAAGGGAAGTGACATTTGAAGACAGGAGAGGGTGAGTCCATGACAAGTAATGAAAAGGTCTTGAGACTGGACATGAGTACTATATGCCTGCAGCTAAAGAGGAAACAGGGGCTTCTGGGAGATTATATACTGACAGAGTAGGCTCAGACGATAAAAAGAAATAACTAAACAAACAAATGCTGCAACAAGCAGAGAAGGATGTCTGTGAAGGTTCTCAGTCATCCAGGTCATCTTTATCTTGTGGGTTGTAGAAAACAAGGCAACTGGACTTAAGTCCAGTTGCCTTGTTTTCCAGTTGCCTTGTTTTCTACAACCCACAACCCACTTAAGTCCAGTTGCCTTTTTCCAGTTGCCTTGTTTTCTACAACCCACAACCCACTTAAGTCCAGTTGCCTTGTTTTCTACAACCCACAAGATAAAGCAAAGAAGGAAAAAAAATTTTATAGTGACAATTCAATTACGGCAAAGTATAATATTCAGTCAGAGAATGAACAGGTCACTTGGCACATTGATTGAGTTCCCTGGAGGGAAATGTGCCATGTCTCCACATGCCTGATGTCTGAGCGGCGATTGGTAGAGTCGCAACACATTCAGAGCATAATCATGTGCCGAAGCCGGAGGGATTCACAACTTCAGCTGCGTGGTGACCTACTTACCTGTGTGACCCGCTTTTGTTGTACATTAAACATGGATGACAGAAGCCCTGAGACACCTGAGGAGTTCAGGAGTGCTACAGTGGAGATGAAAAACACCAAATAAAAAGAAATCATTACCAAACGTGAAGAAACATGTCACAAACACAGATTCAAATAATGATGTCTCCAAGTGGACAGGGAGGATGGGGGGTGGCTTGAATGCATCGGACTCTTCTAGTATGCAACACTGTAATGATGAACAGATTATATTGGACAGATGAAGGATGATATTATGGGTGTCAAGTATAATGCATAATCTGACCTTCTCACAGATATTATTCAGGAATGCTGAAAAGTCTGCTTCATAAACAGGAACAGAGGGGTCTCACACTGTATGTAACCTCCTGTTCTACATGTCATGTTTGGCATGAGAATCATTCTTTCCATAAGAGACGTCACCTTTGTTTCAATAACACAAGCTGTCACTTTGACAGTACCAGTGATTTGACATATTGCATGTATGCTGAGATGTATGTGTACACTGCTATTCTTTCTCATAGATATATAGATAGATAGAAATGTCACACAGTCACACACCCACACCCTTGTGACTAATGGTGATGTTGATCAGTGGGTAATTCACTTTAGCCATACACATCCTTGTACTTTGTGTTTATCACTAATAAATACATAAATGTTAACATGCCAGCTGTACCCTGAGAAATGTGAACTCCAGCCTCTCTCCTGTCCACTGCAGTGAGGATTCCTTAGTTACTGACTCACATAATGCCCCAGATCTACCCTAGTGACAAAGCTACAATGCAACACACACACACACACACACACACACACACACACACACACACATTAACAGCGCTGACATGTACAGCTGTTTTCAGTGGACAACACAATGCTCCCACCTAATGGTGGCATTCATGATCTACAGTTTCACAATTTCCATTATTAAGACTATTTTGCTCACAATGTACACATTTTCCCAAACTGAAAAAGTATCACAAATGAGTACTAAGTATATAGTACAGTACACAATAAGGACGTGTATGGTGGCAAAAAAAAGTAGCTGCATACATACATGTACTCTAACCTTTACAGGCAAACTTAATTTCACCTTCTCTAAACAGCTGAATGCACATGTCCAACTGTTCAGTGTTTCAGTACTTATAAAATAACATGTCGTTCTCTAACAAGGTTATTAGCCACAAACGTCACAAGTGTCACAAGTCTGTGATCCATGAATCCACCACTAAATGTTCTGCTTCAGTGACAGTTTGTATTGAAACAGTCCTCTTCATCCTGCTGTTCACATTCTGACAGCATGAGACCAAGACCACACCTAACAGTCCATCAGCAGCACCTGGACACGTGGAGGCTTCAGACAGGATGTTCTCAGAGGGAAATGTCCACTGAGCTTAGAGAGTCACAGAGTGTCATCAGCAGGTTGAACAGGGACACAGAGAGACTGGAAGAGTCACAGAAAGGCAGAGAAGTGTATGTTCTTTGGTCACATGACAACTTATTGACATTTTTGTTGCGGTGTACCCACCACTGTTGTTAGCTTTTGTTTCAATACATTGTTTGAGATGAAGAAATGACCACTCCATACTTTGTCAACTTTTCATTTCAACAAGAATGGGGTAAAATGGCTGTGTACAATCAGTGACCATCAGTGAAGAAACATGATATTTCCTGTTACCACCAGGGGGCGCTATGAGTAGGGGTGAATTTTAATATATTGTTGTGTTCAGGGTGGGAGGTCGTCATATCCAGAAATTTTGAAGTCAATGGAACAAAGTATTTTGTAATGAGAGCTGTTGGTTTTGGCAGGTCAAGAATACGTGGTCGAAATTGGCAGTGCCATAGCGTCCACACCCATTGATGAGTAGACAAGGTTTTGATAAGTTTTAATGCCCAAGGGGTCTAGATGAGGTGTGCCAAATGTGAAACTGATCAAACAAGATCTCAAGGAGGAGTTTGTTCAAATACCAGGTGTAAAAATGCTAAAAAATTGCCAAAAATGGCAGACCCAAATCAAAATGGCTGACTTCCTGCTGAGTTTTGGGCATGGGCTCTTGAGAGTTTTTTGTGCATCTTGGCGCAATCTGTGAGCTTACCAATTTTCATGCATGTATGTGAAACTCACATTTTTTAAAAGTTCTAGAGGGTGTTATTGAGCCAATTTGCCCCACCATGTCCAACTACTTTTAAAAAAAACAAAAAAAACACACACACACACACACACACATACATATTCACCAGGCCTGATGTGCTCACAGACTTTCATGAGTTTCGAGCATGGGAAAGCCGCCAATAAGGCAATTCATTGGAGCTAAAAAATAGTACAAAACATTCTAATTACATTAGGGTCCTCACGTCCTTCAGTGCACTTGGGCCCTAATTAAAGCCACAAGCAGCTCTGAACTGTGTTCCAGGTCTTCCTGCTCCTATGCCGTTGCTGCAGTGGTGATGTTCTCATAATCAGGTTGAGACTCCACCTGATGGACAAAGGTGACAAAATGAGACTCATTGGACCTCATTCATGAAACCTGCACACAACTACATATTATGTAAAATGTTTATACATAATTATGCTTGAACATGAATTATTTGAGCCAGAGTATTTATGTTCCAAGTTGTGGAGTTTTCTAGGGTCTCTCTGTCTCTCACCTCCATCACCTCAGCTTCATATGTTTCAGTGATTGAACTTGGACTTTCTTCTTCCTGGGTTAAACCCAAGAACAATGAACACAAAATTCAGCGTAATGAAATGTATTATACCAAAAACTAAAGGAATAAAGGAAGAAAATAAAAGAGCAATGAATGAACTGATGTTTTTTGTTTGATTGTTTGTTTTACCTCATCCACAGACTCACGACAATGACCGGAATCAGCATTAGGACCATCAGTGTCAACCTGATGATGTTTATGATCATTACTGATTTCCCTGAATGTGAGAACAACAGATGGAGATATTATCACTGAGGTTAGACTGACAGTCAGTTTGTCAGTTAATGCTGTCAGTCCCTCAGTCAGTGTGATCCATGTGCACTCTGATGGAGATCCCACTTCAGAGCTAGGGTTAGGTTTAGAAGACGCCTGGGAATCCTGGCATTTTCTTTGCAAGGTCTTTATATGTTGATGACCCGCGGTGCAGGGAAATGGGGTGTGATGACGAATGTGCATAACTTACCTGACACAGCAGTCAGATTTAGGGTGGAGTTCTGATGTCCTCTTGAGTTCTGGGCTTCACAGATATAATTCCCACTGAGGTCAGTAATAGATGATGACCTGTCCTGAAGCTTTTGGTAAGTTCATCATCCTCCTTGTACCAGCTGTAATTAGCTGCTGGGTTAACATCACTGCTACAGGTCAGTGTCACTGAACGGCCCTCCACTGTCTCAGCAGAGGGATTCACTGATACAGAGGGAAACTCTGGAGCATCTGGTGAGAAAAATATGTATAGAAATCGAAATGATAAATTCTATGGACAAAGGAAATCATTTAAAATGATTGATCAGAGGTATATAATGTAGGGTTGCAAAGGGGTGGGAAATTTCCAGAAACTTTCCATGGAAAGTTAAGCTGGCGAATTGTGGAAATATTCCAAATTGGAAACTTGGGAACTCAGGGGAATGAATTGGGGTTAATTTAAACAAACTGTATCATAAACATTTTTGTACTGTCATAAGCAGACAACCATACAAAACTCAGCTAGCTAAAACTCAGCTAGCTATCATATGAATACATTTTCATTTAATATTTTCAAGTTAAATATTAATACCATAGATCAAATATATTTATTCTATATTATCAAAAACGTACATAGTAACGTAGTTTGCAAGCTCAGATGTGTGGCTTCAAAAGTTTTGTGCTTTGGCCTCAATAGTTAAGGGTTCTAGAAGAACCTGAATCTGTGCATGTGATGGAGGAAAGCACAGTGGATGTAGGGGGTGTGGCCTCAACAGCGCTTGCATTAAATCTGGTTGTTTTAGCTAAAATTATTCTGTGAATTTTCAATTTATTCCAGGTTATTCCCATATATTCCTGTTAATTACCATGGAAAGTTTCCAACTTTGAAAATTTCCCAGAATTAGTGGTATATAAATACACTTCAGTATCATCATTATAATGTGTGAAGGAGGCACCTGTAAACTTTCTACAGCTACATTCAAACCCACTGTTTCTCAGTTTTAAATCCAGAGTGTCCCAGAGATTTTCCAGCGTTTCCTACTTACACTGGACATCTATTAACAGAGACGTAGAGCTGATGCGCCCATACTGATTCTCAGACCTGCAGTGGTAAGCCTCTCTGTCCTCAGAGCCGATAGTCTCCTTGTACCAGGTGAGGCTAACTGCTGGGTTAGCATCACTGCTAATATTAATAATATAACTAATATTAATGCGTTTGGCAGTGTAAGAAAAATCATAGTTTGAAAACACTGTTCTGGTTACTAATCAGCTTCATATAGATTTTATAATAAACCATCTTGCTCACATTTTATAGAGACGAGTGCTGACGTCCTCCTCCCCATCTCATTCTTAGCTACACAGTAATAATCTCCAGATGGGCTGGATGGACTGCGACTTTTCCGGCCTCTCCCCTTGTAGCTGTACCAGGTGTAATTGGGTGCTGGGTTAGCATCACTGCTACAGGCCGGAGTCACTGAACTGCCCTCCACTATCTCAGTAGAGGGATTCACTGACAGAGAGAAGCTTTGGAGCATCTGGAACAGCAAACATCAACAACACACTTTTACTGCAGAGCTACATGTTATATTTTAATAGTTCTGTGTTTGGATGCATAAAAAATGTTGTTTGGGAAACATTGTTCTTGTTTCTGTTCAGTTTCACATAGGTTTTAGAAATAAAGTCACATTTTACATCAACAGAGAGACTTGCAGACATCCTCCTCCCCATTTCATTCTGGGCTGCATTCTTATACTCTCCAGACTCAGAGGGCTGGATGGGGGTGAAGACAAACTGTGGTTGGTCACTGAGATGTTTCAGGCTTTCCTCCATTTTGTACAAGGTGTAATTAGCTGCTGGTTTAGCATCATTGCTACAGGTCAGAGTCACTGAGAGGCCCTCCGCTATCGCAGTAGAGGGACTCACTGTCACAGAAGGAAGCTTTGGAGCATCTGGTGGAGGGAACATGAGGAGAAATGAACTTTAACTGGCTTTTCACTTTGGAACTGAACATTATGTGGTCAATAGTTTATACAGAGGTTGATCCAGTATGAGACATTAACTGTGTGGTGGACGGCTGAAGTTTGACACTGTTTGACACACACCTCACATGCTTTAAGAGCACAGGGATATCTGTTGTCAGTATTAACAGAGACTCTAATGGAAGATCCTTTCAGCTTCAGCTTCAGTTCGTTATTGTACCAGACAAATGAAGCTGCTTTAAAACAGCTGTGACACTTCAGCTTGATCCAGTCTGATGATCTTTCCACCAGCACCTGGAGGTCTGGATCTGTGAAGAAAGAACAGACAAAAGTCCAAACACAGTGACTCACGAAGATTCTCAGTCATCAATGACTTGAACCAAACTGATGAAAGTTTCAGTGGAAGTTTTACCTGTGACTGACAAAGTGACTCCAGGATCCCCTGTGTAGTTCCGTCCTTCGTTTGTTGTAATTGTGAACCTATAAACAGTCAAGTCGCTCTCTCAGGTCTCTGATTCTCAGAGTGCAGTGTTTTGTCTCATCACATCTGTTCTCCACACGACCTGTGAAGTCTGTGTCTGTCGTCAGAGCCACAGCAACATTATTAATCTCCTTAGTAGACCTGAATATTTTCTGAACTCTATTTATCATGAATAGGTTACTGTAGCTGCAGCTCATTCCCACTGTTGATCCTTTAGGGGCACAGATCTGAGTGTCAGTGTAAGTCACATAGAATAGAATAGAATAGAATAGAATAGAATACTTTATTGAACCCAAAGGGAAATTCATTAATTAATACATTCCAGTCACTCTGACCCTGTATCCCTGTAACACAGAGCACAGGAGAAACCACAGTCAGACTTGTAACAA
Organism: Caranx ignobilis; assembly: GCA_021432705.1. NCBI lineage: Eukaryota > Metazoa > Chordata > Actinopteri > Carangiformes > Carangidae > Caranx > Caranx ignobilis. The sequence continues at coordinate 30,691,424 of MU270014.1, forward strand.
ATGAAGTTTTATGGCACTTTCCCAATGTGTAAACCTGCAACATGACTAAAATACATTTACCGTACTACTTGTCTTACCTTTTCAAATGAATATCTTTTTAGTACTCATCACACAGTTTTTGTGCCTGCTGTTTGTTCCAGTTCCTTCTGTGTTTTCCTCTAATCCTGACAGAGAATACTGAGGCAAGTAGTCATTGTCTCAAACCTGTTTTATCTTAGTCTGAGGGTGTAAACTATAATGTCCTGTGAAATAAATATGGACGCACAGGACCTGGAACAGTGAGAAGAGGGAAGACAAATCCACTTGATGCTGCTCATGACTGGTCCACTCATCTGTGTGTGATGCTGAACAGTGTATGAATCTGATAAAAAAACAGTTTTCATCTGACAAGAAGGAAGTGTGATGATCATCTCCTCTCAGAGGACATAAGTCAAGAGGAAAAGAAGAAAAATAAATTCGTCTTTACATTCTGAATATTCATCTGGTCAGTACAAGAGCGACTTACAGTCATGTTGTCATCTTAGAAACTACTGAGGAAGTCCTGAGTCTCTGAAGTTGTTTAATACAGTTTATATCTGTGTAAAGTTGGTTAAAGGCTACATAGCCAACACTTATGGCTGATTAACATTGATTATAATACACTTTAAACAAAAGAAATACATGCTAATCTATACAAGCTCTCTAACAGAATATTTGTTATTTATAAAGTACAGGAGTACATTTAAACTCACTGGGAAGTAAAAGTAAATTAATTTTCCTATTTCAGCAACCAGTATGGAAGGGTGGGTGGGGTGGTGCTTTGACTGCAGATAAAAAAAACACCAAACTAATGGGAGTGTTAATAAGAATAAGAATGACTTTGTTAATCCCCAAAGGCAAATTCATTTAAGCAGCTCACCTATCATTTGCAGAAGAATTAAAGAGCCTGATGGCTGTAAGGATATTCTGAATCTCTCCATTCTGCATCGAAGAGAGAGGAGCCATACCTACCAACAGTGACCACTGTAATGATATACTCTGAACAGATTGGAAGAATACAGTGATGGGAGTTTAGAATAGATGAACACTTCTGTCTGCATAGGCCCACAGGAGCACATGTGGGTCCCCCAGAGTTGTTACAGGTCTGATGGCCTCAGTGTGAAGTACAAAGCTTTAAGTAGTTCATGATCAAAGGTCTCCAGATGTGAGTGGTGTCTCCATGCAAATTCCTATTGACATGTGATTTAAAAGTGTCTTTGTTCTGGTTGGATATTTAAGGGAAAGAGCAAGGACCCAACCTTTGAGTTGATCTGCCAGAGCTCACACACGTCGAGTGTGTTGTAATAGCTGTTTCTCAAGTATTGTATTTTACTCTTGTGGTGAAGGATCTGTTATCAGATACCTAGTAGGTCTATAGTTATATGGTAAGTTTCACTGGGTAACACTCACACCCTTAACCTCTGAGTTGAATAGAAAAGATTGAGTATCATGTTCTGTAATTATTTACATATGTTCTATAACCTCTGAATATCTCAACCCAGGTGTCAGGGCTGTTCTTCTATGTTAAGAAGGTCACTGAATAGTTGAAGTCTATATCTGCCATCCCTGAACTGAGATAGGGACTAGTTAAATACTGTATCCCAAAGACCTTAGTTATATGGTAAGTTTCACTGGACGCTGTTCACACCCTTAACCTCTGAGTTGGACAGATAAGATTAAGTACCATGTTCGTAAACCTCTGAATACTCCAAACTGAAGATAAATGTATTAGAATAATTTATGATAATGAAGATAATTCCAAGGGATTCACTTACTTAAGGTACAAAGGTCAAAGCTTTTTTTTTTTTTTTTTTGTCAAGAGAAGCAATTCCTGCATTTTGAATTTTGATATTAGCACTTGTTGATGTGAGTTGAAGATTTGCTACACTGTGGATTGTACTACTGCCCCACATAAGATGAACATAAAGCCAACTGTTTGGTGGTCAAAAACACAGTCAGCACAGGCAGAAACATCCTGCTCTTTTCCTGTTTATTTCATTAGCCTTATTCCGACTGCTGTATGGTCTGCATGTCTAGAACATCCTCGCTTTCCTCGACTTCTTGCTCTGCTGTTGTTCAATCAGTCTAATGCTGTGGCGTTTGATCTCATTCCGCGTTGGACAGCCCTCTTCTTCTTCATCACTCAGCTGGGGAGCATCTGTGAGATGTAATAAAGAGAGAAAGGCAGCTGCTTAGTCAAGATGGCTGCACAGACGACAGGCAGGGCTTTAAAACACAGCGTTTACAGCTGATTACTGCTCTTTCCTCTGAGTTAACATTGTTGCAGTAGGAAGCTTGAACCTTTCCTTAAGGGGATCCTATTTTCCACTGAATTCACAGCTGTGACTGATGACAGTAGCTTTCCCAACAGCTTCAAAATCATTTGTAAGTGGTAACTGTCGGTCATCATCATTAAGCTCTTTAGTTGTACTTTAATAATGTTGGAACAGGCTGTTGGGCTTCTTAACTACAAACTTAGAGAATGAGAATGATGGCTTTGTGATCACACACCACAGCTTGTGAGACAGAAGGCTATCTTCCAACCTTGACTAAATAAATACATACGGTAATTTAATACGTAACACAGAATAGCATCAACGCTACCCAGGTACCTTGATTTTTTTGGCATAATGTGATGACATGTTGCCATCACAAGAATCTATACATGGTGTCAATAAAAAGAGAAGAGAAACTGTTGCTTAGTGCAATCAAATAGCATGACTGATAGACATACAACATGATGACATTGAGTTTTTATGGACAGTGGCAAAAAATAGTCAGTTTCTTACCTGCACCTCATCTACATCTATGTATAATTCAGCTTAAAACAAAACAGTCAACTTTCACAAATAGCATATGAGTCATTGTAGTGTTCTTGTCTATATCTGTTGCAGGCACCAGGTGTGTGACAGAGGAAGAAGACACATTCATTTGTGAATCATGTGATCCAGTATTTCAATAAGATTCCACTTTTCAGTCAGCACTATGATACACACAAAAACCCTATAAATCAGTCATTACTGTAAGCTGGTGAGAATGCTAACTGCTATCAGAACATACAGTTAGCTCCTTTAACAGTAATAGTTAAAGTGAGTGAGTTGATCCTCACCTGGAGCAGTGGTTGGTCTCCTGTTATTCCTCGTCTCCATCGTACAGAACTTTTCCAGCAAGCTGACAAACTAGGAGAGGAGGACACAGAGGGAAAGGTTGTAACACATGAACCAGACTTAAGAGACTGAGGGTCATACCTATGGAATTACCCGTATCTTTTTAAATGGGATGAATGTAAAAATAGAGATCTCATTTTGCATTCATGTATGTATTTAATTATTGATTTCTGTATATGTTAATCTACTATTTATGCCATGTCTCTGTGTGTGCTCGCCCTATGTCAGCTGGGATTGGCTCCAACCCCCCCCACCCATGACCCTGCACAGATAAGCGGTTCAGCTTGTTCCTCTTACAAAGCCTTGATCTGATCAGACCCGAGACAAGCAGAGAGGGTGAGAGAAAATATTGAGATTGGCTGCACCATATCTTGGTCCAGGCCGCTGATGTCAGCCGTCTCCTTTGATGCGATCTGCAGCAGTGTTGGTAGGGAGGCCCTGATTTCCATCAGTTTCTCTTTGCAGTCAGAACACTCAGCTCTGGGAAAGCCCTGACAAACAGTCAAAGATGTGTTGAACTCAGTTAGTGGTGGTAAGAGTCCATCTGAGGCATTTGATAAGGATAAAAATAAAAATATTCAACCAAAAGTAGGCTGTGTCACAAAGTCAAAGATAGGAAGATAGGAAACAGAGAAAAACACCCTCGCCCTGTGCAAAAAGGATTAAATTTAATGGACGACAATGTTTCGCTCATGGACTGAAACCCTTACCCCTTTGGATCCAAACAATTAATTATTACTAAATGTTATGCTATAAAGTAAGTCTGAGCTATTTATTGTTGTTGCGTTATTTACTCATGTTGTTGTGTTTTGTCCATTTGTAGGCATTACCTTCCATCTTCTACCTGAGACAGGATCATGACTTTGACAAGATATGATCGCTCACTTGACACTGACTTTTTCCTTTTATGTGATGGAGTGATTTTGCATAATGCATAATACAGGTTGATGATCTGTGTTGGACATTGGAGGGGCTACATAGAATAGACATATTTCTGTCTTGCTTGACTCCTGTTAGTCCTAATTTTGATTTGCCACTACAATTGATCTATTCATCTCCTGAGATTCACCTAATGAGGCCATTAGTTAATGGGAGCCTTTCTTCTCTTATTCCAACCTGACTTTTGAAAATGTTCTACATGCTTTACTATTTAAATGTAAATTTGTTATATGTTGTATTATGCATTTGTTGTTCTGCATGTTTTATGTGAACTGATGTTGACCTAGATTTAATCTGAGAGGAGGAGCTCACTAGAAGCCACAGGTGTGTCCAGTTGGCCCCCTAATGACAGAGTCATGTGTTTGGTCATTGTGCAGACTAGTTGCGTCTTGCTTAAAAAATGTTTACATTCTGTCAGCATCAACCTGATGAAGGTCCATGACTGAAAAGTCTGTAGTGCATCAAATTTGATCCTTTATGCACGTAAGGTACCAAATACCAAATTAAAATGGTAATAAGATCAAGCAAGATGGAAATCAGGGGATGATTATCATTAGCCTGTTGTTTATCCTGACAGTGGTGAATGATTACTTGAATGTCTGTTAGACACTTCCTAGTATTTAATCTATCTGTTGAGTGTTTTCAGTCAAACAGACAAATAAAAAGTCATGCTAGCCAGCAAGCAGTTATATTGCTCGGGTAAAAAGCTCCAGGACTGGACTAACTTGTGGCTAGATATGATTCATTACATGTATGGTAATGCAGATTAGAGTTTTTCTTCCCCCATTTGCCCCTGTTAGTGTTGTAGCTGTAACATTTGTGCTTTTGAGTGAACGGTCTCTGGAGCTGGTGAGTGGACCTTCATACAATTTGGTACAGACATGAATGCTTCTATCAGGTTGAATCGTAATCACTTTCATCATCCTCTGACTTTTCATTGAACACCAGCATCAGCTTAACACATTTAGTCCTGTACTTTTACACAATATACAACACAAAAATGGTAAACATGTTACACTCTGTACCTCATAAACTTCAGAATGTTAGCTTTGTAAGCTGACATTACCATTTTGCTCACTGAGGTACAGTTTCATATAGTGTTGCTGCAGAATCTTCCAATGTGTCCTATTTTGATCCCTTGTACCACTTCTAAGTTTAAAGTGTATGCAAACCAAACATGGTCAGAATTATCTATTAACTTTTGAGTGCAATTGAATTATTCTTTTGTGAAGTTAAAGAAACATTTAGGTGTTGCTCTTCGATATCATTCATTTGGTGCTGGTCTGAATTGTAAAGGTATGTTACATAAAGTTATAATGACAATGTATCATATACTCTGACATCCTAAAACAAGTAGTGGGACAGTTGAGAGAGCATTGTTGTTGATCCAGACCTCCATGGGCACACAGCTCATCCTGAAGTAGAGGTTGTCGACACCCTGCTCAACAGTGTCCAACAGGTCCTGAGACTCCTTCAGAGCGGCCTGTAGTCGCTCCACACGGTTCATCTCCTGGCTCAGCTTTGCCTCTGTTTGTTTCAGCTCATCACACCTTGAGAGAAAACACATGTTGTAAGACAGCCCACCCCTCCCAGCATGTTATTAAAATACATCACAAGACATGGCAATGAAATGTTTCACAAATGTTTTGCATAATATGATTCAATATTAATGTCCCTATTTGGCAGTGTCACAATTGTTCCTGAGTCATTCTGTTGTAAATGCTGTCATTTGTCTTCATTGCAAAACTCTCCCTGCCCCAGCTGTTGTGCTAGATTAAGTGCATATCAGAGGGACAGCCCACTTGCACACTTTGAATTGCAAGGTGTATATGTAGCTCATAGACAGATGCAGTAATCCAGACAGATGGCTCACTGCATGTGCCAAGCCTAACATCTAAACAGACTGGGTGGTATGAGGAGACCTGCTGCACTGGTTACCTATCTATGGAATGAATTAGTCCAGCGTTATGTCTTATATTATTACTAAACCAAGTATTAAACTGCAACATTTTATACCCTTTTCAAAACAATGACATCTCAACTGTCAGGTATTAGAGGAATGTCAGCAACTAACTTGGCTATTTACTTACACAAGGATGGAAAACTGGTACAGAACAATGTAAATTTCCAAACAAATTAAATCAATAAAGAATATGAATTAGGCACCTTGTAGCTGCAGCTTTCTCACTGAACTTGACCTTGGTGTACTGGAGGTCCAGATCAGCCAGGACTTTAGCCTCCCCCTCAATCTGTTCGTCACACTGGGTTTTCTCAGAGGTCAGCTGCTCCTTGGTAGCTCGCTGAAACACCACTTTGTTGACTAGCTTCTGTTACGATAGGCAGGGAACACATGATTCAGCTGCACACCTACCATAAAGTTCAGCCAAATTCTTTTTTGCACAGTGTATCAATAAAAAATTGTGTAGTGTGTCACACAAAACCACAGAAAGAGATAAGATGGACTGTCCTCATGCCAAATGAATCACTCCAAAAATATTATATTATTGTGATTTTCTCTTGAAAATACTAAATATAAAACTAAAGCTTGCAGCTGGTTATCTTAGCTTAGCATAAAGACTGGAGACAGTTAGTCTGGGTCTGTCCAATAGTAACAACATGTGTCTTAGCTGGGCAGAGAATCTTCAATCAATCAATCAATCAATCAGACCTTATTTATAGAGCACTTTTCATACAAATGAAATGTAGCACAAAGTACTTTACACCTTAAAAGCAGACAGAACAAAGCAAAAAACAAAACCCAGTCATGCAACTACACACACACACACACACACCATACACTTTCTCTCATATAGATGAAAGAAGCTGCAGAAGCAGTATCTTATTCTCAGCAATTTGCTGTGGGGAGACACCAGAGACTAGATAAAAGGAACTAAAAGTTAGCATAAGTGCAAGCACATGATAAAAATAACTAAAATTATACAATAAATAGGCTAAGACTAAAAAGACTAAAAGGACTAAAGACTAAAAACTAAATGATAACAATCAATAAATAAAATAGGAAAAATAGCAAAATAGTAAAACCTGTAAGTAAAATCTAATCAAAAGCCAGGCTAAAAAGGTGTGTCTTAAGTTTGTTCTTAAAAATGTCCACACTCTCAGCTGTTCTCAGGTCTTCAGGAAGGCTGTTCCACAGTCGTGGACCGTAACAATAAAAAAGCTGCTTCACCATGAGTTTTGGTTCTGACTTCAGGTATTAATGAAAGGCCTCTATCTGAAGACCTGAGAGTTCTGGATGGCTCATAAGTTAAAAGCAAATCTGACAGATAAGAAGGACTAAGACCATTAAGAGCTTTAAAAACCAATAAAAGAATCTTTAAATCGATCCTGAAGTACACAGGTAGGCACTGCAGGGACTTTAAAATCGGTGTAATATGAGCTCTCTTTCTGGTCTTCGTCAGCGCACGTGCAGCTGAGTTTTGGAGTAATTTTAATGGTGCAATATTCTTTTTTGAAAGACCAGAAAGAAGAGCACTGCAATAATCAATCCTACAGGTAATAAAAGCATGGATTAGTGTCTCTGTGTTGGCTTGTGAGAGAAATGGATATACTCTGGCAATATATTTATTTTAATATTTTAATTATGTAATAATTAATTTAATAAAAACTGTTCTTAGTAATATGTCTGATGTGGTGTTCAAAGGTTAAGTTTGAGTCAAAGACCACACGTGGGCTCTTAACATTCTCTGATGAGTTTAGTGCCAGTCTCCAGTTTAAAATTCAGTTTTTCTCTCAGTGCTTCAGGGCCGATAACCAGTACCTCTGTTTTGTCCTGGTTGAGCAGTAAAAAATTTCCTGCCATCCATGAGGTTCATCCGCATAACCGTGGAAATTTATGCCGTGTCTCCCGATGATGTTGCCAAGTGGCAGCATGTAAAGGTTAAAAAGGAGTGGACCTAAAATTGACTCTTTATAGCTCCTAAAGGAACATTCATTAAAACTTACAAAAAATTATCTATTGCTAAGATAGGATTTAAACCAGTTAAAAGCAGTACCAGATATGCCAATCAAGCTGTAAAGACGATTTAAAAGTATCCCATGGCCAACAGTGTCGAAAGCTGCACTTAAATCTAATAAAACCAGGACTGACAGTTTTCTCTTGTCCAGGTTACATCTAAGGTCATTTACAACTTTAACTAATGCAGTCTCAGTACTATGGTTAGCTCTAAAACCAGACTGGAATTTCTCATGGATACCTTTGGACATTAAAAACATGTTTCTCTAAAATCTTACTTAAAAATGGCAGATTGGACACTGGTCTGTAATTATTAGGGTCCAAAGCATCTAAACCATTCCTCTTCAGAAGGGGCTTAACCAGCGCAGTCTTAAAAGCGGTAGGAAAAACACCCATCTGAAGGGAATAATTTACAATAGTCAATAAATCTTCATTTAAAACGCTATAAACTGATTTAAAAAGGGAGGTGGGAATGGGATCTACAATGCAGGTTGAAGGTTTTAATTGTAAAACAACTTTACCAAGGATGTCAGCATCAACCAGGACAAAACTTTCTAGTGTTTCCCCACATGCAGAGACAAGCTCTAAGTCCAAGTGCTGGGCTGTGTTTGCTGACCAGTGTTGAGCTAGAGCCGATCTAATGTTATCAGTTTTGTCCCGGAAGTGGACTGTAAATTCCTCACATCTCTCACTCGATGATAAATTATTTCTATTTTGAAAAACAGGGTTAATAAGACAGTCAGTGTTTGAGAATAATATCTTGGGGTTGCTTCAGTTGTCATTGATCAAATTTGAGAAGTAAGACCGTCTTGCACGCTTGATTGCCTTGTTACAGGTGATTAGCTCTTCATGGAGAATTTGGTAATGAATAGCTAAGTTACTTTTTCTCCATTTCCATTCTGCAATGCAGCAGGTACTTATCAACCTCAAAGAGACAAGAAACCTGCAGGAAATTGCTGCAATTTGCAGTTTTCCTGTTCTTTCACCCCATACAACCACAACCTGTTTGCTTTTTTTTTTTTTTTTTTTTACAGATATGACAAGTTATTTCACAATTAGTGAGATCTGGAGGTGCTGGGAGGCAAAGTTCATGACCCCCCTTTTTATTTATATGGGACTGTCGTACAGTAAAAAAAAACAAAATCTACAACTGCTTTACTGATGCAGAATATAAATGTGATTTGACCTGAAGTGACCACCGTACCTGGACATCAGTGTAGCCCAGAGCCTCCCTCAGAGGCTCCATATCCTCGACCAGGTTCATGCTGCACTCTGAGGCAGCACCGGTGTCGTAACTCTGATCGTCTGAGGAGGCACACGCAGCACATGTCAACACTTTAACAACTTCATTTCATAACTTATTTAGGTTTACAGCGTTGTAGCAGAGGGACAGGAGAAATACTGTAGCTGTACCTTCAACAGAATTTACAGACTGTGCTTCCCCTTCTTCCTGCATGTGAAAGATGGCACGGACAGCAGAGGCAATAAGTGAACATTAATCAGTCACTTATTTACAAACTGATTCACATTATTTATCTTTGTCTTTTCCACCCTGACCCGCTCGGTCTGCCTGCTCTGTCCTTTTGAGCTCAGACACCCAAATTTCTCCATTTCTTTTTTTAGCTCCATTCCTTCATACAGCTCAACAGCTCTTTTCTTCTCCATCGTTGCATGTTCCACCTCAACCAACTTGCCCTGATGGGTTGGACAGACAGAAGAACAAAGATCATCCCACTCAAATATAGTGTACAAATCATCTCTAACTTTTCAAGTCAGGATTTAAGTGAGTGACTCAGGACAATAGGAGCTTGCACAGATTCTTTGATTTAAAACCATCACGGAGGTGTGACACTCTAAAACAGTCTTTCCCAACCTGTGGGTCGTCAAATCATTTTCATCAAATAGTATTATTTTTGTGGGAATGCATTATTTGGCCTCTGGATTGTTGATGAGATCAGAGGTGGGCCAGTTTGTGATTCACTTTTTATTGGTTTTCAGCAGAAAAAAGACATATATGTACATACAAGTCATACAAGTCAAAACAAAGCCAAAACAGAACAACTACAAAAGAAAAAGAAAAAAACAGAGACAGTATCTACACTTTACAAATACAAATGCAGACTGATGAAAATGGAAAGGGTGCGCTGTACCATTGCTGTATAAGGGCCCCAAATTTTCATATATAACTCTTCCTTATCCAGCAGCCTGTAGCACAGCCTTTTATAGGAAGCAGTTAGTCATTTCGTCAAACCACTCTTTCACCGATATATATATCTTTTCGTTTTCCAGTGTAGCAAAACTATCCTGCATCCAGTAATAAGTGTTGTTCTGCACCATATGATCTGGTGGACATTTAACCCGTTTCCCTTTGGTAGCACACCAGATAGACAAAGCAGTGGTTGTTGTGCCAATACAGAAGACATCACAGTATAAATGAAGGAGGTAATAGACAAATCTATCATGGGGAATGAATACAACATATGTAAGGAAGTACCACATAAAGGATGACATCTCCAACATAAGTCAGAGTTCTAAGTCCTAACCATGCCATTTTACGTGGGGTCCAATAAGTCCTATTAATAATTTTATAACTAATCAAACGTGTCTGCATTTCCCTTGATTCTTTAAACCATGATCCAATAATAACATCTCTAAAGGCCTTCAAAACTGGGTGGCTGAGATCTCAGGAGGTCGTAAAAGCATGATGTTTGCCCATCCTGTTCCAGGCTGGACTGTATTTCAGTTCTAAACATAGGCGGTAATTGTTTAAGGTATTTCCAAAAATACTTGTTTGACAGTTTGGGCTGCAAACATTTCTGAGATTTTCAAGTTGGAAAAGGTTGGAAACCACTGCTCTAAAGATAACATAAAATCAAATGTTGTGGTGTTTCTACATTTACAAAATATTTATTTACCTGTGTGAGTGTCATTTCATTGATAGCAAGAGGTTATCAATTGTAGGGCTGGGTATCATTATTGATTTACAGAATCAATTCATTTCCAATTCACAAGGTCCCAATTTGATGCAATTTCTGATTCAATTCAATATTGATTGATTTAGAGATATTTCAGTCTTAATACCAACTTTGATTGGTTATGAAAGAGTTAATGCTGCAAATTGTACAAGGATGGAACTATCTAACCTGGTGCATTATGAAGACTACTAATATTTACATTACAAATGGACCCAAAAACAGTGACATGAATGTACATTTATGAGTGAGTGGTAAATTCAAGTACTGCAATCAATGTGTTTCAGCAGTGACATGTTAACAGCAGTGTTACCATGCTGCTCTGTGATCTCATGTGAGACTAAGAGTGGAAACAGGAAATGTCCTGCATTAAAAGATCAGTCGAAGGATTTTATGAATCAAAATCAGATCTTTCAAATGAAGATCGATATGAATGAGAAAATTTATTTTTTAAACCCAGCCCTAATCAATTGTAATACACAGAACTCACTAAAATGAACACCTTTGGCCACAAACTTTTATTATGAGCTCTTACCAGTGTGTCGTCTGCAGCAGCTTCTGCTGACCCAAGCATTCTGATAGCTTTGTCCACCTTCACCTGTCCACTGGCAACTGCACGCTCTTCCTGCTCCACGGCCTGGTTTATAATGCTGACCTCCTAACCACATTACAAATGCAAAATATCAGCTGAACAGAGAGTGGCTTTCAGGGCCTGCATCTCATTGCACTGCTGTATAGAAGTGGAACCATCTCACTAAGTAGCTCAGACTGTTAAGCAGCTGCTTAGACATGCACTGTGTCTTTGCTGGGTAACAGGAGGAGGTTCTTGGTTTAAATCCAAGCAGTGTCTGGTTGTCACTTTACTTCCTAGCAATTACTAATTACCAACAAACTTTCCACAGAGGATTTGTGTAGCAGTTGTATTTCCTTCATATCCGTTACTCATTTGCTCATAAGTAGATATAAAACACACTGTAAGATTTCGTCCTCTGGTTGAGAAGGGTCGTAAATAATCCTGTATGAGAACCCTTGGAGAAGCACAGCAGCCTACATGAATTTGTTGCCGGTGCTGGTGCCAAGCAAAGAGGGTTTTGTTCTGTTACAGAGTGCAAATGCAGCCGGCACGCTCATGCTGCAGCTGCCACACGATCCATCCTATTAATAGTTTTTCTACCACTTACATGAGTTAAGAAATATTATTTTAAGTTTAAAAACTACTTAGTGTTGCTTTAATACTAGATCGTTTGAGTGTGGTTCAATATTCAGATATAAGAGGCGGCAATATATATCAACAAACAGGCATTTTGTTTCAACTCAACATGATGACATGATTTATTAATCTTGACCTGGTCCCTGATTGTCTGAATGAGTCTGTTATAGATTATTGTTTCATTCATATATTCCACACAACTCATTCAAGTGAATATGCTTTTCACACACACCGTTTAGATCAGGCACGGGGAACCTATTCCACAAAGGGCTGGTGTGGCTGCAGGTTTTTGTTCCAACCAATCAAGAACACACAGTTTGACCAATCAGCTGTCTGAAGCCTGAGATCAGTTGATTGAGTCAGGTCTGGTGTGCTGCTGATTGATTGGAAAGAAAACCTACAGCCACACCGGCCCTTTGTGGAACAGGTTCCCCTATGTTCATGTTTTTGCTCTTTTTTTAAAGACCTTTTTTTTCCTGTTAGCTCTCCAGCCATCTTTGGTGCACTTATGGAGAAGCAGCAATAGAACTTCCACATATTTTTCTAATCCCCTTATTCTCATTATTTCTAGTGAAAATGACCATGTCCTTCTTATATGCAGTACCTGAGGGTCAAAGTCAGAGGACGCTGCTGTGTAAAGCCCTTTGAGACAAACTGTTGTGTGTACAGTATAAGTACCATAGCTGACCTGCTGCAGGTTCTCATAAATATGGTGATAGGTCACCAGGATTTTCTTCTCCTCTGTGGTCACCTTCTTTACCCTTTCTCGGTCATTCTCCAGTTGGCGTATACGCTGAGGAAAGAAAAAAAAACTAAACAAAACCCAAACACTGTTGTGACAGTAGGATACCACAATTAGCTACCACCTGAAATGTGTTCCCTCTCTGAGTTAGTTTGGTAAATCCGTTCAAAGTGCCCCTGCTGCCCTTTGACCTTCCCTGTTTGGTTGGTACTTCTGGACCCTCCAGCGATATTGAACTGTTTTGAATTGTCTTTAGTTATCTTTGGCTTATGTTATGCTATGGGTCCCCTACAAACCTTAAACATAACACTTATGCACTTGTTCACAGAGACATGAATTGTGCTAAGCAGTTTTGACAGGTGCCAGCCCAACTTTTAACGAACGACAAAAAAAGACTGTGTAGAAGTACCCTAGATGTCATCAACACATTAATATGTACATGTTTTTTTTTCTCTCAATTTGTCTTTTGCCTGTTTTCCCACTTTTCACATTTACCTGCTTCAGTGTGTCTTCATTGTTGTAAGTTAGAAGTCGGTGGTTCAGGACATTCAGTGATACCCTTAGCTCCTTTAACTTAGCCTCTTTTTCCCTCACAGTCTGTATTAACCTGTTGTGCTCGTTGACCAGAACATACTTGTTCTGCCTCTCTTGCTCAAGTTTTTTCTAAAAAGATAAAAAACAGGGATGTAATAATAAAGTAGATTAGATTTGAATAAACTTCCACATTTAAAAGAAAAATGTGTCACATTTAAAGATAAAAAGCCACAGTGACACTGGTGGGTGCAAGACTAACTAGCAAGAAACAGGAAGCCAACCATGACAACAAGCTTTACCTCCAGAGGATGTCCAAGTAGGGACACCAGCCTTTGTCTTGCAGTGCATTTGTCAGTTTCTTCATTGTGTTTCTCTGGAAATACAAACAGAATTTCAGAGAGCTAAATGTGAGTTACGGGATGCTTACTGCCCCCCCACCCCCCCCTCGGTTACTTAATGGAGGACATTTCACTTGATGGCAGTTTTATACACCATTCTTTAACAATATAGTGCGATATACTTTTTGTTCACAGAAGACGACATGGCCTTAAAGAAGATTAGCTAACATCAAAATGTCACATAACATTGAAACAGGCTGGTAGCTAGCTATGCTAACTGGCTCAGCTGCTAACTTTTTAAATACCTGGGGTGTTTCTCAGCCTCAGAGGTGGCGTCCTGGCATCTGTCATCTTTGAAGAAGAATTCAGATCTATAATTAGTTTTACTAACTTACTATTAGCTGTGAGCTTATGTCAGTTAATGTATTTTTATGCAGATGCACACAGATCTTTTTGAAAATGATTTAATTCCAGGTGATTACTTAGCAACAACTAACCTTGGTTACTGTTGCTACACATGCATGGGCAGGATTCCAATTTATAGTCAATATCACGATCTATTTTGTTTGATCAAATGAGAACTGTCATATTGTATGAATTGACATTGTAACATGACTTTCTTTTAGCTGATAATTTTGTGCTAGCTTCATGATCTGCTCACGACCCAGTCTGCCGTCCAGTAGTCCCATTAAGCTGGCCTTCCCTCCCTGCCCACCAGGAGCTGCCTTCATCATTTTTCGTTAACTGACTGATTCCATTTCCATGTTTTCCATATTCCATGTTGTAAATTGTTTTCTTGTCTGTATACAACATCAATTGCACGTCTGCCCGTCCTGGGTGAGGGATCCCTCCTCTGTTGCTCACCCTGAGGTTTCTCCATTTTTCCCTGTTAAAGGGTTTTCTTGGGAGTTTTTCCTCAGTCGATGTGAGGGTCTAAGGGCAGAGGATGTTGTCATGATGCTGTGTAAAGCCCTTTGAGACAAACTGTTTGTAAAAACGGGCTGTACAAATAAAATTGCTTTGCCTTACTTTGTTTAGCAGTTGTCCATTTTTACAATTACTTTAGTGACAGTTTATGAAGCACCAGCCAGAATATTTAATGTTTCATGTTATAAAATGATATTTCTTTTCAACTGCCCATTTTTGGTTGGAATTTTTTTGGGTTGTGGCCCCAGGCTGTGGTTGGCCCATATTTTGGCCCTTTGATAACTGTTTAGGTCCTCTCATGTGTTTGTTGCATTTTGACAACTGTTCTGGGGATTATGACCTTCACTAGAGCCAGCCAGCACAACAAAGCCAAAACATCAAGACGTTTAGAGGGGTACTGCTGTGAGCTTGTGTAATCAGCAGCAGTAGAATTAGTAGATAAATGAAACAGCAGACTCAGCCATGAAAGTCTTTACTGCTCATCTTCTTCTTCCTCTCACATACAGCACACAGTCAATGCAGCATTACGGACCTACAGCGACCCCCAGGGCTGTGGAGTGGCAACTGAAGACACAACACATTTCCCCCTTGATTAAGAGGCTTACTGCTGAATATAAAATACTCAATATCTTAAATCAAATAAGACTGACTGTAAAATAGTGCAAACTTCTCAACATTGCTTAACAGTAGCAAAACAGTTTTTTTCCCCAGTAATCACATTCAATAACCATAGCAACAGCACTCTGTAGTACTCAACTCTTCTACAGTTGCAACTTAACTATATCCTGTAACTTAAATATGAGTAAACAAACTCATTTTCCACTGACATTTGTGCATGTCTCTGACAGCTAATAAATAAACCAAGGCAGCTATTCCCCCACAAAGGCCATGAGAAAACGATTAATATTCATAATTGTTAAGCCAAGCAGGCTTCTTCCTGACCCTCGAGGATCTGGGCATATTATCAACTGGTGGTTGTGCAAGCTCTGGCTCAGGGGCTGGAGCAGCAGTTGTGCCTGTGATGATGTCATTTGCACTGTCTGGGACCAGTGAGAGGTGAGAAGCATTCCATGTCCATCCATCCTCCAGCACAAAGGAACCCGACCAGCTTTCTCCATCACCCTCCATCACCCTTTTTTAACGTGGAAGGGTTTCCTTACCCTGACCATACTTCCTGCTTTGATCCTCGGCACCTGTACACCTCTTTTAACGTCCGTGTAGGCTTTTGAAGCATTCTGTTTAGAGGAGACATGATTGCACAGCTGCTTTTCTAGCAGTGGTGTGGATCTGTAAGCTGGGCCAGTGTTCACTTTTATGCACATCTTTCTGTTGAACATGAGTTCATGAGGTGACACCCCTGTTGTGCTGTGTGGAGTTGCATGGTATGTGAGCAGGAACTCCTGTATGAAGGGTTTCCACGATTTCCTCTCTTGCTCAGCGGAGAGGAGCGTTTCTTTAAGAATGCGGTTCCAGTGCTCTACAGCTCCATTTGCATGCGGATAACAGAGTAACCTTCCTGTGCTTCATGTCTCGCACTGCTAAGAATTCTGCAAACTCACTTGAGTTAAATTGTGTCCCGTTTAGAGGTGGGCAAAAATATTGATATGGCAATATATCATGATACTTTGTCTCCCGATTTAATATCAATATTCAATGTGTGAATATCAATATTTTTTCTAAATAAAAAATCACGTTTTAGACACTGACCCACACTGCACTTTATGTGTCATTGTGCTCAGGGAGACTAAGAATAATGCACACTGCACTTTTCAATGTGCTTCCAGTGAACTATGTAGAATATTGCAATATATTGCAAAATTTGGATATTGCAATATCGTATCATATCATGAGGTCCTTGGCAATACCCCCCCCTGGTCCCATTATCACTAATGAGGTCTGTAGGGTTGCCAATCGTGGAGTACACTATAGACGGGAAAGTGGTGACCACCATGGTTTTGGTGGAGGGAGTAAAGGCGACCTCTGGCCAATAGCAGTCGATCAGTGTCACTGCATAGTGGCAGTCCCAGGCTGCAGACACAAATGACCCAACAATGTCGATTCCCACCTTCTGCCATGGGCCATCAGGCAGTGAAACCGGCTGAAGTGGTGTAGCATGTGTTTTGGCACTTTAATCATTCATCTGGCACGTCACACACGCCCTGATGCTCTCCTGCACACAAATGTCAATACTTGGCCACCAGTATAAGTCTTGCAGCCTCTGCTTGGTACGGACATCACCCTGGTGTGTTTCACGTGGCAGATTAATAAGCTGTTTTCTAAGGGCCACAGGAACCAGCCATCGCTGAGGGCCCCTGTAAACGACCACATCTTGGACCGAGAGTTCGTCTCTGACAGCAAAGTGAGGCTTCAGCACTGCAGGTAGGGACTCTGTCTCAGAGCAGTAAGTTCTGGACACACCTCACATGCCACAATGAAGTCTTTCACTGAGAGAGCTTTCAGTTCTGCATACAGCAAAGCCACCAGCTCAGGCTCCATCACTGGCTCTGCATTCTCCTCTGATGGGAGGAGCAACCGGGAAAGACAGTCAGCAGCAAAATGTTGTGCACCAGCATGATACACCACATCATGTGAAACACAGAAGTCTGGGTAACCACCATCAATACGCATTCCTGCGTGTCCAAGTCTTTTTGTAGCTAGCAGGGCCTGGTGGTCTGCTGTGAGCCCCAGGAATGAGCGTAGAGTAGTGGCGTCGCCAGTGTTATAAATGCAGTTATGTGGTGGCTCTCCTCTGCTCGTAACACCTGATGATAAGCACTGGCCCAGTGAATGATGGAGAAAACAGTGGCTCCATGCATTTCAGTGAAAATGTCATCCATATTAGGAAGTGGGTGACTGTCCATTACTATTGCCTTATTCGGGTCACGATAGTCCACACACATTCTCACTTTACCATTTTCCTTAGTGTGACCACAATGGGTGATACCCATGGGGATGCAACAATCCTCTTAATCACATCCATTTCCAGCAGCCTCTCAATTTCAGCGGAGACAGCTTGTCTACAGAGAGTGTCTGGGAGCCTTCACAGCTTTTGTTGGAGAGGCTGAACCTGTTTTTGACTCTGTAAATGAAACCTTTTGCAAGACCCAGTTCTTCCCCAGTCACTGACCAGGTAATGATCTCTGCTACTGGAGCTGCAGGTGAGGAGGTAGCAGGTGAGAGCACAGCGTTATGTTCAGTAGAGAGCCTCGGTGCTCTGAATAAGTCCAGTCCCAGCAAAGCCGTGTCTGTAGTGTCCTCACAACATATAATGTAGCTGGAACTGTAGTATTTGCATGCTGCACTGCAGCTGATATGCAGCCTCGCACTGGGTCTTTAGACTTAGTGTATGCCACTAACCGGCTAACCTGGCTCAGACAGTGGTACATGACTGAAGTGCTCTCTGTAGAGGTGCTCGGTAATGATAGACACAGCAGGGCAGGAAGTTGAATTTGCATTTAGTCACTGCACATGTAATCTTGTGATCTAACTGTCCATCTTGTAACATCAGCACTGTGTTCATTTCAAGTATAACCACTTGTCCAACTTTGACAGTGGACTTGGACTTACATACACGGGCGGAGTGTGCTGTTGCAGCTTCGGTATGCCACTTGGAGCTTGTGGCTCCGCTGTAAGAGTCTGCACGTGCTCGATCGCCGCTTCCACCTGACACGCCATTTTAACTGCTGTGTCCAGTCTGAGATTTCCCTCTGTTTGCACCAGCAGCTTCTCACGTGTTCTTGGGCAGCTAACATGCTTGATGAGCTGGTCCCGTATCATCTCATCAGTATTTTCAGCAAACTCACATGTTGCCGCCAGCTCGCGTCACGCGCCAACATACTCAGCAACAGTCTCTGCGGTCTTTGCACTCGTCGTCTGAACTGATGTCTCTCCACCACAACGTTCACTGCAGGCCGAACGTGTGTACACAACGCGGCCACTTGTACTTCCATTCGTGAGTGTATACGTTGTCCTTCGGCGCCAAAGCAGCGCAGGAGTAGAGCACGTTTCCTCTTGTCGGGCCAGTCGTCCCCCTCCGCGCGAATAACAAGCAGGGAGTTGGTGACGTCAGTGTCGAACGGGATCGCAGGCTGTCCGGCGGATGGTAAAAACAATGCAGGAAGAGGCACAGCGTTCGCCATCCTCGTCGCCAATCTGTTGTGAACTCGTGTCAGCAGCAGTGGAATTAGTAGATAAATTAAACAGCAGACTCAGCCATGAACTTAACGTGTTTACAGCGCGACATCTTCTTCTTCCTCTCACATACACCACACAGGCAATACAGCATTACGGACCTACAGCGACCCCTAGGGGTGTGGAGTGGCAACTGACGACACAACAGGTACAGAGAGAACAGCCTCAGATGTGAGGAGAAAAACATAATAGCTGAATAGTAAATTCAGTGTATTTGAGAAGAACAGCGGGTAACCCTTTCATTTACAGGCTGTTACGTCATAATGCCGAGAAATAGCCTAGAAATAATGGTCAATGTCATAGTAATGTCAAGAAATGTAGCCAGGAAATAACATTTAATTGTGTAGAAACAGCCTAGAAATAATGGTCAATTGTGTAGTAATGTTGAGAAATATAGCCAAGAAATAATGATTAATTGCATACATATATTTATATATATAGCCAAGACATAACTTAACTTTCTTTACTAAAAGATTGTAAATATCAGAACGAGGATCAGCAGTAGTGGACCACAGATTACAGCCCCTATGGAAGCACCTCCCAGACTTGGTGCATACTTGAACAGCTTCTTCCCCATCGACCTGTCAGACTTACCTTCTGTAGTCACCTCCTCCAAATCAGCTACATGTCTGCTTGACCCAGTCCCAACAAGACTGCTCAAGGATGTCTTCCCCTTAGTTAACGCTGCTATACTGAACCAGATCAACCTTTCCTTAGTCACAGGCTATGTGCCACAGGCCTTTAAGGTGACTGTCATTAATCCTCTACTTAAAAGACCCTCCCTTGATCCAGATGTACTAGCCAACTACAGGCCTATATCCAACCTTCCTATGTCTCTAAGATCCTTGAGAAGGTTGTCCTAGTGCAGCTACATGAACATCTGCACAGCAACGAGCTTTTGAAGCTTTCCAATCTGGATTTAGAGAACACCATAGCACTGAAATAGCACTGGTCAAAGGCTCCAACGATCTTCTTATAGCTTCCGACAGAGGTCTTGTCTCTGTACTTGTACTTCTGGACCTCAGTGCTGCATTTGATACCATCGATCACAGCATCTTGCTGCAGAGACTAGAACATGAAATTGGGATTAAAGGATCTGCTCTAAAATGGTTTGACTTATCGATAGAGCCAGATGATAGAAGCCGCCTCATCAATCTGCAAGATTGCTTGAAAGACATCAAATCCTGGATGTCTTCTAACTTCCTACTACTGAACTCTGACAAAACCGAGGTTATTGTGATTGGACCTAAGCATCTCAGGGACACATTCTCTAATCAGATTGCTACTCTGGATGGCATCACCCTGAACTCCGGTCCAACCGCAAGGAACCTTGGAGTCATTTTTGACCAGGATCTTTCCTTCAGCTCTCACATAAAGCATGTGACTAAGACTGCCTTCTTTCACCTGCACAATATAGCTAAGATCAGGAATATCCTCTCTCAGAGTGATGCTGAGAAACTGGTCCACGCATTTATTACTTCTAGGCTGGACTACTGTAACTCTCTCTTGTCAGGATGTCCAAAAAACTCTCTAAAGAGTCTCCAGCTGGTCCAGAACGC
Source organism: Caranx ignobilis (assembly GCA_021432705.1). Classification (NCBI taxonomy): domain Eukaryota; kingdom Metazoa; phylum Chordata; class Actinopteri; order Carangiformes; family Carangidae; genus Caranx; species Caranx ignobilis. The sequence goes on from MU270014.1 coordinate 30,711,994, forward strand.
CGCAGCGAGGGTATTGACAAGAGTTAGTAAGAGAGAGCACATCTCTTACATTCTAGCTTCTCTCCATTGGCTTCCTGTAGGAAATAGAATAGACTTCAAGATCCTTCTACTTACTTACAAGACTCTTAATGACAAAGCTCCAACTTATCTGAAAGACCTCATTATTCCATACTGTCCTACCAGAGCCCTTCACTCCCAGAATGCAGGTCTGTTAGTGACCCCCAGTATCTCTAAAAACAGACTGGGAGGTAGAGCCTTCAGTTACCGGGCTCCTCTATTGTGGAACCAGGTCTCTCCATGGGTCAGAGAGGCAGACACTCTTTCTACATTTAAGTCCAGGCTTGAGACCTTCCTCTATGACAGAGCTTTTAGTTAGGGCTGGCTCAGGTAGCCCTGATCCATTTTATAGCTACGCTGCTATAGGCTTAAACTGCTGGGGGGCCCATCAGGTTACATGGAGCCCTATCCTTCCTCTCCTCTCCTCTCCTCTCCTCTCCCCTCACACATTTTGAACTGCCATTATTTGTTGCACTTTGTAGTCTGGCCTTGGTGTCTCGCACTCTCATGTATTTCCACAGATCTCTTCAGAGCTCCATCCCCCTGCACCAACCAACCGCCGCCTCCATCACCTGCTTTCTCCTGCTGTTAAACCGGTCTGCACTCCCTGCTCATGACCCTGTCTGCCATCCAGTAGTCCCATTAAACTGGCCTTCCCTCCCTGCCCACCAGGAGCTTCCTTCATCATTTTTCGTTAACTGATTGATTCCATTTCCATGTTTTCCATATTCCATGTTGTAAATTGTTTTCTTTGTCTGTATACAACATCTATTGCAAGTCTGCCCGTCCTGGGTGAGGGATCCCTCCTCTGTCGCTCACCCTGAGGTTTCTCCATTTTTCCCTGTTAAAGGGTTTTCTTGGGAGTTTTTCCTCAGTCGATGTGAGGGTCTAAGGGCAGAGGATGTTGTCATAATGCTGTGTAAAGCCGTTTGAGACAAACTGTTTGTAAAAACGGGCTATACAAATAAAATTGCCTTGCCTTGCCTTGCCTTGCATTGCACAGGGTCCATAACATCAAAACCCACAGAACTAAACATCATGGCAGATGATCCATAGATCCATAGATATCCAATGAAGATCAAATAATATTCCCAATAATGTTTTTTAAACAGGGGTTACTGTGGGCTGAAATCATTTGGAACATGCTCAGACTTCAAACAATAATCAAATGAATGTGAGTGACACACATAGGCTATCTGCACACACACAAACACAGGTAGGAGAAGACCCTCCTGGCAGATCATCACGATAGGTGATTTCAGGAAGAAAAAAAAAAAAAACATAAAATTTGTAGCTTTGAATCACAAAGGGAGAAACATCGATAATTGTATGCATTACTGAAATAATGGGTGCAAATACCTAATTGATTACAGTTACATCAAAGTAAAAACAGTTAAGCAATAAAAACATATAGATTCTGCTATTTTTTAACATTTCCATCATGGTTAAACTTGGTTACAAACTGCTAAACTATAAATATATGTGTAAGCAGTAGAGCTAACTGGCCTGGTATAGTGCATGAACTGGTCATCATGCACTTGGTCATCATATTCTATATGAGGTGCGATCTGTAGATCCAAGGGCTAGAATCAGCCACATCAAAGCTGAAAGTAAAAGAAAGGTGGAGTAATCACATGTACTGTGTCAAGTAAGATTGAGGTTCTGGGGTTTGGCCTCCAGGAGGAGAGCACGAAGAGCAGCCTGGCAGGATATAGGTGAGATATTCTGATATGATTCTTGCTTAAATGTGTGATTTATGCTGTAACCAATGGTAAAGATAGTCATGTGTGATTTACAATTGTAACCAATGGTAAGGTTAGGGTGAGAGAGTCATATGTGATTTTGGCTATTGTGAAGTTTGTGTTGAAACCTGGGATATGGTGAAAAGGAAAAGTACCTAACTCCCTACAAGAGAAAGGATGATTGACCATATAAGGCTTGAATCAGGGCAGGGGGATGGAGAAATCGACCTATGCAACGAAAAGGGTGTTGACTGATGTAGGCAAAGAAAAAGTTAGTTGACAGGGGAGTGTGATTAGGACCGGACAGAAGAAACGTCGTGATACAAGACCGTCTGCCTACGAGGACCCCAAGTATTGGAAGCAAGAGAAGAATCCAATCAAAAATACTTGCTACCAGTGATTGGGTCTTGGGGATCCCCACTCTCCCTCCCGCAGGTGTTGGCTGCTCCTGGTGAAGATCACTGCTCTAAGTCCAGAGCTGGATCTGCTCTTTTGAGGTTTGTTCGGCCTGGTGAAGAGAAGCACTCTAAGACCAGAGCTGGATTTCCCCTCCTGGGTGATTCAGCCTGGTGAAGATTGGGTTCTAAGTCCAGGGCTGGTTATTCCCAGCCTGGTGAAGAGAGAAACCTGAGGCAACCTTAAGTCCAGAGCCGATCACTCCTCATTGGGTTTTTCCAGCCCGGTGAAGACTGTTCTCCTAAGACCAGGTTCAAGAGGCACAAAGCCATGCAGCTCGATCAACCCCCGGCAGAAGGATCTCAGGATGTTTGCATCTGGCCAGCCAAAGGTATCCTACCCAAAAATGGTAAATAAGGTTATTATTCATTAGAGTCAGGGTTAAATTGATAGGCTGTGGGATTGATGTGATTTAATTGAATTCATATGCTCTGATGCTACTTTGCCATTGCTAAATTCCTGCAATAAAGTACTGTACAATCAAAAGACAAGAAGTAGTTTTATCCTCATTCCCTGTAATTGAGTCTGTGGTATATAGGTTGGGGTGTACCTGTGAGTCCTGAGAAGAGACCTCTAGTAGGAGCAGGTAATACCTGCTTCCACGGAAGAGAGTTCAGATTCTTTCCCAGGGTTCTGTGTCTAGGAGTGGCAGTTAACTTAGAAGGAAGTGCACTTCCTCTTAACACAGACACAGGCAGAAGTGAGAGTGAGGTCTGCAAGATATTGGTTACACTAGCAGGTTGGAACACAATAATCCCCAATCTTGGACCTACTAGATTACTAAGGGTTAAAGTCAAATTTGGAAACAATCAGGGGAGTTACCCCTTCACACTGAGAAGCTGTCCATAATAGTAAAAAGCTAAGCATTGGTGTGCACAACATTCTTAAGGTTCTTAAAGGTTGATCTAGTTTTGTTTCCACTTGAGAGATTTAAACAGGTCCCTGGGGTTATTTTCCAAACCCTTAAATTCAACCTAGCCAATAACAGGGGCCCAGATCATAGGAGGAAAGCTGCCATTAACGGCCGTGTCAGGTGACTGTTCCTGGGTGGCAGGGCTGCTCTGCCAGGAGTAGTGGCTTGTGGAGGCAGGATAGACGTCCAGATGAAGGCAGTGAGAAGCTAGGCGAGTTTCCTCGTCACCAGCTTAAACACTTTAGAATTTCTGCTCAGGTCAGAACCTGTTAGAGCTAGAGAATATACCCTTTAAACGGAGAGCTGGTCCAGTAATAAGCCTTCGTGAGGGGCTAATTATCGGGGATCTAACAACTATAAAACACATGTTGTGTTGGGTTGTGCTGGGTTATTTTCAGGCAATTAAAACTTCTTTGATTGAGGGGTATAAAACCTTTACTTGGCAGGAGAACTATCGGGTCTGGGAACTCATTCTGTGTTAACCAATCAGGTCCATCCTTGGTAACATCCCCTGCAGGGTAAATGCCAAACTGAATACATTACACCACACCTGACAGAGACACCTGACACATTGATGATAGTCAGAGAAAACATTTGCAGGCCAATCGTGAGATAAGAGGAGCAAGGAAACTCTTTGAATACACAGAAATGTTTATAAGTGCTTTTCTTGGCAGCCACACAACTTCAGCTCTACAGAATACTGCATTCTACAAATCAGAATCACCAACACTGAGAGGATCTTAGATGTTACAGTGATCTGTGGTTCAAGCTTGAACTTATACAAATAAAAAACATTACACGCAAATGGAAACAACTCAAATAGGAGGTTTCAAACCAGCGCAGTGCAGACCAAAAGTAGTTGTACTACCTTCCTTTTCACATGCTAACATAGAAAGCACTAGAGAACGAAACAAACAAACAAAAAACTAAAGAAAACAACTAAACACAATACACATGATGAAAACTCAAACATGGATAAAGCAGTTTAATTAAAAAAAAATCATATGCTGTGGTCCTTGATTGATTTCATATTGATTACATATCTGGCTGAGGGAAACTGTTGACACGCAGAAAGCCACTGTAGATTGCAGACAGAGCTTTAAAGGTGCTGTTTTTATTCTACAGGTAACCTAATCCATTTCTGCTGAAGTGGCAAAAGAGAGGGATGGTGATGCACAGACAGACAAACTGTGAACAGAGAAAGAATATAGTGTCACATGAAGCAATATTCTGCAAAGACACAAAAGACAAAGAATGAAGTGTATATTACCTAAACTACAGGTAAGCAAATATAGCTACTAAGGCTAGCTCCAATTTACAGAACACAATTAAAGCTGCTTTTAATAGTAATAATTCTATATCAATAACCACATTATGAAGTGTTACTTTGAATTGGTCACTCATACTTAGAACTATCATCAACTTTTACATACCACCAACATTTTAATGTCTCTCTGTAATAATTGCTTCCTGAGACCCTAACCTAATACATGCCCAACTGTGTGAAAAAATATTTGAAATAATCATAATTTTCTTGTTTAGATCGAAATACCTCTTAACCTTAATTAATTATATTATAATTTACATGTGATCTATTGTGCCTATCCTTAATTAAGCTCTTGCGCTTCTGTTGCAACTCACAAAATCCAATGACCAAACAACCATGAAGCAAAGTGCAGACTTTGCAAAAAGACAATCAACAAGCAACTTTGCTTTTGCATGCACCAATCCACAGTGACAGGTTAGGAGGAGGAGAGGATGGAGAAAGTGAGCTTTTAAAGCTCAAAAATCTGCTCAGAAATCACAAGGCTGATTTGTTTTTGTTATTAAAGTACGCTTAAGTTATCTGTATGCTTCCTTATAATAGTGAGTTCCGAGTAATGTCAGGCTGTTAATGTGATGGCTGTCAAGACGCTCTGATGAGCCAAGGTCCACAGCTCCTTTTTTACTGTTACTTTGTTTCCATGTGTGGCAGTTTGATGAATGTGGAGGAAAGTGTGTGACGCACTTGTTTTCTTCCTCCTACAAAGAAATAGGACATTTTATGTGATTAAATATTGTTGTTCTGTTGAATTTATAAGTATATAAGTATGTAGCAGCCTTAAGGCAGTATTAAAATGTATCCTACTGTTTTTTTTTTTTTTTTTTTTACTGTTTTCCTGGGATTCCTGGGAGGGGGGCTCGATGTACTGAATTGAAAAGAGGCAAATTCTGTAAATTTCAGCAACACTAGTCTCTAAATCAGCATCATTTCAACTACACGCCTCAGTCGCGGCTTGGAGTCTAAGTGACCTTTAACACAGTTAAAGACAAGCTGTTGAGGGTAGTTTCTCAAGAGTTGACTTAGATTAGGCATTTACCAAGAAACATCGTCCGAAATGACGTGCTGCAATACTGCCATGTCATGAGGTTAAAAAGGCAGAGGGCTCTCCAGCATAGCAGCCATTGTTACTATTTCAAAAAAGTGATTCAATACTGAAACATTAATCTTCAGACACACTACACTGACAGTTTAAATGTCAACGCATGACCCATATACAACCAAAGTTTAGTAGTTTTCCTCTGTGTCACATCAGGTCATCAGGTGTCTGATAGCTAATGTCCAACACCATTTGAAACATCGCCAACTGTACTCTGTGAGGCTCTAAGGATAAAGAGAAGGCTGAATGTACTGTACCTGTATGATAAACATTGTGACCACACCTGCACCTGTGCTGAGATAGTTCCTGGCAAACCAGTTCCTCAGTTTGAAGAGACAACCCTGAAAGACAGAATTTCATGGTTATGTTTAATCTACGTTGAGCAAATAGTGAATCAATATACACAACTCATAAAAGGTTTGGGATGTTTGACTTTCGAAAATGTCAAATGTTCATGCTACAGTGATATTGTATCATGAAAGCAGGGCATTTAAGTAGAAGTATGGAGTGGTCATTTATTCATCTCAAACAATGTATTGAAACAAAAGCTAACAACAGCTGTGAGTATACCACAACAAGAATGTCAGTGTGTCAATAAGTTGTCATGTGACCAAAGAACATACACTTCTCTGCCTTTCTGTGACTCTTCCAGTCTCTCTGTGTCCCTGTTCAACCTGCTGATGACACTCTGTGACTCTCTAAGCTCAGTGGACATTTCCCTCTGAGAACATCCTGTCTGAAGCCTCCACGTGTCCAGGTGCTGCTGATGGACTGTTAGGTGTGGTCTTGGTCTCATGCTGTCAGAATGTGAACAGCAGGATGAAGAGGACTGTTTCAATACAAACTGTCACTGAAGCAGAACATTTAGTGTTGGATTCATGGATAGAAAACAGCATGTTATGTTATAAGTACTGAAACACTGAACAGTTGGACATGTGCATGAAGCTGAAGCTGAAGAGAGTAAAGGTTTTCAAGACAACACATTTGAACTAGAAATACCTTGGGACTGGTGGACAGTCAGAAAGTCAAAGGGCATGTGTGTGTGTGTGTGTGTAACCCAGGACTGTGGTCACACCACCCATTTAATTATTGTGTTGCCACAGTGCACCTAAACAATGCCCCAACCCAGCGTTCTCCAAGCAGGATATTAATTTTGCATAATGTGATTCAAAGTCTTCATTTGTAAGTGCTTGAAAATCCATTTCACTAAAGTGAATGTCAGGCATGAGAGGCAATAATTCATGATATCAACTCATGCATCAAGAAACATGCACTGAAATCTTCAAAACCATCTGCTCACAGCCGTTGTGTTCCTCTCCCAACACATTCATGTTGAAATACTTCCCTTTAGATCTTACATAAAATACTGAGGTGTGACGAGGAAGCAACAAAACAAAGGGGAAAAAACTATTATCATTTGTTGACTCTCAACATGATGTGTTGGGTCACTTCTGTACATGTGTAATGTCATTTACAATGAATTTGTGATTTGCGACATTAGCAATTGCACAACTATGTTTGAAATTCATCTTCCTCATTCTACCAATCAGTGAAATTTGTTTCTCAGTCAAAGGTGTGAGAACACAGAGCAACACAGAAGCACGATGGCAGAACTCAAGTGGACTGAATGGATCAAAGTGTCTGTATGTCTGCTGCTGGGACTTCACTTCATAGGTAAAGATGCATAACTCAATACAATCTGATGAACTATAGAGAAACTTGAGAAGATTTTACAATGGGATTGTCACTTTATTACTGTGACTATGTTGTTTGACCTTAACAGAGCTTAATGGAGTCTTAAATCAAGGATAACATGCAGTTACACTGTACATTGTATTTTTACATCACTGACTGTAAAGACAGTCTAAAACTCTATTACATATTAACTTCTGCTTTATCTTCTCATGGGACTGGGATGGGACAGTAATGTGTTAGTGGGAGGACGATGTGTGAAAATTTATCCTGCAACTGGTACTCCGTCCTACAGGTCCTCTTCAGTATGGAAGCATATCTGCACCTTCATTCAAATGGCAAGTCATTTTACAAAATGGCAGTTCAATGTGCAATTCTGTCATTCAATTTGAAAATGTATTGCAAATTGAATTGCAAATTGCTAAGCTTTTTCAAATTGCATGAAAAAAAACAAAACCCATTGAATTGCCATTTTGCAAAATTGGTACAGGTGGTGACAGTGGCTCAGGAGATAGAGTGGGTTTTCTAATAACCAGAGGGTTGGCAGTTTACTGTTGTTGTGTCCTTGGGCAAGACACCTTACCCACCTTGTCTCGTGTGAATGCGTATGAATGTTTGGTGGTGGTCAGAGGGGCACGCATTAGCAGCCACATTTCTGTCAGTCTGCCCCATGGCAACACGATACAGTATGTGGCTTACCACCTCTGGTGTGAATAATACTTCTGTTAAATGCTTTGACATGACAATTCAAGCTATTATCATTATTGTTACTAAAGGTGCAAGGGGATGCTGTATAACTCAGTGGGTTGAGCAAGCACCCATTACGCAGAGGCTACAGTCCTCACTGCAGCCGGCCACGGTTCAAATCCTGAATCTGGTGGCCCTTTGCTGCATGTCATTCCCCTTCTATCTGCCTCCCCAGTTAAACTGGGCAAACAAGTACAGTCTGGACACTAAGTAGTTAATTTAAAGGGGACATATTATGGAAATATCACTTTCTGAAGGCTCTTTAACATATATTTGGGTGTTTGTTTTGCCTTCTGGTCCCAAAATGTGAGAATCGACAAAAAATTCTGTAATTTGCTCCACAGGTTGAAATCCATGTGGTTTTCCAGCTGTTCCCTCGGTTGTTTGATAATGATGTCATTAGTTTTCAAATTTGCATAATACCACCCCTACCTGGTACCAGTAGAAGGGATGGGGTGGGGCTAGCAGTGGTTCATTTGCATTTAAAGGGACAGGGCACTGAAACCAGTCGTTCTGAACAGGGCTGTTTTGAGCAGATGAAAAGAGCTGTGATGTTTGATCCTTGGGGTATTTTGACCGAAGCATGTCACAGACATGTCTTTAAGACACCTGGGAACTTTTTTAATTTGTGGAAAAGGGGCAGAATATGTCTCCTTTAACTCAAAAACAACTAGTGGATGTTTCATGGATTGGCCTAAGAGTCTTTCAAGATCCTATGGAAAATGGGTATCCTATGAATCCTGTCTATTATTTCACTCCACTGGGGTTGTTCCTCAACAATTCTGAGAGATTTGAAGCTGCTCCCTCCATGGAAACTGTCTCTAAGCTGTTCAGCATCCTTCCAATTAGTGGCAATCAATCTTTTTGCTGTCATACATCAAGTTGTTATTTGTTTGTTATATTTGGACCATGACCCCTTATCCATATAATTCAAATAACAAACACTATTCCGGAACAGAATTCGCAACAGAATGACCAATAATTTCCCCAAGGGATGTGTTACACTTTTCTAAAAAGATGTTATTTTAGGACAAGCCCAGACCATGTGGTAAAATTTGCTTTTTCATGTTTCTTTCTCCTCTTCACAACAGCTGCTGCAGTACAATCTCCATCCCTCACTGTAACCCAGGGGTATGTAACCGTTCTACCTTGTTACACTAACAGAGATGAGTTTGATAATTGTTACGGTACGACCTGGACCTTCCAAAAGCCAGGAGGCCACTCTGTAAATCTGGTTGAACGTGGGAAAAACAAGTATTGCAACAAAGGTCCCAATACAAAATCAATCAGCCTTAGCACGAGGTGTTCTCTGGTTCTGCTGGGGGTCAGAGCGAGGGATGCTGGTGTCTACACCTGCAAGCAGTTTGTCAAATCAAAACAAGTTGAGGCTCAGCCGATTTATCTGTCTGTTGTTACTGGTGAGTATTTACATCACTCTATGTCTTATACAAACATTATGACTATCGCAGTGATAAAGCTGGGCCGCCTCATGCTGTATTTCTCTCATGTGTCCACCTTCACCAGTGAATGAAAAGAAGGACAAAGATATGACCAGCTTGTCCTGCTCCGTGGTCCCATTAGAACGGTGTCATCACAGAGTGCATTGGCTGTATGACTATAGAAAGGGGGGTAACATTGACATAGAAGATGTGTATCAAAGCTGCAAGACCACGGTGTCATTTAACACCTCTCATCTTCAACACAAGTCAAAGTATAAGGAGCTCTTCAGTTGCCATGTGACATCTGCAAACAGTAAGGAACTGCAGATCAACTTCGCCCGCCAGACCTTAGAAGACGGAACAGGTTTGTCTCTATGATGGTTTCTCATTCACAAGAGCTTTTCTTTGTCTGCCAGTGGAGAACTTTATGCACTCTATCATCTTTTGTTGTGTTTCTACTCCTCATTCAGGTGTGGCAAATGGATATGAGACAACCCCTCAGCAAGGTAGAGATGTCACGTCCCACACAGCTCTCTTTCCACTATTTGCATGCTGTGCAATCTTTTATTCTGATCTGTTTACTAAGTTGCATCTGACATGAATATTAGGTTAGAAAATGGAATTTGTACCTGTACAAATAGATTGTTTCAAAAGTGAAGATGGACTACCTACAGTATCAGAGGCCTGTTTGTAGATTTGTGTACTGTGGTGCCTATAGAAAGTCATCATAACCTGCCAAGACCCTAACCTTTTGTCCTTGACCTTCTTTGGGAAAAAATGCCACACTCAGCCTTGGGCAGTTGGTCAGGGTTGAAGGGAAAATGGATGCTGCCAAGTACAACCACATTATTGAGGAAAACCTGTGTCCCTCTGTTAGACAGCCGAAGATGGGCAGGTCATTCACCTTCCAACATGACAATGACCCTGAATATACCACCAAAAGCACAAAGCAGTGGCTTATGGATGGAAAGGTGAATGTCCCTGAGTGGCCAAGTCAGAGTCCAGACTTAAATCCAGTAGAAAATCTCTGGTTGGACTTGAAGAGAGAATGTCTATCACCACTCACCGCAGGAAGTATTAAATCAGGGGACTGATGAGATTTCCACTTCTAGTTTTTTAATTTTTAGAACTCTCACCATTTTTTCAGTAGTTTGATGTTGTAAGGGTAAATTTGAAAAATAAACCTGGAAAAAGTTTATTTTTAATGGGTTTTTAAGGGGGTATAATGATTTTTTTTATAGGCACTGTGACTTCTGTGTGGTTCTCCTTCTTTGTCATCTCCACAGCTGACATTTAAGCCCCTCCATTTTATTTTTATCTGTAATCTGCCTTTCCAATGTAAAAGAACACAGTCCTGCTCATATCTTCTCTTCAGCTCCTACACATTACTCTGTTCTGACTCCCATGATGTTGGTGATGCGTATATCTGAAGTCATCCTCATCACTGTGATCATTGTTTTCATCATCAGAGCTCAAGGTCAGACGATTAACTCCAACACCAGTTAGAGCTCATTAACACAAACTTTGAGTTTATAAGTAAGTTGTTATCCTGTGTTTTATTTTCCAGTGAATCAGAAACCTACTGATGACAACACTGTGAGTGCAAAACCAAAAAGCACTGTCGCTTTAAAAGGCTGCTGCTAGTTCATGTTGCTGTGATTCATGGCTGCTAATGTCCCTGTTTGTGTCTGTCTAGGTCCCAGAAACAGTAAAGAGCAGAACAGAGATGTGTTCAGGTCCAGAATCCAGTCAGGTAAAGATGAACTGATGCTGCTCTCAGGTGAAGCTGTGTTACAGAGAAACTATGCAAGATATGCTCACAAGAAACATGGACTGTTTTATGGCACTACAACACAAACACACCCTGTAATCCGTAATCTTTTGTTAACGTTACCCACCTGGGCGACATCGCTCCATGGACTCCTTTCTCGCCAGCTTTCACTGTTTTCACAACAGTGAAAATATGCACTCAACAACTGTAGGGGGAGCTCCGTAGAGAAAGTTTACCAAAATGGCAAAAAAAAGCAACCAGAGCTGCATAGTTCCCCTTTAAGTTCCACCACATGAACAGTGAGTTGGGAGGGAAATCTGGGTGATTTGCTCTGAGATCAGCTTCACTCATAATCTCCACTGTGTTGTGTCGCCGTGTTTACAGGTGCAGAATAATGGAGATGAACTTTATGCGACAATGAACTATGAGAACTCTTCTGTCACACTCCACTGATCAACGACTTCACAACAGCATCAGCTCACCCCAAAATCAGAATCTCCTGCTCATGTCTGTCTGACTTTACCACTCAGTTTCTGTTTTCATCTAGGGTCACATCAAATATTTAACATTTGTGTGGAATTTTGTCATAATTTCTGTGTCAGTCTTGAGTAAAATGTTTTGAGTGCTGATCTTTGATCTCAGGGTGAACATTAATGCCAAATTTGAAGGGATTCCCTTGAGGAGGTCTTTAGGTATCATGTCTTATGAGGTCACTGTTACCTTGACCAAATTTTACCTCTGACCCCCGCAGTCTAACCAGTCATCCTTGAGACACTTGTACCACATTTGGAAAAAAGCAAGCAAACAAAACAAACATTACTGAGATACTATGTCCAGAGTTTAGAGAGTGGGACAGACAGTGGACCTAAAACAATACAGTGGTGGAAAAAAGTTTTGCATTTGCATTTGTGAAATATGGCATTAAGAATCACCCTTAGGTCTTCAAGTGCAATTTCTTTTGGTACAGTCACAGACAAAATACTAAACAAATATTAAAAATGCCATTAAAAACTTAAAATTGTTAGTGTTGTTAGTTGTTGACTTTGATACGGACAGTGTTGAGCACTGACATATTGAAACTGTCAAGAATTTAGTTTTGTTAGTTTTTCTTGTAAACAATAAACAAAAAAATAGCATTTGTATTTGTTTGTGTCTGTCTAACGCAGCCACACCTTTTGAAACACAAAAAAGATTTTTCCACAAATATTTCATGATAATATTGGAGATCGTGTAAAATTTCAAGGGTGTCCAAAAACTTTTTTCCACCACTGTATACCTGCAGTTCTACCAGCACAGAGACAGAGCAACTGACAGAGAGAGTCTGTGAAAATGCCACAGATGCAGCCCGGCTCACAGCTCAAAGTTAAGAAAACCAGAGAAGAATCGTCCTCTTCTCATTGAAAAAATCATGTGAAAAGCCAAACAGAGTTGTCTAGTCACCTCTGGCCAGTTGGTTTGGTGGACACTGTTGCAGGGGTCATTGACACAACAGGAGATTGGGATGATTCCCTGCCAGTCGGCTTCACCGTGAACTCCACAGCACTGAAACTGTAGAAAAAACCTAATTTAATGGAATTGACATATAACTTATTTGGACAGGGGGAAACAAAGGTCTTAAAATCTACATGAATGGATGTAACATAACACCTGTCAAGATTAATGAATAATAGAGTAATAGAGGTATAAAGTGGTTCATTAGGTTAGGGGATCATTTACCAAGTGCTGGACAGCATCAAAGTCAGCTCTGATGGTCTTGTTGCCCTCAGGACTGGACCCTCTGTAAATCTCCAAGCTTCTCATCAGGTCCCTCTCAAAGTAAGTGTCAATCTGCACCACAGAGAGACAAGCTGCATCACCTGCAATATACTGCTGCCGGCTGGTCCTTTAAGACAATGGCTGCACTAACTAACACTGAACAACAAGTTGTGTTTCTACCAGCTGTGAGTTACTGACATCACCTCATCACATCATGACACATCTGCAAATTTACTGTCATCCCTCTGCTTCCAATGTACGACAGTAACAACATTCACCTGCTCCTGCCTCAGGATTAAGTGGTCAACTTTAAGTGGTATTCAGTCTGTGCCCATTCAAAAAAGAAGAGAGGAAGCCTTAATGTAAAATTGTCATTTTATTTTATGAATTAACCAATCAAGGCTCAAACCAAATAAACTCAGAGAAATAATCCAATATTTTAATCCATAGTTTACTCACTTCATCTTTTCAGGCCATGATATATCTGTAGTATCACCAAAGAGATTCAGAACATATCCATCACATTTGAGTAAGTTTGTTATGCTTCATATTCTTCTAACATGTGGAATGCCCTGCCTGGAGATCTCAGGAAGGCAAACTCAGCACCCTCTTTTTCTTAAAACTCACTTTTATCTCACGTTTTTAGTTTGGTTGTGCATGTGCAACAATAAATACAAATCATTTACATATCATAGAGCAAAAGATAAATCATTTTATATAATTAGTGCCACGGGGCTAATGCTTAGTTCCCATCAATGTCAGTGCATTTGTTTCCAAAATATTTACTCTCCCATACATTTATATGAAGTCTTTGTGAAAAACAACCACACACACCTACATACACACAGGTAACTTTATGTGATTACAGTAACACACACACACACACACACACACAAATGCACCCATGTTGACAGCTCCTCAGTGTCTACTCAGAGACATGTGTATGTCTGATTAGCTCTCTCTTGACCCTAAGGTCATGAGTTTGATTCCCATGACAAAGACGGCACCCCCAGAGATGGCCTCCGTGGCACTAAGAACTTTAGCAAAAAATGCAACCACTTGACAACCACATAAATGTGACTCTCCTGACAGAGAATATTTTAACATTGTTGATATAACGAAGCAATAATAAATATTTTTGAACTAACATAGTAGCAAGTCCTTGCCTGAATATTATAAACCATGAATATGAGTGCAAATGTTCATACTCTCCTACCTCTCTGCTGTAGACCAGGAACACACAGGCCATGGCCAGTTCCACCAGCATCAGAATAAACAGCAGCACGAAAAACTGAAATCAGCGCCAATCAGGTTCTACCATGAGTCAGCCTGTGTATGACTAATACATTTAAATAAACTAAATGTGGCTAAGATGATGTTTCAGTATGAATGACATATTATTTGAATCATAATAAAAGTCATGTTTCACACTCACAGTGATGAGCATGCAGCGGTTCTCTCTCATGCCTCCCAGCACTCCCAGATAACACACACAGGTAACAATGGTGCCAGTGACAACCAGAGTGTTGGCTGGGTAGATGGGCCAGAAGCTGGTGACGAGGGAGGCGAACTTGGAGTGTATCATCTGAAATATTCCAAAGGCCACCACGAACGCACCGCACAGCTGCAGCACGCACAAGACAGACAAAGACACCGTACATCATTTCATCAAAGATCACAACAGTTCTCTTTAAACCTCTTGCATGGTTTCATTTCAGTTGCTGTTAGTTGATTATTTCACTTAAAAAATAGGGGTTAACCCCTAACCCTAAATTTAGAAAATGTGTAGGGACATTTTGCTTTTCTTATTACTTTGACCTTTAATGGTCTGGAATGTAAAGAAGTCAAAACTACAGCATGTACCACTTTGACCAGCCCACTCCTCATGAGCAAACTGCCCCAGCTGTCCCAGGTTTGAAGGGCGCCTTCTCCAGACTGCATGTTCCGACTGCTTCCACAGATGTTCAGTAGGATTTAGACCAGGGCTCACTGAAGGCCACTTCAGAACAGTCCAGTGTTTTGTTCTCAGCCATTCTTGGGTTGTTTTGAGCTCTGTGTTTTGGGTCAACACCCTGTTGAAGGACCACTGACCTGTGACCTAGACCGGGCTTTCTGACACTGAGCAGCACATTTCACTCCAGAATGACTTGATAGTCTTGAGGTTTTATTGTAATCTGCACAGATCCAAGACCCCCTGTGCCAGGTGCAGCAAAGCAGCCCCAGGACAGAACTGAGTCTGATCCATGTTTCACAGTAGGTACAGTGTTTTTTTCTTTCTATGCTGCATTTTTGCATCTGTGTATGATGAGCTGATTTGACTTACTAAAAAGCTTCAGTTTTGGATCTACTCTTAACCAATGAAACAGAGTCTGTCACTGCAGAGCATAAAGTCAAATAAATAATCGTCATTAAGTCTGTGAGTGGAAGTGAAGAATACTTCTTCAGGGGAACTTTATTTTAGCCCATCTGTTCCAACACAAAGTGACCACAGCAAGCAGAAGGACATAATCAATACCACATTGTATCTAATGACACTATGTCATGTTTGGATGGCAGTGTGGTGTGTGTGGCTGAGACTTGAATCACTTACCCAGCAGAGGAAGTTGAGATGTACCATCATAGCTTTCCAGCAGTTTACACAGGAGCGATTCATCCTTCCTGATAATCTCCCACCGTGACACCTGGAAGAAGAGCAGACAAAAGTCAGTCTGGAGGACCTCCTTAAATACCTGAGGGTGCAGCTCATCTCCATGGCCCAGTGTTTACAGCACACCACTGTTTGATATGACAACACTCAGCCACAAGGCACAATGGACACTTGTGATCTATCCAGACTCTAGTTAATCATTGTTACCTGCTCTTATCTGCACTTGTTGCAAGTTTGCACCCAAATATCCAACAGCAGAATTTATCTTTACCTTTACATGTATCAGTTCTTCATTCTGGGTTTCTATGTATTTTTCCATGTACACTTAATCTAATGTAAAGTAAACTTTGAGATTTTTTCTATATTACTTATCCGAGAGCCTGCTTTAGGATATTACTCAGCTTATATACTGTTTGTGTCATTTTAAAGTGATTTCATGAAGAATTTTCCTATTTGTCTTTGGTTTTTAACATACAAATCTTGTCTTTAAATTTCATGTAAATATTTCTAATTCACAGACTAATCAGAGGGAGGAAATGAGAAACATGATAAAACAGGTGAGACATCAGAGGGCTTACCTTGGCTACACTGTATCCAGCTATATTCCAGTGGCTGCTGTGGTGAGCTGTGTTTTGATGTTGCTCCTACCCTTGGCAGTGTTAACTGATGACAGACAGGTATGAGGAAGACACCTGTCCACCTCCCGGCAGTAAGAAACAACTACGTGACTCAACACTGAGGAGGGACAGTCCACATTTGGGACCATGAACTGCTGAGTCAGTGTCAGAAAACAAATATTAGATCAATCTATCATGACTTGATCTGACACATTTACTTCCTCTGGTTGAACACACACAAGAGTTTGAATTGATTTGTGAATAATTTCTAAAAACAGGATGTTTTTTTTTGTTTTTTTTTTTTGACTGAACCAATCCCAAAACAACCTGAGTTTCCCAAAGTGCTGTGCGTCAATACACAACATTAAAACAGGTTACCTGTGCTGTCATGGGTTTTAACATTATGAAGTATTCATGTAAAAAAAAAAAGCAGAGGAAAAAAAAATCCATTATCACATGAGCTTAATCATGGAGAAACTTTTATTTAGAAACAACAACCAAAAAAAAAAAATAAAAAAAAAATCAAGACACAGGAGCAAGAAGAACAACTGTTCTCCACTTCATTTTATCAGATCTTCAGACAAAAGATTTGGATTAGCAAATTAAAAGCAGAATCAGCTCAACATTAACATTTAAATAATAAACTACAGGCTCATTCCCCCCTGATGATGGCTCATGAATATAATGAAGAACAAACACCCTGACATTAAGTAAAGAACAAAAAAAGCATCTACTCAGACAATTAGAGAAACAACAGTAAACTTTTCAAACATCAAGATGCAGTTAACTCTAAGGATGGACACAGTGGTTGTAATTATGGCTGATGATAATGACTACTGATTGATTCAGCTTTAAACAGCTATGATGGGATGCAAACACGTAAAAAATCTCCCTGATAGTTTACACTCCTACAGACATCTCACTCTAACTAGGAAGTGGGTGCTACTTGATTCACTAAGGTTTGTTCAGCAGTGCTAATAACCTCTCATGGAGCTGCTACTTTGTATCTACATGTCCTCGCACTAATTCATTCATGGATAGAGTTGAATTGAATGTTGGTGCTGTTTCAACCTGCGGGTTGTCTTGTGTGAACCCTGTTCTAGGTTGCACACTTTTTCCCCTTCTGCTGTGAACACGAGTTTTACCAACACTCCCAGCAGCTACACTACCAACTGTAGGTGAGAGAACTGCACTGTGGGTAATGGAGATACTGGTTTTTTGGCAAGGAAGAAAAATATGTGAAATGAGAATTATTATATATCCTCTTTTGCAGAATGAAAACTCACCAATTGAAGAGGAACTTTCTTTGACTGACTACAAGCCCTGGGTCTAGAGGGAGGAGACTCTGACAAGTCACAGTTCAGAAGGTGAGGGTTAAAAGCTAAAATGAATGATAGGGATGAATTCCATTGAGCTGTTTCAGTGTTAGGGTGCTGCTTTTGTTCATTCTGGCTCAGTGTCACACAGTCGTGGTTTAACTGGAACCCCTGGAAGCAACACTAGCATTAATTGTGTTTTGTTAATGAAACCCATGACACTTCAAAGTGTCTGCTATGACAAAAGTCCTGTGTGTACAACCCTGAGTGTCCAGTAGATATGTCTGTGTCACATCTCTGAGTCAGTCTGCACTGGAGCAGCCACACACACACACACACACACACAGTGAGAGGAGGACACATTAAGACTTGTAGAGGACAGTGCACATTAGTTGCTGTTTGGGTTTTGGATGGACATACTGCTCTGTAATGATATGCTCTGTCCTGTTCAGACCTGTTCAGACCTAATATTCACATCCATCTTTAGTAATCCAATCACAAGTGGACTGCTGTTCAGGTGTTTTGGACCAAGATGCATTGAGGATACATTTGTAATCCAGCTCAGACCTGATGGTCTGGTCTGGACTAGATGCCCATCTTCATCGCAAACACATCCTGATGACATCTAAGGACTAACTCCTCTACTGACTTCCTCTAGCACCATCTCATTAGTTCCAACACAGCTTCATAATGAACAGAAGGTATTTCACTATTTCAAATAGATAATGTGGTGTGTTTCATTGGAGCTGTGCACAGCACCTGACATTCTGATGTGATCACATCACTAAAGACACACAGAGACAGGTCTGAACACGGACATTCTGCAGAAATCTAGCTGAGGGAGCCAGGAGATTGTCATTTTCATGACAGTTAAGGGACATGATTGCAGGCTAGTTAACTTTGTCTTCTGTGAGCTCACTGACCAGCCAGAGAGTCTGTAGCTCGTCTGTAGGATGAGAGGGAACAGATATGCAACAGAGCTGCATCCACTGGACACCTTGGGTAAAGGCACCTGCTAGTATGTTGGCAAAAAAAAAAAAAACAGCTACATTTAAGTAACACAACTACACAGTAAACAGCATTCATATTCACACACTCCTCAGTTTACTCACACTCACATTTAACAATATTAATCCTGCATATGGCTGCTCGATTCACAGTGCATCCTAAATTTAAACTCCAAAGCAACATTATTACATACAGTATGAATCTGTTGATAAAATAGTGATTGACGGGGGTTTGTGGATTTTTTATGTGGATAAAGAAAGAACACCAACTTATCATGAACAGAGCTGTTAGTAACTTCAGAGGGTGAGTCAAACCAAACCATTGAGATGTTCAAAAGAAAAGGAAAATTGGAGTTCAACCCTGCAGACAGGGCCACAGCATGAAGTGAGACCTTGTCTGTGTTGGTCCTATCTAGGCACTTCAAACAGCACTGGTGACTCGAATCGTTCCTTTGATGTACAACATAATGTGACGGTACATTTTAAAACTCCACAGCTGATGTAAGTGCTGGATCATAAAGGTGCTGTCGGGTTCATGGAAGAGCTCAGTGTGACTCAAATCTTCCCCAGTGCAGCAACACGTTTGCAATGATCCACAGGTCAAACAGTCTTCTCAGCAGCTACTGTCAGATTAAAGCTGCCCGCTGGCAGCGCCCAGTGGCAGTAAGAGGTAACTACGCTCAGTACCACATGATCCTGTAACGAGGCGTCAGTAAACTACACACAGCATCAGATTGTGAAGGGTCTGTTTGTTTGAAATCTGCAGGGTGAGTGCAGTGAGGTGCTGCGTCCCCACTGTGCTTCAGATGAGACGAGCATATTTTAACATAGACTGGATCTGAGCAGCTTTATCTTCCATAATACTAAAATCGATTTCACAGCTGGCCCACCTGCTCATGATTTCTTCACTTGTCCAGCTGCTGTGGTTTGTGATCTCTTGGCTCTGAGCTTCAGACCCATGAGGTGGTAGAGTTTATCCAATGGTTTCAGTAAAGCTATGGAAGTCTTTGCATTGTTGTGATGTATGTTGACTGAGAAACCCACATGGTTCAGTGGGGGCTGTGATCAATAGAAACGTTTACGTCTGTTTTCCTTCCAGCGCCCGTACACCACCAGGCCGACCACAGCCAGCACGCCCAGGCCCAGGATGGAGAAGAGAAGGGTGAAGAAGAACTGGACTCCGCTCATCCCTTCATCCTGGACTTCCACTGTGGAGCAAAAGGATGACAGAGTCATTATTAAGCAGATGAGGGCTCCCAGCAGTGCTGGCTTTAATCTTATACATCCACTACTTCCCCACTACAAAGAAGGAGGCTGATAATAATAATCAGAGGCTGTTCTTTTCTCTTCAACACATACTGTTTGGTAACGGCACCATGTGCATCACTGCTGAGCAAGATCAACTGTTTCCCCTAAAAAAATCATATTACTACTATGTGCTCTGCTCTCTCTTAGTTTGTCAAATCAAACTTTTGTGGTTATTTATTTATTTACTTATTTTGGTCTCTGGTCTTTTAGGTCTCTAATCCATAACTGGTCTGTAATCAGGTAAATACAGCAGCATTTTTCTGTCAGTGTGACAAAATATTCTTTTCAGTTTCAAATCAAAAGGCTCTGATCAGCAATACTGTCTCATATGAACAGTAAATGCTCTCCTGATAGTGTAGCATATTTCTCTCCAGACCTTCTGTACCCAGCTGGCTACTGGCTACACTCAGCTGGACATTACATGCACTAGTGTAAAATAATGAGATGGCTCTAGTTCAGGATTTGACAGTGAATAGATATGTTCTCAACAGAATTAGTTTAAAGCAAAATTTGTAAACCCTTTATTGCCTAATGGATCGAAACATCACGTCTAGTTTAACCTGACACTGTCACAGTGATGAGCCTGATGTCAAACTGCCTCAGTCTTTCAGTTTTCACATGACTACACACAACACATTTTGCACCTCAACTCTAAATGGTGGATCATTACACTAAATATTTATGTCTATGTCTGTGTTTAAGTTAAGATGATATTTCTGTTAAAAAAAACAATCTTTACTCAACATGAAACTGTGACACCAAAACCTTGTTACTAACCGAACCATGGATTTTGTGAACCGTTGCTTTGAGCTTTTTTCTCACTAGTTTAAGATGTGCCAAGCTCAAATGGGAAATGGTGATGTCATGCATTTCTGTGGACCAATCAAGATTTTGCAATTTGATGCAGCCGCAGGTTTGAGGAGCCAATGAAGCAGATTCTCAAGTTTCTTGAGTGTGAGGCTTTTAGTGGACAGTACCCGAGTGGATGTCTTAAAAGAATAATAATGTAAGCTTTAGATGGAAAATATTACAAAGCACCAACGTGGTCTGTTAAAATGGTTTGTGTCACACTTATGAGAAACTGCAAAAGCTGATCCACCCACTCCTCCTTAATATACACCAGCCCACCCTGTGCTGGGTCACAGGATGAGCTAATGAATGAAGTGGCTTGGAGCGTTTCCCAGCTCACTGCTGTTTCTGTTCTAGGTCAAGAGCAGAAATGATCCCTCATCAACAGGTGTGGGTCAGAGTGTGGTTGTGCTGGGAAACTTCCAGGCATGAATGTGTGTTGCTGTGTGAATGTGGTCAGAGAATCCCCCCCCCCACTGACAGTATACTGAATAAATAACAGTCATTAAAGAGCTCAGGCAGAAATGGAAAGTTAAATATCTATAATTCTGTGACAACTGGGTAAAAGCTGATGAGAAACACAGTGAAGAAAAGAAACCAGATGTAACAACTCTTTGTGAATCATGAGGAGGAGAGGTAATGGCGGTGCATCTACCTTGGAACTGTCGCACATTGTCCACCGTGGGTATGGTCACTTCCTCCTCTTCCTGTTCCTCCGGGGTCCTCTCCACCGTCAGCTGGTACACCTTCATGGAGATGATGTCATGGTTATCTGAAGAGAGACACACACACGAGTAATTAACACTCGACAAATCAACACAAAGCACTCATGTCATTTCAGTGTTTCACTTTAATGTCACTGGAGTTTTAGAGAGAAGCTAATGCTCTGTCTTACCAGGCGACTTACTGGAATGGTTTTTGTGCTTGTTTACAGTGCTTCTAACCCAATTTTGCCTTTTCTAATTTGATCTCACTGAATCAGACAGATGATTCTTTATACCTGATAGGTCTCCAGTGGCAGAGGAGGCACCAAAGTAGTAGCCTGGAGGTAGTCGCAGTCCTGTGATTTCAGTACAGTGTTTCCACTCCTGCTTACCATCCACATCCACCATGAGCTGGAGGGCACAGGAACAGTCAGTAAAGACAGAACAAAGCAAGAAACCGTTTCTCATCTTTCATAGGTATTGAGATTTTTAAATTAAGCGAACCAAACCAAATCGTCATCACAAGGGATGGGAGTTTGCATTATTTTATTGATACCTATGCCATTACTGTTTTTATCAGGGGCCACCCAATATTCTCTGTCAATGACAGATTTTTTAACCTGGGGACGGAAAAATCTGAAGGCCATCGGTCACAGATTGCAGTCAACACCCCAGTCCAGTTGGTGGCAAGCTTGTTGGCTGCACACGGCAAAATGTCCCAGCAGCTGAGTGTCCTGCTCTGCTTTCATATTTCTGCCTTTCAGACGACGTTATTTTGCCAAACTAACAGAGAGGAGTTGATCATGTATCTCTGTGTTTATTGATAAGTGTCAGTTAGCAGAAAGACTAGCTAATCGTCATGACAGCAGGCAGGCTGAGCTTCAGTAACATCACTGTGCTGGCTGCTCCCATTGTCCAGGTGGGGACTAGTTGGCATTCACGTTACACTCATGTTACTTGCACAAGTAAAAACAAATCCTCCCGTGGTCTACCTTGATGCCTCCACACATCCGTGGTGAACACACTGTGAAGCGTATGTGATGGCACGCTGTGGATGTCACTGTTCATCTTTTCTTTCATGCCCTCATAAATGGACAATTTACAGCTTGTTTGGATTGAATATTAATTACCAATGAATGAACAGAATTTAAATGCTATTGAATGTCTTTATTATCATTTAAAAACCAAAATGGATGGATGGATGGATGGATAAAAATAGACTATGATGAGATTTTTATGATCCTGTCGGTCAAAATGTTTTTCCCCTTTCCATGTCATCATGTGACCAGCACAATGCTGTTGAACAATGAGCATGGCCCCATTGAGGTGTCTCAAAAGGAGCCTGCAACACTGACAGAATCTGGTTGAAATATAAAATCACGAGGGCTACTGTCTTTGCAGTTTCTTCATCTGTGATAAACATGACATATGTAGTCTATCCAATTATTATTATTTTTTGGAGCTTGTGCTGCTGGCTCCAATTTTCAAAGGTTAGCCTGCTAGCTTAGCCTGACCTCTGCTTGCACTGCAACTTCTTCTGAATGGATGTTTCCAGTGTAGCTTCATTTGCTCCACAGAAGTGAGTAAATATATTCTAACTGGCCACTGTGGACACTGGACAGTGTTTACACAACCTTTGAAATGAGCCGCAGCTTAACCATGTATTTGCACTACAGGTAAACACTGGTACCAAAACAAACAGCACTACACCTCTGTGCAAGAGAGACAGAAACTAAGACTAATAATAAGGCAGAGGTGTGTGACCATCAGATGCAAAAACTATGCAGACAGTGAGGAGCTGGACAGAAGCTAAGCTAAATGCAAGATGTGAAAAAGCTGTGTGTACCTGTTAACACACAGTGCACAGTGCACTGGGCTATGGTAACAACATGGTCATGATAAACAGAAACTGAAAGGGTAATGTAACTACTCAGGCTCCTGCCATGATGTAAACATTAATGTTTTAGTACCAGGTTAGAGGAACAAGTTACAGTTATGGTATGAGATTGCTCTGCTCTGGAAATCACTCGAGAAAAGAGTTCATAAACTGTCTGGGCTTCTTTAAAGTACTGAGTTAAAGGTCTGAATACTTTTGTTAGATATGAATTCATTTGTGAAAGTTTTTTGATGATGACACAATGTCTCCATTATGTCACTAGTTACATACCGTCAGTCTGTTTTTGGAGAGTCTGATGAGGAGGAATGTGTCATAGATTGCGTTGCGCACCAGAGCCGTGCATCCCCCGAGTTCAGTTGGCCGTCCGTCATGATCATGGTCGTATGACAGAGTCCCGTTCCCCAGCATTACAGATACATATGGAAAAGTCCTCTATGAAAAAGACAGGGAAGATGCAACAGAGACATTGTTATCTACAGATTCACAAGCACGTGGTTGTTTCAGTTATAGTATCACAATTACATCAAGAGAAAAAGCTGTTCAACATAGATGGGCAGCTCGTGGAATAAACAGCAGTTTATAGTTCTACCCAGTGATGTAGATTCCAATGTGACGAGTCCATGGGACGCAATATCTTGAGAAATGATAGTGTTAAACTCCTGCTGTCCTTTTTTGGCTGGCGATCAGGATATACATGTACAGTTAGGCCAGCTTGTATTTACAAGGCTGAAAATTAATACTGAACAAACAATCTCTCAAACAGAGAATTATGAAAACAGCTACTGCAGCATCTTAAACTGGCCACAGTGAAAGTACAGAATACAGTTGTTTAAGATTGTGTGTGGCGTTTTGATCATAATTTTAAAAAGAATAATAATTAGTTCTTAAAATATTTTTATAAGTCTTTTTTTTTTTTTTTTTTTTTTAAATCATTTACTATACATTTCAGGCGACCCCATTTTTTTTTAACCTTGGGTGCCAAGCCCAAGGTCAAAAACACTGGGCTAAGGTGTGATATGGTTTTAAGTAACAGATATATTTATGAAGAAATGGGTATTGCTGAACATAACACAATACTGGCCACGAACACCAAAGTCTGTCCCTACATGAAAAAGACTTTTTCACACTTCTGGAAGTTAAGCTCTCTCAGGTATTATCACTCACAGCAACCAATGTAGTCAGTGGCTGTGTCAGTTCTGCCAAGTGTGTGAGAGCTCTGCCCCGCCCCTTTCACACACTGCACAGACACATGTCTCAATCAGAAATGGAGTTGGTGCGTGTGCAAGGGAACATTTATGCTGCAATGACAAATACAAAATCCATTCTCTTGGGACTAGAGACGTGTGTCACTGGGACGTGTCAGTGTGGATAAGAGTTCACTGTGTCATGTCAGAATTTAATGGATCAGAGATTCAGGTTGTGTACCTAACAACTTCACTGGCTACCTGAGCTCCAGGTTGTGTCTTCTCAACACAACGCAAGACAAAGAATATGCAAAGCAATATGAGCTCATTGAAATGAGGTCAATCAAGAGGCCACATGCTTACTGTACCATGGTTAAGTTTTTTAAGTCACACTTGGCACCAAGCAAGAAAACGAGTACAACTTTATGACCAGAAAGAGGATCAATTTTGAGGACTATAACACTGACACTATGGTTTATATAAATATAAAGGAATACCAACAGTACAGCACCACAGCCATGAAACACTCATCACTCACATCATGGGTCTTGTCTGCATTGGGGTAAGTGTCCACAAATATTGCAAGTCCAGTGAACTGGTTCATGTTGCCAAACACAGGACCTGCAGAGAGACATCAGAGAAGATCAGGGTATTTATCACAGATCCACAACAAACAGCAATGGAAAAAGGCTTCAATCAATGTTCACTCCTGGGTCAAATGACAGATACAGTAGATGCAGGTGTTGGCTCTGGCTGCCATGGGCTCCAGTGATTTGCACCCATGTGAAAAACCCAAATTTTCATCCCTCTTCTGTTGTGATGTCAGAGCACACACACTGTGAACACACCGGTTCTAACACCTTTACAGGATTTTATTTGCAGCTTTACCTGCCTATACATCATTATTTTGCTTAGACCTGTTTTTCAGTATATTGTTTTGTCATTGGCAGGTTTCATTTAGCCATCAACACACAGAGGCACAGAACTAAAACACTGATGACACTTTGAATGCTCCGCTGTAAGACTATCAGAAGGACTGGTGGCTTCTTTATATTGTTACATATTCTTTCACTGAGCTGACCAATGGGAACAAATGATCAATCCAATTATCAAACTCACATTTCTTATCTTCGCTGTGCTGAGCTGATGAAAGCTGTGGGTCATTGGGACTGCAGTTTTACTGAACTCACTGACTGGTACATGTAATGTGGAAACTGCCCTTTCATCCTTTGAAAAAAGGAATCCAAACAGGGAAGTGGAAACAAACCTTGGATTCAAAGAGATTTATAAGCTGTAGCTCATCCTGCGCTCTTAGAAATTGTAACTTCATTTTTAACTTAAACTTAACAATTTTATTTGTGATCGATATTCTTGCTTTTTGGTTCTATGTTTGCTTGTATGTTTACTGCTGTGGACTTCTACTTTTGTATCTGTTCTTAGATTCCCTCTTTAAGCCTCTCTGTTTTTTGTTTTTTTTTACATTTCACCTGTACAATCTGACTGCTGCGTTTTAGTTATTTTGCTTCCTTGTTTATATTATTGTGCAAATAAATTTATCTAATTAATCTACTGCACAGACACAGTTTGGTTTCCTGTGTCACTCTGAATGTACTCTACAATGATTTCCTTAGTCTGATTGTGTGACAGTAAGATCTTAGATAAGCTTAGATGACAAACAAGTCTATGCAAGAATGCAAATCTGCAAATCTGCAAATCTTCAAACCGGCTTTGTAAATATGATCCTGAAATACTGGGTCTATTCTGTTTTTCACAATGATCTATAGCACCTGGTTTCTTTAGACTAACTATGCGGTCTCCTACCATTCTGCATGCGATCTCTGGTTAACCAGAGGGCCAGCCCATCCCCATTGAAATTCTTCTTTCCCTGGCCGTGGATTTTAAAGTGCACTTTGAGCTCCCAGTCCCGCAAGTAGAATGGCTAGAAATCAACAGAAATGAAGACAAACAGGTTAGTCTTGCACTGCGCTGTATGCAATATGCCAGTCCACAGAGCTGAGTAACATGCCATTCTTTTGAAATGGGACTGAAATGTCTCTAAGGGTTCTTTAAATGCTAAATGCTAAAATGGGCTTGTGAAGGTTTTACAGACAGTGGCAACACTTACAATTCGACTCCACACGGCTCCCTGTCTGCTCTGCAGGTCTGGAGTCAGCCTCACATGGTCAGTAGTAACCATGGCAGTGCCCATCAGATCCCACTGTGAAGAACTAGAGAAGCCCAACCCTGTAAAAAAGTAACATGCCTGTTAGATACTGTATTCACATCTGTATATACAGTGACTTCAAGAGACTGTCACTCCTTAAATGGTGTCAGAAAGGTGAGCAACAGAACAGTCTACTCAAAGTGCTGTCAAAACAGCTTTGGTCAATGGCTGTGCTGTTCCCACGAGTCACACTGAGATCTACAATGCCAGTCTAATTGATTATCTTAGTTCGCCACTAATCTTACAATGTGGCAGACTGTTGTAACTGAGAGACTGGCAAGGACACCTGTGAACTGAATTTATTTTAAAAAATATAGTCTGAGCTGGATCAATCAGGATATAGATAAGCTAAAGCACCCATCCCTAAGGCTGTGTGGTGTTTGACTTTGAGTCTTTTTGAACCAGTATTTTGTGGTGATTATTGTTTATGGTGCATCAGTCAGAGTGTGTCAGTGTGTGATATTCGAAAATGATTTGTTAAATTAATCGACGAATCAGTAAAACAGTCAACAGATTAATGGACACAAATAATCTGACATTACACACACTGCTGTTAGTGCTCGAACACAGAGCTGTCATTCTTTCATGGTTCGTAGAAACTGGAAAGGGAAACCACAATTCAGCAGTTCATCTACATATAATAAAGCCTGACTCAGACTGAAGCTGAGTCAGTCCTGAGCAGGTACCAGTTGGACCTGTTGGGATCTGTTAGACCTGTTAGAAGAGACGTCAAACTTCACCTGCTAAAGTAAGGTTAGCTGTAAGTTAGTACCCTAACTAGCTAACAGTTACCCAGTGGTGGCGACAGCTATCACGTCTTGTGACATTAGCTCAGATGTAGAACGACGAGTGCCGAGAGGTTCAAAGTTCCTCCGGGTTAATTATTATCCTCAATAGCTAATTAATACAAATATACAGTGTGAAAGTTTCACTTCACTTTACCGATAGACGAATCGCTGTTTTTCGGGTATTGCCACTTAGTTTGGCTTCGGCTTATTAGCTCTCGTTAACATAACCTCTAGTTGACAGTTCACCTACCACGGTATGGCTTTGCCAGGGAATATTCCCGCTTCAGAAACTCCTCCATAAAGTCCTGGTCGTTCGCCAGCGACTGGCTCGTCAACACACATACCACGACCAGCAAACATGTTAATTCACGGATGTTTCTAAAATAAAACGTTGGATATAAAACACGCAAGGTTCTCATTCGGTCCAAACTTGACATGGTTACACTGGCAACCATCTTTACACTCCCACTACTTCTTCTGTTCCGCCTCCTCCTCTTCTTCTTTCTGTCGTTTAATGGCGGTTGTGAAACACAGAAATATTTCTCCACCGCCACCAAGTGGTGTGAGGTGAGTTCGCACAGAGGTCTTTACAGCTCACCCATTTATGAGTTGTTGGGTTATCATGCTTTCCCTCTCACTTAGCCAAGTCACCAATCCAGCAGATGTTTCATTAAACCCAGTCTTTGCATGCCACATGTTTTATCACTTTGCAAACCAACAGAGTTGAGGAGTGTTGAAAAACATTTGGATCCATCTCATTATTTGTGCTTTGCATGCCACTGTCTGTTATCACTTTGCACTTCCAAGATTAGAGTTGAGGAGTTGGTATGAAAAACATTTGGATCCATCTCATTATTGTGCCTTCCAAAATTGGATTCAGGTACACACTAATGGATATGATGGAACAATGTACAAATAGAGTGAGAATGCTGATGTGTGTTGGGGAAAGATGAACTGTGCTGAGAATTAAGAGCTGTGAGAATGATGTTCTGATGTGCAAGTTGCATCAAAGCAGCTGAGAGAACCTGGACTTGATGCTGGTAAATGAGGGGTATTAGTAGAACTGTGGATCATGAGACACCTCAAGTTACTAAACATGTTCACACAACAACATAAGAGTCTGTCTATGTCTACATCTTAGACTGTACTATAGACTAGGTCACATTCTCTCCAAGTCAGAGGCTCACACTCACCTTTACTGTCCATGGTGAACAGCAGCAGCTCAGGAGGCAGACTGGGAGGAAAACAAATAATGGTTAGTGAGGCAGACTAGTGATGTTTGAAGTACTACATTGGATATATGAATAAAGGCATGTAGCTAGTGTACACATCAGTTTACATTACTGTCTATATTGTATTATATAATATTTCTGATCATACTCACTTTCTCTGTCCATGGTTCTCTGTCCATCAGCAGCTCAGGAAGTAGAGGAAGAAAAAAAAGAATGGTCGGTGAGACTAATTATCTTCAGAAAATAATAATTACAATAAACATTCAGAATCTAAGTGTAAACAGGTTCTCACAATAATACAACTTGCTACTTATGTCTATATATCATAAACTACACTGGAGGTGACTTTTTTCATGTCAGAGGCTCATACTCACCTTTTTCATCCTCAGAAGACACCAGCTCTAAGAGACAAGCTCAGCTCAGGAGGCAGAGATAGGTCATGGTTAGTCAGATGATGAATCACTAAACATGTATGTAAACAGGATCAACATGGAGAAGCTCACACCCACCTTTTTCGTCCTCTGTCAGCAGGGTCCTCCTGAGCTGATCCCAGCTGACCCTGGGAGAGGGGGGGGGGGTGGCTTGCAGTAAGAGGAGGCAACAAAATTGTTGGCTAGTACAGCTACTACAACCACAGAAATAAAATCCCAAGTGCAAGACACTACCTGGGCAGTTTACAGCCCTGCCAGCTGCCAGCCCTCAGGGTTGGAAAGAGTCAACATAGCGGAGCAGGGCAATGTAGACTCAGTGATACCTGTAGCAGCTGATTTGAGTCACTGTTGTGTCAGAGCCTGGGCGTCTTGGCTGGGGGCACCACCTGGTCGTCCTCTTCCTAAGCTCTCCTGGAGGAGCGAGGTGGAACACCAACAGGCTGGAGGAAAACAGGAGCAGAAGGAGGAGAAGAGAAGAGAAAAATGCTGAGGAGCAGCAGCAGGAGCAACAGGAGCAGTTTGAAGGAAAGCAGGAGGAACAGCAAAGAAAGTAGGAGGAGCAGTTTGCAGGAAAGCAGGAGGACCAGCAAGAGGAGCAGCTGGAGGGGCAGCAGGAAAAGCAACAAGCAGGAGGAGCAGCAGAGACAGCAGGAAGAGCAGCAGAGAAAGCAAGAGGCACAGCAGAGAAGGAGCAGCAAGAGGAGCAAGAGGAGGAGAAAAAGGAATAAACATAACAAGTACAGCATGCATGAAAGCAGGAGAATGAGCATCTGAGACAAAGTAGAAAGGTGGAATGGTGTCACCTGGCTGGTAGCCCTCCATCCTGATGAGTGGTGGTGATGCCAGCTGCTGGGGTGGAGGACAGGGGAGAAAAGCCAGCTGGGGAATGTGTGTGAAAATGTCACATTATCCATTTGTAGCATACATTGATAAAGGTTCTGGAACAGCACATGGAGAGATCTCAGTGATGATCTTTGATGAGTGTGGATTGCTGGTAGCTGCAGCAGATGCACCACAGACTAATCATGGGGACCTCAAAGAAACGTGTTTGTTACGCAGCTGCATACTTTTAACTAGTTTTCACATAGACACGTTTCTCATAAATAGCTCACATCAGATCAATAATCTCATTCAGGAAATTCAATAATCCTATTTGTCACAAATATACATAGCACAGTATGCAGTGAAATATGTTATTGTGCTATAAGACTATAGATATGAAAGCATGAGGACAGCAGCAGCTAGCAGGCTGCAGCAGCACAGAGGGCACATGTCAGACTCACAGCTGTGTATCCATAGTGAGTAAAAGTAGCACATGACTCATGTTGTGAGCCCATGAACTGTGAACTCACTTGTTTATGATAAATACTGTAAATGACATCGGACTCACAACTATATAATGCCACCATTTTCTTATGAGGGCATGTGCTGCAGACAGTTGAACTGTGCGTCATGCGAAGGACACGAGGGCTGGACATTTTAATGACATAATTGTGCATTAACAATAACAGGGTTTGTGCTTTATCACCACACGGACTTCAGATGAGAGACAGATGTTTGCCAAATCGCGTTTTAATACAGCTGTTATGAAACTGAAGCAAATGGCATGTTTCTCATAACTGTAACTTTAAATCATCTTAAGTTCAACTTCAACAAGGAAACACAGGAACGGCACTGGACTGGACCTGCAACATGCAAGTCCGGTCCAGTGTAACTGTTCCATCACGTTAGCATTTAAAAAAAAAAAAAAGGTCCAGTCGCCATCAACATGTTTCACTGTTAACACATTCCACATCTGAACCAGGAAACAAGGCATGGGTTTTTCTGATAAATCATAATTTTACACCAAGAAAAGGTCAAGTATCATCCAAAACTGTGCTTTACTATCAAGCAAACATTCTATGTATGTTTTATGCTAATATTCTATCAATTACATCAATTGAAAGCTATTTTTGGATTAAAACCAGATTTGAGGGGTTCAAGAAGATTAACTGAGGCATTTGGTAGCTTATAAAATTAAAACATGTCTTCCTACAAAGGACTGGGTCCAAAGCAGGTGCTGTTCAATGGGGAGTCCAACCGGCACGTTGA
The DNA here is from genome assembly GCA_021432705.1 of Caranx ignobilis. Taxonomy (NCBI): domain Eukaryota; kingdom Metazoa; phylum Chordata; class Actinopteri; order Carangiformes; family Carangidae; genus Caranx; species Caranx ignobilis. Next base: position 30,743,281 of record MU270014.1, read on the forward strand.
GTTGCCCTTTGGTATGAAATGCACTATATAAATAAAGCTGCAGCACCTGCAGCAGCTAGAGCTGCTAGAAAAACCAGCACAGACCACTATCATTTCAATACTGGTCCATGCTGATCTGTGCTGGTTTAGAATAATATAGAATAGAATAGAATTAGGCTAGCCATGTTGTAGAGTTCTGCTGAAGGGGATTAAGTTAAACTATTGTAAGTACTGGGCCTTCAATACAATGCATACAATTTTTCATGTAAATGAAGCTACAAAAAATAGGAGGGGACTTCTAAATTAAATTCTAAATTTCTGTGAATACAGAATTGGTAAACTGTAGTAATTCTACAAATATCATTTATTGGTACCTTGCACCTTGCAACAGATCACAGGGGCCTGCACTGAACAGCACAGAAGAAACTATCTGCTGCACAGGACACTCAGCTGTCATGGTTCTGCACATAAAGGTCCTGGTTCTGTCACATATATAAAGTTTGAGTTTTACTCTGGCTTCAAGCAGCGGCACTTTTAATTCACAACAAGCACTACAACTCATTTCAACACACCATGTTTTATTGTGATCTCTGCTCCATGACTAGTAAAAAAAACTTGTAAATGAAGGAAAGTTTTAGTAAGGAGATACAATGCTGGTGTTGAATTTAATTACCCATATAAAGCTAAGTGAAGGTTCAGTCAGGAAGACTATCTGTTCGAGCATGCTCACTGAGTCACCAATCAATTTTCCCGCTGTCTCTCACGCTCCACCTCTTCCTGCTTGATTTCATCCAATCACAGTCAGCCATCAGTCTTCCTTCCACCAATCAGTGATTAGCTGTCAAACTAAAAAGTGTCCTCTCTGTCTGCTCTCATCCAGCTGTCATTTCAGCTAAGAATTTCCTCATACCACCTCCACCCTGTCACCTCCTCATTCAAGACACAGACCATCTCCATCCGAACCAGTTATCCAGAGGCTTCCACGACAGATGACGTCATCACTATACCACCACCACGGTGACAATGCGGTGATCAGTCTTAACAGATTATCATTCTACACTGTTAGAGAGAGTGTTGTGTCCAAGTTGTAAATCACCCCAGAAATAAAGGCATGCCGTGTCTTCCAGACGTCAGATCCTGTTACACACTTCACATGATGGATAAGGACAGAGACAGTGTGTCTGTCACTAAGCGCTGTGTGTCCCCACACAACTGTCTGTGCTGTTATCACTGATGATTATTTGAGCCCTCTGGGTTACTGTCCACAGACTGATGCTCATATTATAAGGTGTCACATATTAAACATCAGGACATCAACATCTGTGACAACATCTGTGTCAGTGCTGAGTCGAGAGGTTTCTCTTCAGGTCAACTCAACACTGCAGAAGATCAAAACCCTTTTTTTTTCACCTATGCTAAGTACATATTTTCATTTATTCCCTATAATCCCCCTCTCCTCCACACACACACACACACTCCAGTTGAGAGCAGTTAAGTAAAACTAATATTATTTAGTATTTTACTCATTTATTTATTGTTGCAATACACCATCTTCAACATCATTTTGATATTTGCAATTAGCTACACACTGAGTGTGTCTATGACAAAGAGATAGTGGAGTTAGACACAAAATTTTGGTTTGGTTTGGTTTCTCTTAGTGTTTACCTGAAATCTGATATATTTTTATTGTATCCCTCAGAAAACAGCAGCCAATCAGAAGAGACATCTGAGACATCCAATAACAGGTCTGAATCTACAGTGAATTACATTAGACCCAGCTGTTACACACTTCCTGCTCACTCTCCCAGTATTGTTGCATCTCATAAAAGAACCCTGCTCAGTTCAATGAATGCACGGAGCTTACAGTATCGACGTGTGATGGTGGTGGACTTGTTCCAGGATCCTGGTGAGGTATTACAATAATGCATTCAAGTTTAGGGTGATGCAATTACTCCTCAGAGACAAACAAAGAGACAGAGAGGGAATAAGAGAACAAACACTGAGGTGTTTATGATCCAACAGTGACTTGGACCACTTAGTATTTCCTGTATATGCCCCCTGGGAAGATCTCAATCACTTCCAGTGAGAGAGCTACAGAATTCCAGCTGAACCTTGAAACCTGAAACATCAGTGTCTAGCACCTCTCTGGACACCCACGCATCACCATTTGTGTGTCCTGTAATCCGCGGCAGGGACCGACACACACAGCTCAGGGCTGTGTGCGGGAGCCATAAATTCTGCCACAGCTTACTGAGCACAGAGGAGTGCAGGGCATGCTGCGTGCAGTCGCCTCCCCGCTGTGGCAGACTTTCACTGTAAACCCCATTTGCAAGGTCAGGCGATATTTTAATATCCATTGGTCACAGCCAGATTTAACGCTAATCTTCATTAAAGCCGTCCACACCTGTTCTAGTATAAACAATCTGGAGTGAATGTTTCCTAGTGGAAGAGAGCACATCACTTTTACACAGCTACATGCAGGATGGTTTCAAGAATGCAACACAGCCCATTTCTGTTGTACAGGACCTGAAGGAACTACATAGTGACATAGTTTTCATGTCATGACAGGAGAATGGATGGATCACCAGACAGGTACCTTTAAAGTCACAGTGGGCCGTGTGGGTTGTGACCAGAGCATGAGTGGGAATTCAAGTTTGGACCAAAGTGTGCATGGCCACAGCTGATGTTATAAAAAACTCAGGATGGTTTACCTGTTGTGACCAGCTGCTGCCATGACTGTGAATGTAGCTGTAGCTTTAGTCAGTGCTGTGGTTATGGCTGTAGTTGTGTCTGTAGTCATGCTTTCACTGTTATCGTGACTGAGACTGTCACTCTTGTGGGCCGCAATACAGAGGAAGAGATAGAGATTTAGTTGGTGGTGAGCCTACACTCAGGGTTCATCTTTTTCTTTTGGGGGGTGTAAGAACCCTGGTCAGTGACTGCAGTTAAACTACAAACAGGGTGGTTTGAAAATAGAGTAGCCATATGCCTTTGTATAAAGGCATCATTTGTTAACTCTGGGGTTTGGACCAACGGTTGCCGGAGAAGACCTAAGGTGGCCCTGAGGGTCAAAACACAACGGCATTTCACCAACTGAAAGAGTGCAGAATTTTACACTCAAAAAAACTTTACAAAATATATATAAAACCAAGACAAAGAAAAGCATTTCAAGTTTAAGTTACAGTTCCAGGAGCACAACCAAGGCATCTAGCCATCAGGCAGATATAACAGACAAAACAAAAACAATGAAAGAACAAATTATGTTTTTAATAGTCTGATTGTTAAGCCTCACAGTTGTGTGCAGTAGACTGTCTCAGCCTGTTTCTTTGGCCTTCAGTTCAGCCAACTCATGCTTGTTCCTGAGTGTCCTTGACGTGCAGCTGCCTCATGCTGGTGGTAGTTAACAGGACATTTGGAGGATGTTGTGTTTTGTGCATGTTCCTTATCAAATTCACAGCAGCCTCCTGGTCTGAAGTGCGCAAGAGTTGTTGCCTGCCCTTCTTCTGTTTTTAATAAGTTTGACAGAAAAAAGTGCAATTTCTCAATAAGAAAAGGAAAACCCAGGTGGTGGAGGCAGGAGGCAGGCTGGCCACAGTGTAGCTGTCTGGTTGTGAAGTGGATGATTCTCAGATGAGAGCTGGAGTGTCACTGTCAGCAGAGTCGAGGAAGCAGGCAAAAAAACTGCGAAACACACACTAAAAAAAAAATCAAGGAAACCGCCTGCAACTGAGTAACAATCAAAGTATCAAAAACATACTACAACACTAGGAAGAGTGCTGATGTAAGCACTACCAAAACAGGACAGACTGGTAAAGTCAAGACCAGGCTTATGTAGAGGTAGGTGACTGCTGGTGATCCAGTCCAGGAAGAAAAACTAGTCAGCCACACGTCCTGCCACAAACTGCAACCCTGGAGGATCCAGGGGCGGCCGCCCCTGCTGGGCTGGGACGACCCTGGACTCTGGTGACAGTTCCACACGAACACTGGAGAGGGCTTTAGTGCATGCATGCATGTTTGGTCCACCAGGTCCAGGACACATCATGAAGAACCAATGGGAAACACCCAAAATGGGTTTGAGTTACTTGACACACCTGTCACACTGCTCTTGTGCCTCTCCTTCACAGTTCTTCAGTGAAGGTCCTGGATGTTCAGTTTAGCGTTTTCCCCCTGTAATCCTAGGGGAGCACAAAAACTACCAGGCCACAATGCACTAGTTACACTGCCCATTCTCTTATCTTCTGTTCCTTGTTTTTTTTCCCCTTCCATTCAGCATCGCTGTTTGTCTCTTACTTTCTGCCGCTCACTTCCCCCGACCCACCTTGGTGTAGCACTCCCCTCTCTGGCTCACATATTCAGCTCAATAAAGTTTGATCGCCTCATTCCCAGGGAGAGTCGGTGACGGTCACTAACTTGCACAGTAAAAGCATAGAAATGTTGGAAGACTAACCGTGCATCTATATTTGGAAAAGTTTACACCCCATGTGGTGCTAAACTAGAAAGACAAATGCAGACATGAGATAAAAGAAAAATTAAAGCAATATGTAATGAGTGATTGCTAAACACAAATATACACACATTACTTGTCCAACAGGGGCAGTCGCTGGTTTTGTTAGTCATGGGTAGAACTCTACCTCCATGCATGGGCTGTGCATGTGCAATGTGTTCACATGTCTTCGCTGAATGTTGAGATGAAGCTAAGAAGAAGAGCTTGATCCTGAGATGATATTGTACCGGGGAGGCAGAAGGTGATCGAGGTATCAGGACATATCTGGATTACTATTATGACTACCAAGTGTGTGTCCTGAGATCTGTGACCTGCTTCAACTTTCTGTTTTTAAAGACGGTAAGAAAAGCTGGATGATGTGTGAAGTCAGAGAGCAGGAACTGTTTAGTGATAAAAGAACTAGATAGGACTGTTTATTTTGACCTTGTCAATATCTATACAATGCAAAATTCAGTAAAACCATAAAAATGATACATTTCTACACTATCTCCAATATCAAAATATGGTCATCTTTCAATAACTGGGGAATAATTCTACATCAAACAACTGTGTGTGTGTGTGTGTGTGTGTGTGTATGTATAATTTCACATTACAGATTTTATATATTACACATTTAAGATGCATTAATCATGTTCCATTTATAAGATATATCTGACTGAAACAGAAAAAGCCAGTATTTGACTGATACTGACATTCAGTATCAGTCAAATGAACCCATATAATATTTTTCATACAACAGATTGGCTTTGTGAAAATAATATCAGGTCTATAAAGTTTTAAACATATAAACTATTTTTCCCAGTTGTATGACTGACAAAAGTTGTCATCTCTAGTTTACATAAATGTCCATTGTCATTTCTTTGCGTGCATTTAAACTTTGGCCAAGTTGTAACAATCCCCTTTGATAACTTTTTCTTCCTAGTCACCAGTGGTATATTCATGAACTATCGTTGCAACCAGTCTTGAGGTGTAAATCCAAAATTTATAGTTTTCATTTTTTATCTCTCCATAATGCTGAGATTGTTCTCCATGCTCTTGTATCTTCTACACTGGATTATTGTAATGCTCTTTCCTCTGACCTCCATAGCTGTGTTACTAGAAGTCTTCAGCATGTGCAGATTTCCGCTGAACTAGAAGATTCATATAACTCCTGTCACTTCACTCGCTGCCTGTCCGGGCTGGAGCGGATTTTAAGGTTCTGCTCCTAACTTCTATGCTAGGGACACACTGGCCATGTAAAGCCTTAAATGGACTTGCCCCATCTCACTTATCTTAGCTACCATACCTAAACACTATATTCTGCCATGTTCTCTTCGCTCTATTAACTCACGCCCTTTTGTCATCCCCTCGGTCAATGAAAAGTCAGCTGGTTGTAGGGCTTTCTCCGACCTGCTCCTTATTTTTGGAAAGGCCTGTATATTAAAGAAGCTATACTCTACTGCAATTTTTTAAATCTCATTTTAAAGCGTTTGATGTTTGGGTTCAGCCTAGTTTGTAATTGTTTTATCCTTGTATTTTTGTGCCTTTGCTTATTTGGCCTCGTCTGCTTTGTTGCTATTATTATTATATTATATTATTCTTTTTGTGTAGGTCTACTTGATTTTAACATTGTAAAGTGTATTGAGATCACATAGCATGGTGATTTTACACTTTAAATAAACTGACTGATTTCTTGAACCATATCACTGTCCACAACAGTCATTGTGCATCTTAGTACTTGCCTCTGATAACAGGGCATGGAGTCACAGATAAGACTAGTTATCCGTGCTCTCACTAACTTTATAATTGATGTTCAGTCAGCATGACATCACCAGGGTGTGATCTATTAGCATTAACTATACAGCAGCTTTCACTGCACATACAGTAAACAGTTAAGCCAGCATGTGACGAGCTGAGCTCACACTGTGAAGCAGTGAATGATTAAATAATGAGGAGACGTTAATGCTTCCTCTGGCAGGACGTGCCTCTGTTGATACATGATCACTTAGAGCAGACAGTAAATGTCCTCTTAGTCGGCTTAAAGAGCTCAGACATTAAGAACAGGCAAACACCTCTGGACATAAATATTCACACTATTCAAATCAACAGGCCTGAGAGAATATTGTCAGAGAAGTCAGGGGGGTGAGTTATCCTCACTGCTCATTTCAGACGCTCTTTAATGGACTTTTCATTTGCCCAGCTCTTTGTGCTGACAAAAAGGAAAACACATCTTCTAAATTGAAACACTCATTAAGCATCTGTTACCCACATGCATTCACTGTCAGTAGTTCACAGCCAGGATCACAAACACCACAACAATTTGATTTATGATAAATACATTTGGTCTGTAAAGGCACCATTGTCATTTCTACAGTTAAAAAAAATGTAAAACTAATCAAATGATTTTGTACTTTGAAATGTCAGCTGGCAGGAAAAAATGAATGGTGCCCTCTGTTTCCCAGGTTTTGACTCAGCTTCCTGGCTGATGCGCAAGATGGAAAACAGGAAGTTGTCTGGGCTTTAAGCAATTTTGTAAATGCACAGACGACTTCTTAAAAAGATTGACTTCCTCACAGTGAAAAGCTACTTCAGAAAATTAGTGTCGGTGCGCCAGCATCTGCAAATTATCCTGGAAAGTGCACTGGACTTCAGTTTAACGCATCGGACTGAGAAGCTGAGAGGAAAAATAGGTGGATGAACTGATGTGGGAGGTGAAGTGTTGGGAGTCATCTGTCAAACACTGACATGATGAGAAACAGAAATTGTTATGAAGTCAGAAATAATTCATTAATCTTCCCTGGAACACTCAGTGTACAGTAGATATCACTGGTGCCCATAGTAACATATCCATACAAATACTAATGACACACCAACAGGCATGAGTAAGATTACTTTCAGCTTTTTTTTAATCAGTGTCTCTAGTGTCTCAGTGTTTTATTACCTTATCTCTACAATGTGACTGTTTTAAATGCTGAAAAAGAGAAAAACATGAAAAAAATAATCTTTTTTTCTTGTGGATTGGTATCCCTGCATATCCCTTGATTATTTTTACAGCTCTCACATCCCAACCTATCAAAATAAATGTGAAAATACTTGAAATAAGTAAGGGCATAGAGCAGACTTGGCCCACCCAACTCTTCTGTCCAGCCATGAGTTCAAAGACAAGCCAGAAAAATGTACTGATGAGGCTTATTTTATTGCCACATGAAATTATCTTAATTTGCTTTTATTTTGAAATGCCTAGTGCAACCCTGAGTCCTGTGATGGGGTTATTTTTCACATTATAATAATTCTTATTATTACATGTTTGTGTATTAATGTAACAATTAAAAAGATGCTGCTTGTTTTTTTTTTATTTTGGATATAATAATAGGAGTGAGTGCACTGTGTGTTTTCTAGACTTGATCTTAATGGTAAAATGAAGATGCAGAGTGACAAATATTTGTGTGCCCCCCCCCCCAAGAAAAAGTAACTGCCCACCCCTGGCATAGACCAAAAGTTGAATGGTTTGTGCCAACATTAACATCATTGCTCTTATTAATCAGGACGTAAACAGAACGAATGAATCACTTTTTGACCTATAATTCTTATGAACTCATGGATGATGTGAACAGGAAAACTGATATAACTTCAAATCACTTTTCATTTTCAGCATGCAAGAGTAAAGAAGTTTAGTTTAGTTCTTAAAGCCCCTACACAGAACTTTCATTTGTGTTGATTTTGGCGACCCCTGTGGACAAAAGCGGTAGGTTTCTCTTTGCGGATCCCGTCCCAGTATCAGCCATGACAAAAATATAGTGATGAAATTGAGCTCGGGTTTTACAATTTACAACAGCTCGATGCTAATTTATAGCCTCGCCAAATGTCCCATCTCCTCCAGTCTGAGTGCCGTACATCGTTTCGTTGTCCGGTGGACCGACCCGTCCACTGCCTCCTGAAGGTGAAGAGTTACACTATTTAGAAATAGCTTATCTTCCCACTGATGGCCTCATTTGCTGTTGTAGGTCACAGAGACATCAGCAGAAACCAGAGACTTTTGCATATCCAGTTAAAAGTTCCTTGTAGGGGCTTTAACCTTTAAAATATCATGTGAAATACAATATTATAAAATTACAAATTGTTATTGTTTCTCTCTCTCTCTGTCTCTCTTTTTTTTTTACATAAATAAATACTGAAGGGGCACCGTATAACAGAGTGGGTTGAGCAGGCACCCCATGTGCAGAGGCTACAATCCTCGCTGCAGCCGGCCTTGGTTCAAATCCTGAATCTGCTGGCCCTTTGCTGCATGTCATCCCCCCTCTCTCTGTCTCCCCATTTCCTGTCTCTCCCAACTATCCTATCAATTAATTTATCAATATCAACTACCCCACCCCCACCCCCCAAAAAAGAAAAAATAATAAAATAAAATAAAAAATAAATAAATGAATATTGTGGGGGAGTTGTTATTAATTAGTTATTAAATGATTAACCTAAACAACTGGCATTTCATTGTGCAGTAACTATAACGTGTCTTGTGGCCTTAAATACAAATGTAAGGGATTTTTTGGAGCTGACTTTTCTTCTTTACACTTACTGTCTTGCAGTAATGATGGGGAGATTTGGAGGTGTGGGTCTTTAAAGAGAGAGCTCATCAGTGGAGAGGCTGTTTTACAGTCACAGCTCTCTTAAACATCCAGCCTTCAATCCATCTCTCCCCTGTCAATAAGCTAATAGTTCTAATGTGTCAAAATTGATTTCTACTGGCCTCTGCCTCCTCCTCCTCCCAAAGCTCCCTCTCATCCCCGTTCTTCACTCACCTTCCAACACAACTGATTTATGGACTTGTTGGTGCTGGAAAAACCTCATTGATTTTATTTAATTTAATTTATTTATTTATTTTGCTTTGTATAAATCTTTTGTGATAAGTCTGCTATCTGAACAAAAAAGATGAAAAAAAAAAACTCAGCTTGAAAAGTCTTAGAATAATGTAAAGTAAACTGTTTGTTATTAGTATTATTATTATTTCTTTTGTCATATGTGTGTGTTGTGTCAGATTTCACACATTTCACTTCGTACTCAGAGTAATGAATCACAGCCAGGGCCTGACAGTCAGAACGTAAACAGACTTGAACTCTCATGTCATTCATCATCAATATCTCACAGAATTGAATTTACATTCCTTGGCAATTCATTATCTCCATGAGCATTTTTCTGATATGTTCAGTTAAAAAAAAGGAGACTTGTCAAATTGGTACTAATTTCCTCATTGTATGAAATTATGGTAAGAGAAAGACTGTGGTCTGGTTTAATATGGAAAAAAATAATAAATTCAGTTAGTGTATATTTGTATGTCCAAACAAAATTGCCCCAAATTTTCCCTGATGAGCCAGTTCATACAGTATATAGAGAAAACAACAGAAAACACAGTGACCAATGACCAAGGTGACATTTACAACGTATTAAAACAGAATAATACTTTCACTGATGAAATAGCAACAACAGCAAATTACACTGGTTTTCACAGCTTGACAACATATCCAGTTTGTTTCCTTACATTAAACACCATGGGAGAATTGAGGCCATACTGTGGCCATGTTTGGACACATCCACACTGTGGACATCTTCATGTTACCTTTACCAAAGTGCTTTTGTTGTCTTAAGCCAACTATAGACAGAGTTTAGGACATAAGCCTCGTCTCTGGGTTTGTCCAACACCCACCTTCACCACCTCCACAGTGTGTGGTATCAAATGTAGCACTGCCGTGAATAGAATGAATGTTGCTAGGGAGCTTAATCCAGGCAGCAATTGCGTTTACACAAAATGTAATTGGAAAAAACTAAGTGTTTTTGTTTTGTTTTTTTAATGCAGCACAGCTTTTCTTTACTTAAAGGCTAACCTGCCAAGATCCACTGGACCTGCAGTGGAGAAACACACTTAGTTTTTTCACTTGACCTCTCAGGCACGAACATTTACATGTATCACTTCACAGTACATTTGTCATGTGATTCTACAGCACTATGTTTTTTTTAGACTTTGTAGTTTTTTTTGTTTTTTTTTTTGTCTGTAGTGTAAATGTGACATATTTAATTCTTTATTGCACATAGAGAATGGTGGAATTACCTTTTAATCTTATAATATTCAGTGTAAAGGTTCATAAATAGCCTTTCTTTAGCATCAAGGTTCATGCAAATAAAGTCATATACAAAATAATATATATATAATAAAAAGATAAATTGATAATAATAATAATGATATGTGTATGTGTACATAAAAATGAAAACAAAAAAGGTGAAATATATATTTTTTTATTTAAACTTTTTAAACTGAAAAAAGGGTAAGGTTAAAAAAAAAGTGGTTTATTGTTTCAGCTGTCATCCTCTGAGCTTTACCAGCACATTTTGTTACCTCAGATTACACATGACTACACCACTGCTGCGTATTGTTGTCAATGTTCAGCCCTGCAGAGAAAATATGTCTTGACTGTGTCTAACTTCTCAGCGAGGGGATCTGAGGAGCTGTGAAATGTGAGGAATGCTTTGCATTACTTTGTTAACACTCAGCTTCAAACCCCCTCGCCCGTCCCGCCGGCCCAAAGGTCGTCCGCCGCTGGACTCCTCTGTTTAACTCTGAAACACACTTCTGACTGAACCGGGAAGGTGTGATTCATGTCCTGCACACATCTCAAACACACAGACAGTGTCCAGAGGGCTGCGGCTCTGTCGTAGTGGTGCCGATGACGGAACGGTACTTACTTTATTGTGGTTGATTTTATAATTACAATTATCTACTTTAATGAATTCATGAATGAGTTAACTTAAAGGTGAATGCAACTGAAGATAATATTATAGATATCATAAAAAAATACTGAATACCATGATTGGAATCAGGTTTATTAGAGTCAGTATCATGTATGTGCGCACATGCAAAAAATGTGACTCCAGTTTCCCACTATTCAGTTGTATTTATTATATATAAGTATATAAAATTAAAAAAACACAACAAAGACAGCAACAACTGAACAAAAATATACATCATACAAATATAGTTTAATAAAGAGGCCGGTGGATTAAAAGTGTTGCAAAGTGTTTTGCAAATACACAAAGAGGAAGTGCAATGGAATAAATAATAAGTCTATGTCTGCATATATATTTGCAGCAGGGTTTGTATTATAAAATGTGCAGCAGGCAGGATGAGAATAACAGTGTGATGACATGAAATATCAAATGGTAAAAAAAAAAAAAAAAAGTCAGCATTTTTAATTAAGATATAGTCTGAAGTAGAGGAAGTGGGTGATATGGGGTCAGACAATGTATGACAGATTGAGTGCTCATCAGCAGGTGGTACAGTACTGAACTGTGACTGAAGGTAGCTGGAACATTCTGCTTATTAACACTGTTACGTTGTGTTGAGCATGAAGTATATCATCTAACATTTGTTTTGTTTTTGTTGTTGTTGTTTTTCTTCCTGTGGCTGAAACACACTTCCCACTGCACAGATAAGATAAACTATCACTTTGAGTTTGGGGAAATGCTGCTGTTCTGGTTGAATGTTCTTTCAAGAAGTCACTGTTTGTTGTTACAAAAACATTTACAAAGACTTTTTTCTTTTTACTCAAGAAATGCTGGCTCTGAAGAACATCTTGGAGGTGAACACATCTCTAAATTGTAAAAGTCTGCTCCAAAATGATTAGAAGTCATATGACTGATTTGAGCTGTCTCTGGGAGAAACGTGTCCTCAAAAAGGACAAAATGTGTTATCAATCAAGATCATGTTCTTGATAAAGATTTTGTTCCGCACTGAACTGAATCTGTCATTGTTTTTGCACAATCCACATGATGACAGTCCACCAGTAGATGTAATCTGTTGTGCAATATTTTTATGTATATTGGCTGTGTTTATTTTATTATTTATTTACTTTAACTGCACTTACTTTAGCACATTAGTATATACTTTTTAGTATATACTTCTGCTCTCTGCCTTGCCCTGTGTATGGGACTTGTACTTTTCCCATATGCAATATCATGATACTTCCACTGGCACTTTATGTTTTATTTATCCATGCTGTGTGAAAGGTTGTATGTGGTCGGTGGAATGTAGAAACTGAATTGGCCTTAGGGGATAAATAAAGTTATCTGTATCTGTAATATATCCTGCCAAATAAACCAGTAATATATGAATATATTTCAAGGCAGAGTGTAAAACCAACATCATGTGTTTTACCATCATAGTTTCTTGTGCACATGAGTTTAACATAATAGCCAGTATTATGTGGGTATTATATATTTTGTTGCTGATGGGACTGAGAATGGAGAAATACTTTGACATATACATATTTAACTACTAAACAAGGACATTTGAACTTATTGGACTGAATAAGACATGACTCTAGTAACGATGCGACATGCTGCAGTCAGATGGTGACTGCCTCTACTTGATTTTCTCATGGCTCCTCTACCAGTCTGCACCACCTCAAGACATGTGGCTGCTGTGTGTGTGTGTGTGTGTGTGTTTTGATATCAACTCAGACACCATCTCTTTTAGCACCTCCGCTCTGCTGTTAAACTACATTCCTCCCACCTCCGAAGCCCAAATATGTTCACTCACACTAACCTGTTACCATTTGGCCATTCATCAACGTTCAACTGTCCAAACATGAGAGGTGTTAGGGAGACAGCACGGCCAGAGTGGTTTGGAAGTTTTCCACTGACCCTGGCTGTGGAGATGATTTCCAGTCAGAGGAGTCTGCAGGGAAATGACAGGGAGACTTGATCCGAGATGTTCTGAAGACCAGATTAACATTCTTGTCAAAGAAGATGTTTGATGCTGCAGAATAAAGGAGAGCAGCTTACTTTGGATGCAGCAACTTAAAGCAATAAAAGTGAAATGGTAGCAGGAGTCTGTCCACCTGCTGCCCCAGATACTCACCAGAGAACCATATGTGGATTAATCCGCCACTGAAAATAGTCCCCCAACAAATGCACTACGTCTTGTCTGTTTGCTAAAACCTGCAACAAAATAGTGATGATTTGATTCTTCGCTAGAATGAAAAGGTTCATAAATATGTTTGAATGAGGAGCTTTGCTCTATATTGGCATTTGCTTGAAACACTTTTTTTTCTGGCCCTGTGCACAGCAACACATCATCGTGCTACTGCACACAACCCCACATCACATATCTGAACTGTCCCTTTAAAGAGTTTATAACAGTTTTAGCAGTTTTTAACAGTTTTTAGGACACTTGGACGGTGGCAGAAGCTGTAGTCATTTGACACCAACAGCACCAGTCTGTAGATACCTGTGGTAAGTGACCTCATGGTATCTGTGCCTCAGATGTGATTTATGCTTGACTGTCATTTGTCACCTCTGTGTGTATGTAGTGGGTGTTTGAGTGTGGACCTGCGTATGTGTGGAGTGTGGGTATACTCATGTTTAGTGAAACTTAGTCAGTCAAACTTCAATTTTCTGTCTAGATTGAGTGGGCACTTTGGACCCTTGAAATCTTGAAAAGATTAATGTCTTTCAACTCAGTTTTTGCCTATTTCAAAAGCTTGGTGATGACAGTTTCCAGTTTTGGAGCAAAAGTCGGTTAAGTGTTAGACCTGCTTGAACTCAGTAGCCAGCACAAAAAGTACACTGAATCTATGTGAATAAAGTGAAATTTCTTATTCCTGAACAAAAACATACTGTACTAATATTTTTACCAAAGACGGTTTAGAAACCAAGATGAGTCAGCTTCCTGTATACATGTCATGTGGGCTTCTCCACGGCCCCACCCTTTTAGGAGGCTAGCAGCAGCCTTGAGTCTATTGGCTCCAATGGGAGAAGTGAACGTGAACACAGATTATGGTTGATTCTTTCGCCCCACAGACACCAAAGTAAATATTGGACTCATTTTTCACAAGCCACATCTCTTCTGAATATTTTGACATGACAATGGCAATTTTCAGACGCATCAGGAGAAAATCAACTCTGTTCAAGACTTGTCTCTGTCTCGACAACACTCTCGTGAGACCTGGCACAGATCGCCTCTGCTCGTCCTGAATCAGAGCGGTCCACTCGATCCAGTTCCACTCATCACTGCAGAGCTGCTGACATTTTCCAATTGTATAAACTGACGTGTAAAACTGACATAAAACATGTGTCTTATTGTCATTCTTGTTGATTATTATACTGATCCTATGATGTGGTACTGAGTTGATATCAGATCTTGGGGTACCAGATAAAAATGAGTGCCAAAATAAGTTGCAAATACTGTACTGTAGTCTCTACTGTAGTTTTGACAACAATAGGACTACTTTCATCCAACCGCACACATATTCACAACATTTACAAATGAGGTGGGGGTAAAGATACTGGGGGGTGGGGTAAGGATGACCACACCCATTTCGGAGACAGGAGGTGTATACCATTTCATAGAATTGGCGCAGCCTCTCATGGGCCACACTGATAGTATAAAGTATCTTTGTTTATACTAATAAACACACTGTCAGACCAGGATGCATAAAACTTTGAGTTACATTTGTTGAGATCAGTGAGTCATTATGCTTCTGTCATGTCTGGCCTTGAGCCCCTGGTATTTCCAGGTGCAACAACAACTGAATAGTAGTTTGAAAAACCTTTATTGTTCTAAAACACAATGACACATGTGCTGGAGAGGCAATATTTAACTATAAACAGTGCTCTACATAATCACATAAAAACCAAACAAATTCAAAGTCAAATGTCATAATTTGAACACAAAGATTTTACAAATATATAAATACAGTAATTGTTTATTTTTTCACTTATATATATATATATATATATACATACATACATACACACACATATATATATATATATATATATATATATATGAAGAATCAGCCATGAATAGCCTCTGAAGTACAGTTGCTGCTCCCTTCTTCTTAATACTCATCTTTTCTTCCACACTTTCTTCCTGAACACATCTATGTTTACATCAACAGTACAATTCTGTTACCTTTTAACCTGATGTTACCTTGTTCATGCAACCAAATTATGCTTTAAATCGGAGGCTTTGTTCCATCCATTTGCTCTGTCACTTCTTCTGTGCCATTCACAGGTGGCTGAAGCCCATCTCAGCTGACATCGGGCTGGAGCAGCACCCACACTGGACAGCCGACATAATCAGATAAAACACCCACTCACACTCACATTCACATGTACAGGCAATTTAGAATCACAAATCAACCTGATCTGCAAGTCCCAGAGTTCCCAGAGGAAATCTAACCAGGCACTGGGACCGGAGGACACAAACTCGGCGCAGAGATCCACACTAATGCAAGTGTCTATTTTGCATTCTCTCTTTGACTCTCAAGAATTACTGTGTTTAACTATTTAGATAACATTACAGGGGTTTTTTTGCACCCAGGTGTCCATGGCCAATTATGACCATGTGACCATTCACTCTGGAGACACTTGAGGTTCTCCTGGTCCACTTCACTGAACCCCATGGAGGAAGTTCTGGGAGACTGGTGAAATGTTTCACCCAAAACCTGATCTTTATGTAGACTTACCCACTTCATCTTCCCAAACTGTGTGTGTGTGTTCTACACATCCATCCATCCATACGTACCACTTTTCTTTTGATTTTTCACAGTAGGTCAAACCTGTCTTTTGTGGATAAATGATTCCATCTGACTTTGAAGCTTTTCCACCATAGTACTTTGATTAGTCCGACACCTGACAGTGGCAGGTGTTTGGATGTTTGGAGCACAACTGTGAAGGTAATCTATATTGTTTGTTGTTTGTGTATTGTTTATTGTGTATGGAGCCCTTTTAGCAATCTCCATAGTGAAGACTACTCTTCCTGGGGTCCATTTAAAAAACATACAATATTGGGGCATCATATACAGAGGCTATAATCTTTGCTGCAGCAGTCCTGGGTTCAATTCCATCCTTGGGGGCCATTTACTCTGTGTCATTCACATGTACAGTCAATACAACAAAGAATATGAGAAACTTTATGAAAACAGGTGACCAGAAGCAAGTAATAAAAACATAACATATGGATGTAACTGGTGAATATCTGTTGTATGAGGTGCAAAGACACATTGACAACGCTCAGTCACTGTGCTGTTCCTGTTATGGAACGACCATGACAGGAACAAACCAACCAACCAGAAGAGCAGATAAAGTTTCCGGTAAATGCCCTCTGGGTGTTAGAATATCAAATTCATTCTGATACCAGAGTAAAGCTTTGCATGGTAACGGTTCCTCTGCTCCCGCCTCATGGACCATTCTGTATCTCCTCTCCCAAAAGGTTTTACTTGGGAGACCGTGTTACTGGGCAGTGGCCCAGTGGAGATCTGCGGGGTTTATCCTCAGTGACAGGTTTCACACGCAGCTTGTGGGCCAAACCCACAAATAACAGCCAGGCGTCTTGTTTGCCATCATTCTTGGGGCCTGTTTCAGATTACTTACTGGCTCTTTGAAGTTGGCTGACGGACGGGCAGGGTTTTCCCCTGCATCTCTGCCAGAAAAAGATTGGGTCATCAACAGCTCTGCCACCCACCGCATATCTTGAATGACCTCTGAATAAGACGTGTGCTTACTTAGGCATCTGATCAGAGAGCCGTCAGGAGGCTCTAACAAAAGGTCCAGTGTGAGGTATTTCCTGATTTCACAGCAGAGTCCTTGCTGAAACACGACCCTCAGTGTGTTGTTTTTAGGAAAACTGCTGCTGCCCTGAACCACTGTTTGATCAAAGGCCATGACTTAGAAGTTGTAACACGCTTTTACATGAGTGGACACAGTCAATGACACAGAACTTTAAGCAATAAAGAAAACAGTGTGTTTCGTAGTGTTAGTGTTACTCATGGTCTTGCTCATGTTTTTAAATTCTGTTTCAAAAAAGTATTTTTTTCTTTGTTGGAACTTTCTGTTTCTCATGTCACAGATAAAGAACAGATACATGTTTTTCAGCTTATGTCAGGATCAGATGACACAAATTCTTCACAAATTTCTTCCTTTTCTTTTTCGTGTCAGAGCAAAAGACTGCTAGCATCACACACAGCGCTACATGGCCTATGAACTTGCGCAAGGTTGTGGATGATGATTGGTCGGGGTCGTATTTGTAGCGCTGCCAGTCTCCCAGCCAAGACACAGCAAGAATTTATGCCACTGTGATTGTTTAATCTGACATGGTGTCCATCGTGAAAGACAAAAATATCCTGTAGTCTAATCCTGGCATAAATGTGATCAAGAGAACATAATGTAGTACAGTGTGAGTGTAAAAAGCAATGAATGGTTGAGCAACATGAGTAGTTAGTGTTGGTCTGCATACGTTTAGTTTCTGGCTCTGACTCTTCAGTCAAAGACAGCTTCACTAAACTTTGACTTTCATCTTTGCTCTGTCTTCATAGCAACCAGCAGTGGACAAACCATTCAGACAGGAACAGAGTCAGGTCAGTCTAAACTTTCAATCCAGATATACCGACCGTAACCCTGCTCCAGAAATACATTGTCTGATGAGAGTGACTATTACTACACATAAAACTGTTAAAAAAAAACAAAATAAAACTTAAACCCACACTGCAGGAATAATGTCCACATCATCTCTGGGCTTCAGGACTGTTAGTTTTTTCCTCAGAGCTTTGGTTAGACTTGAGAGAACATGGAGCTAATTCCACCAGACAGGAAATTTAACAGCTCTTTATTTTCAATATTGTTTCTTTGCACACACACACTTCCTTCTGGTTTCCTACAGAGCCTTATTCAATGTTGATGAGACAAATAATCAACTCTGGAACATTATATGACTCACTGAGGGAGGGCCCTGTAGCATGTGATCAACATTAATCATGTCCTTTCCTCATGAACACACAACATTTGTCATTTTGCAGCACTTTTCTCAGAGGGTTTCCTCTCAGTTCATCTTCTGTCCTTTCTTTGCTGTCCACGAGGCCAGGCATGCCCTGTGCTGTTTTCTCTTTGTACATGCAGATTAAACAGTTCTCAATGAAAATTACCATAAATTTGCTGCACATTTACCTGTTCTTTCTTTTTTATTTTGATTAAGTGATGACCCATAAGAAGATCAGTGGGCCAATCAGAAGAGAGGTCTTGAGTATCTGATATGCAGTCTGTTTTTGAGCAGATGTAGCAGATACAGCAAAATTCAGGTAAACACTCTAAGAAATCAAACCCAACAAGATTGGATGATGGTCCTAGTGGGTGGGGCTCGGGGGAGGTTGAGAACAGTGACTGCTTAAACTCCAGGGTTATCTCTTTAACCCAATTAATGGGTTGCTTGTGTTGGGTTAAAATTGTGAGTTGTTTTTCGAAGAGTAACTCATTTTCTGGGTTATAAACACATTTATAATATGAACAATCACACTCTTTGCCTGCCCCCTTTTTTTTTTTTTTTACTTTGCCTGTATTCTTGGACATTGGTTTTTGTGTTTTTCCCCTGACTGGATTTGGCTGCCTTCCCTGCCTGCCTACCCATGTATGACTTGGACAAGTAAAGGAGTTATCTTCACTAACTGTTGTAGTGTTTCCTTGGTTCTTTCTTCTGCTCCCGAATCTGAGGTTTACTCAAGAGTGTTACAGGAGGACCTTTGCCTCTAGAGTCTCTAGTGATCAGTCCAGACCATGGAGAACCAGTTCAAGCCTTTATCAAGTCAAACTACTTTCTGGGTTGAAATAACCCAGAAAGTAGTTGATCCCTTTTTTTTAAACCTAGGAATGGAGTTTTTAGTGTGTGATGTCACAAAGTTACAAAAGTCCTGAGGCTCGTTTTGGAGCTACTGATTACAGGACTCTGACACGTTCATCATTGTAATGTAGAGCTTTAGAATGAAATGAAACATGGATATTTATCACAGGGCCTTTACAGAACCCTCAGTGAACATGTTACAGTGGTGATATGTTTTAGAAACTTTAGTGTTAGTCATTGATTATTTCTTTCATTAAAGCAACATGATGACATAAATTACTGGCTTCACGGTTTCATGTGACTTCATATTGGGCTCCACCTCCTCGTGTTGATGAAGTCCACTGTTGGACATCACGGGTGGCACACATGTATCCTGAAACCTGCTGCCCTCACTCACGGAAAGTTTTTACTGGGACGTTCCTGCGCTGTCATGGACCATTGAGTAATAAAACGCGTGTAACCGAACCCAGAGCCTAATCCAGCCGGGACAATCGCTGGCAGAGGCTGCACCTGCACACAGCTGAATCCCCGTGGCGTGTCCCCGACGCAGCGCGGCACGGGAAGAGAAACCACATCAGTGGGACTCATCAAAACCTCAGGGCGCTGAATGATGTGGGAATCACACCCGAGGTCTGTGGGTTGTCAGATTTTATTGTTGTGGCGCTCTTCTGTGACGTGTGGAATCGGTAGAGGGTTGGTGTGTGTTGCTGGAACGCTGGTTTCTCACCCAAATAGCTAAGACTACAGCCTCATCACATTCTGTGGAAATCTGCGGCTGCATATCTCTGCACATGAAGCGCAACACCGGGAAACTCCACCCACCTCTGAGTCCATAAGTGTCAAAGAGCAAATTGAACACAAGCTGAGACGCATCGCAGCGCACTGCACTGTGGTCCGGATCTTTTCTCAAACAAAACACACCGAGAAAATGGAAAGAAGTTCAAAAGCTGAACTCTAGTGCGTTTGAGTGAAAAATATGAGGATGCGTTCATCCCGCAGGAATCAGTGAGGTGTCGAATTCTAACACGGCCGTGCGTAAAAGTTTCTCTCTCTCTCTTTTAACCTTCGGAGACCATGCGCAGCTTCTCGGGCCCGTGCGTCCCAGGAGAGGCGCCACAAGCCTTTCCAACTAGGGTGGGAGATGGAGACCTTCGAGGGACGGTCCTGGCCGGGCCCCCGCTTTTCCCTGCCATCGCTTTATCCTCCCGAGCAGCAGCGGAACCCAGTTTGGATACGATGATTCACACGTCTCCGCCCGGGCAGGCTGCGATGTTGTGTCGGCCTCCAGAAATTCTAGAGGGAGGGGAGGCTGCAGATGATGAGCCGAAAGTTTATCTGGAGGCCAGCGACCTTTGGAGACAGTTCCACAAATGCGGCACAGAGATGGTCATTACAAAATCTGGGAGGTAAAGTACATTAGTCTGATAATTACGCACGAGTGTAAAGGTCTGTCTTTGTGATGAATGCATGCTTCCCGGCCCCCCGCTCTTCACCCCGCAGGCGCATGTTTCCACCGCTCAAGGCCAGGTGCATCGGGATGGATAGAAAAGCCAAATACATTCTCCTGATGGACATCGTGACAGCTGATGACTGCAGGTACAAGTTTCATAACTCCCGCTGGATAGTGGCAGGGAAGGCGGACCCAGAGATGCCCAAACGCATGTACATCCACCCGGACAGCCCGGCCACGGGCGAGCAGTGGATGTCCAAAGTGGTGAACTTCCACAAACTGAAACTGACCAACAACATATCTGACAAACATGGATTTGTAAGTCTGGATTTTATGCCATGTTGTAACATTTTTCATCAGTTTCCTTTGGCCTGTGTAAGACCCGTAATGTGATATCTAATGTTCTCAAATATATTTGTGTGTGTGATTAAATTACATTTCTGTTACTGCTCCATCTTCACCATCGGCTGCTTCTTTATTCCATAAAAACAAGTCTTTTCGCACAAACTGGTTTTGACCTCATGGTTGTTGCATTTTTTTTTAATCTGCAGACCATTCTCAACTCCATGCACAAATACCAACCAAGATTTCACATCGTGAAGGTGAACGATATCCTCAAGCTGCCCTACAGCACCTTCAGGACGTACGTCTTCCCTGAGACTGAGTTCATCGCAGTGACAGCGTATCAGAACGACAAGGTAAGAGTCAGACTCTGATAAGACATCAGCTCCTGTTCAAAGTCAAACAAATGAATATGGCTGCAGGATTTATTTCTTTGTCTTGTTTTAGATCACACAGTTGAAAATAGACAACAATCCTTTTGCGAAGGGATTCAGAGACATGGGGAACGGCAGGAGAGAAAGAGGCAAGTTCATGTTTCATTTTATTCCACATAATAATAATAATAATAATAATAATATATAATAATAATAATATCAACAATAATGATAGTAATGATTCAGTTTGTCTTTGAATATGAAATGATGTGGTGGTGAATAAGGGAGCTGAAAAACTTGGCATCCTCCTGCTCCTTTTCCAACATACGTTGATTTGAATATTCTTAGATGTGCCTTGTTCGCATTTTGAGACACTGTAACACGTGTTATTTATGCCTTTTCTTTTTATAATATCTTCCAAATCAAAAATCGAAAATATTATTTTTGTCATTATTATCGTTGTCTATTATTATTAGGTCTATTGCTATTACTATTACAATGGCAGCACATTTCAGATGGTTTGTAGTGCAAATTATTTTTGAATATCAATAATAATTCAATTCAATTCAATTCAAAATACTTTATTTGCCCCATGGGCCAATTGAAGGCACCTACAGTAGCAGCATTACAGAAAGGGCAGCGTTAGTACGAAAACAAAACAAGGTGTTAGTTGGCAGATAATATACACAAGACACATGTATGTACAAATTTACAACAAGAAAAATCTTAAAATATATTAAAAAAAAAAATTTAAATAAAAAGTAAAGATATTAAACTATAAATGTGTGCATGTGTTTGTAGGAGGTATCTCTGAACAGAAATATAAAGTGCAAGTGCAATAATGGAGTCTATAAGCGGTTATAAAGTCTTCTAATGGGTGAGGTAAGTTTATTTGTATAGCACATTTTTACAAGCAGTTTGTCTCAAAAGGTTTTACACAGCATTATGACAATCACATGGACTGGTCCCAGGAAAAACTCAGGGTGAGCGACAGAGGAGGGATCCCTCACACAGGACGGGCAGACGTGCAATAGATGTTGTGTACAGACAAGAAAACAGTTTACAACATGGAAGATGGAAAAATATTACTGTTCACAGTCAGACAAACTGTTCCTCTGTCTGATCTCCCTGGAAGTTGGTGTCCAGCATTTTCAGTAGGTATACTGCGTATACCTGCATATCACATAGACTACACCACTGCCTAAGAGCAGCTGATGATAGTCCACAACACTGGAACATGTTTTGTTGACTGGTAGAAGTCTGTTGAAGGAGCATCATGATTAGACCTGCAATGGTGCAGACTAACTCCTGAACATTGTGTAAAAGAGCTTTAGTCAGTCAATAAATTCAGTGGTATCTTTTACTTTTCCATCAGCTCTTTGAACGTGTGTGGATCAGATTGTGACCAATCAGACTTGCTGCTCCTCATTCTCAGTCTGTAGATGCCTGCTTATCACTCTATAGGATTTGCATTTCTTTCTGTGGAGAATGGGATGGTAGATATCTAAAGACACCGGCAATCTAAGAAATGTCTTCATTTGTCATATTAGATACATAACTGCTCTTAGAAAACCTTTGTAACTGTGACAGTGTGAAAGTCCTGGTGGGTAATTTATACAAGCATTTATTGGAATTTAAATCATTTGAATTCACTGAATCTAAAACACTGTGTTTTTTTTTGCTGGGGAAGAAAATTCCCAAATTTAAAAAAAAATGTACAGCAGCATCTTCTTTTCTCATGATCACTCTGTTAGGACAAAGAAGAAGTGACAACAATGAGAAACGACTAATCTGTCATTACCAGTGTGTTCACGTCATAGTTGAATATTTTATCAGATTAATCATTTCATTTTCTTTGTCTGTCTTTTGTAAACCCAGGAAAATACAACATTTATCACAAAAGTCTAAACAGATGCGGCTGTTTGATGTGAAACCTGAGCCTGGTCAAGATTCATCACAGTATTCAGACTATCCCAGGTCTCCAGGTGCAGAAACACATCCACTCCCTCAACATGTATGATATTTCTTGTGCCAATACATTCTGTGAGTCCAAACTTTTTTATTTGTCTCTTCTTTCCCAAGAAACCCATGGAAGTGATGGTGACAAAACCGAGACTGTTGAGGACAATGCCGGAGAGGAGGAGTGCAACACACCAAGAGATGAGAAACCTGGTCCAGTGGTTTGCTTTACGGACAGGACAGTGCAGACTCCAGCTGGGACACAGAGAGACATGGATCAAGGACACAGCCATGCCACCAGTATCATAAGTGATGGAGCAGGTTGCTCCAAACCACAAGACTCAGAGAAGGAACAAATGTGCAAATTACACAGCAATTTTGCACACAGATATGTTTATCCCCCGGAGTTAAACACATATCTGTGGGAACCGAGTGTCTCCGGTCGTCTGTTCCACTCTGCTCAGGTGAACGCCTGGAACAGCTGTGCCACCATGGACAGAGCGGCACAGTGTGCACTGAACCTGGCGACACCTGTCAGAACCCCAGGAACTCCAGGGTTTCCCACTGGGCTGCAGCAGCGGGCACTTGTACAGGTAAACACA
The DNA here is from genome assembly GCA_021432705.1 of Caranx ignobilis. Classification (NCBI taxonomy): domain Eukaryota; kingdom Metazoa; phylum Chordata; class Actinopteri; order Carangiformes; family Carangidae; genus Caranx; species Caranx ignobilis. The sequence goes on from MU270014.1 coordinate 30,767,129, forward strand.
GAACTAGTGAAACACATTAAATACATTAATATTATTACATGCTTTGACTCACTGACTCGCAAATACTGCTGACTCTCCAAATCGTTTATGTAGTGCAAGCATTATTTCACTAATGTAAATGAAAGTCATTCAAAGTCTTATTCAAGTGCAGCTACATTAATATTTGTAGTAAAATAAAAATATTTCTGTTTATGGGTTAGAGCAGGGGTTCCTAAACTTTTCAGCCTGCCACCCCCAAATAACAGTGCCATAGACTCGTGACCTCCACTATCCACCGAGGAGACATAAAGGAAACATAAAAAAAAACATAAAAAAAAAAAAAACATGTGCACAGGGCACACACACTAATAGGTGTATCCAAACACAAAAGAACAGAACAGCTTTACACCAAGGATCTGCTTTTACATACATCAATTAAGATATAAGCGGAATCCCTCAGTCAAAGTGTAACTTATGGGTCAACAGTGTTGCTGTTGACCTGACTGGATGTAATACCCATAAACTGTAGTTCTGAGTGAACATGTGGACATTGTTTCTGTGCAAATTTACATTTTGAGAATTCTGATGTTTCAGTGTTGATCTCTCCTCATGAGATGGTCCATTCTAGGTTTAACTTTACAGACGGCCACTTGGAGATCATCCTCCACATGTAGACGTGATCTGTAAGCATCTAAACATGAGGATCAGGATCATTTAATTGCATGGTTGTACTTAAAATTTTAACCACTACTTTTCATCTGTTTTTTTTTTTTTTTTTTTTTTTTTACAATTATAGCTAAAATGTGGTATTTCTTATCATGTTTCATTTGGTTTCTGGAAATCATCTCACGACCCCCTCCTCGGTGCCTGGTGACCCCCCAAAAGGTCTCGCCCCCGACTTTGGGAACCCCTTGTATGCCAAACAATATTGGTTACACTGTGTAATTAAAAAGTACAAATGGGGAGAACATCTACTACTGTTACTATACAGTTTAAAAGGGGGCAGCTCAGTGACACTATATGAATTGTTTATGTTGACTACTACTACTGATTTGAATACAAGTCAAAAAATGACATTATCCTTTTGAAAATGTACTCTCTGTGGAAATGTTCGTCCAGCACCTCAGCAGCTCATAACAGAGAGCAGGAGAAAGTAAGTGGACCTTTGTGAAATGAACAGCTATCCATAGTGTCTACAGTCATCAGAGCAGGAAAATGTATCACATAACCATATGTTAACATTCTAACTGTTTGTTAGGACTTAAGCTGCTAACTATACATTTTCTCCTTATTGACAGGACCTGATGAGCTTTTCTCACTTTGGAGGTTTTCTGTTTTATCCCTACACCTCTCTACACCTCTCAGCAAGGTCCAAAGTGGATTTCAGAGCCCATCTGAGCGTCCACAGCCAGGACTACTTCACCTCGCCAGTACTATCTTCATGTGCTCCTCCCGTAGGTGATAGCGGCCTGAAATATACTGTCCCTGATTTGCTAATGCTTCCCAAAACAGAGCAGAAGAATTCAATGGACGAAGCTGAAATGGACTGCCGTCAAGACGAGTTCTGACTGTTGCCTTGTGTCCCTGCATGTAGTCAACATACTCACAGCTACAGACTTGAAGTTTATGTCAAAATGAAAATGTAAGGGTTAGTGTGCATATTGGTTAAGTCTCATATATCTGCATCTTACTGAATAAAATACTTAATATTGAATCACTGTGGTGTAAAGACCATTCTTTTTTTTCAATATAAATAGAAGGATCAGTGCAGAGGTGATGGGAGCCTCACTGACAAAGTCTAAAGATGCCTTCAGTGTGGTAAGAACGTTAAAATGTGTAAACAATAAATATCAAAAGCTAAATTATTAGGCCAAAATGTAAGTTTAGTTTCATTTTATTTGACGAGAAAATATTTGGCCCACAAACAGTAGCTGGTGACCCTGGAAACAGAGTTCACACACACACACACACACAGTCAAATATTTCCCTTAATAATTAAGTAAAAGCAAAAAAATGTTCCAAATCATTGATACATAGTCTATAGACCACTTGCTACAGGACAGTATGTTAGGTCTGCGCGCCCTCTGTCTGCAGTGTTTGATAAAACATCCGTCTGGAAGATGAAATTTGCTCTGATCTTTGACTTCCAAGGGCTTGTTGCAGTGTGTAGAAGTTAAAGCTGGAGCGGTTGTCAGGTTAAAATCAGCTGCCTCTGTGAGCTTCTCTGCACATACCGTAGGTGGTGTCCTCACGCAGGACAGCTCGAGAAGTTCAAACGTCCAGGATACATGATTACTCCAGAAGACTAGATGACTCACCCAACGCTGCTGCCCAATGACGTTGCCACACGGCCGCCATCTTGCGTCAGTCCGCTCGCTGCCTCAGAGCATCAAGCCTATGGTGCATGTTCTACTGTAATAACCAGGACTTGATCAGGTTCTTACCGATTTTCAAACGGTGTGGTTTGTTACGACCGTCAGAAAGGCAGTCATGATACTGCATACTTAAAATTGCAAATGTACTTTGATATGAAAGTGACATTATGCAGATGGTTGGGTGTAGCTACACACAAAATATTTATACACAGTCACAATAGAAACACCTTCACATCAGCAACAGCTTATATACCACCAGAGGTAGAAATGACCTTCCACACCCAAGTAGCACTCCACACAAGTGTTTCTTGACTTAACTTTATTAACCATACCAACCCAGCAGTCAAATGCTGACATGAAAGGCAAGGCAAGGCAATTTTATTTGTATAGCTCCCTTTTACAACCAGTTTGTCTCAAAGGGCTTTACACAGCATTATGACAACATCCTCTGCCCTTAGAGCCTCACATCAACTGAGGAAAAACTCCCAAGAAAACCCTTTAACAGGGAAAAATGGAGAAACCTCAGGGTGAGCAACAGAGGAGGGATCCCTCACCCAGGACGGGCAGACGTGCAATAGATGTTGTATACAGACAAGAAAACAATTTACAACATGGAATATGAAAACATGGAAATGGAATCAGTCAGTTAACAAAAAGTAATAGCCTACAGTCACTCTCTCTCTCTCTCTCTCTCACACACACACACACACACACTCTTTAGAAGGACCATTTTGCACAGCTTCTATCCCATACCACACTGGGTGTCAATGTGCAAATGTGCTCCCCGAGCAAAAACACATCCTCCAGACCTATCCTCCTCTGCACAATGCAGATGACCTCTGACACTTTGACGGGCTGTCATTGTCTGGAATCTGCTGATGCCTGGCAAATGACCCACTCTGCTGCTCTGATGACCTTAACTGTGCCTTCACATGGAATCATCAGGCCTCCGTTGTTTTTTAGAGTTAGCAGGTATAGCATCTGTCACCAGGCTGGCATGGCAGACATTCCAGGAGAGCTTTTTCAAAGGTTGTCGCACAACAAATCCTGGCATGTACAATGAGCATTGTCAACAAGACCATTGAGGCAGGTGGGAAAGTAGCTGTGGTCATGTACAATTGCCGGAATGTCAGCCAACGGGATGGAAGATCTTATGCTTCTTCTGCAGAGGACATTACATATATACAGCTGATAGGTTCGTAAATGTATTGATGGTGGGACTGGGCAGCAGAGGACAATGCTACAGCTGGTAGGGACTTCTGTGCTGTCATATTGCCTTTGCTGTTTGGTTTGACAACACCGCACTATCAGCCTGTGGAAGATGAACTTGAACTGGCCACCAGTATTCCACCCCCTTAGAAAAGGAAAAAAAAACATATTTACAAATACTCAGATATGTCTTCAGAATGAAAATTGAAAAAAAATAAATAAATAAATAAAACACACACACACACACACACACACAGGCAAACTGAAAACAATACAAACATTCCCTGACACTTTGTATCACTTAGTGCTGTGACTGGTGAATATGAACCCTACCAGATGCTCTGATGGAGTTTAACAGAAGCTCCAAGTGGTCCTGGCTGAACCTGTCGTCAGGACATCTTACTGTCCCTCAAGCAGCAAAGGAACCATCACCATCAATGTGTTGATGTTGATGAAGCCGAGGACAGAGGAACCTTCAAAAGCAATATTTTATTACTATGATGACCACACCAAAACAGGACACAAGAAAGCAGGGATGCAAACAACAAGGGTGAAAACAATGAATGTTCCCAGAGCAGCACCTCTTAAGGGGCTGCCAGGGCACACACACACACCACATTTTACATGACTCACTTTAGTGCCAAAATTTGGAATAAAAAGGGGCCATCTCTTAAGGCTGTCTAGTCTGCACCCCTGATCTTAAAAGTATAATCAGTGTCAGGTTTAGCATCCTAAAATGACTTCTTTACTTCTAAGATGCTAAACCTGCTAGAATCAATTGACAGAACATGCAAACTAGTGTTGCTGCCCGAAACTTTTTTTTTTCCAGGAATCCTGGGAAATGGTCAGTGAATTTAGTACCAGTAAAAAAAAAAAAAAAGAGTTTCCTGTTTTTTGTTTGTTTGTTTGTTTTATGTTTTGCTGGGGTATTTTCTAATTATGTTGCCTTAATACTAACCTAACAATATATGCTCAATACACTGTGTGAAGTGTATAATTTTCTTGTTTATATCATCTACATTCAGTCAGATATGCAAAAAGAGGGATATAACCTGCCTGCCTTGCTCTGTGCAAAAGCAGACTGAATTTGAAGTGATGGTGAAAACAGGTACCTGCTTCTCTCTGACAATGTATGAGTACAGGTCTGTGCAAAACAAAGCATTCATGAACATAAATATCCACATTGGAATATGAGAATATTTCAGATTGAACTTCACATAAAGCACAATAATTTGTTACAATTAAACAATCTCTAGGCCGATTTGTTTTTGTTATTAAAGAAGTGGTCCAAAATTATTTGTATGCTACTTTATAAAACCGAGTTTGGAGTAATGTTAATGTGACGGCTGTCAAGACGCTGAGCCAAGGTCCACAGCTCCTCTTAGTTTGTTTCCAGGTGTCATGGTTTGATTAATGTGGAGGAAAGTGTCTGACACACTTGTTTTCTTCCTCCTACAAAGAAATAGAACATTTTGTGTCATAAAATAATTATATTCTGTTGAATCTAGTAGCCTCAAAGCAGTATTAAAATGTATCATGTTTTTTTTCTGGATTTCCCAGGATTCCCAGGAGGGGGGGCTCCCATTATCTTCAAAATCTGCCGTCTCATTATGATAATTTCATTATAATAAAGAATTTGTACTGGGTTTTGGCAACTGCTGAAAACTTGAGTAGCTGTGCTTATACTTGTGTGGGGGAAAAGGGAACATTCACTGTTTTAAAAGACGTCTTTGTCAGGTAAAGGGACACGCCACCTTTCATTTCAACTCAACTGTGAGAGCACCCCCCTGGCTCTCAACAAGAAGTCCCTGACGTCCAATTCCTCGAACAAGGGGGGCTTTGAACCCTTCGGCTCTGGGATTGCAGCTGTTCAAGATGTCACACAGGTGTCCACCATCTATAAAGAAATAAATGCATTAACTGTAAGCACTGAAATCACCACCATAAGCCCGTGTCAACAGGTATCAGATATTAAACATGTAAACTGACTTCTCTGCTGGCTGTGTTTTTTATAATTAAAATCACCCACTACGTTAAACCTGTAAATATGTGGTGTGAAAATAAGGGTGCTTCTGAGGGAAGTGAAAAGTACAAAGTTTTATCAAAGCTTGCTTATTGTTGAATTTGAGGACAATCATAATAATTATTTAATTGCTCCTGATGCCAAAATTTAATTTATCAATTCAAACATCATAAACCCTGTATTATTTGTTATATAACTAATAACAAAATGAACTTTCAGATCTGGTATTTTTGCTATCTTAATCTCTCACCTGTGATGACATGCCAAAATGGGAATGTCAGGATTACAGGGGTTTGAATGATTACTCACTCAATTCTTTGTAACAGTAGAATAACCAAAAATGATTTTGGTAAATGATGCCTAGCTGCATTACCTCAGTGAATGCTGCAGTGGCCTCACAGTATTGAAACTCTGCATAGCCCTTTGCGTTCTGCAAAGTGCAGAACGCCACTGCCACAGTTACTCAAAGTCTGAGCAGAGAGACCTTGACTGAGATTAGAGCAGATTAGCATTTCAAAATACAAAAAGCATCACCAGGGACAGAAACAAAATAAAGCCCTAAAGAACATTTCTATTGTGGTGATCTATATGTTAAACGTCATACAAACATACCTTCATCTTCTGACTAACAACGTTCACATGCTTCTCTGTGACTTTGTTGCCAGCATGTAACCCACTTTTTGTTTGGATGTCGTTCAGATGAACTATGGTTGTCCGATGGATGATGGGATGTTGCTTCTAACTGGGCCATACACCTGCAGAATCACAATATTTGTCACTGCTAGCAACACTGAAAAAAAATAAAATGTAAAGCACCACATCCTCCACATTTGTCTAAATCAAACAATCCAAAATATTTTTTAAAAAAGCACAAAAGAGTCAACCAGTGCAAATTGGCAAGAATCAGCATGTACCTGCAACATACTGCATGTCAGCTCCAGCTTGTGGCGACCATCCATCACACCAACAACCTTGTCAGGGGTTACTGGATGTGGGAAGTGTGTCGTCAAGCGCTTATTAAGGTTTTCCTCCATTGGATGCATGATCATCCATAGTCATACACACCACCCTTATCCAATGATGATTATGGAGTTCTTCCAGTGCAGGCTCAGTTAAGGCTCTCTGAGTATGTACTGTGAGGGACTTGGTCAAATAATAAGCAATTGGAGCTTTCCAATGACCTTGAAGCCCAACCATCATGAACACTAGAGCCTCTGAAGCCATGTCAGTCTTATTCTGTCTATCCCTCATGTCCACAGATCCAGACACTGTTTGTGTCTGAGGATCGTACTGGGTGTGCTTTTTGATGGACATGACATCCAGCATCAGAGTGACGCATCCGTACTTCACCTCATCTTCATGGCGCTGTATTCCCATGGTGGACATCTTTTTGTTGAGACCAGGTTTGGAATAAACAGAGGTCAGCCACCTTTGCAAAATTAAAAAGTAGCAATTTAACCACTCATCCTTACTGTAGACATACTGAATATAGCTACAAGATTCAAATGTATCTGCATGTGACATGAGCTGTCAGATCAGTAAATTTCACCATTCATGGCAGAAGAGCCTGCATATTTCTCTTGGCCCTCCTTTCTCTCGCCATGGCATTCCTCTTCTCCCGGTGCAGCTTCCTCACTGTAGCCGAGGCTTCATTGAGTTTGGCCTTTATAGCTTTGGGGCAAGCAGGCAATGCATAGGCGTGGTCAGGGACCTCCTGGTGGCTCTTCAGCCCCTCTCCAGCAGCACCCTGTTGCTTTGGCAAAGTATACAAATATATGTTGTAGGCTTTAACTATTTTTACATTCTACAATTCTCCGACAGAAACCTCAGCTCAGCATACTTTTAAGAAAGGTACTTGTGGATTTTATGACAAGGCATATTTAACTTTGATTTTACCAGGATGTTGCTTGAGACTGGATCTCTTCTGCGAGGGAGAACAGGACTCTGTACTATGAAGCAAGTTCAACATACCCAGGGTATCTTCCAGTTACCCTGCTTCACATAACCTAACAATCGCTATTAGGCTAAGCAGTCACAGGACGGTGATTATCAATTCCGTTAAGCCAACCCAGGGTTTCCCAGTGTAGGTATGAGCGCGTGCACATATAAGGGGCGGAGTTTACAGCATCTGACCAATCACAATCATGTATACCTCTAGCAGTAGTAGCAGCAGCAGAGTGGCGTATTTCACTGATGAGGAGCAGACAATAATTCTGCAGCAACGTGAGGAGCTGAAAAATCTAATCCAGACAAAAAGCAACACAATCGCTGCAGGAGAGAGCAGAAAGGAGTGGAAATCACTGCTCCATCATTATGACATGGGTCTGACAGGAATCACATTAGCCTCTAGCCCACACGTAATGTTGTGGTGTGTATGCGATGCAGATCGTTAGTGGGACCGTCAGTGCACGACTCCGGTGTGTGCCACTGTCCACATACAGTTCTATCAGCTGACAGTGGTTTGTCAGTCTCTCCAACCAAAACCTACAGTAGATCTCTCAGAGATATTCATCTGAAAACACCAGGGGGCTTTGACAGTAAACAATCCTGTTTTTTTTTTCTTTTCTTTTTTGACACTTCATGAACAATATTTACACACCTAACAACAGTGATGCCATTTTCCTAGAGAACTGATTGGTCAGAGGGTGGGCTCTTATACCCAGTGATCTCAACCTGGAACACAGCCTGCTCCAGGCCAGGTTAGCCGTTTAGCATAAGTTACCATGGAGATGTATCCTGGTAAAAAGTGAACCACCATCATAGTATGGAAAACCCAAAGTTAACCCCAAGTTAGCCTGCTACACCCAAATCCTGCTTCATAGTACAGGCCCTGGCCAAGAGGCTGAACTGGTGCTACAACAATAATAAAAAGCAATTGGGCATAACAATACAAACAACATTACAACACACTTTTAGTTAAGAATAGCCGGTGCACGTTTCATAGGGTGCTCTCATTGTTTAGTGACATTCCACATTCAGATACTCACAACATTAGGCTGAGGTGCATGTTGACTCAAGTCCAATGGCACGTTCTCTTCAGCTGTTGCTACAGACTAAAATGCAAGAAATGTAACAATTTAAAATTTTTCTTTAAGTTTTCAGTGTCTAAAATGTGTGTTACCTAATGATATACATACTCTTTGAAGACGAGCTGGGAAGTTAAAAACCGATGGTACGACACCATCTTTAAGCCGGACAGTCTGCCCTGTCCTGTCAAAATCCTCAGCTTTAAAGTGCTCACTGCAGAGCATGGTCCTCTCATGGGCAACAAAAGCTTCTCGTTTAAGGGCGACTTCCCACTGCCTCCTCCTCTCTCTGGTTTTGGGAAACCTTCAAATGTGATAAAATGAGTCAAATACAAAATAAATTGTCAACATTTTCCACATTTTCCATAGTTCAGTTTTTTTGAAGCAGGGTTGTATGAGGTGATACGGCACATGGCACAGCGCGCCTGTGCGGAGGAATGCTGAGTGAGTTGGTTAGTTCCACTGATTTTTTCCCACCAGTTGATGGAGTGCAAAAAATTTGTATAATGCATATTTAAGCTGGTGTATTATTTTGAGATGGGACTTCTTGTAGGTGGCAAAAATATGCTGATAGTTCATGTCCATTCACGCCTGTATCTCTGTCCAGCACCATGCGCTGGTATGGCTAACTGGAGGAGAGAGCTGTCTACTGCAGATATTATATTGAGGGGCCATTTGTACCACAGCCCCACCTAAAAAAAAGAACTATCCCTTTAAGAGAGAAAGGAGGAAAAATACACACCTAAATTACCAATTACCATACTTGTGGGTTACATAGGTTTGTATGTATTTATTTATGCAAACTTAAAGAAGAAGACAACCACACTAAAACAGTTATGAAAAGGTGACTGTGTTCTGACAGAATGGTCGAAAAGTTGTAACATTCAATGACTGTGTAAACAAATGGTAGCAACATATATTCTTAGAGCTATTCTGTCTGTCCCACCAGTTTAAACAGCCTATTCTATGTTATGATCTCACTCAGTCTTTGTTAGTAGACAGCTAATAAGTACATACATCCACTAAGTCAGTCGGGTAGACACACCAATTATCCTGACATCATAATATTGTCATCTCATCTTACCGGTGAAAGGTGATCCCACGGCGTCTCGTTTCAAGACTACGCCTATTTGAGCATCCATATGCTGCACAAAAGTCAGGCATCTTCAATTTAATCTGGTTCTGGGACACAAAGCCAGCGATTTGTGAGTCATATGCATCTACATACAAGATATTGTAACAACCAAACAGGCTGGAAAATCCAGTCAAAATTCATCATTCAAAAGTATTTAAGTCATGTGCAACTTGAAATTATGCATTGTAAACATATTTGGGGCTGATATAACCTCCATATAAAAAAGGTGGAAAAAAAATCAACTAAAAAAACCCAACAACAATCAATCAATAAATTGTTATGCAATTAATGATGCAAGAAAAACCTTTGACACCACGTGTACGACAGAAACTTAAAAGAGGTTTAAGGTGAGTAATTCATGACAGAATGATTTTGGAAATAAATGGTAATAACAGCTCTGATGCTACATGAGAAATGTTTAAGACCTGCTAAATAATCTTTTTCAAGTTCTTGAATATTGGATTAGTTAAATTGTGTATGAAAAAAGCAGTTCTGTCAGTCCCACTGGTGTAAATTTGCTAACTCAACGTATCTTCGTGTAACACTAGGTTCACTGCCTTTTTAATATTAGCCAGATATCACAACCACATCCACAATGATAGCAGACATAAGGATTGGGTTGTCATAAACCCAATCGGCACTGGTCTCGGGAAAACCTAAAAATATTGTAGCCAGTCTGTTAAAATATAATTGAAAATCTCGATTGTGGTTTCAGTTGGAAAGACCTCAGACCCAGTCAGAGCTGGCCAGTGTAGGCCAGGGAAAGGGAACTCTGGTGCTCTGTGGTGGATCTCATACCCTGCAACTCGACGTCGGTTAAGCGACTGAAAATGGATGGGTGCATGGTTTCAGTTTATCTCAGCCTTGATAGCTGGCACTAGCCTAGCCAAGCTGCACGATTAGCAAGTCATTTGGAATGAAAACATCCAGTATCATAGCTACGCCAGTAACGTCCATAAGAAAACAACCCGTTTGGAAGTCGGTCAACATTTCAGCGAGTTGTGAGTACTTTTGTTTAGACGACTGGATCACTCACCTTACTTGTTCAGAGTCAGAGCGAATGGACCGACGCAAGATGGCCGTCTGTAGGTTACGTCTACGCGTGGTCCGTTTCATCCAGGCGCTTTTTATCGACGTCAGAACGACGAGACAACGGCCAAGGCCCAAACGCAACGCTCGTACGCCACTACCGCCTTTAACCATAAATGACAATTTCACAAGGATTGATGTGGTATTTTCAGAGTGACAATGATTTCGGTGAGCTACATTCTGCTGTGCGGACAGTTCCTGCTGCTACTGACGGTGATTCTGTTACAATGTCTGGAGGGAATTCACTCGCAAAACTCGACGACAGCGGAGACTCCTTCTGCTTCTCCCAGCCAGGGAGCTACTGACTACACTTTAAACGAGGACCCACCCGATGTTGTGAAATATGAAGTACCAGTGGACAGTATGAATGATACAGAAAGGCTGGAGTACAAACCCACATCGCCAGTCGTCCTCTGCAGTTTCCTGTAAGTGACATATTCTGCACTCTTGCGTGAAGGCTAGCGTTAGCGTGTTAGCTTTAGCTAATGTTGACTACGCACAGCTGATGTGAGACTGGCACATCAAACCCTGTTCAGCTGAACATCAGTAATCCATTACACACAGTAGCTCTTCTTCATACAACTCAAGGTGATGTACCGCATAGTGGTAATAGTGATGTAATGCGTCATAATGCTTTTCTTACTCGTCGAATATTATGGTTTAGCTTGAAATAATGTGTTTCTCTTGGGTTGAAGAGCTATGATCCAGCTTTATTCCCACTTCAATTTGACTTAATGCCATAACTTTCTTAACTCATAACTTAAAAAAAAACGTTTTTGCAGTATTTATTGTAAGGCTTGTTGTGCCTGTCGGTTGTGTAAACATGTGTGTTAATATGTGAGATTATGTTGCCATTGTCATGTGATGTGGTGTTGAAATTGTTATTGTGTTGTGTGTGTCCGCACCTGCAACGACACTCTTTGCAAGTGAAGTTCCTAATGGAAAAATAAAGTGATTTTGATTTGATTGATTATGAGCTGCTGAGGATCAGTCTAGTGTTGATTATATTGGTATTAAAATTAAGTCTTGCATTGTAGTGTCTTGTGGCTGACTGTGAGGTGATTATAATAAGCAGTTGGTCATATGTCTCAGACTAACGATTGGATTGGAATTTGATGTGTGTTCTTGACCTAATTACAAATCTAATACTGACCTGGTGTCAGTTTTCAGTTCTGTCCATGTGATTAAATATGACCCCTGCTCTCTGTCTTTGTTTTTACTCTTGAAAATGTATAATGCAGACCGGAGGAATTCATCTACTGTCAAGACCCTGTGGATCATGCAGGCAACCACAGTGCCCATCAGGAGCTGGGCCATGGGTGTGTTGGGGTAAGAGTTTTTTTTCCAAATAGATATTACCTTGTGACTTTAATAGCACTTAATAAATGTATTTCTTTTCTCCAGTGGGGTGGCCAGACGAAGAAAGAAGTGAACCACACTAGTGTTTGGTGCACTGCACTTGATAATATTGAGTGTGCTGGACCCAGAGAATTCCTCAGAGGGGAGGTACCCTGCATCAAGTAAGGGGAAGCACACTGGACACACATCTGTATACAGAAAGAAAGAACACACCAAACAATTCATATTTTATTGTAATAATAAAAGAAACTTACAGATTCAGTTTTATTCAGTTACTCAGATTGTAAAAGCTGCAATTCTAATATGATAGGACAAACAAAGTATATGAGAAGTCAGAAAAGTACAAGTAACATTTTGCAACTGGAAAGAAGAACACCCCCTAGAGAGATCAATTGTGCCAACCACAAACATCTCTAATTGTAGCGACTTCAGCAAAGACCACATGATAGCAAAATACTGCTGTCTGTCCGGCCATACACTAACCACGGTCAAAAAAGCCACTCATAGCCACAGATAATGCTCAAAACAGTCAACAATACAATAGGGTCCCAGCACATAAAAGGAGACATCAAACATCTGCTATCTGCCTGGTTTCCAATTGCCTCCAGCCGCTTGTGAGTTGTTGGAAAGTCCTGACATGTCGATTAACTGAATGCATCGGTTTTCCTATCTGTCTTCCCTATCTGTTTCTAACAATAACTAGCGAGTGTTGACAGGGAAATGAACGGAGTTGAGTTGCTCTAACAGTCAGCAATGCATGCATGTATTTTTGGAGCTGAGCCTCACTGGACTCCTTACTTTTCTACTGCATTCGGTAATCGACTTGTTAGGGCTTCTGCATTAGTAGCAAGCTGCCGGAGGCGAGTTCTCTTTTTTGTCTCTTCTCAATAGAAACCAGGCAAAGCTAGCAGATGTTTGATGCCTCGTTTTATGTGCTGGGACCCTATTTGTACTGTTGATGAAGTATGTTGCTGTTCTGAGCAATATTTGTTGCTATATGTGGCTTTTTTGATATTGGTTGTCTCATGGCCACATAGTAGTAGTATATAGACAGCAGCTATCATACGGTCTTTGCTGAATTTGCTACAACTAGAGAAGTTTGTAATCTGCAAAATTGATCTCTCTAGGGGGTGTTCTACTTGGTCATGGACTATGGGTTAAATTTACGCCGGAATATCCCTTTAAGAGTTATGGTGTGTCTATTATCATTATTTAACTCTATGATATTCTTATTATGTTATTCCTGTTATTTAGCAACATCCTTCATAGATCTATTCTAAACTATTAAATACCCAGCTTACAGTCTGCATGGCTGCAGACAGTACTATTACAGCAATATGTCATTAATGCAAATACTGTACTAATTAAGTCATGTGACTTGAATAATTTAACAACACACAGTACACCTATAAAATCTTTCGGATGACACAAAAATACAGTGTAACCATATGATACTTTTCTGATTCATCTTCTTTGGTTGGTGAAATGTAAATCCAGAGAGCCTGTTGGATATGAGGCCACACATCTCTAGAACACAGTGCTCAGTTTAAATGAAGATGTTCATGAACACACAGTGCTTGTACATGTTCCAGTTAATTCAGATGAAAATCTTAACATAGATTACTTGCATATCATGAACACCACTAGATGGCAATGTGTACAAATTTATAGGACCATACTCACCCAGCAGCTCTGCACAGAGATCAGGGATGTGCACAGGACACAGGAGCAGCATGAGTATAGAAACGCCACTGCAATCCAGCACTTGGATAAAATTTTCCTTTGTGAAGAGATAATCAGTAGAACCTGCTCAGACAGTTTCTAAACAGAACAGGTCTCAAATGTTCTGCACTAGCTCGTTCTAAAATCTTGTGTCTTATTATTATCATGTTTGTGTTTCCCCCACATCACTGCTTTCACTGATCAGGCCTAACATTCTGACCACCTGCCTAATATTGTGTCGTTCCCTTTGGCTGCCAAATACACAACAAACTGCACTGCACTGTGTATCTGACAGCTTTCTATCAGAACCAGCATGAACTTCTTCAGCAGTTTGAGTAACAGTAGCTGGTCTGTTGGATGGGACCACATGGGCCAGCCTTCTCTCCCCACATGTATCAATGAGCCTGTGGCCGGTTCACCACTGTTCCTTCCTTGGACCACTTTGATAGATCCTGACCACTGCATATGTTTAGTGTGTTAAATATTGTTGAAATCAATGTAACCTTTGATCTGTTTGTATTTCCTTCTAGCAGGCTTTAAATGATATCCCTTACCTTTTTTGCTGTTGGTTCCCCACAGATACACTGGACACTATTTCATCACCACACTGCTCTACTCCTTCTTTCTGGGCTGTTTCGGGGTGGATCGTTTCTGCCTGGGCCACACTGGCACCGCCGTGGGGAAGCTGCTCACCCTGGGAGGTCTGGGAATCTGGTGGTTCGTGGACCTGATCTTGCTCATCACTGGCGGCCTGATGCCGAGTGATTACAGCAACTGGTGCACCTACTACTGAGAGCAACAGCACAGTGTGACCAAGGACTCAAACCGCCTATCAGACACATATTATCAGTCATCTGGAATGTGGCCCCAGCCCGTTGTGCTCATGAATCTATGTGCTGGCTTCTTGGACCTCTGGGGGACATCCTCAGAGTCCTGAGGGGCTCCTGAGAAAATATATGATTTAATTCACTTGAAAATGACCACCTTTAAAATGCATAGGAATTGCTATGCTTTCATGGCTTTTTACCAGAGCATGAGGAAGTGAAGGCAGAAGTTTTTAGTGCTGACTTGTTACTAAGGTTACTTGTTTGATTCATTTGGTCTAGACCACAGAAAAACAAAACAAAACATTGTTGCCTTTTATTTCTGGTCTGATTTATGACGGACAAACCTACATATCAATATAAGTCGTATGGACTGACAGGTTACACTGAGTGGAGCCAGTGGACTCAAAGCAAAATGATTAACCACAATATTTCACAGTAGATACATGATTTTAGCAGGAACCCCGACTGTTACAGTTTTGTCTGATTTTCAACTCCATACAGTTGATCTCTATAAGCAGTGAATATATTATACAAAAAAGTGTGAGAAATGTGATTCTGCATAACACACCCACTCCCTTACTACTTGTTTGTCACTGCCAAATGGGAAAGGCTCAGTTAGTGAACATCATGTCTCTGAGCTCCCTGTGACACCAGTGAACAGAAGTGAACACATGGTTCAGTAAAGCACTGCATCATTTATTGTGAGTTTTCCTGCTGGAAACCATCAGTTCAATAAGTTTACCTGTCAAGTCCTGTGACTTCCTGTTTCCTTCTTCAGTTGTAACAAGCAAGTGTGAATGCAAACCCAACCAGAGCTGAAAGACAAGCCCCCCCCCCCCCCCGGGTTTCAGATCTGGAATACAGCCATATAATGTTGTTGCAGAGAAAAATGAAGCACTGTGTGTCTGTGGAAATAGCTTCCACATTATGGAAAGTTGTTGGTTTCATGATTGATAGAAAATACAATTCAGTCTTGATACACCACATTTCCTGTTGCGATACACAGCAGACAACACCCCAGCACTTTTCTTTTGGTTTGTTTTTTTTAACACTGTTCACAGTGTTGAGAGATGCAGTGTGGTTGACCGTCACTGCTTCACATCCATGACTTTGCATACTGACCAACAGTCCTCCTCTCCAGCTGAACTCAGCAGCGATTCTGCCGTTTCCTGAGGGCAACATCCTACACTGAGTCATCACCAAGTCATCACTCCTCTCCTACTTCAGATTAACAACCGGCCCCGGCTGTGACCCTTCGCTGTCCTCTGCTGCTGCAGGAGTTCTGAGTGCTCTGTTTTCTCTGCTGCTTCACTCTACATAGATTGTTAGATATTACAGCTGCAAGCAAGTACAAACACAGAGCATTTGATAGTTATTCCTCAAGTCACATTGCTGAACTGGTGATTTAGGAGTTGTCAGAGTGTTTTGAGACTGTAAATTCCTTTACCTGGAAAAAAATGTCAGAGTGTTAACCTCCTCTGTATTCAGGTGCACAGTATGGCTCCAACTGTGTCTCAACTCAAAACAAATTCTGATTTTCATTGGCTTTATCCAGCTGAGCTCAGGTTATGTATTAAATATTCAACTCTTCACCCTCCACTTTGTTAAATTCCTCCATCTTGACTTGAACTGAAGGTTTACATGCTCCCTCAGAGACGGAGCAGGTTTCATTATCTAAGGATTCATAAAACCCTTTTAGGGCCTGTGATAAAAAGTTGAAGAAGACATGATAGTAAACGTGTCCACTGTTCTACTCCTGCAGCAGCAATATTCTTTCAGCAGGCTGGATATCTTCAGGTGGCTCAACATCTTTTGTAGAGAGAAGCATGGAAACACAGCAGTATATATTACATCGTTCCACTTAATTCACTAAATGGAAATGTATCTGCTGGCTTACGCACCTATAAAATATCCACACAAAAGGTGTTCTCTTAGATCTGAATGTATTTTCTTTTGCTCTTATCTAAAGCCAGGCCTGCAGAATTGTCCCACATTACTATATAACATCCTGTGTGTTCAAACTGTAATGTTCTGCCTTTGTAAGATACTGTATATAGCGTTGATCTGTCCAGCAGAAGCTTTATTGTATATTCTTTAACCTTAATCCACTGTCTATTTATTTATTAGCTTTGTTTTTATTCCTTGAGTTGGACATGTTGCTGGGAGCATTAGAGGAATAAACCTCTTTCAGTTCTTTGTTTATTTGACCCTTGTTTTTCAAATGAGAGCTTTATTGACATGTTTCTCCTGGAATAAAGAGAAGGAAGTCTTCACTGTGCTGTTTTTAATCAAGGCTACGTGTGCTCTTGAAAAACTAAATCTCCCCTGCTTCAAAGGTGAGAAGGAATCCAAGGTGTCTGTTGTTGTAATTCTACGTGTTGACAGTCATTATGACTCAATAAAAAGTACCTGGTACATTTTATGCAGCTTGCGATTGGTGGGTTTGTGAATAAAATGTCAATGAAAGACTGAAGAATGCAAAATGCCTGTTAAGAAAGATTGTTGTGGACTGACATACTGGAGGCTACTTGAAGCCTGCTATAGTCCAGATTGTTGAGGGTCTATGTGCAGGTTAGCTTGTCAGTGGATGCTACCTTATGATGATTCCAACAAAAACCAAAATAATAGGATTTGTACATTTTTTTTCACGTTTTTTCACTGATAATTAATAAAATAAATGTATCTCAAAATGGCAGCCGTCTGTCTGAACTTACCACTCTTGGCCGTGAAACCATGTCCTGCCCACAGCCATCACTGATTGGTTACATGGCACAAGTGATAGCCAATCAGCACTGAAGCACCTACGTGCAGTGTCACGCAGACGAAGAGAAGGAGACTGCAACTGTACAGTACACTTCAGTTTTTACTTTATTGACTTTATCAAAAAAATCAGGGAGCAATTTTACGTATTTGTTTATGTCAGTGAACTTTAAGAAGTACTGCTGGAAGATCCCTGCACTTTTTGTCTTAAGTTAATCAAACGTATTGCTTTAAGGCTGACTTACTGCCAGTCAGACCTGTTCAGTGCATGCTGGCCTCTGGCAAGGCTGCCCTTTGTCACTGGTTCTGTCCATTATTTTTATGGACAGAATCTCTAGGTGCAGCCACGGGTTGGCCAGAGTCTGGTTCGGGAACCACTCGATTTCACTGATCTTTGCAGATGATGTTGGCTTCTTCGAGCCAGGACCTTCAACTTGCACTGGGGCGGTTTGCAGCTGAGTGTGAAGTGGCTGGGATAACAATCAGCACCTCCAAGTCAGAGGCCATGGTTCTCAACTGGGAAAAAGTGGCTTGCCCCCCTCAAGTTTGGAGGAGAGCTCCTGCCTCAAGTGGAGGAGTAGTATCTTGGGGTCTTGTTCACAAGTGAGGGATTAGTAGACAGGTTAAGCCCAAAAAAAAGGCTTTTGACTTCAAGTCATGATGCAAAGGCCCCCTTTGATATGGAATTACCTTACGGTCATACAAATAAATTTATCCTAAGACACAAGTGAGATCACACATTGTATCGGAAATAAACATGTTTTTTTCAAAAATGGCTGCCAATGTGCTGAAAATACTCTAGAGCCCATATCTTTGTTTCTGTTATAGCTATAATGACAAATTTGGTGTCACATTTTTGGGGTCAGTTTTCATCAGACTGACTTTACTTACCTTTTCCTTCAAAAAACTTTAATTTTGTATTTAAGCAGTGTGGCTACCTCTGTTTATTACATTTGTTCTAAGTAGCATGAGATTTTGACCAGTCAGGAGTAGCCTATGCAAATCAGCACAACACATCCCATCTGTACCAGCTGAGTGTGACAGCTGTGACAGTTGTTGAAGGTCAGAGGTGACAGGTTAACACTTCGGTTCGTATGACTTTCATATTGAATAGAATATAAGGTACATTTCCGTTGTATTGCAAATTGAGAGATAACTATGCATTTCAGTGATTTGTAATATTTTTTATCTTTTTATTTTCAGACTGATGTACTGGCACTGGTGGATGCTTTTGAGGACCTGGGAAATTCCTTCATGGAGGATAGTGGGGATCTGAGTGGACTTAGATGAATCAATCGTCATGCCCCGAGATGTGGTAGACAGTGTAAGGGAAGTGAAGAACATTGGAATGAAAAGATACACAGTATTTGTTGACAAGCGAGTCAGGTCACAGGAAGAGGCCACTCACCAGGCTGAAGTTGTTCAAGGCTCCACTCTCCCAACGATGCAACAAATCAGAGGTGGCTGTGGTCAAGGACCAACAAGCTAAAGTGACCCAACTTTTGCTGGCTGTTCATTCTGGTCGCAAAATTGATGAGAGAGTGTTCTCACATGAAAGTTTCCCCATCCACCTGCACTCACTCGCAAGGGAAAAATGCATCATGGAATCGAGAGTGATATTCTAGATTGCATTGTCCCCAGAGATTTCGACAACCTGTGACAAATGCAGCTGTGCTGGATGGTGCTCTCCTTGTTCAAATGCTTCGTTCTGGAAGTGCCATGACCATTGGACAATATTTCACAGATGTGTTTGCTCCATGCGGCATAATATAAATATGGCTAAAAATAATGGAGGGCCTTTGTATCACTAATCATATTTCTCTTTAGAGTGGGCATGTATGGGGCAATACACTTGTCAAAGACCATGCAACAGTCTCGCCGTCTCTATGGGGATGGCAGCAGGATTCCCCAGACTCTCCACCAACTCCTGTCTACAGTACAACTGCCACTATGTCAAAGGACTTGCCAGAACTTGTCATTTGCTAGTGTAAGACTGGCTGTAAGGCACCCTGCAAATGCTGCATGCAGAGGCTGCCTTGAATGTCTCTCTGTGGATGTCATGGCTCATGTTCAGGCAGTGGTGCAGACGTCTAAATAGTATATCATCTTAGTCTTTGTCACTAGAAAATTGTAGGTATGGCATTGCCTACTTCTAAACTGTGAACATAGTTATGAACTTTGTTCGTGCTGAGTTCCTCTGCTTCCATACATAATTCCATAATACACAAATTCAATACTTTAAGTTGTTATTTATTAAATTATTATTCAGTTGTGAATGGACTGTGTTTTAGGCATGTTTTTTTTTTTTTTGTTTGTTTTTGTTTTTTATAAAAATTGCATATTTTACATCCAATTGTCATGGTACGGAGAACATTATTGTTTAGTCTTGAAACCTGTTTTACTGGACCAGGGGATGAGGGGAGGAGAACAAAAGAAATTTGGTACCGGGAAAAAAGAGGAAGACAACTCAGAGACTGATTGATTTGAAAAAAAAACAAGGACTCTTTATTCAGAGGACCAATAACTACTATAACTAAGAACGCTGGTGTCAAACTAAACACAAACACACCAGGATGAACCCGCCAAAGGAGAACAAAGGACGCAGCAATGCTGGAGGGAAAACGCCACAAGTAACAACAGGTAACAATGAACCAAAAACGCCACCACTCTGATGGGAAAAAAACAACCTACACGAATACACCCTCTTTTCCACTGAAAAGAGTATCTAATTCTCAGACGTCCGACCGCACAGCCCAACAGCCAGCACCATGCTTCCACCACTGTGGTCCACCATCTCTCTCTCTCCTTGGGCCCCTCTCCTCCCACTATTTAACCACGACCCGCTGATTAGTGAAGTGGAAATGGACGTTGGCTGGAGGAGGAGCGATCACCTGGAGGAGCATGCACACACACAGTGGCATATAAAAGAAGCAAAGATATGGGCCTCTCAAGTATGGTTGGCGGCCTTTTTTTTTTTTTTTTTTTAAATGTGCGTATTTTAGATGCAAAATGTGATATCACTTGTGTTTTAGGATAAATTTATTTCTGTGGCCCTAAGGTACTTCCATGCCAAAGGGGACCTTTGCATCATAGCTTGAAGTCAAAAGTCACTTAACCTCCCTATTCAGATGGAAAGATAAGATTGACAGTGGCAGCAGTAATGCGGTTGGTGTAGGCTACCGGTCTGTTGTGGTGAAGAAGGAGCTGAGCCAGAAGGTGAAGCTCTCAGTTTACCAGTCAGTCTACATTCCTACCCTCACCTATGGTCATGACCCTTGGGTCATGAGCAGAAGAACTAGATCTCAAATACAAGTAGCCAAAATGAGTTTCCTCCAGGGTGGTGGGGTGCTCCTAGCCAGCTGAGGTGGCTCGGGCATCTGTACCGGATGCCTCCTTGACACCTCCCTTGGAAGGTGTTCCGGCATGCCCGACTGGGAGGAGGCCCTGGCGAAAACCCAGGACATGCTGGAGTGACTATCACTCAGCTGGCCTGGGAGCGCCTTGGGCTCCTCCTGGAAGATCTGGGGGAAGTGTCCGGGGAGAGTTATTGGTTTCCATGATTACTAATAATCAGTATCACTATCAGCCTTGAAAAAAACATATCCATATTCATGTTTCTCAAACTCAGCAGCTGCCATTTCGGTTCTGTGAAGGGGATGGACCAGAATTTGACCCTAACCCTATCAAACTTGTGAAAACAGCGACTGAAGAAGATGTTATTGTCCCCTGCATGACACAGGGACACACAGGAGTGTGTTTCTGGTGCTTGGTTATTTATTGCATGAAATATAAAGTAACATCACAAAATTAGATATTACGACAGTGCTGCCCCCCACAACCCCCATCCAACCCCACTGACAAACAGGCAATAACATAATACATAATATAATAATTAATAAAATATGAACAGACAACAAAGAGATTAAGATTAGGATAACTGGAACTCAGCATGCTCCTTACACAAAGTGAACCAGGAAGCACTCATACAGACTTGTTTGTCATAGCCAGGTACAAGGTATTTAAGAGAATTCATAGAATTTACAACTTTCTCATACTAGAACAAACAAAAATTCATGAGCAGTCCAGCACTGTTGTAAGAGTCATGAACAGTGAAAGCGTCATCTAACTGACCTCATGCCTTAAGGTGAATTCATAAGGCATGTAAAAACATACAACAAAGACATTTTTATTCGGTTCACGATATCATCATCACACTGTTTTTTACTGAGGTTCTTTAGATTTTTTAATACACAATTTGTACTTCTCAGTAGTTATTGGGAGAATCCTCTCACTGCCTCTGGGTCTTTATGCAGGTCAACTGGGAAAATGCATTCATTTGTATAAATCAATGCTCAGTGCTGCTCAGTCTGTGATATAACCTCCACTTACTACTGTTGTACTTTATTTACTCTTATCTCATTCATATTACGCAGGGGTCCCCCCAAACTGATGGAAAGATGGAGTAGGGACCCCTACTATATTGAATGAAATTATGTTTTAAACTGGGCTTTGTGCCATGTATAAAAGTATGTTGTTATTGTGCATTCAATACTAAGCTATTCAAATAATACACAGGTTCAATATTCATGTTTTTTTTATTTTAAACATGTACAGGTACAGTGAATAGGGTTGCCATGCCACTGCCATTTATAAACAGACCTTGTTAACTGATATCAATGCCAATATCAACAATGTCTGTCAACTGCATGATAATCATACAGACAAGCTATTCAAATTGATGTTTTTATTTTAAACATAAATGTGGAACTGAAAAATATTTAAAAATTTTTCTACTGAACCAAATGTTTCGCCCCCTTGGGGTCGTGGACCCCCTGTTGAAGACTTCTGATCTAATACATTATTCATTTCCTTCACTTCCTCCTCATTGTGTTCTATAGAAACATGATCTATATACAGGATTTTAATATGGCTATGGTATGTGATCACTGGGCAGTGGCCTAGTCAGTAAGTGTCCTGTTTCTTGGCCTTTGATGAAGCTCCTTCTTGTAACCCATCAATGTTTGAGATCACCGAGACACTTCCTGGTGTAAGTCTCTTTTTTACTCAAGGTGGCCCACTCTTGCAACCATAAAATAGATCCACATGTATTTTTACCAGTCCAGTGGCAGAGTATGTTGAAGTTCAATCTTTTTTTTGACATTTAATTTAAAGCCATTGTTTTCAGGCTGTTTCCTCAGGAGTGACAGTTAGTGTAACATCCCTATCCTTTCGTCTCACCATCAGTGAAAGCATGGTGCTGCTCTGCACAGCTTGGCTCACTTCCTGTGTTGTGTGAATGGGCTGTCCGTTGATGCTCACAATGACATCATGGTTGATCATGCCAGCTCTGCAGAGAGAGAACACCATACCTGTGTCACACAGAAAGCCTTGGTGAAACAGACCCAGGTGGGTTAGGTGCCACACTCTCTGTAAAACAACACTGACCTTTAGACATGTCTGTTCCTGTGTCAAGCTCCTTCTTAAAAGTCAAACAGGCAGTGCGGTGGGGGTGGGGGGGCTTTAAAATGTTCTACACTGCTTGACATTTAAATTTGAGGTAATTGCTCTTTCTGATGGTTTTGGGTTAAAATGATCAATGACGCGTGCAAGTCAAAAATTACATTCAGACAACAATGAGGAGTTCTATAGCAAACAATTCAGCATGAGTGGACTGCTGCTGCATACTGCCCAAAGCTCCAGGCTTCAGTGTCACAGGAAGTGGTGCTGGACTATTTATCTTAGCAATCTTTTTCCTGGCTTCACCTTTGCTTTTGGGAAGCACAATTATTATGAGCAGACACAGCACAGCCTTGAGAGCTGCAGGGATGCTCTGATTCCACACCTTGGAAAATATCCAGAGGCCTCCAAAATACCAGCTTACTGCACAGCTACATCAACCTGGCTAAAACCTGGTGCCTCAACGAATTCTTTGTGCACATCATCTAGGTTACATCTCCAATGTCCCAATGTAATGCTGCATTCACGTGGAATCAGACAGACGGCAGATGGACTACAGCCACGGGGCAGAATGTGAAAAACAAACAAACGGTCCGACAGAACAGCATAATGGCAAAATGATACACATGGGGAAATAGGTTTCTATGGTGATAGGGTATTGTTTACAATAGGCAACATTCTTGTGTAATATTTAATGTCATTATTAAAGCTATAGATATATGGCACTAAAATTCTGATTTCTCTTGACATTGCATTGCAAACTGAAAGTTATGCTAAATTCCCTCCAAAATGTCACATCCGGTTGTGAATTCTGTGGTGGTGGATGGTAAAAGTTAAAATATTTTAACTGTTTACTGTTCCCATCTCTGTCGGCTGATTCCATGTGAATGCAGCATAACACTAGAAAACAACTCAGTGGTGAAACTCACACTGATGGGAACAAGGCCAATATGGTTGAAAACTTATTACGGTATATTAAAGCTGCTTTTATCATGGAAGTTTATTAGGCTACTGATTGATCCAGTGACTAATCTGTAATGTGAAAACATAATGATCACCTGACTGATCCTCTTCCCATTCATCAGATGCCAGAAACAAGATTCCAACTATAGTAAATGATATGATAAATGTAACTCCTTCTCTGCTAGATGTGTATGGTTCACTAACAGTTTGCTACTTACTACTGTGTTTTTAGCCTACAGCTTGACTGTTAGCTGCACCAACAGACTTGTGGACAGTTGTTTTCCACTGGATCAGCACTGGTCAGGAGTAGCACCCCTAATCCTGTTGTATATTCTAACTACAGTACAAGAACTACAGTATCTCTGTCTTCTGTCTGTGGCTGCTATTTGGCACTGGGCAGGTGCTGCATGCTGAGATAGACTGAGACTTTTGTTGTTGAATACAGTGAGAGTGAACCAAACAGTAAAGTTATTCATCCATCCATCAATCTCTATACCGCTTATTCATGTAGGGTCATGGGGAGCTGGAGGCAATCCTAGGTAACATAGGGCATGGGCAGGGTACACCCTGGACAGGTCACTAGTCTATCACAGGGCCACATATAGAGACAAACAACACGTACTTTCACGCACTGGGGGCAATTCAGAGTGGTCAATCACACGGGGAGAAAATGCTCACTGAATCAAACCTGGAGTTGTTGTAAAACCAAAACAATGAACTGAAGAAAACGATGTAGCCTAATACTCTATGTAGAGCAGAGGGAAACTGCATGATTGTCAGTAACTGTTCATGTTTCTCACATGAAGTGACCTCTGTATTACACCATCATTTGATGCATTGTTGATATGAAATATAAATCAGCTTTAACTATGCTGAGAATGAATTAAGATGAGTAATGTGCCTCCCACAATTGAGCATCTAAATGAAAAAACAGATCAGCCAAGATTACTTACAAACATACAATATTTTATTTCACCCTGTTACTCAGAGAATTAGAAAGTGTAACTCACCTGGATGCAGGTCGATCCGGTATAACCTCATAAACATAAACCCCTGAGCTCAGGTCTGGAAATTCATCCACATGCTCCCTGAGATCCTGGATCACACTGGACAAACAGTGGACATAAGAGAAAGGAGAAAAGACAAAATATGATCCACATGACTGCCAACTGACAAGTCATATTGTATACAATATTGTATATTGTGTTATTATAATATCTATAGCTTAAAGGATTCCCTATTTCTAAAGAATTTTAGAGTTCAGTAAAAGCCTATAAGGCATCACAGCATGTTATTGTATTAAAGGCACTGTGTGATAATCATAATCAACATGGTACAACTAACATGTGTAATTTAATTTAAATGATTAGCCTACATGCTGTATATCTTGTCTCTAAATGTCTAATGGGATAATGCTGTATGGTACAAAGCATCCACACGCCCCTTTACTTTTTGCACACTTTATTGTGATCAGATGGATAAATCACCATGTCTATGAATGGACGCCATCTTGAAGTCTGGTGTCCAGTTGTTAGAATGTATCCTTGGCACTGCCTCATAAAGAGAGGACTTCCTACGATGAACATGTGCTATTTTGGGCATATACTGTGGAGGTTATGTATTTATTAGGAACAGTGATGTTTACTTACGATGGTGAGAGCTGCATCATACGGACGCCTATGTATTTCTTTTTTTGCTGAGTATTTCCTAAAGCAAACAAATGAGGAAGTCAATAAAGAACTGACAGAGGAAGATATTATTGTAAAGATTATTAAGTAATGCAACTAAATAAGAAACACCAGTATAAGATCTGGCTTACCGTAAACTTGTCTGCTGTGGGATTCAGCGAGGAACTGATGAATTTTGTCTGCAGGAATGGCAAAAGAGATTCCTGCTGCCACTTTCAGAGTGTTTATGCCTATTACATCTCCATCCTGTTAAACACAGAATGGAAGGACCGCCATGAGACTGTGATCATAAGGCTTTCATTGATTTCACACTTTCACTACAAGCAGAAACAGAACACTGGACAGACTTTAATGTGTCTGTCTCTGCTGATTCTAATAACAAAGCTTTTCATAGTCTGTTCATAGGAGCAACTTAACTAAACTTTACATATGACACAGCACTATAAACCCTCTTACCAAATTGACTAGTGGTCCGCCAGAGTTGCCGTACTGTGAATCAACACAAAGCAGAAACATACACTAAATCATTGTTAATGTGAGACAAACAAAACAACTGTCAAAATAGATCTGATGTGTTTTTTTTTTTCTTTTTCATCACTGACATTAATCATGGCATCAGTTTGGATGTAGTCCATCTGAGAGTCCGTGAAGCCCAGCTCCTGGCCATTGCGTTGCACTGTGCTGATAATGCCGGTGGTGACGGTGCTCTGGAGGGAGAAGGGGCTTCCCACCGCCACCACGAACTCACCAGGACGCAGGTCTGAGGACTGGCCGAGACGCAGCACGGGCAGGGGATACTGCACGGAGAGAGAACGATCCACAGAGAAGGATAAGAAGAAATAACACACGCTGAGGGAAATTACGCTGAAAGGCTATCTCTTTCCTCAGCTGCGTAGTAGTCACTAAGAAATGTGCTCATGGAATTCCTGTAGACTTTTTGTAATGAAAAGCTCAGTTTTGTGAATCTACACATGAGTCAGCAGATGATGAGCCTGACAGAGCTGTTAGCAGGTATCCGTAACATGTAGTCTCCGTACTCCTTCAGTTTCAAATAGCACTGTAGTTAACAACAGTTTTATGATATTTCCACACTGTGGGCTCCTGTCCATGTGTCCATGTGATATATGTAGAAATTATTTTCAACTGTCTTCTCGAAAATAACTTACGTTGTTTGAAAATCATTATAATTTTTTTTTTTTTTTTTTTTGTTCTGTTGAAGAAGACCATGTGATAGAGTGAAAGCTCCAAAACTGTTTGGACATTGTGGACCTTTGTCGCAGGCCATTAATGTAAAAATTGATTCTGAACTTTAAAGTTAAAATGACAGTGCCGTGAAATCAATTGCCATCGCTACGACAACTGAGGAAATTGACCATATGATGTGGATGAACATTCTGAGAGCAGAAAAAGCTAGAGAGCTTCTAAAAGGACCATAACCTATCACCATATGAACGACTGCTGTTTCTACCACCATGAACCCTCTGAGGTCTTCCTCCTGTGATCACTGTGTGACACCTGGTTCTTATCACTGACATGAAGCCCACTGGGATGAAATCATGTTACAACTTCATGACTGCACACTTTACAATTTACATAGAGAAAGTTCTTTTATTAGCTCTTTGTTTCTGTGGCTCTGCTGTAATGAAATGACAGCGGTGCGTCACAACTGTTGCTAGAACAAGGAATTCTGGGACATTTTCTCCAAGTCCAGTATTTCCTCTGCTTAAGGAGATAAGCTCAGAAACACTGTAGCTCCTTTTCTTATCATTTAGAGCGTCCGTCCAGCCCTTGTCAGGCTGTTGCTCAGGTATTTCTGGGTCATTTCACTCAATTTGGAAGATTCCTAACCAAAAGAAAAAAAAAGACTTTTCAATCATATCCCAGGTCCCCAGAGTGCTCCAGCTGCTGCTCTTAAACACATCGGATGACTGACTCACACATCATTTCATCTGAATGTCCTAAAATCTCCTAGGAACCCTTTAGGTATCTTTAGTTTAGGTTTAGGTTTTCACAACTTCTTTTTTCTCATGTGTTTTACATCTTCTTATAAATCTACCACTACTCAAAATTTCAGCACTTCATTTTTGACATTTTTTTGATGGTTAAAAAACTGGAAAATGGATTTACACTTATAGCACTTCTGTAGTCTATACGACAATGCAAAGCACTTTACACTGTCAGTTACACTTACTCATACCTTGGTGTGTGGCCCAGATACTCTACT
The DNA here is from genome assembly GCA_021432705.1 of Caranx ignobilis. NCBI lineage: Eukaryota > Metazoa > Chordata > Actinopteri > Carangiformes > Carangidae > Caranx > Caranx ignobilis. The sequence continues at coordinate 30,794,965 of MU270014.1, forward strand.
GTATGCTTTATTGCATCAATGAAAACATCTCTGACTGTGTAATCCTTGTCAGCAATTTTCCTGAATCTTGCATAATTTCAAGTAAATCTTTGGTTATTAATAAAATTCAGTGAACATCTTTAAAAAAGTAATTAAAGTCAATACATTGCTCTTGAGTAGTCCCATAAAATCCAAGTTTATGTGCCTGGTAGCAACAGGTGTTCTTTATGAATGTTTACCCGCAGCATATAAGTGAGGTCATACCCTAAAAATACCTGTTTCTGTCATGAGCTTCTAACCTATGTGACATGAACATGGAGGATATGATGAGTAGAAAGCAAACCAAACTAAGCCTTAGCTTGTCTCAGCCTGCCTCCTCTAATTCCAGGCTGATGCCATTTATCTTTCAGGCAGTTTGTAATGTGCTCTGCTGAATTTATAGCTAAAATTCCTGGGGCGTGGAGCCTTGTGTCACAACAAATGTGCCTCTTAGGGTAAGTTTTACAACTCCTTTCACAAGGAATGTAATATAGAGAGATATAACATTGTACAGCTGTCAACAGGTCTTGGTAGTTAAAAGACAAAGCCCTTCCCCTCTGGATCAGTCAAATGCAGGGATTCCTCTTTAATCCAGTTTGAAGCAGGTCTGTGTGATCCCAAACTGTCCTTCTTTTCAAATCAGCACTAAAAAATGTTAATTGCGCTTCATGCTGAGCAGAGTCTCACTGAAATGGTTCCCTCTGCCATGCAAAGCAGCTGGCTGTTTGCTGTGACATGTTTTATTTCGAACAGCACTTCCAAGGTAGTGTGTGAGTCAGATGTGTGTGTATGGTTATTGTTGTGACAGTTTACCCTTTTTTGTGTGTGTTTTTGTTTTAGTCTGCTAATTTATTGTAGCATAATGGATATACAGGGGCCGGTGTCCATTCCCTCATTTCATTCATCTTGCCTTACACTACTGTAATTGTGCTTTTTTGTTTTTGTTTTAATAATATAGGGTGGTTAGGGTTAGGGTTAGTTAATAAATGTACTGTATGCACTTCCATTTGTATTTTCTTTGTGAAAAAGGTACATATATTCTTTAGGAATGAGTGGTTGGACCTGTAGGGAGAGAGGGAGGGTTGTAGGGTGGGAGGGATGGGCTGATCTGGTATTTATGGTCATACTTTTGTATAGTGTGTGGCATTATTCAGCTTGTGGGCCGCTATTAAAAACAATACAGACAACGTTTAAAAAAAAAGGCATGCCTAAATACCATCCAGAGTCATTCACATTAAAAACTGCCCATGTAGAGGAATATAGTCAGCTGTCAGGCTGGAGGAAAGGGCAGGAATGAGTTTAGTCTAAGGTCCTTGAGAAGGTGAGGGAAAACAATGAGCACTCACATCTGGTTCAATCTTGATGAGTGCGATGTCCATCTTCTGGTCCATGTCCTTAACTGTGGCGTCGTACTGCAAACCACTTCTCAGCTCCACCTTTATCCTCTGCTTGTTGGTGAGCACGTGTGCATTGGTGATGATCCAGCCATCAGCTGACACTACAAACCCAGAGCCACTTGACACAGAAACCTCCTCGTTGGAAAATGGCATTCTGGCAAGAGGAGAGGGGAAATGATGATTGCACCTGCAGGAACACGACTGTTGGAGATCAGCCTGTAAATGTTCTTTCTTTAAGTAGTCATACCTTTGGAAGAGCTCCAGATGCACCACTGATGGCATGATCTTATCGACCACATCTGCAATGAAGTTGAACCTGTAGCGCATACTCCCTGGATGTTGCATTCCTACGACAATGTAGAGAGAGAGATAAACATTCCTCACACAATTAGATACACTAGCAATGCAACTTCACCATTGCACTTCATGTACTGTAAAACATCCTCTCCGAAATGCCTCCAAATGTGAGCAATGTCATAAAACTGTATACAATCATAGAACACCAGCAGTTTGACTGACCTCTCATCTATCTTTTTAATTAGGGAAACTCAAAACATTGGTAGCAATGATAAAGATATTTCACAATGCAGCATTCAGGGTCTGGTTTATACAATTTGAGCTGAGAATTATTTCACATCACTCAAAAGCATCATATAATTATTTGTGTATTCAGACTGGACTGACAAATTCACAGATGCTCATTGTTCCCAGACCGTGACTTCATGTGACTTCATCAAATGCCACTAGCAGGCTGCGGATGTTAGCATTTAGGTAACAGCAATGCTGATATAAGCACAGCCTGGTTAGGCTACAGTGAGCTCTTAGAGGGGAATGTCAGCATTTTTACATACAAAAAATGTATCAGTGTGATGTTTAAGTGTAAATACACACCGACCAGGCATAACATCATGACCACCTGCCTAATATTGAGTTGGTCCTTTTTGCTGCCAAATACACACAAACTATGATACACTGTGTAGCCTATACTGACAGCTTTCTGTCAGAAATAGCATGAACTTCTTCAGCAGTTTGAGCAACAGTAGCTGGTGTGTTGGATGGGACCACACAGGCCAGCCTTCTCTCCCCATGTGTATCAATGAGCCTGTGGCCGGTTCACCACTGTTCCTTCCTTGAAACCACTTTCGATAGATCCTGACCACTGTAGACCGGGAACAGCCCACAAGAGCTGCAGCTTTTCACATGCTCTGACCCAGTCGTCCTGGTCAAACTGAATCAAATACTTATGCTGCCCATTTTTCCTGCTTCTAACACATCAACTTTGAGGACAAACTGTTCACTTGCTGCCTAATATATCCCACCCACTAACAGGTGCTATGATGAAGAGTTATTTAGTGTTATTCACTTCATCTGTCAGTGCTCACAATGTAGGCTAATACCTGGTGTAATCTTGTTATGGGAGGTCAGGTAGGCTTAAGTGATGTCACTTGAGTGAGCATCTGTTGAGGCTGAATGCCACAAGTTTGAAAATGAAAACATTAAAAAATTAGTTAAGCTAGCCACTGAAGGCAGTTCAGTGCTGCGTTACACACAAGCTGTGCTAATTCACAAATGTAAACAGTGGTGAAAGGAAAACTGGTTAACAGTCTTAAAACCTCAAGTCAAGTCACCCTCAAGGGTTTTACGGCTAAGGCTTTACCACTGACACATCCTGAATGCATCACAGATGAAAGCTGTCAGGTTTTCTTTTCGGGGAGCAGTAGGCTACAGTGGGGACTGACTTCTCTGGCCTGGCTGCACTGATTTGAAACTTTTTAAAACTGTCCATTGTGATTGTAATGCTGCAGGGGAGGAGTTTATTAACATCATTTTCCTGTTACCAGGTTGCCAGTGATTACCCCTCCCTGTCTTTTCACAGCCTCTCTGCCCTGCAGTTGTCCTCAAGAGTTTCCCAGCTTCAGCAATTACTCCCACCTGCACATCTGTTCTCAGTCTCCTAATCAGCTCTCCAGCGTATGTCCCAGACACTGTCCCTCAGATCCTTGTAGCTTCTGGTGCTGGTCCATCAGACTGACAGCTGCTTTCTGCTCCTCCGCCCACTCCCTTCTGTTTAATATCTTCATTCTTCTTAATATCCTTTCTCAAAAATATTCTTATCTTCACTATGTGATAACTTATTTCACTCCAGACTTACTATTCTTCTTTGTGTTAATCTTAGTGTTAACAAGCTGCTCCCCTGCTAGTTGATCACATTCATTTACATCACCATACGTATGTGAAATCCACCAAAATTTTTTACTTTAAACTTTTACTTTACAAAGTCAAGATATCATAATCATATGACCAGCTATGTCAAGACCCCTACATTTAGTTTCATAAACATCAGAATATATATCAACCAACACCTTCTGGATAAATCTGGAGATGAATGGCCCATATATGACTTCAACTCAATGCTTTCTACCCATTAAATGAAACCTCTCCACTAAAGTATACCAATGTCCATTAGTTCGGCCTTATCCTAGAGAACTTGCCTTTTGGCTTTTTTGTAAATATCGTTTCACAACATGTCCTCGAACCTGAACAGCCATGATCCAAAGGAGTGTCTCTTGTAAAAGCACACTAAATTATTATGCATACCAGACCTCACTTGTCATGGTTGCCATAATAAACACGCCACTGTACCAAGAAATACCAATTGTTGCTTTGGAAGAGAGAAGATGAAAAAGATTTGGTAAAAAGTAACATCTGCTTTGACATTTGATGATCTTTGCTGTCATGGTTATTATAACAATTGGTTATTTTTGCTGAAGATTTAAGTGGAACTTTCATATAGAAATCAAACAGTCTTTGTACTGCATATCACTATGTTTCCCTGTGCTGCTGTCTTTCAATGACCACTAGGTGTCTCCTAGGTCACAGGTTGCTGCACAGACCACCCTATGGGCTTGTTTTTCTTACAGGACAGTCTCCATGCTCACCCTTTCAAGGCTCTTGTTTTTACAACCATCTCCATGATCTATTAATTGCTTTGTCCAGGACAACAGAACCCAACCTCTATCACAAATTCATGTTTGACCATAATACTTATCCTGACAAAACACTAATTCTAGGAGATGTTGAGCCACTAAGTAAAGTCTGTCTGCCATTAAATGATACTTGTTTCATTCTCCTGGTTTCATTTGTGGTAACACGCTTGACCTGATTCTTGCTTGCTGCCTGCCCTATCACATCCATTATGTCACATCACAACCTTCTGAGATTTAAAGCAGTACTAGCCTGTCCTTGCAATGATACTGCCGACGCATTTACTGCTACACACACCACCCCATCAGATCTAACTGAGTGATTACTAGTGGCCCTGGCTGCTTTAACTGCAGCGACAGACCCTATTGAAAATGATATCAGTGATTTAAAAGCATTTCTGTCTGTCTTATCTTGATTCTGTTGCAAAATAAATAAGACCAAAACAAGAAGGTCAAAGAGGTCACGTGCTCTGAAACCTGAGGCCTATAGGGGCAGAAATCGAAACTGGCGCTCTTCTACTGTACCTACAGTGGTATAAGTGTGTTCTAAATTACAGGCATGCTCTGTCCACAGCTTGAGCAGTACATTTCCACTGTCAATGAGATTACTGTAAACTTTGTGATAACTACTGCATCTCTCTAACCCTCTGTTTGTGCACCTGAGCATCCAGCTGTGTGCCTCCCTTCCTCTCATGTACATTTGCTAGATGAGTGGTGTGTGTTGGTGAGTAGATATGACTTCTCCCTGAAAGATGTGTAGCTTTTTGTATATTTTTCACTGATAACTCACAGTTTCTCACAAACACACAGGGGTCACGTGGTGGTCACTTGGTGGCTGAGTGTCATGACTACCTGTCAGCATGGCAATGTTAAGGGTCAGTGTAAAATATGGAACTAAAATTCTAATTTTCTTTTTCTTCTATCCAACTGTTTGACAAACATCAATAATGTTGAACAAATACAACCCAAATCGCAGTTTTTCCCTATACAAGTAGTTTTAGTGCCTAAATCTAATGAAGTCCATTTTTGTAGTAATCATGGTGACAATGATGGGTACACCACTCGGCATGGTCTGCATGTTTATTTTTGGAACTGGTACTGTTTAAAGAGACATTCTTGAAGGTCATTCTAATTGGTTGTTCAGATTGGATGATTAGTTGCATGAACCTAGTTGTAATGTTTTTGGATTTGATTGGCAATGCTGTTGTGGAATGTGAGTGTGGAATACTTCCAAGAAATACTCATAAAAACCTTCTTCTTACATTTGTTAATCATAAAAAAATCTCTCTAATTCTGATGTGCCACGGATGTCAGCAATCAAAACGGCTCTATGAGCTTGTCAAATTGAAGCATGTTGTGTTGACAGGTGTACATGATCAAAAGATAATGATAAACTGAATGTAGCTATGCAATGTAAGGTCAATACTGACTGTGCTACTTTTGCAATGACAGAACCAATGTAGTGTTTTGGTTTAGGTGAAAGAGGCAACTTATTACCAGCTGTCCAAAATAGACATGAGAGCCTGAGGCCGAGCCTGCTCAGAGTGAACACACAGATCTACAGCAGCATGCGTCTGCCATTACTGGCCAGAAGCAAGAGGAAATAAACATTGATTAGTTAATAACTTTAAGAAGGAATTAGGAATGATGAAACTGTCTTCAAAGTGCACAGAGGAAAACCAAAAGAGAGGCCAAAGGGACAACACCAAAGAGGAAAAGGAAAAGGTGCAAGAAAATGACTGAGGCGATTTCTACAGCTCTTCCAATTCATCTTCTTCTGATGGCCGGAGGAATAATGGCTGTGAGCTAACTAAAGGAAGAAGGGATGTGTTGTGGTTGATTTTTCTGTTTTTTACTGAATCGATCTTAGTTTGTTGAATCAGCTAAGTGGCTGATGAGACGGAGAGATGCTGACGGTCTGCAGACCAAAGAGGAAATTGGTGTAGAGGTTCAAAGTGTAAATCAATAACACTGCTAAGAAGTATTAAGCAGCCAAAAAATATGTTTGCATGTATTCCTCTGTGATTTCAGAGTTGCATCTTTAAATCCTAATGAATCAAGAGATGTTTTTTGTTTTGTTTTGTTTTGTTTTTTAAGATTAGAGATTGTGTAAGAGTACAGTTAGTGCAGGAGTCAGGATTGTATTTGTGTTTTATATGTTTTTCCAGTGTCTTCTGAGTTTGAAGAGGTTGGGTCTTCAAGGAGGTTCCTTCAACTAATTGCCTAAAAGCTCTGATGTCATTAATTTTGCACCTTTTGCATAATCAAGGAGGAATATGAAACTCATTTTTGAGACCTGTGAGTTGATTAATATGAGCTGCTTAAAACACGATCACACCAGACAATGTTCATGACCCCAATCTAGAGTTCACTCTGTCTCTTAGGTGACCACTTTTATTTAAATTTTGCTTCTTTGGTTCAGCAGGCTTTTGTGATAACTGATTATCAATGGAAATGTCTTCAGAAATGGAGTAAAAACAAAGTGCATACACTGGAATTTTAACACAATGTTAATAAGAATATTATGTTGATAAGTCACTTGAGAATGTTTCAACTTTTTGGCACAAGTTCAGTGGATTACAGAAGCAATTTAAGATCTATGGATCAGTTTCAAATGGATCAAAGTAGATTGACGCCACCAAAGTATGTCGTCTATCAGTTGATTGATCTTACAGTGTCAACTGTTTTTTTTTCCCTCAAAGCTCTTTGCCACAGTGAGGACTGAGACAATTTCCTACTGTCAGAACATTTTTTAATAACTTGCCATGGGAAAAGGTGTCACTCATGAACATTGGCTTTAGGAGACGACCTGATAGACAGTTTGTCTGGAGGACTATCACTACTACCTACAAAGGAAGACTTATGTGAGGCCAGTGACTCTGTTTTGTGCAGATTATAAAAAAACTCTTGTAAAATTGGCAAAGCAGTTAAGAACAGTGACACAGTGAGTCGTAACCATGGATCAGCCACACTGAACCTCTGGCAGATCAGACACAGATCAATGACATTTCCTGATTTGAGACTATTTGGAAGTCTCTGGTTCTCAGGGTGTAAACTTTGGTCTGATTTCTCTCCAACAAGAGAAGAAGCATTTCCTTTAGGACGCCTTTGAAGCATCTCGTTTCTCCCCTGGTTTTGCCATCATGGTCAAATAAGATTGACACTGAAAGTGTTCTGAAGGTTAATGGTGTTTTAGGAGCTCTTTTCACTATTAAGAGAAGTGCTCAGAAAGGCTGTGTGATGTGTGGAACACTTTGCTCTTGAGCTACTGATCCTATGTCATATCAGACTGAAAAATAATTAAGTGGTGAAAACGTAAGATCTAATCCTTCACTCCGTGTCTCTCTATAATACATGGAAGGCAGTATGTGACTATAACAGATGATGGTCATGTTGAAAAGCTTGAGTGCTGAGGAAAAGTCACCTCAAAACTTTATTGGGATAAGAGTACAGTTTGATAAGAAGATAGATTACAAGGACATAAACCTAGGTTATAGGGATGGGTATGCCTGGACTGCCTACACCCTCAGGATACGATATGCATCCTGATACAGAGGCCACAATACCATATGCAGGGTTCCAAATTAACTTTTTTGATCACCAGCCTTTTTGATCACCAGCCAATGTGCAAAATCAAAATTTCCACCAGCCAAATTTTTTCCGGTGAAAACAGGAGAGATGAGTGCCACTGAATGCACTTGATCATTTTATTAACATTGTTTGCATGAAAAACGCACAGAAAGTACACATACAACATACATGCAACAAAATATACACAAAGTGCAAACATTTCATTTCTTTTTCATTTGTGCCCCTGGTACACCACAGCGGGTGGAGGGGGATTGCCGACCAGGGGGTCCCGTGCCCACAGGCCGACAAAAGCTTGGATCAAGGGCTGACGTTCAATAGATCGCAGCGAGGGAGCTGTTCTGCTACCTACGAAACCCTGACCCAGAATCAGGTCGTCTGCAAGTGATTTAGCACCAGGTTCTCCACAAACACGTGGTGCAAGATAGGAGAGGGGCGACCACCATCCGGCCGCGACCTGACCCTGTCACGAATGGCTCTACTCACCGACCGAAGCCGGCTATCCGGGCCAACTGAAGATCTGCGGCATTACGGTATTGTTACTTCTAGGCGGGATTCTGACTTATAGGAGTTCAGTCATAATGTAGGAAAAACTGCCAGGGGGACAAATGACCGAGAACATTAGAGTGGCTCTGACTGACATGATTGCCTCATGTATCACCGGCCAAACTGGCTAGTAAGCATACTGCATGACTCATGTCCAACTCCTGACTTCCTGCTGTTTGCAAAAATCTAAAATGCTCCCATATCTTTGTCTTCAGTTTTGCTGGCAGAAGATACAGTTTTTCTTTGTTTTCGTCCATGTTTGAGATTTTGTGCAGTTTGTGTTTATGCTGCCACCTATTGGCTTTACTGTGCGCTGAACCATAGGTGAGGTTTCTTTTTCAAAACAGAGCATTTTATGTCATTGTCAGTGCTACTAGGTTACCTGATCGACTTCACGCAAGCCCTGTTGCCACTGCAGAAACTTCAGGGTAATTTTGCGTTACATATAGTAGGAACTGCCCAAAAGGACAATCGCCTGGACCTTTCGGGGACTAAACTAGTCCCTGCCTCAGGGTGAGTACTCAGAGCGGCCCCAAAAAACTCATGGGTGGGGCCTGGTTTTTACTCTGTGCTGATTGGGTAGATTCAAAGTGGGATGTGACACCAAAAGAAAGCCCCAAAATGAACAGCATTTTAAAACCTAGCATTATTTAAAAAAAAAAAGAAAAAGCGTCCACACGACAAGAAAAAAAAGACAAGATATATGATAAGTGGACAGATAACTAGGCCATAATGTGACAATTAAAACAGTATTTTTAAAACTCAGAAAAAAACAACAACTGCCGCACAATGATTTCACGATGATTGAAACTGTTGCACATGATTACGAGGCCATTATGATGATTGTGATGATGACTGTACACAAATGAAAAACCCTCTCCCTTTTACTATCCATACAGCTTGTCCTTCTCCCTGTCCTCTCTATGCTGTCCCAGGTCCCTCCCTCCTCTCCTGGCAGTTGGCCGTTCATCAGAGAATGAGAGAATCATGTCAGATTCAAAGGTGTAGATCATTATTGTCCGTGGACCACCAGTTGTCCACAACTGACCTCTGGTGGTGTGCAAGCAAATTTGCTGAAATATATCATATATCAAGAACAAGAAAAAAAAGTTTCTCAAACCGTCTGAGTGGCCACAAGCCTTTAGCAATGAGTGGTGTGTCAAATCAAGTCAATCTGAGTTTGAATATAACTTGAATGTGTTGTTTTACAGTGTAGTTTGACTTCACTGTGGATGAATCTTGCAGTTGGCTTGTCCTGGGATCGAGCTATATTTTTATCAGCTCTACTCTATCTAACACATCAAACACTGTTTTTTCAGCTCAGTCAGAGCAGTTTGAATTTTACATACACTGTGTCTTCCCTGTCTATAAAACTCACATATGGTTGTCAAAGATGCTGCAGGAAATTAGATATTTTCATTTTCCATCTGAAGATCTAGATCAGGGATGGGCAACTCATTCCACAAAGGGCCAGTGTGGCTGCAGTTTTTGTTCCAGGCAAGCAGCAGCACACCAGACCTGACTCACTTAATCCACTGATCTCAGTCTTCAGACAGTTGACTGGTCAAACTGTGCTCTTGATTGGTTGGAACAAAAACCTGCAACCACAGTGGCCCTTGGTGGAATGAGTTGCCCATCCCTGGTCTAGATCAACAGGAAGTCAGGAAGATGATGCTTCATGTTGATGACACACATCAAACCACACATCTCATTTGTCAGACAAGTAACAGCACATCATTGCACTTCTGAGAGTTATTATTTCAGTGAGAACATGGAGGAAATGCCCAAGCACAAACATCTCCATAAAAACAAAGACCAGCACCTGACACCATCCAACACTTCGTTGCAGTACTAGCTTTAGTTTGTATTTGCACGAGTGTTTCCAGAATTCATTTCAAATAGAACCTGCTGTGGACTCATTCGTGTCATTTCAGGATAGTGTGCTTTCTAAAATCTCCCAGTTTCTCCTCACTCTGCCCTGTATAAGCAAGCGCATGATCCCGATCCAGAAGTCACAACATTCTCTGACTGATGCTGTGTTTACTAAGTTACATAAATGGACTTGTCTCTGCAGAAACAGCTTTAAATGCAAATGACGGTGTCTATTGCCAAGAGCCACTTTGGCAGCACACCAAGTATTTTTGCCTGTCAGGGAGCTCCACTAACAAATCAACAGTATGCAAACCAATGGCAGGATAAACAGTAGCTTTCACTGTCCTCTCAGTGCCTCTCTATTCTATGGTCATGGCAGCTTGTATGACTGTGGATCATCCATCAGCTGAACACCACTTACAGCTGATGTGTCACCTAATCTGCTCTGGGGTCTCTAAACTGTAAAATAGAGGTTGCTGCTTTGAGTGTTCAGTCTTTTCTATGAATATGTTTTATAATGAATATACACTGATTAGAAAAGCATTATTCAAATCCTATGTAGGCCTATTATTATTTTTCTTAATTTGTGTTCAGGACTACTTAACAGTGTATTTAGAGTGAATAATACAAAACTACCACAACAACATCACTAAATAAACTACTGCTGCTGTTGCAATAACAGAAATAAACAAGTAAATGTAGTATTACAAACATTAATGACACATTGTATGCTTTCTGTTTATCATCTTATGTGGCCTTAATCTACTTATTTTGACTGTCATTTGTTTGGTGCTTCAAATAGAAAAAGAGAGAGATATCCTCAAACAGTAATACACTGTTGGCTTTTCTGTCACAAACATAAAAAATAATGGAGGAATAAAGATTCTGCACATGTAAAGGTTTGGGCACATTGCTAAATCAGTAAGCACCCTTTGCCAGCTGTTAAGCGCGAGAGGACACAGGAGTATTCCTCTCTGGGTGATAGCCAGTGGCACGAGAAAACTGATTCAATGATCCAGAGCTTCAAAAACCACAATGACCTACTTCAGGACATACTCGCTGAAGCTTGTTGGAGCAAATGGAGGAAAAGTACTGGATTTTGTACATGCCACCATCACTGCTCATTCTCAGACACATATTTGCTTCTTCTCACTTCAACACTGTTCTGCTGTGTGTGATTTGTCCAGTGGGACGACCTTTTGCGTACAACTGTTTGCATATTATGAAACTGTGGGACGCATGGCTCATGTCTAGATGTGCAGAACTGTTTTACCTAATTAAAGTAAATGTTACGGTATTTGTTAATTGGGGTTATGTTTAGTTTGTGCATGCTCCATGACCTCAGCTCTGATTTCACACTCATATTAATCTCTGAAGTTTCAAGACATCGTATTTCAACTTCAGCCTCAATTACAACTTTTCATGTCCTGGCTTGTACGCTGATTTATTCTCAACTTTGGTGACGATATAGCCTTTCAAGATTAAGGCATCTGCTAGTATGAATTTATTCACTATCAAAGGTCAGAACAACCATTACACCTAACACCCTTCTCAGATTAAACCACAGAGCATACATACACAGCAAAGGTGCCACATGTGCTGGGGTGAAGAAGAACCAACATTTCTGTCAAAGATTAGGCATTAAGGTATTTTTACATTCAGTCACAGGCAGCAGGTGGTGTTGAGCTCAATGCTGATGAAATGTTGATGGCTGGTTTTGTCCATAAAGTATAAATGATACATAACAGAAAAACGTCATTAGTTTTATAATGCAGGAGATATGATGAGGTTCACACACAGGCTGCTAGCCTACATATTGAACCATATCAACAGAAAGAGAAAGAAAGAAAGAAAGGTAACTCTCACCTGAATCACACCGACCCCTCTGTACCAATGTGACCAGGGTGGTCTCACCGAGCTCGGCCCTCCTGTTCTCGGCTCGCAGGCGGCAGATGCTGGGGTAAGTCCTGCCATCGCTGCCGCACACCGGGCCAGAGGAGATGCACACGCAGGACCCGTGGAGGCCTCGGTCCACTCCGACAGAGTTACATCGCAGCCCGTCACCGCAGGTCAGGCCGCCATCCGCGCCGCCCCGATCCCCGCAGGCTTCGCCCTCCCCAGCCGCGCACACCACGCAGCAGCCGCACGCGTCCTTCACCAGGCCGTAGTAACAGGCGCGCGGCGGGACTGGACAATGAGCAGCATCACAAACCTGCGGACAAGGCTGTCTTTTTCTCAGCGTCCCTGCGTGAACCGCGGAGGTGAGCAGGGTGAGGTAAGCCACAAACTTCATCATGATCTTCAGTCTGTTTACTTGAGTCTTAGGCATCACGTCTCATGCACGTGGGACTGCGCTGTGCGGGTGTACGGCTCTGTACCTACTGATGGAGTTCATCTAGGTATACACTACCTCACAAACACGATCTCTTTACCTGTGTTCATAGCCTGCAGACATGGATGGGAGCCAGTGATTTTCTCCCAGTAGCAGCACGCTGACTCTGGGTTCTCCTGGAGCCATAGCCTACTATGGAATGCACATCAGATGTTATAAATTATATTATATTGTATATTATATTGTATGTTGCTTGTTATGATAGGTGGGACGAAAGGTTTTCTGTTGAGTTGATAATTGTCCTTCATAATTGAAACACTGGCATTTAATGCTGCAGTGAATCTGAAGTGTCTTATTCAGCCCACAGACCTCTGGTGTTTGTGTTTTATTGAATTTAGTGGCATTTTATTTCATCCTGAATAAACAAACTACTGCTTTTCTTTGAAGCAGTTGACAACCTTCAAATACTTACGGCATCTATGGCTCCATTGAACAGATCTGATCCTGAAGAGATTTTTGAAAAAGAAAGTCAGAGTTAACTTGTTCTAAGAAAAGAACTGGTTGGCACAGCCACATCGTCTTACGATGAGGGATGGTAAAGTTGCTTTTTTCTAAAGGCCACTCAACAAGTTTGTTATGAGAGAGTGTCAAGACACCACATCATTTAAATATGAGGGTAACTGTCCTACAGGGAAGTCTCTGCTGGAGGAATTCCAAAATCTTTACTGGAAGAACAATATGCTTCTTATTTGTGTCATGACTCCTGACCCAGTCTTGCTCAGTGTTACTCATACATTTTTCCACCAGATGTCCTTGGTCTTTCCCTCCTGTAGCTGTTCACTGTTCCCTCATATGGCCCTGCCTTTATGCCAGTTCCTTTCATTTGTCCTATTAAACCAGTTTCGATCATTTCTTCCTTGCCTCAGTTCCTGTGTGTATTAGTGCATCTGTTGCCTTTGCCTCCTTGTAAACCAGCAGTCTGCATCTTGTATCCTGTTGTCTGTTCCTGTCAGCGTGCCTGTCTACCTGTCCACTTGTCCAGCCTGTTAGCCTGCTTCTCTTCAATTAAAGTACCTCCACTGCATCAGTCTGTTGCCTTTCTGTCTTTGCCTTTGTGTGTGTGTGTGTGTGTGTGTGTGTCTGTGTCTGTGTGCGTATTTCAGCAGTAGTATAGGATTGAAAAAAATGTTTGAAATTTAGAGTCCTGTTTTGAAAATAATGTACTGCAGAGAAGTGTAAGTAGGCCTAATCTAAGTATATACAGGCATAAGAGTCCTCTTCCTTTAATTAGCATCTAACTCACTGTCATAGAAGAAATGTGCTGAATCTCACAATTTCATATTAGCTGGTCATATATGTTCCTGTCAGCGCTAACAGCCTCAGCTATTTTCATATTTGAGACTGTAGGCAGGACTCACAATGAGGACTTTAATGCCGTTTAAACGGTCAGCTTTTCCACTGAGTTTCCGTAAGACAACACAGCATCAAAACTCACACATCCAACTCATGCACTTTACTTGCACTTGAGCTCCAACTTCAAAAGATGCAGGTTTTCATCTCCTGATTTTTACTTCAGCATTTAGATGACATAATTAACTGCCTGCTCTGTTATGGCTGTGAGAAAGGCTATGTATCGATCAGAGGCCAGTATCTCTCCTGCCTAAATTACACCTGCAGGAGGGCAGCGCCTTCGTTTGATCCAAAGACTGAACTCATTTGATGCTCTTTTTTTCAAAGTCGTGAAACAGCTAACTCTGCCTCGCTCACCCTTCTCTGAAAGATCCAAGGCAAACCTTTGATCACATCCTGCAGCCTATTAATATAGAAGGACAGGAAGTCTAAACTCTACTGGAACTCAATCAGCAACTCTAAACCAATCATAATGCCCTGAAAGTAAAACAGACTGATTCAAATAAATATCCATGCAGTCCAACAGTGTTATTTAATAATTTACATTACATTGGCAAACCATGGATCAATTGATGTATGAGGCAGATACGGGCCCTCTGATATGATGGATAACTGTATAACTGATCAATGTGCTGATCATATGTGGGAAGCCCTTGAACAGATTCCAGTGCAGCGTATTCATCAATCCAATAAAAATATGTTAATGTTCACATTATTCTAAAGCTATTCTCCTGGTATGGCTTAAAAATGATTCTCTCTTTAGAGTTAAAATCATGGGACAGTATGAAAATGATGAAATTCAAGACTCAAAGTGTTTATTTTCATATGCACAGTGGAACCATGTTTTCCCTGTACAATGTACTGGGAGGGGTCCCTGAGGATGGAGGGAGTTCTGTTGTGGGAAATGCTCTGGGCTCAGGATGCTTAGGGCACTGGAGTCCTGGTGATCATCTCGGCAGTCTTCACCACTCTCTGCAGACATTCATGGTCCATAGCAGTATAGGTGCCGTACCACACAGTGATGCAGCTGGTAGATGATCTCAAGTTGCTGAGAACATGCCAAACATCCTCAGCTTCCTGTGAAGGTACGGCTGTTGTTAGGCCTTCTTGACCAGCTGTGTGGTCCCAGTGAGGTCCTCACTGATGTGGACACCTAGGTATTTAAAGCTGCTCATGCTCTCCACTAGAAGCTCCCAAACACAGATAATACTCATTCTTACCTGCTGACCGTTGGGCCGGGCAAAAAGTGAGATTAGCGCCAGTCTGGTCCCAAATCTTGTGCCCAGCTATTACCTCCAGAATTGGTAAGAAGTACAAGTAATGCTGTTCTATATATATATAATCCTCAGGGGATTAATATGAATGTGATTCATTTTATTTGTTATTGAGGGATTCTTTGTCATTACATGAAATGATTATGATGTATGAATGATGGGTGGAGCTTAGTGGTTGTTACTGATAAAACTATTCACCAGCAATATAACAATGTATATTTTATAAGCTTTTCATAGGTTTGTGTAGTGGAGTCGGGGTAAATATATTTCCTTCAAGGTACTTTTGTTGAATATAAATGGACGTGGTTCATGTGGTCTGTATTTCACTGCCCCAGCTTTATATGAGAAGTTATGCTCATCAAGAGTGTGTTGCAGTGACTCCATAAGGCACATCACCACAACTTGTAAATATATGCATGTATGTATATGTATGCATGTATGGCAGTTCAGTACAAGTTCACTGAGCTTCTGAGTGAGCCCATGCTTCCCATGCAGTCCTTTTGTTGAGGACACTATGGCAGTTGAAGCAATGACAAGTCTTGTTCCCTTTTGTAAAAATACATTATAAACACTGAGGAAAAGTCTTTCTGCCCTGCACTGTTTCAGCTTTGCACTGTAAACACTCTGGACCATGTGTGTGTGTGTGTGTGTGTGTGTGTGATTGTGTATGACCTTGAAACACATGTTATCTCCTGACTGTGTAGATGGAAGCCACCTCAAGAAGGTTCTCGGTAATATTATCTACATTAACATTTGTGCCTTATACAAGCTTGGAAGCTTGGAAGCTGCCATATTTGCAAGTGGAGAAACATCACTACATATTTATGTCAAGATGGAGCATGCGCAGAAAGAATGCAGCCAGATAACATTTAATTACATTTCATGTACACCCAGCTTGTGTCTGCTGTCCATTGCTCTGTTCCATATATGGGAGTTTGACATCACACAAGCCTCTTGGGAATACACTTGTGTCTGTGAGACCAAGTTTGTTTCAGTTTTAATGTCTCCATGTCTGCACATCAGTGGCATCAGAACTTTAAACTACACTTTACACTCATATGGATGTTTCTAATGACATGAGTATGGTGGAAACCTCAGAGATCCAGTGTCTTTGTGCCTCGCTTTTAGATGTTGGTAACTTTTTCCCATATTTTGACTTGTTTGACTTGCAGTTGGTTTTGTGTAGGTTTTCCAGTTTTTCTCCTTTTTTCTCTCCTGAAGATGACTGTATTGACAGTGACATCTTTACAGACTGCTGCGCCACCTTTCCTTTCTCCTGCCTCGTCTGTCGTCTCTCTTGCTTTTTCTCCATAGGGACACTTCTGTCCATCCAACAGTCATGCACCAGCTGCCACTTCCACTACTCTGTCTCATATTAGCTTCAGTTGTCCATAATAATTGTTTTACAGAAATGTTGGTTCAAATAGTGTGGGCTATATAACAGACAAACCTCTATGTGCAACAAAATGCGACAGCAACTTGCTACTGAACAACAGGGGATTATCTCTGTCCGGTGGGACTGTCCTGTGGCCATGGACTGTGTCGGTTTAGAAAAGACAGGGAAAGATGCACAAAGATGATGGCTGAATGTTTGCAGGGCTTGACTCCACCGAACAGCACATCTGTGGAAGATGGCACAGATAAGAAAAACAAGAAAAATATTTCAACAGTATGTAATCACATCAACTAAAACTGTCAAGTTGGCTTTAAACATGAAGTCAATGAACAGTGAGTAAAGAAATGCTTTACTACACATCAAAATGAACAGGAAGTAGTTTGTTACCTTTGATGATTGATTCATTTAGTGGAATGAACATTAGTCACACCACGAACTCTGATTGGCCAGAAATTGAATGACCTGCCCTCTCCCTCTTAAAGTCTGTGTGACCCAAAGCTCCTGCTCGTGAAACTGGAGCATGTTGTAAACTTGTCGAAGTATGAGCAGGTGTGCAGCACTCTGCCACACACCTGAACATTTTTTTGCCTCAGACCTGCAGGTGAAACTGCAAACCTATAGAAATGAATTAAACCTATAACCTCTGTTTTCAAGGACAATTTATAAAGCATAATAATCCACACATGTAGTTTTCTACATGAGGAGAAAATACACTGGACTTAGTTTTCATCCAAGTTGTTGTTTTCAGTGTAGTACTTATACTCTGTCTATTCTGTGTTGCACAGGTCCATTAGCAACACTGTTTGATTTCCTCTGTGTACAGTATGTTAACTCTATTTGTGGAGATGACAGTGAACCAGACCATGAGCATTAGCACTCCTGCTGGTCTTCACAGAGCAGTGACCTACACCATCAGTTCACTAAATGACTCAGAAGCTGCAGCATTTTAAATAGGGAATTTAAATATCTGCAAATGACACTTTGGTCCAGTTGCATGCTGGTGTGGTTCTGACTCTTCAGTACTACTGACAACCCACTTCACTCTCCTGACAGTGTAACCCACCCTGTCAGGGTGTCAGCGGCTATCAGTCAAGCCATTTTCCCCAAAGACACTTTTCAGAGCCTTTTACATGGAACTTTAT
Source organism: Caranx ignobilis (assembly GCA_021432705.1). Lineage (NCBI taxonomy): Eukaryota > Metazoa > Chordata > Actinopteri > Carangiformes > Carangidae > Caranx > Caranx ignobilis. Next base: position 30,812,924 of record MU270014.1, read on the forward strand.
GCGGACTGGCTGACTTTTGAAGACATACTCTAGTGGTCATTTGTAGAATGGCAGTTTGTGATACTTCATGGCAAATAAGAAAATGCCACCTTCAGCATATCTGTAGGATTTCCTTGCAAAGCAAAACTGAACACTACTGGACCATATTGTATCCCCCCCCCCCTTTCTCTATATCTTGGAACTGTGTAGTAGTTCTGCTTCCTTTGATTTCATTAGCCAAACTGTTCCACAAAGTCACTTCACAAAATAAAATACACATGCTCTTCATATTAGTGTGGACACAGCCTGTCTTTAAATGATATTTTCCTCATAAGTTATACCCACCTTCTCTGTCAATGAATATGCTCATGTACTTTTGGAGATCAGGCTTTGATATAGAGAGTCCTTTAAAAATGTTTTTCAGTAGAATTACATCCAGTACTTTAATCAATCCCCTCCTGTTGTTGAAGTTTAATTTGACAAATATGTAAGTCAGTGTTGCAGGCCGGCCTGTCAGAAGTTTTTTTTTTTTTCATGACTATTTATTTTGTGTTGATTAGACAAGACACAGATTGTCCAGCTGTGTATTTATTTTCTCATCACTGCGGTCAGGAACACTGTGATTGCACTCAATTTGAGTTTATTCATTCTGCTTGGTAAGAGAGCTCTTGATAATAGCTTGATAGTCTCTGACAAGCAGCAAGCCTCAGCATGGCAGTGGGAGCCTCTCTGTAATATGTTTCAGTGGAGATTCCACACACTGCGAACTCCATGATGGAAGTGGGTAGTCTGTCTTAGCCTTATCACTTACCTTTGAGTTAAAAACAAAACAGGGCATATATTCACTGATGAAAGTCAGTTGTAAACAATGATGTTACCTAATATAGACAGTATGATGTCACTGTCATCACACTGTACCATAACTACTACATGTTTGATGTGCTTGGTGGTCTTTTAAGCAGCATAAGATATAAAATCTAAACCTTGCTGTGCTGACACTGTGCATGATACCTCTGTATACTATATGCATAAACACTGTAGCAGAGAGAACTCCAAAACAGTCCTGTATGTACTTATAAGGAGTCTTGTAAGAAAGAAACTGCTCCGCCGTGACCTCATCAATGTGGTTGCTACATGTTCAACGAAAACGTGGCAGCAACATTTGCACAGCTGGATGTTCAAACAGAGAGAAATCATAATGATAGCTGACAGACAGTTTTGTGAAAGCGTATTTGTCCCTTTCCCTGACATGCATATTTTCTGCACAGATCCAGGGTCAGAGAAATGCTTTACATGAAGCATTCAGCATTGTTTGTAAATTACCTGTGTAGTGGAAATACTGATTGTAGGTACATACATCAAACATAGAAAAATAAAGTTGAAGTAAAAAAAAATCTGCTTTGGTTGTGTTCGTATGCAGATGGCCTGTGTAGACAGCTGCACTGACTTCCAGTGGTGGACAAAGTGCACACCTATTGTTGTTGTTGCCAAATATTTGATAACTCGATAATTTGAGTTTTGTATTTAGTTGTATTTATTAGTTTATTCAGGAGGGACAGCACAGATCTGTAATCATTGCTGTAGATGTGCCAGAGTTATCCAAAAAGACAATTTTTCATCTTTAGTCCCTGGACACTGTTACAATGTCACCCTAAAAACAGAATATAAGAAGAACTGATTAAGATCATTACAAGCATACAGAACAATTATTGTATGTGTGTAGTGGAATGTGTTGCTGTGGGTGGAATGTCCTGTCTGTGCAGCAGACCCCTCTGTCTGAGACAAATTTCTCCTACGGCAGACAAATAAAGATACTTTGACTTTGACTTTTGACAATAAGAGGAAAAAAGGCGTTTATATTAATAATAATAAAAAAATATCATTAAGTACTATTTAAAACCATGCAACACAGGCACATAACACATGCAAACAATAAAATGAGGTATAAGAATGTTAGTAAAATGTAGACAAAGACAGTGTAGACAATGACATTGTTAAGCACTAAGTCATGCACAGCAGAAACACAGGCAAAAAAAAACAGCTTCTATACTTATGCATTCATACATGCATAAGTACATTTTTTTGTACAGTAACCCATTGTTATTTTGTTCCCCAGTGTATTCAGAGAACCTAAAGGCTGTACAGGCTGTACAACCTGTAGAATAAAAGTGTGGAGAATATGATAGAAAACCTGTAGAATCAACTAGAATTGCAGAAGTTTGGTCTTGAACACAGGAAACATGTAAAACTAAAGAATCTTTAATTATTTTTGTAAATGTTTCAAACTCAGATGATCAGACCAATGTCCCTGGTGATAAATCCTCTGTCTCATCTTTTTTTAAAGTGGCATCATTAGAGTACACACAGGTTCAAACATGACTGAAAGTGGACAAGCTGGCTCCAGTGGAGGATTTTTGTTCTGTGTTGTGTTTACATTTTTTTTCTCCTGTGAGGAACACAGTGCTTGCATTATATCATTATCAAAATGAAAGAAAATGAATTTCACAGACTCAAAGCTCAGTTTCGTAGAAATGCAGTGTAGTCAAATGCACCATATTTCTCTTTTTTTTCTTTCTTTTTTGCAGTAGTGCAAAAGTCATAGGTTTGTGGAAAAAAAACAAACAAACTCAAAACTCTGCTCTCTGACCTGCATGTCCACTGACACAGGCTGGGGGTGCAGGGGGACAGTGAGTACATGTCTGAACACATCAGTTCTTTATGCTGCAACTGTGGTGAATGGGAGGGACACAAACCTTTGCAGCATGCTAATGTATTGTGACAGTGCCCTTGTGGGTGAATGGCAGCAAATTCCTGCAGTAAGAGCTATTATCTGTGTTTTATATGAAGCCAGCTGGACTTACTGTAGGTTCATGAAGGTATCATCTGAAAATCTTTGGACTGGTGGGTTATGGACCTTAAACCCACCTGAAGAACATGTAAGTCAGGCATTAAGACTGTTTAACCCCTCACCTGCCACAATGGGACAGTGGAGTGGGCAAGTAAGCTCTACTTATGCACTTATTTGAACTTATTTTACGCCATCTCTTTGTGTTGTCTATGTTTATTTATACTGTTGTGGATGAGTGACTTTTCCTTTAGGGATGAATAAAGTCTATCTATCTATCTATCTATCTATCTATCTATCTATCTATCTATCTTTACAGATGAGATGAACATTCAGAAGTGTAAAGAAGGTAATATAACTAAATGATAACATAATTAGCATAGCCTACATACTGTGTCCATATACAATCCTGTTTTTCCTTATTGTAGACAAGGCTCTGTCTCAATGTGTTGCTGGACTTGAAGCACACAGGGATGCAGTGTTTGAGATATTCTCACAAAATATAATGACAGTTCTTTTTTTGGTGGATTTCCCCAAAGCCCACTTTTGTTTGTATCTGTTTTCTATCAGTGGAATTAGAGGTGTTTATTTATTTATTCTTTTTATGGAATTATCTTTTCAGGCATTGTAGCCACAATAGTCCATGCTATTGCTAACAATGCTGTGATATGGTTCACAGCAAATACTTGTAGGAGGCCTATTTTGTCAAAAGCTACTACACTCTATTATCTTGTGTGGTGTGGCTCAATGGTTTGACCAGGAGGGACTCACATGCCCCTACATGTATGCACTACTGGACCAGATCTAGACCATCACACATACAGAGGGAGTGTGACACCTTAATATGGCCTATTACTTTTTCACTTTTCACACTGTTTTCCTTGGCTTTCCTTGTCTGCATATTCTTCTTTACAGAGCCTTAAATTATGGATTGAATGGTAATCAATTCACCCAGATTAATCAACCAGTTAAATTCATTACTTGCTTGATGAAATTGATATAAAAGCAGAAACGGTTATGTGTTGCTTGTTTGTTGTTGTTGAATGGAACCTCTGACCCTTGTTTTGTATTTTTTTTTCTTCCTTCCATTCAGCCACGACACGTATCAAGTCATACATAATACAGTCTGAATTATTCCGTAATGTCACCTCTTGGAACATCGATCTTCATTAGACCTCAGGGGGCTGACTTTGTTATAGTAATTGGACAGGCTGATTAAAGCATATGGAGGAGAGTTGCATTTAATGAGGTCTTGATGATAATATTAACATTTTGGGGTAAAAGTAATGTTACTGACATTACAAATGCCTCACCCTTTGGCAAGAGTTCAATTACATGGAGTTATATGATGTGTTGACTGCCTTCCAGGCTCCATTATATGCTGATGGAGAGCAGATGAAGCAGAGTATAGCATCTGCCAGTGTTTGTTCTACTGGTGAAAAAGATGCTTTTCTTTGTGACGGTTTCAGTCAAACTGGTTTAGAAGTGAGATATCAAAACTTCTGTTTCGCAGGAAAGAATAATGTAGCTAATATGAAACAATCATTTTTGAGTGAGTTGTTGCATGATCTGTAATGTGTTGTGTACATTCATCTTCTACAGGACTAATGCAAATTGTGTGATTTATGATGAAGTGTGACAAGTGACATGGACCACTGCATCACAACGCTGCACAAGATCACTGCATAATGGCCAAAGTGAGACATAATAACAGCAGACTGTGCTGGAATTCAATTTCCTGATTATTTTGTTATGATTATAATTGCAGTATGTCCACATGGTAAATGGATTACATTTAACATACTGCAGTTAAGAGGCCTTACATCAGAGGCAAAAGAAATGACCTGACATTTCCATAATGGCTGACTGTAACCGCGTGAGTCGTTTTTTTCATTTATAGTGGCTGTCATTCCGGCTGCTCCTTCAGCATACAAATCCATTATTTCCCCTGGAAAACTCATAATTCATAAGCTCATTACAGTGGGTGTGAATTAAAGAGGCTGTGCCCGTCCTTTGTGCAATTTCCTGATCAGGAGTGGCCTAGTTTTGAAAGTCAAGAACAGTTTCGCAAGCATTTATTCTTCTACAACTTCCTCAGATTCTTTCAGCGACTTTGTGGAGTCACTTTGTCCTTGTGTAATGGAAAGTTCAGATCTCACAAAATGCTCGTTCACTGGGTTTTGTGCACACTCCACTTAGACATGATTGTCACACCCTGCTGCTGTGAGGCAGGCCGCGGTGCGTTTGCCTTTTGCAGAGCCCCGTGCTTTTACCACTGGTGCACCATTTGACCACCACCTACTGTCGGTCTGCAGAAAGATGTTGAGGCAGGCTGAATATCATGTTCCTGCCAGAAGGGGGCAGAAATGTTCCACATTTCAGGCTTTGTGTAATCTTATGACTCCTATCTAATTTGGGGCAGGAGGTGCAGAAGGGAGAATGCCTTTAAGCTCCACTGCCTCTATAGACCCTGATGCATGCAAGGAGGGTCTGCTGCTCCCAAGGTCAGCCATCTGAGGACCAGCTCTGACCGCAGCTCCTCTCCTTTTCCACTGATGACTGCTGGACTAATTGGCTATGGGTTGCCTCTGTGACATTGAAAATGAAACTGAAGAGAAATGACAGCCCCTCTGGACTATTTTAGATGCAGCTTTTTAAAGGTCCCATATGGCAATTGTCAGAGCCGGGGCTGTTTGAGGGGAACTCTCCATATCCTATTTCATTAGCCCTGTCTGCTGTTGTGGATGAGATGTAATGTGGTGGCAAAGTGCATCTCAACATCCCCTCTCTGGTGGTAGCTGTCAGATCACCGCCAGGGCAAATAAGCTTAGTCATGGATATTGCATTTACTCCCTCACTCTCTTTTGTGTGCGCTGATTGATGGCACGTAATCTATTAAGAGGATTTGGGCTAGTTTTAAATTGAGGCCTGCAGTGTGTAAGAATTAGCTCTCTTAATGTCAGTTAGCTCTTGTTGAAAACTGTAGGAACAGGAGGTGAGGGCAACTTCACTGGTGATCTGTGGGAACTCATTAGATGTGAAGGGTGTTTAGCTGCTGCATACAATATATGTGCCCACGGATAAGGAGGAGCTGGAGGCGGAGGCATTTTGACTCATCACCAAGCAAAGGAGGAAACAAATGTCATCACTCCCCAACCTCAGCCTTTAGTCATGTAAGAGCCAAAGGAAAATGTATGTTGTGCTATAGACATGAGAGAAGCTCAAAGCCTTCTGATAAAGCAAATGCAACACTAATCTAGACCTGCAGGGCATTGTACCAACTGTGTGGAAGTTCAAACATGTGACTGACTATGATATGACTGCTTTGCTGTACTTGCATGTACTGCAGCAAGATAAAAAAATTGTAAGCCAGCGAAAATGAAATGATGGCCCAATCCATTGAGTTGTATTGCAGCATTAGCAGTAGCATAGTAGCCACAATGAAAATTTAGGCTGTGTCCAAAATCACTCACTACTCACTTTATAGTGGACTATATAGTGACTACACCATTTTGTAGTGTCTGAATACAGTGGACTCATAGTATCCCAGAATACAGCGTGAAATGTAGTGTACAACTGATAACCAAGCAATATATCCCATAATGCATTGCGGTTGCACCAATTACCCAAATCACTCCACTGGATTGCCTTCTCATCATTTTCGTTGAAAACAAATGCACATAGCCAAGAGGAGGAGTGAGTTTTTATGACAGTGAAGATATGCACTCCAGAACTGTAGGGGGAGCTGCGTAGAGGGAAAAAAGTGACCAAAGCAGCAAAAAAGCAACCAGACTTGCATAGTTCCCCTTTGACTGCACCGTGGAGTAGTGTCCAAAAGTGTTTTTTTATTTTACCAGTGAACTCACTGTATAGTCCTCTATATAGAATTCCCTATATAGTAGAGAAGGGAGTAGTGAATGAGTGAGTGATTTCAGACGCAGCCTTAGACTTCACCTGGTGTCCTGAGTTTTCAAGTGACTAAAACTGAGACTTCAGGAAACTTTAGGAGCTTTTGAGCCTCATAGATATGAATTACAATTGTTACAATCCTTGTTGTCTTTGCCAGCAGCTGTTGTTCAGTTAAATTCTGTATTTCACCGCTACAGCTTTCTTTTCTGTTCCTCATTTGTAGTAATTTCTGCACCTAATCAGCTGCAGAGTAGACAATCTGCTTCCCGTTTACATCGGCTCACACATGCCTAGTGTGGATGGTCACTATACAGTAGTAAATAATTCCAGGATGTTAGGACATTCCTGGCCAGTTCCTACTAAACAACTGCAACTGAAGGTGAAGGCTAGCTGGGCATAGAGATGTTTTGCATATTCTGTTGAGTAAATGCAATCCTGAAAGTTTTAATACATGACACTATAGTGTTGTCATACTGTATAGGCTAGTTAGGCTGTCATAGGCTGTTTCCTGTTACAAAGGAACTGATGGTGAACTTGAGGAGGACGAAGGCTCCATGTGGACATGGTGGAGGAGTACAAGTACCTGGAGGTGTACTTGGACAATAAACTGGACTGGTCTAAAGATGTGGATACTGTTTACAAAAAGGGCCAGAGCCGTCTTTACTATTCTGATGCAGCTAATGTCCTTCAACATCTGCCGGATGATTCTGCAAATGTTCTGTGAGTCCATGTCCTATCGTCCTAGAGTCCTATATGCTGCTGTCTGCTAGGGCAGCAGCCTGAAGGTGAAGGACACTCACAGGCTCAACAAGATCATCAGGAAGGCCAGCCACGTTGTGGGAGGAGAGCTGGACTCTCTGACAGTGGTGTTGAAGAGGAGAATATTGCCCAAAACAAGAGCAATATTGGACTCTCCTTCACACCCTCTCCATGATGAGCTCATCAGCCACAGGAGCTCGTTTAGCAACAGACTCATTCACCCACGCTGCACCAGAGCGACACAGGAGATCATGCCTGCCTGTTGCTATCAAACTGTTTAATTTTAAGAGTCATCTGCCCTATGTATACTAAATGTAAATTACATGTAGTTATGTGAATTGTTAGAAATATTGATGTATCTTTGATCTAACTCTTATTTTTCATTGTTGTTTTGTTTTTTCATTTGCTATTCAGGAGCTTTGTAACAAAAGAAATTCCCTCCGGGGATCAGTAAAATAATTCTGTGCTCATGGTGGCGTATCAAAATCATGTAAAATGTGTAATGTTTGCCAGATGTTAATATACCAGCTGCAAATGACTTGAAATGGCATAGTTGCTTCTTATTTCCCCAGCAGCATGAAGCCATGGTGAGGATGAATCTACAGCTGGCTCACTCTCTGTGTCTCTTTCCCTGCTTCATTTATCACCAACCTAACTATTATAACATTAGCATGCTAGCCACATCATCATATTGAGCCATTAACACCGCTAGCAAGTCCAGTCCTTCTGGTCTCTCGGTGGCCTGAGTTTACTTTTAATCAGATGACACCATCGCTTCAAAGTTCACCTTGTGTCTTCAGCATCAGCATCACTGCAATTATCCCATTTCAGAACAGTTTTTGGTTCACCCTGCTGTCTGCATAGACTAACAGCATGTGCATTTCTCAGAGGGAGAGAAACACTCTGTCAAACTGTTAATTCACCCAACAGTAACAGTTCACTTATGATGCAAATGAAGTTTGTTTTCAAGAAATATTATCCTTATCCAGACAGACAGAACGCAGCGACCCACAAAACATTTTGTTGAATAAGGCTATGATAGATGTAGTTTTTATAAGGGGTGTCAATGTGATTATGAGACTTCATTAATTATGGAAAACAACAGAGCTTTTCTTCTATAAATCACATCTGGGAAATATTTTTCTCTAGCCGAGGCATCATCAGTATATGGGTGCTTTTATTACTGCCAGTTTGACAGAGATAGGGCAGCCTGAGAAATACTGGCCCCCGCAACTTGCAACTCACGTACGGATATTACAAGATAGACAGTGAGGCCCTTTGCAGAGAATTTATATCCAAAATCATTTTGAAAAGTTTGGGGCAAAGATTCATCTTTGTTGTTCTTCCTCTTATTTGACTTAACGTTGTTTTATGTGAAGAGGTTTTGAACTGTTGGCTTTTTGGTGGCCATTTCATCAGAGAGAATGGTAATGACTTGTCAGTGAAATTACCTCTTGGGAGCAGGTCCTGACAGCTGGGACAGGACAAGAGTGTGTTTCAGTGTGGACATGGTGAATGTCATGCAGATGTAGTGGGAAGCCCATCAAAGTGCACCGTGTTATTTATGTGTTTGGAGACTTGAAGGACCTCTCAGCACTGGTCCAATTTACACTTCTTCTTTTAAATTCTGTCTAAAGGTTTCTGGGAAACATGGAACATGTCTTTAAATTGTACAACACATGCAGTGTCGTAAAGTGTAAAGACCTGACCAGACTGAGTTGCTGTTTTTGCTGCATTACACACTGTAGGTTATTCATTCCAACCCTCTGGACCCATGAAACAATCCCACTAGCACTGCTGGATGTCACCATAATAACCCACCATAAAAACACATTACTGTGCCATACATGGTTACTATAGTAACAGTTATGGCTGGGACGGTTTTGACATTTTTGTTGTCATGACTACAATAATAACAACATGGTGATGGTGGTCGAGTGGTTAGAGAGCATGTCCCATGATGGCATAAGCACTGATCGCCAGTTTGACTACCGAACGAGACAAAAAAAAAAAAAAACCCAAAAAAGAAAAAAAAAAGTTTGTTGAACACTGATAGATAATAGAAACAAGATAAACTGCTGGTTTCACATCAGAATCGAACACCACGCCACCTCCTTTTCCTTACATTTGGATGTTGACCCATCCATCACAACCTCCTCATGATGTCACCTTGGTCACTCCTGTGCTCTTGTTATGGTTACTATGACCACTAGATGTTCCCTTACAACAAAACATAAGTCAATAACCTGCTGTACAAACAAAAGACTTTACCACTGTAGGGAGTTATATTGTCTTTACTAATGAGTAGTGACTGATGTACAAACCAGCAGCACTTATAGTATTGACTGAAGAAATTCATAATGCTGTAGCTTTTTTGAATGTCTGTTATAGCTGTGATATCTTCAGCCTGCCTGGGGGCAGCAGAATGAGCTGTAAGCAAAACACTGATGTATTATCTGCTCATAAAACTGATATAGAAATTTCATGAACAGTTGCAGACAGAGAGATATAGGGGCAGTCAATTGTTTCTCAGACCTGTCAAATGTAAGTTCAACCATCACTCTGCTTTTATCTCTGGTCTGGTGTGTTCACAGAATAGTCACTAACTATGCCTGTCTGCTGCTTGGTGGCACATATCGGAAACTTTGGACATTGTGCAAATGAGGGCAGTGATAGAGAACCAAAACAACACAACAAAAGTAGGCCTGGAAATGTATAATATTGAGAAAGTGCAGAGTAAGGTGATAATTCTCTGTGAGTTTGTCACCATTAACATAACAGTGGCCATATGACACATTACACACGTAGAATACTCAGAGCAGCTTTACGCTGAATTATAACAACCGTTCGTAAACACTGATCTAAGCCTCAACATTTTTGTGGCAATGTTTAATTTGCCTTTTTTTTTTTACGTCTAAGGAATATAACATCCCCACTAAGGGTTAATTCATACTTTCTGTATCCACATGAGTGCAACAGTGCACTGGTGAGGGATGGACTCTTTACGTAGATGCTCGCCTGTGGCCCGTAACTTGTGACTGCAGGGACTGTGCACACAGCAGCTGTACCCACTGCACTTGCTGCCTATATGATTCTTCTTTGAAAGATGGCAGTGAACCCCTGGTACTGTTGCAAATTATATATATATATATATATATATATATATATATTATATATATATTTTTTTCCTTCTTTCTTTTTTCTGAATTTTATTGTGCTTGTAAAACAGCATTGTGGTACATCACCACCAAAAACTGGAATGGATTCAAGTAAGAAGTACACTGCATGCATGAACTGAAGACAGAATGCAATTTCAATTTTAATTCTAATCTGAGTTGTAATGAAGTCATGGTGGTGGTCTACTCTGTTTTGTCATGTGTAATGCACAAAGGGATCTGAAGCAACTGTTGATAGTTATATAATAATGGTTTTTAAAACACTGAATAGATTGTGATGCATTTGAATATATCACCACATTGTTGTTTAGCATCCATGAACTGACACTGTCCAGGTTTTTGTGATTTTTGAGTGTTTCTTGTGGAACGTCAAGACAGTTTTTCTGGGACAAATAAACTTAATCTACTAAAATCCAGAAGACAATGTCTATTATTGGAACTGAACTCAAACAGTGGAGCACGTTCTATGTAATGGAATAAGTGTTTAGATTTTTGAAGCTGATTCACTTCTTAATTAAAGTGACACATTTCAACCTGAGAGACTTTTAAGGAAAACAAAGGTGTGGAGTACATATTTTACAATGCTACACTGATCGCTGAAGGAAAAGAAACTGAAGTCAAAGGTTATTGAAATTTTCTGAAGTCCAGGTGGTGATCAGGAGGGCTCTTCTCTCTTTTGTTTACTTTTTTCTATTGTAAATTAGACAATTTACTCAGGTGTAATGATGGGAAATTGTAATAGAGCATCTGCAAAAAGTCAAAGACATACCTGCAGGCAAATGTTTGGGGTATTATTTGCTTTTACCTTGGGCCCTGGCAGGGAGGGCACACACACCAGGATCTGTCTAACTACCATCTGTCACCAAGTGCATCTGTGGACTCTCAACCTTACAACCCAGGGGAGTGCTTATACACTCCAATCCACCAACATCCAATCTGATTTTATCTGATTTAATGATTTATTATATTGAGTGATTTAAAATGCCTGGAGGTATTGGGATGTATCTAGTGTTTTCTTTGCCAGACTGTAGCTGTTTTTCAGTGCTGTTAAGCAGACAGAAGCCTGTCAATCCTAGAAATGTAATGCTATTAGTTTTAATGAGTTGGTGCGAGGGGGCTTTTTCTTTTCAGAGAAGGTGAGATATTACCCATACCAAAATGAAAACAACCAACTGTCCATTTCTGCTTCAGGATTCAAGCCACAGAAGCACGGAGGTAACTAAATGTATAATCAATACCTGCCTCTCCAAATGCAGCCCACAGGAAACTGTTTTAATGCAAAAAGCTGTCTATCATGGCCGTTGTCAGTGACACTGGAGACATGTTCATGTCTTGTAAAATAGCATTCTCATCAACTTCCAAGTCATAATCCGTCCATTGTCTATATCTTATCTGTACAGGGTCATGGGGGGTTGGACTCAGTCCCAGCTGACACAAGGGCAGGTCTATCACAACAAACAAGGCACACACTTTCACACACCTCCAGGATATTGAGAGTGCATGTCTTTGAAGCCCAAGAACCTGGAGAGAACCCATGGCACAGGGAGAACTTCACCCAGGCTGGGGCATTGAAACCAGAACTTAATCACCAAGTCTTCAACACTGTGGGACTCATGTGGCAGCAGATTAAAACTAAAGTTTTCCCCTCTTCGTCAACCATAGTTCAGTGTAATCAAACCCAGATGTAATGGTAATGGTGTCACATTGTCAGTGAACAAACGTCCTGATCATGGGAATACGCATAATTTCTTTAACACGGGAATCATTCCCATCACTACCATCCATCCACAGGCTGGTGTGCAGCCAATCTGCTAGGGTGAACGAGACACTTTGGAATAGACATAACCCTCCACATGAAAAAAAAAAGTTATCTCCTCGAAACTAACACTGCCCTCTGCTGGACAACAATTGAATGCAACACACATCTGCACTATGTTTTCTGTGCTGTAATTTCAGCACAACAACAGACTCATTTAAAATCAGAGGAACAAGCTGGTTTACAGGGATCCTCCAGTGTGTGTCATGAAATTCTCAGAGACCTGTGAATGCTCCCCCACCAGACAATAACAGGCTGTGAAGGGCTCTGCTGAAGGCTTTGCTCTGGATACAGTCATGAATATTTCATAGTTCATACCTATGCTTTTTCCTGCTCTCTGCCAGAGGAGCCCGCTGGTTACCTTCCCCTTGCCACATGCAAAGTGCAGATACACAAGAGGGAGGTGTTTGACAGTTTGTTTGTTTGTATGGGGACATCATAAAGACAATCCAGCCTGCCTCACCATGACTGTAATAAATGAAAAGCCGGGATGGCACTGCAGTGCAGTGCATAGAAGAACTCTGGCAAGTTGGCATGCAGTTTATCAGCAATAAAAAGGACAAATAGGAGAATGTCAGCCGGCTAGTCACAAATCACAGAAACAGATGCTTCACAGACAAAGAATTCATGTATGTCTGAGTGTCCGCCTCCAGCTTTCTCAGCATGAGTCCGGGAAGGTGAAAGGAGAGAAACAGTACATGCTGAGCTCAGCAGGGAGCAAGCTCAGCTTCCAACACAATTCTTTAGTGTTTGCATGCTTCAAAACACTCCACTTATTTAGGAGAAAATGACATCCAAGGTTCAGATCACATCTCCGCTTACACTTGTGTTATTTACACTTTTAATGTGTGGAGGCTTTGCACATGAGCAGTAGCGTGAAATGAGTAATAAGTGAGCACAGGTTCCTTGCACCACCCAAATTAAAGAGCCCCATCTGTGTGTGAGACACCAGGCTTATTATACATGTAAAGGCAACATATGCTGTGTTCGTTCATGGGCAGGTATGTTCACACACATTTGAAGCTCCTCTCAGTCTCAATGTGGAAAGTGACCTAAGACTGTAATCTTTAATAAAGATACATGGCATTGACTGTTAGGTTAATCAACAGCACAGAAACCTTTAAGTCCATTCAAGGGGAACAATGCAAGTTCAGTCCAGTCTCTTTTCCTCTGTTTTGCTAACCCTCCTGCCGGCATGTGCATTTGTTCTCAATGAAGCCAAAAAGAAAGCAATCCATGGAGTGGTGGATAACATTATTTATCATATATGTCTTACGATGTGTATATTTGTCTAGTTTTATCCATCATACACAAGAGATTACGGGTTACAGGGCGCGTTTGTGTTGTGGTGCCGTTGAGATGAGAGCTGGGACAACGGGTCGGAGGCTCTCATCTTACAAGGTTTGTTTTCAGCCAAGGTGCTACATGGACGGCAGAGAGCCTTCAATGTAGCACCCCTTGTAACAAGCGCCCCTCATAACAAGCTACAAGTCATTTGTTTAACCATCACAATTACCGTATTGTTTAATTAAGGTTAAAAAATGTAACGTAGTTAAGGTAAAAATCCTGCATACTTCCTCTTTAACATGTAGCAACTTGTAAATGATAATGACTGGGGTGCAGTATTGTTTTCTCAGCGCCATTCTGCTTGTACACACTGTCAGGATCATTCACATTATTAGAACAGTGGGGTTTCAAAGGGGAAAGAGAGGGGAAATATGGTAATAATAATGGAAACAATGAATATTTGATTGGTAGTATTGGGTTACTCTTTCTGTAGTTACTCAGCTTCTAATAATGATTGGTCAGCACCAGCAGTGACACATTTGAATAGAAATAGAATAGAATAGAAAATACTTTATTGATCCCAAAGGGAAATTCATTTGTCTTATAGCTCATCATGAAGGATATGATTGTCTAATTTCTGAGAGTTGGTGTGGGCTTCTAGTTTGCTCTCGGGCCAATTTACAAATATGCTGAAGGGTAATTAAAGATTTTTTCTTCTTTCTTTTTCTTTGCTTTTGTGGAGTTGTTTTTTGTATCTTAGTAACATTTTTCTCTCCATGGGTTTATTTTGGATTTGGGCTTGCAATGGGATGTTGCTTCAATATTTTGTACCTGGTAGTTGTTGATAAATTTCAAAACAGCACTTGATGATCATTGATGTTCATACTGATATCACTGTGGAACTGAAACCAAAAGCACAAGAAGGAGGCAGGAAGGCAATGTGCTTATGGTGTTTATGTAATGCAGAATGTCAGGCAGAGTTGAAACCAGGAGTTAAGACATAACAGGCAAACAAATCCAACACAGGCCAGGCAGGAATCTGAAATCCAGAAAAAAGGCAACGAGCAGGGTCAGAAGAGGAAGACAGAATGTGAAATGCTGGAGAGCTTGGCTTCAGACACAAACAAGACAATGGGCTCTAATTTAGCAGACTTGGCGGAAGCGCAGCAGCGCTGCTCCGCCTCGCCAACGGGGCGTGTCCAGGTGCACTTTACAAGTTTCGTGAACCGCGCACTCCGGCGCAAGTCCTCCTTTTTCCCACCTCCTACCGGTGCAAACTGGAAAAGGGGAGGAGAAAAGGCGTGAGTGGGTTTAGCACAGCCGATTCAGATCTTCACCAATCAGATGAGCTCCTCTCCTCACCTTTGAATCCTCTGTGGGCGGGGCGCGCTGCAATTTTGTCTTTTTATATTTCGACATGGACGAAGGAGACAGCGACGGCAGACGGCCAGACTTCTCCCAGGAAGAAACTGATGTTTTGGTCTGAGAGGTCCAAGCTCACAGTGGCCGAACATATGGTAACACGAACCTATATGTAACCTATATTCAAAGACTGCATAACAAAGATGAGTAGTGTTCACAGATCACAACAAAAACAAACAGGGGAGACCGGGGATACTTGTAACATGGGTCAGTTGTGACACTCAATTTCTCCAATCTGGAACAAGTTATGAATCACCTGATTCACTCTACACGTGCTCAGCTTAGTCCTTCCACATGTGAAAAGGTAGCATCCTGCGTCGCTCACAAAATGTTTTAGAGGGAAAAACAAATTTTGAGGTGACAAAGTATTTTTTTTTTTTACTCAATTAATTCTTGTTATAGTATCACCTGGTTTGTAGTTAAACTCATCAAACTCAAATCATGTTTATGTGTGTTTGTAGACAGGAATCAGGAATGCAACTGTTCAATAAAAAGCTTTCAAAATCAGGTTTTTGTCATAATACTTATTTAATAATGTTACATCTCACCCCAGAGTGTGTTGCAACTAACCCAGATGATGAGGTGGATTGTAACACTTCACTCCTTGTGTTTGAGACTAAACCATGCATTTTCTGTTTGTATTGCAGAGGTTACATCTATGCCATTTTATAGCAGACACTTGTAACTAGTTTGTGTCACATTTTGAACACACTGGCTTAAAAAAGCTCCAAGATACAGACAGAAATGTCAAAACTGTTACAGCTATCCCTGGTCTCCCCTATGTCGGTCGATTTTCGAAACAAGATCCATGTAAACGGTCAGTCTGATGAAAGTAGTCTTACTGCATCAGTCTCTGCTTCTCACTTTCATCCACTGGCTCATGGTTGTTGGTGGTGGAAGGGGCACAACATGAACCGTTGCTGTTATGTGAGGGTCCTGCTGTAGCATACCCCCTCGCATAGATCACAGGGGACAACTACTGCGTTAATCAGATCATAGATCTCCAGTCACAGGATGTTTTGATTTCTAGAGCTCTCACCAGGCCTGAAAATTAAAATGCGACCCAGCCAGACCTGCGGGTGTTGAAGCCTGAACACGACATTCAACATCACTACCATTACTTCTCGGCCCGAAGCCAGCTGGACTCGGCCAAAAAAATGGAAAAATTACCCGAGTCATTTGTCTATAATTTCGGCCTGAACCCATTCGAGTTGCGTCCCACCGGGTCGTTCGGGTCTGACACGCCCGTTGAGAACACTCAGCACGTGTCACACGGCTGTAAAATGTCCATTCTGAATAAATCCAGAAGCACATGTAAACACTCGATCGGATTAGATGTAAACAGATGTAAACAGTTAACTTGAAAGACTCACTCGGAATGAATTCAGTCAGAAAGAGGAATAAAGTGTCCATGTAATCATAGCTAAGGCACATTTCAAAAACTGTCACAATGTCAAAAATTCTGTTCACAAAGGCAAAAATCTGACAGTACAACTGATGTTTAAAATTGACTGCAATTGTTCACATGAGAGCAGAATTCAAAACGTTTTCAAAAATCCAGTTTTTGAGATAAAATTCTGCTATTTGCCAGAGTTCATCAACCATGTGAACCAGACCTTAGTGATGACACATGGAAACAAATTCAACTGAATGCAAACTAAGAGTCAATGTAACTGTGTTACAGATTACAAGTGTTTCAGGGGAAAACAAAATAAAACAAACAAACAAAAAAACAGATGACCAGAGTTGTGGTATATTTTTTGGAGCTTCTTATGCCTTTATTAGGACAGTGACAGTGTGAGAGGGACAGGAAATCAGGGGACAGACGGAGGGGGACAAGGGTCACAAGTCATATTCCAGTTGGAAACCAATATGTTTTACTGGTAAAAAGTCATGGCCACACCACTAACATCTGTTCCGTCTTGAATTAGAAAACATCAAGTCTGAACTGATCCATTCATTATCATTTTAATTTTGTCCAGTTTGCCTGTCTAATAAATGGAAGCCATTCCAGGGAGCTGTTGGGGCATGAGTTCTGTTGTGTACTAACCCAGTCTGTGTCCTTATCATTTGTTCATCGTGTTCTAACCATGTAACATCAAGATAAACAAGAGGTTCAAGTGACATACACTAAAAGACTCACACTGAGGTACTGGTGGCACAGAAGAGAAGAGAACACTCACCACAATGAGACACAGGTGCAACACATTAGGGCGGGGTGAGCAGTCACACAGGTGGGAAACATGACAGGAAGTGGGAGGAAGTGAATGACAACACACAAGACAGAAGCTGTGCCTTCATTCAGGGGCTGAGCCCTTAAAATCATTTCACTCCTTTTATGTCATTTGTGTTTTGTCTTCACGTTTTAATTTACAGTGTTTGAGATGTGATGGTCTAGTCTGAGGAGAGTTCCCACTGAGTAATTAGCTGAAGCAGTTGCAGCTGTAAAGGTTGCTAGGCAATGGGAGCAGCACTTTCTTTACTGTCTTGATATCACCCAATACCATCTTTTTATACTGGTTTGATTGGGAGCAGGAGTGTTGTTAGCCATTAAACACTACTGGGGTACAATTTTGTCTGAACCATAGCTGGTATATGTTTTTGGTGGGGGTGGTTGGGTGGGGGGTAGACACACGCACATGCACCCACCACACACAAAAACATTGCTGTCCATGGTACGGTGCCGCTCAACCCTGGAACCAGCTAGCCTACACAAGCACTGATGCACATATCATGCCCACACAATGATGGGACTCATCTCTCCTAATCAACAACACTGCACAACAGAAAATAGCAAAAGCGTGTGCTTACCTGTGAAAACCGCCCACAAACCCTTGGCCTCCTTATTCCTACTTTACTCTTAGCATTTCTATGTCCTTTAGCAGTGTCCCTCTCTTTTCTTTTTTTCCTGCTTTCCTCCTCATTTGCGCCCAAACCTCATTGTATAATCTGATCACCCCCCCATTTTCATTTTTCTCAGATTAAAGTGCATCCAAAACAGCCAATTGATGCCTGTGGTCTGAATTGACTTGACTTATTCTTTAAGCATTAAAGTGTACTGCCTATATGACATTAATAATGGGGCACAGCTCATTTATACTGGGGCCCATCGTGCCCCAGTAAAGTGGATCTGGTGATGCCCATGCTGAGAGACACCTAGAGGCAGAAATTACACATTGGGCATTTCATGAAAAAAAACATTCATCAAGCAGATTAGCACAGCTTCTGTCTTTGTTAAAATGAAAACAAGAACATGTATTGACACAATAGTCTGAAGGAAATTGTATTTATTCAATTTATTAATTTGGATTAATGTGGACCCATGTTAGGTAAAAAAAAAAAAAAAAAAAAAAAAAAAAAAAAATCCGCTAAAACTAAACTTGTTGCTACTTCCTGAGCACAAACCATTCAACAGCCATTAATAATGTTCGGCTGCTGCCCACAATGAATAATAAATCACATGTTCAACACTCTTGACACAGTCTAAATTGTACCTGATGTAAAATGAAGTTTAAATCACTTTAGAGAATGTAATTAATATTTTCCTCATACATTATATATTGTTTCACTCACCTGCATCCCATCCGCTGCTAATCTGAATATGTATTTTTAATTATTATCACCCCAGCCCAGCCAATCTGCTGATTGACCACATCACTAATACACAGTCTGGCCAAATCCAAGGTTTTGACTCAGTCTTGGTCAGGGGTGAGATTCAGAAGGTTAGAATCAGTACTGTGAATTAACAACTCACAGCATACTGCAAACATGTACTCACTATAGGTACCAGTTGAGTACCAGGGGCCACAAGGCTGGCACAGCTACCAAAACAAAGACATTTTGAGTTTGTTTTAGTCTTAATCCTTGTGTTACTTTTCATTAATGACAATGACTATGATAGATAGGTGGGAAATGGGACAACTAAGTGTAATTTTAGGACCAAATGTCAGGACTTGCTAAATGAAATGACATGTGGTTATCACAGACCTATGGATTAGCCCTTGACAGAAATAGCTCTTCGCACACAATCTAGGTGTCAGCAGGCAGAATGAACAGGCTGAGACAGGTTGAAGTGCAGCTCCTGACTTAAATGCTCATGTGGATGACTGGCTGCAGGTACCCAGGTGCAGGAGGATCTAGGGCAGCCTTTGTCAAAGTGTGGTTTGCAGTCCACCACTGTTACACAAGTTATTCCTGTGGTCAATGATTAAAACTGTTAAAATATTATGTTTTGGATGTGGTGTTTCTCAAACTGGCAGTGATCATTAAGCAAGTGCTGAGTGGTGTGTTTTCAATATGAAATCAACTCGTGTTTCAATTCAAACATCATTTTAATTGGTTGTTGTACAGTGTGGTTGACTTCACTTGAAATAGATGCTTTAAAAAAATGTAAGTCATATATATATATATATATATATATATATATATATATATATATATATGACATGTGGATGAATTTCCTGTCCAGGGATTGAGCTAAATTTCATATTTATCAGCATCATATTAACCATGAAACACAGATAACCACATGACCTGAGCACCAGCACACAATCAGCTGCCGCATTCAACCAACAATGGATGCCATTAACTTTTCTTGAGGCGAGACTTAATTGCCATGATTACTTTTAGCCATTAACCGCTTGACTCGAGAAGAGGCAAAGATCTATCAACTTTGTTGTCACGGTGTAAGAACTGCGATCCTGCGGTTTTAGATTTCTGTGCTTGCTGAGTACAATTTGATTCGGACTGTTGGTTCAAACTGTGAAAATAACCACATCTTTGATGATGAGTTTAGCCAGCTGCACTGTGACATGAGTTATTTTCAAGCTTCCTTCCCCTTCAACATAAATGTAGCACACGGCAGTGGATGAGCAGATGCCACCTCTTTGTCCAGCCACATATCCCCTTGCATGTCTCCCTCATTAATAATTAGCGTGGTGCAGAAGGCCCTGATCATGACAGAGTGAGTGAGAGTAACAGATTGTGATTGATGGGTGGCATGTCTGCTGAGACGTGGGTGGAAGAGACGGTAATGGCACGGACAGCCCATCAGCAGATGGTTGGTGATATGGAGCCGCGGCCTTGCTCCAGATAGGTTGATTATCCCAATGAGTAAAATATGTGTTGGATTTGGCTCCTCGACTGCAACTGGTTAATATTTCCTTCATATGTTCATCAGTCATCCGTCAGTGTCCAGGAGTCTGCAGATGAGCCAGGCTGTCAGTGACAGCACAACTAGATGATGCCCCCCGCTGTTTGACAAAAGACATTTTTCCTTCCATGTGTCATCCAGTAGAGATACCTTAATAAAGCATCACTCGGGATTAGATAGAATAAAATATGTGTATATGGTACTGTGATTCAGATCAATATTAGACAGAAGTAGTGAAAAGAAGCTGCATAAGCGTATAGACTAGAGACATGGATTTGTGTTTTGTCCCAAACACTGTTAATGTAGTTTGAAAGGTTTTATAATCTGGGGTAGAGGACTGGTTCACATTCATTCAAATGTCCTGTGTTTTATTCTATGTTTTAATCTATAAGAAGACAACCAGAAACCACCTCAGTGTAGTTTTACATTCGTGTTGAACCAGGCCACCTCGCCACAATGTTTGTTGTATTTGCGCATCACACACGATTTATACATTGACTGAATGAAAATGCTTCCTGTTTACATAAACAAAATCATCCTGTGATGGTGCTTTTATAGCAACATGTGTGCAGTCGATAGCTCCGATTACATTAGAAAAACTGGCTCTCGCTTTTATAATGTTGGCATGTTCAACTGCATTGTATGGGAATTTGATATACCTGGCTGACACGCAGATAATTCTGTGCCACACAGCTGGCATGGCTTGGACCATGGTCGACTGGCACAGTCCCGATCGGCCGGCCAGCCCCCTCTGGAATGCCCCAGTTGCCAGGAACCCCAGCAGGGTCAGTACCTGTGTGGGTACAGGCAACCCATGGTTCCTTACTGTGTTGCGCTCTAAGGCCAGCCGCAGCTTTGCGCACAATTCCAACAGGATTGCCCTCAGAAACCTCAATCGGCTGATGAGCCATTCATAATCATTTGCCCAAAAAGTCTCAAAATACTCACTCTCTTCACACTGTGCCATTTGCAACATCTCATGTTTTCCAATGTTATTTTCTGCACCATTTTGAGCATGCTTTTATATCCACTTAACTGTAACACATGGATGTGTTAATTGTTCATCATTGTGTCTCAGATGTGCACATCACTCTGAGGACTGATTGTTTCCACATTATTAACAGTTTCTCAGCACCACCTCTAAGCGTCGCCAAAGGAACAAAAGTTGTATAAACGTGGAAAAGGACGTACCGATTTTATGTGTCCGCACCCTTGGTATATGCGGCCCCAGGTGTCCAAAGCCTAGTACAGACTTAAACAGGAGACTGTAATTTATATCAGCGGAGCGTTCTGCAGAGTAAAAAATTAATTAGAGTGTGAATCCAGATTTCTGTCAGGACCTGTCTATGGTCTGTTGTTAGTTTTCTTCTGTCTTGTCTTTTGTTTGTTTCCTGTTTTATTTTGTCAGTCGTCTTTGTCATTCTCTTCTTCCTGTCAGGTTTTCTGCCGTTTATGATTACCTTAATGTGTTTCATCTGTTTCTCATTGTCTCCCCAGCCCCTTGTGTGTTTAAGCTGTGCTCCCTTCCCTTCTGTGCCAGATTGTCTCGCCTGGTTCCCCAGTGAGTGTTCCAGTAATCTTTCCTCGTGTGTTTTGTGTATCAACTCAGTTCAGTTTCTGGTTAACAAGTTTGTATAGTGATTTTGATGCCTCTGCCTGTGATTATTGGATCTTTTGTTTTTTGACTGAATAAATCAGCTTGCCTTTACACAACCTGCCTGCCTCCTCTGCATTGTTAATCCACCTGTCTAGTCTGTTCGTCACAATTTGAGCTCTTAAATTGAAAACATTTACAAAAACATGTTTTAAACGTAAATTTAATTGTAGACTTGTTCTGCCTCTTGCAGCACAGTTCAGTCAATCATGCATGTAACAGTAACTGTCCCACAGAAAACCGTTGTAGTGTGACAGGCTGTCTGCCCCAAAGCTGTGACTGATTTATGGCTGTTTTTCATTTTGGCACACCTTTTTTAACCTCCTCATGAAAACTAATGGCAGTGCAGTGAATTTGGTTTGGGAAGATCTGTGTCTGCTGGACAACAGTGAACACTTGTTTCCACTGTTGTGATTCTATTTTAGTGAGACATGGAAAGTGCATGTCAAAATGAAAAAAGAGTCATTCAGATCTTAATCACAAAAGGACAAATGACTAATTTCATATAATGTCACATGTTCTTCTTAATTTTATGTCTGTGCTTGATTTGGGTTTGATTAGATACCTGACATCCTCCATTAATATGTAACTAAATTAAATTTTGCACACATGAACACACAGGGATATACAGTATGGAGACATGACATGGCTTTGTGTCACACATCCCTAGCCCACATGCATATCATATTTTTCAACACAAACTCAGCTGTAAGTCTGAAAAATGATCAATTTCTAAGAACTCAAGATATTTGAAGTACAACAGGCACCTATGAAAATATTCATATCTAGCTGTGGTGAGCACAGAAGCTTCGGGTACGGGCCTGGGTGGAGCCACAGCAGGGGGTTGTGAGCAGCCCTCCTACTTGTCGTCAGTCACCACCACACATGAGCAGAAGCCCATAGGTGATGATTAAGCAGGATTTGTTTTGTATAAGTCTATATCCTGTTATTTAGGAAAATCCTACAGACTCTATATCCCAGGGGATTTTATTCTAACAGTCTTTGTGCCCTTTTCACTAAAATTATGAGTCCACGGTGTTTAAGTCAGTTCTTTCTTAATATCAAGTTAGTATTAAGTGTAGTACAGTTAAGAGCTTCATGTTCATGTGTTTTAGTAGACAATAGGGTTGTGCAGTAATCTACCACCATCTGTTAGGTTTGCAGTGAGAGTATCATGCTCTCAGTTGTAGCTGGTGCAGTTTAAACTCTCCTCTGTGCCCCTGCTGGCACCACATCAAACCCTGGCAGAGCCTTGGCCGCTGACCTCTCTCCTCCCTGCTGTTACAGGAAAAACAGCAGACTTTCTCTGCCCCTTTAAACAAATTTGTCAAGAGGTGAGCAAGCAACATTAAAACTAGAATTGACCCTCTTTGTGCAGAATAGTGAGCAGCTTTACATAATACTGTGGCCTGAAAGCAGAAGGTATTTCATTAAGATGTTCTTATTTCTTAATACCTGCTGGCAACATGGTATCACCAGCTTCCCGATTTGCATGTAAATGTATTCTTTTTTTATTGGTGTACTGTGAGGAGGATTTATTATGAGCAGTTCAGCATACTAGACTTAAGCACACTCTGACTCTGTAATGGTATTGCTCTCATCAAAGATGGTTCTTTATTATAAAGACCTTCACCAATAGAGCCCAAACACAGACCCTGAATAACAGATTAGGCGACTTGGTTGGATGGTGCTATAAGGCACTTCAAACATCATCAGAGTCTGATGTAAACACAATGCTGCTTGTTCAAAGGATATCAGGGAAGGAGAGGCCTGTTCGTGGAGCTGAATAATGCAAGATGCCGAGAGTGATCACAGCCTAAAACTCCAAACACATTCCAGCGTGTACCGCTGGATCTGTGCCTTCAGATCAGCGTGCCCTATTTTTTGTTTTTTAGTTGTATTACCTTTTCTAAAAAGGAAAAACAACGAGTTACAGCGGCTGAACCATGTGTTGTTGTATCAAAGAGACAAGACATAGCAGGAATAGTACATGCCCTATCCATGGCTCTGTCAACCTGTCTTTGTTTGGGTTCAGACCTAACAAACATACAGTACATCTTAAGTTCACCTTTAATATGTAAAACACCTTTTCTTGGATCTTCTATCTTATAATAAGGAAAGAAACATCCAGTTAAAAAACTCAGTGAAAAGGAGAGGTTCATTCCTGTATTTTAAAAACCGGCTGTAGTTGAGATGTCACACTAATCTTCTTTTCCTCTGACCGATCTTCCTCCACCACAATGAACTATGAGTGTGTTTACATGGACTTGAGTATCCTGGTCTTGAGCTGTACCCCGGTTATGATCATATTCACGATACTGCATCTACATGCACCCAGAGGAACCTAGTAATTCATCCCTCTGTTTACATGATAAATATCCCAGTTTCTGATCACAGCCTCCAATCTACACAGGTGATGTTTAGTTTTTACAACACAAACCATGGCTTTCTGAGATCTGTCATGCCACTGTGGCCTCTTGTGGGTTTGGTGCTGTTAAACACTAAGATCCTGTTACATACATGGCTCATAGAAGAAGAGAGCAACAACAGCACCTCTGAGCTCTCTGTCTGCCTGTCACTGCCACCGCTCAGGGCGAGGGAGAGCTGGATGCAAACACAAAGCCGTGAATGGTGGGACAGGAGTTTATGGATGGTGAGTGGAAAGAAAACTTTCAGGGCGGCTTTAAGTCGACTGTGTGACATATGTGACATATATGATGTGTGTTTTTTTCATTGCCTGCGTCTGCACAGATAGTTGCAGCTCTCAGAACCTGGGATAAGGCCTTCACATGCCACAGTATCCCATTTTCTTCAGGGAGTAAAACTGGGTCTCTCAAACCTGGATCCATGCCTATCCTGGTTTCTGACATCAGGATATGATGTTTACATGCACAAAAACAGGACAGTCAAAAATCCAATCATAACCAGGGTACTCAAGTCCATCTAAACACTGAATGTCATGAGAGCAAGGGAAAGAGAGGAAGAAGGATCCATCAGGACTTTGCAAAAGATAAACTAGACAAAACAAAAAGCTTTATTTGTCTCTCATTCAACCCAGTCAGGGTTGAATGAGAGAGATCTATAGGAGCTCAGCCAGTCAGGTAAGTAGTTTTAGATAGTCCAAACAGATGCTTTGTGGTGTGTCTACATTTTTGTGCTGTATGGTGCGTTGTTTAAAGATTTTGCTTTCAGCAAGGAATTGTGGAACGGTATTTTTCCCTCTGCTCTCATGAAGGTAGTTCCTGTGTGTCCTATTCTAAAAGAAATGAGATTGGAAGCACTTAAGCTCATTTCTTCATCATTTAGAGAACAGGAGCAGCTTCCGTCACGGCTGCTGCTGAGACACTCCAGGTCATTTCACTCAGTTTAGAAGCTTCCTGAGCAAAAAAAAAAAAAAGATGTTTCAACCACAGCCTTAATTCTGTAGTTTTGCCCACTGATCTGTCCCACTTCTCAACACAGTGAGTAATGGAGCAGCAGCATCGGCTGTGACACAGTTTGTGGAGGCAGTTGAGGTACTTTAAGGCCCTCAGCACCTGGTGTGATGCAGCTGCAATTGGCATCCAAAACCCAACTCCTTCCCAGAGCCATAACTCCATCAAATCAGAATATACAGACATGATGCACATATTGTTAGATTGTTAGATCCGAATCTCCAATCATGAATAAATGTCCACTTGGAAGTGAAATTCTGCAGTGATGAGGGGTGTCATTTTTCTGAGAATCAACAGTTTTCATCAGAGTCACAGTAATCCAGACATGTTGCAAACTAGACCTGTTCAAAGCTAATTCTGCATATTTTGAATGGTGCCAATTTACCAAAATATAAACAAGCCATGAAGAGGAAGTTGTAGCACACGGCTTACTCACTGAGGGCAGAGAAACCCAGTAAACATCCACCAAAACAATCCAAGTCAGCACCACGGCCCTGCAGTGTGTTTTACCCTCCTGAGAGAAACAGAACTGTGACAAAATCCAGATCTGGCAGGGATGACAGGGATCAACAATCAGGGTTGTTTAGTTTTTTCTTAACCATACTTGTCCAGCTTTAAGAGTTTTTCATGTAACAGCAGTATCCTGCTGATCAAAATGCCCTCATACCTCTGTGGAAGACAATGACACTTGAGCTTTTTGTCCTTTAGGTACTTTTCGCATATGGCTCTCAAGATTAAAAAATAAAGCATAACTCACCATAAAACCAACTGTATGGCAGCAGTGTATGGGCCTGTGAGTGTCATTTAGTTGTTGCTGGAGATATCACTCCTGAAATAGACTGGTAACAAACTGAAATAAACAGTCTTGTCTTGTGCCATCCATCCATCCATAAGAATTTAATGCATAGAAAGTCAATTTTCTTCACACTTTGATGTTTTTTTTTTTTTCTGCACCTCAATGCATTGACGTTCTTAACATTCTAACCCTAACCCTCAAAGGTCTTAATCAGATAAACAGGTATCTGAAACATGTGAGAAAACCGGGAAAGAGCCTTGTTTTATTTTTAGCATCATCAGTGAGCGCTGTCAGTGCAACATCTCACTCTGAAGATGATGAAGGAGCCAAAACTCCCAATGACAACTGTGAGTTGTTGTGCTGTGAAGCTCAAAACATGCAGATCCTGACAGCACTGATGAACAGCTACATGTTTTATCCTGAAGGGCAATCTACTGCTTTTCAGGAGAGGCTTTTGAGTGCCTTAGATGTTTGACATAAACTGGCATAAAAGTTAGTTCCTGTCTTCCTGCTTAATTTCTGTCAGCTCTGTGAATGAGCCGCCCTTGTTCTTTGCTCTGCAGATTCAACTGTTCCATTCCTGAGTATTGTTATGTAATGGATGAATAAAGAATGCATGTATACCACAGATGCCTCTGACTAACTGGTATAATTGCAACGAGCTGATAATCTTCTTTAAATATCTCTCTGCTCTGTGGTTAGGAAAGAAATGGAAATCAAGTTCAACTCTCTGAGGAGATTCGTCAGACCACTAAAAATGAATTTTAGATTTAAGTGAAGCACAAATAAAGAAACTCTTAGCTAAATTCAGCTCACACGCTCAAAAACTACAAACATATTAGTGATATACTAGCCACATTTCCAACCACCATTCATACAAGAAAACTAAATCAACCTGATGGAAAGACAACACTTATGTTTGCTCCATGTATTAATATGGGGAGAGTTGCAGCCTCATCACCACTGCACTCACAGCTGATGTCTTCACCTCTTCAGCGCAGGTTTCTGTCACAATGAAGCCACTTATATATTATTATTTCTTCTTTTCTTTTTCAGTTTAATTCAACCTGGGTTTTTTTTTTACTGTTTCTACTTCAGGCAGGTTCCACTGGTGTTTCATGTGCTCATTCTACTGGACATAATCAGGGTTCCAGTCACAGACATCCTAACTGTTTAAAGATTAACAGTGGGGTAGATGTTGTTAAATCCTTGTATAATTGGCCATTCCTCTTTAGGCTTACATGTAATTAATCACATTTACTACATTAACTGCTTTTAAAGGTTATTTTCTACACTCTGCTCTAAGACTTGTTGCTTGATAAATAGTTCATATTATTTGCTTTCTTCAGTCTAGTTCTTAGAATTGTGATAAACACAGTCCATGACAAATTGTTATTTTATATTCTTCTAAAATCTATGTTAACAAACAAAAACTGTTTGAGCACAGGGTTTCAATAACTTGTCTACACTTGCATATAGGCAACCAAAGGTCATCTGCAGTGATGGTATGGGTTATCATAAGCTGCTTACATGGACAACATGTAGCACTGTATACATGAGTTTTACTTACATCATGAAAATCTTAATGTAATTATCATCCCAGTAATGTGAGGTGAACCCAGCACAGTATGGACACTGCTTGAATGTTTAATGAAGGCATATTTCCTAAAATTCAGACATCATAAAGACAGGCATGTTATCACTTCCTCCTGTTTGGAGCTGCCATCTTTCTAACTTTCTAACTGTTTTAATGGTTTGATAGTGAATATGATCAAAAGCAATGCATCTCTGACAACGACAAGCATCTTGAAAACATGGTTGTGTGTCTATATGGAGCTGACATAGAACTTACATAGAGAGGAAATGGTGCTTTTGACATCGCAGCAACAGTATGGTGTGTCTGATGTCATTCTCTCTTTTACTGTTCTGTTTGTTGACAAATTTTATTTTGGTCTTTCCTGACATTTTGTTGACAAAATGTTTTATTGACGGGGTAACCATGCATTGATGGTGGAGAGATGCATGGGCAGCGACTCTTTTAGACTACTGCAAGACAGACGATAAGATGACGTAATGGCCCACAGTCACTCTCTGACTGGGTGTCATCACCCTCAACCACCAGTGGTGAAAGCAACACAGACAACCTGACCTTGTTGCATTTTGCTGCAGATATATTTGTATTTGCTCAGGCATGCATGTGTTTTCAGCTGTGATGTACATAATTTCTGATAAAGAGCTAAAGACCTAGCCTTAAGATCAGGACCCTCTATTGCCAAGGTTCTGGTCAAGAGGTCATAATGGTTTAAAACAGGGGTCTCTGAACTGATTTCACAAAGGGCTGAGTGGCTGCAGGATTTTGGTCCAACCAAGCAGCAGCACACCAGACCTGATTTAATCAACTGATCTCAGTCTTCAGACAGTTGATTGGTTAGACTGTGTGTGCTTGATTGGTTGGAACAAAAACCTGCAGCCACAATGAGTTGGAGACCCCTGGTTTAAAACAATATCTGATCTAGCTGCTGGTGGCACAGACCCATTTCATCTGAAGGTTTTCCTTCAAAGTTGTTGTATAGATGATCCACTTTGTTAATGGTGACAGAAGCTGCTCTCTTCTTCAAAAGAAGCACCATCTTGTGCCAACTACAGAAGGAGGTACTTGGCAAAAAGCCAATCAAATGGCAGCAGTTCCACAGGCAGTCATCTCCAGCTGACAAATGTGTGCCATCCGCTGTCATTATCAGAGGCTTTGGGCATGTTTGTTGTTGACATTGTGACTGTGGGGATCTCATCACACAGCAGCCTCTCAAGCCAAGTGCAATAAAAAAACATCATTTTATAACTATTCTATCGGGTCACTGATGTTAAATTTGACAATTTGACAGCAGATGTTGTTGAGTTTGAATAACAGCAGCTGAGGATTTTCATTTCATGCATTAGGTCTAATCCAGATCCATTTTTAATGTCTAGGTTACTCAGGGCCACTAAACAGATGGAGCTTTTTGTACTAAATGACTTGTTGCATCAAATAGTACCAAGCATCAAGCTCCAGCCAGGGCTGCAAAATGGAGCCAACACTGCAGTTCCTCAAATGACCAGTTGAGTCTAGCTTCATACATCCATTGAGGTGGGGTACACCCTGAACAGGTTCTCCAGTCATAAGTTAGGGTCACACAGCTGACACATAGAGGTGAACAATACACAAACTCACCTGTGGGCAATTTAGAGTCACCAGTCAACCTAATATGCAGATGCATCTCAAGATAGTGTAGCTGCTGAACCAGACTAAGAGACCACTTAATGGCTCAGGAAACCTTTTTGTGGGTGTTTGGAGTTAATCAGCTGATTAGAGTGTGATCATTAGGTTACAATAGTGAACTTTTCACTATATTCTAATTTTTGATTCACTGAGTTTTGGGTTTTCATTAAATGTAAGACATAATCATTAGTATTAAACGAAATAAAGACATGAAATATTTCAGTCTGCGTGTAATGGATCTATATAATATGAGTTTTACAGATTGAAATGAACTCCTGAAATAAATGAACTTTTCCATGATATTCTCATTTTTTGAGATGCACCTGTACATGTCTTTAGACTGTAGGAGGAAGCTCAATCCTCATATGTACCCCTGTTAAATTTTGGTATTGATCATTATAGCTACCAGTACCGATGGAGGATTCATTTTCTATGACATGATTTCTCGGCTGTGGTCTGTGGTCTGTGGTGTGGTGTGGTCTTTTTGAGTATTTTTCGTGGAAATATAGTATAAATAATATGTACAATTAATTGACTAATAGAGCAATAGGATATCTGTGCTTCTCTATTTTGACTTCTCTATATATTAGCAATAATTAACTGATATTACATTTTGCACACTCCATATCTGGCTTGTTACTGGTTAACTAGCAAACTGGCACATTAATTAGCTTTGAATTAGCCTTTGAGCAAGATGTCCAGACACCCAGCTGTGTTAATAATGTGAAAAGAAGTTTCTGTTTGTTACAGTTATCACTCACCTTTTCTGACAGTGGTCAGAATGTTATGTCTGATTATGCTTGCTGCAAACCGGCCTGCACTGGAGCCTCAGCTCCACAGCCTCCCCAACTCCTCACCTATTTGTGAATAGTGGTGAAATAGTGGCAGAATAAGTCAATGCCAAGACAGTGACAGTGGAGCAGCTCACTCTGAACTATAGAACTGCTCTTCATATACCTGTGGGTGATGAAGGTAATGTCACTACTTGCTTCATGCAATGTCATTCATATCAATGATTATGTGTGCTTTGTCAGCTACAGTTTTCTTTGTAATCATTGTACTGGCTTTTCTTTTCCTTTCCTTTAACAACAATGTATTTGGATTGCCGCAACTTTTCATTATGAAGTCTTTTTTTTTTTTTAGACATAAAGTGATGATTTCTGGAGAGGAGCTACAACTTGCAAAGTCATGCTCCTTAAGGGTCACTCTCAGTTTGGTGCTGCTTAGCATGGTGTTGTCTAACTGTCGCCTCATGGGGGAAATGATATTCCTGGGCACAAGCCTTGATCACAGATCAATACCAGAGACCAGTGAATCTTCTGAGATGAATCATCATCAGCAGCATCAGCTCTCTGCGATATATTACTTTGCTCAGCACAGGCATCCATGGTGCTGATGAACAGGACAGACACACAGCTGCTGTTATGGGTCATCTGGTGCTGGAGGTAAAGGCCAGCCTGGAGCGCAGGGTGATAACCTCCCTCTCAGCAAAACATAGAGCCATATTTAAACTTGTCCTGATGCCTCCTGTTTGATGTTTCACTTGGTGCAAATTACATGGGTGGGTATTGATAGGTGATTTGTCAAGCTGCCATGTGGGGATTGGTTTTGTATTCCAGTGGGAGCAATCTGTAACTTCCAGGGATGTGAGCACTCACAATGCCACAAAGGGTTGCAGTGCACCTGTCAAACTGTCAACCCAGTTTTTTTGAGTCGTAGCACGGATGTCACCAAAGCCCCCCCCCCCCAAAAAAAAGGGTTAGAAAAAAATCACTGCGGAATGAAAAACATAACCGAGAGTAGTTTGCAGTGCAGACAGTGCATCCTGTTTCTCTGCATAGCTGTCAAAGTAAACAAGGGCAATAACTAATTACTGTTACTTTTGATTAATTAGCACTATAATTACTTTTTCAATAACATGTAATGAGTAATCGATTACAGTTTTCATGTGACTTGCCACACAGCAGTGAACATAGTGGAGCATTTATCAGCTAAAACACAGATCAAATATTTTTTTCTCAGCAAATACAGTTAAAAGTCAGGTGCATAAAAAAATACAACTCTAATGTGCAATGCTCATTGATAAATTCAGCAGATATGGAGTAACAAGTGAAAGGGTATAAATCAGATGTGTGTGTAAGGTTTGCTGTGGCCCCTATACGGCCTACAAAAATTCACATATTATAGCTTGAAATGTTCTTTGTAGATGGAGTGGTTGTTCCTGTTTTGTTTAGTTTAGTTTTTTTTTTTTTTTTAAGTAAACACATGCAGTCATCACCAAGAGCACAGACCAGCTCATAGACTCCCAGTATCTCTGGATGGCTGAGTTTCCTACCAAAGCAACCTGGATGCTGTACTCTAAAAAAAAAAAAAAAGACAAACTGACAGTGAAAGCAGGCAATTTAACAGTGGGTGGACTGAGAAGTATGAGTTTGGGCCTTTCTGCTCTCAGTACAGAATAAACACACTAGGCTATTGTTGTGTTTATTCTGGAGTGAGGAGCACCTCCATGAAAATAGGAAGCATGATGGAGCATTTGAAGAGAGCACACCCAAACTTCTGACATTTCCAGTCAGCTGTGATGTTATAACACTTTTAAGTCTTACTGTTTTGTAACTGGTTATCAGTAGATATTGAAGATTGTTATTGTTGCTGCTACACAAAAGCTAAACACATTGATCTCTCTTTCAATTCTCATTGATCTCTCTAATAATGCAGCCCCTACTGCATGATCGTTGAGTCAAACACTCACCCATGCTTCTTCAGCAGTTACACTCATTTAGTAGGGCGTTTTAATTGGCTAAGACAAAAAATCTTCATAGCTCTTCCAGGAATTACATACGCTGATATGTCTTGGCAGGAAGCATGAAGTCTTCTTCACCTAAAGGGTGGAACATCTTAAAGATTTCCTCTGCGAGCGACATTTACCCTGATCAGACACATCTGGTTTCAAATGAAACTTCCACTTGTCTTTTACATGTCATATATGCAATGAGACATGAAATGACTTTGAGATAAAAAAAAAATCCTTTTCCAAATCTATATCTATCACTGTCTAACTTTGCCCTCTTTTATCACAGACCGCTTGGGGCAACGGTAAAACTGTACTTGAATTTCACAGACTCACATTCCCATTGATCTGTCAGAGAGCACAAGCTGTAGAGACTGGGGATGATGTGAGCACCATTACAACTGACATGATGATGATGATGATGATGATGATGATGATGACAGCTTTCTTCTTTGTATTGTAGATACTCTAATTGTGTGGTGACAGTCCTAATAGTACTAATAGTGCTGCTGATTGCGTATAACATAACACACATGCTTACAACAAAAACTACAACCTCTGCATTTTGTAGGGAGCAGAATAATAGAGGGGGATTAATTGATTTTGGATTGTAAATTATAGAATTTCACACATGGCTGCCCACTCCTACTCTTCTTTATTTCAATTCAAATAGCAATTGAATATTGCTATTTGCCAAAAGCACATTTACTATTACATATATTATTGTAAATTCAGTGGTGTGATGGACTGATTAGAAAAGTCACCTCTTGTATTACAAGATTGATTCTGTGCATGGCAACTCAAATCAATGGTCAAATACAGAAAAGAGAAAGAGCACATTTTAAATGACTTTTCTCTCAAATTCTTTTTTTAAATCCACACTGGACTTTTTTTTAAAGTTAATTTTGTAACTGTTGCTTCTTTACACATCCACCAAACAATTAGAAAGTTATTGATTTGCATCATTTCTCTCCTTTAATAATACCAATTGGTGTTAAAATGACCAACACAACTATGCGTGTGGTAATTGTGCCACAGTCTGTCTCTCGTCCTCTTTTATATGTTGAAAATTCATAAATAAAATATTGAAAAAAAAAAGAAACACTATGCGTGTGGTAGTGCCCCCCAAAAATGTGCCAAATTCCCCTGCAGTATTCTCCTGTTGGTGTTCACTCTTGTTTTGAGTTACTTGGTGGATTGGATGATTGCACTCCCCCACAGTAATAAGGAAAAAACAACACATGTTGGCCATTTTTACACTTTATTCATCTGACACTGTCAGGGACCTCAGTAGGATGTGGAAGATCCATATGCAGCCACAGCAGCTTGGCACCTCCTCCTCATGCTGGTCACCAGCCTGGTCACATTTCGCTGTGGGATGGCATCCCATTCCTCAACCAGGAGTTGCTGAAGGTCAACCAGTGTGGTTGTGTTGGTCACTCTAGCACGTACAGCACACCCAAAGTGATCCCACAAGTGTTCAACTGGGTTGAGGTCTGGACTCACGGCAGGCCATTCCATCCTCTCCACTCCCTGGAGGATGGAGGAAGGTCCCAGATCCTGGAGATACGAGATCGCAACTGGCTCCAGAATCTAATTCCAATATCTCACTGCATTTAGATTAGTCTTCAATAATGACAAGTTCTGTTTTGGGAATTTTAGCACATTTTTGGCAGGCACAACCCACTCACTGCAACCAGCTATGTTTCTCATTCTATGGATACATGATCCTTACAAGTCGTGCTTCATTGTAAAGGTAATCCAGCTTTCCAATGATATAAAACACAACACCAATTGGTATTATTAAAGGGGACAAATGATTGGCTGAGTTTTAGTTTAAAGGTAGATGTCCATGTGGTCAAGGTTCTCTATTAATATGGTGAAATTATAAAAGCCTTAGTTCACAAAATAGACTGTCTGTATTTAGAAGCTGAGCCTTAAAACCAGCAGTCAGTACCACCCACTTGGACCCACAATCCTTGCAGGATTTGGTTTCTCTGACAGTAAGCCAAGTCTGCTTAGCTTTTATTTAATCACTCAAGGACAGATTGATCATTAAGAAATGTATCTCCTTATGGATCAGGACTTGAAATAAAATGCAGGATAAAGTGCCATAGGTGGGACCTTCAAAGTAAACAGAGGCGTCCTCAGTCGGTATGAAATGTAGTCTGGTAGGGTCCTGGGTGAAGCATTAAATAGAAAGTTGCTCATACTGTACAATGAGTTTATAAGAATTTTTATTCATTTATTTATTTTTTCCTGACTGAAAACAGCTGCCTGCATCTGGAAACTGAGGAGGGCAGGGAGAGTTAACAAAACACTGAATATGCACAACAACTAAAACAATTAGCTGGAGGAGGCAGAGATGTTGTGTGCAGCAGTGGAGAGCTGCAGAGCTGGGTGACATTTTCCTGTGGGTTCCTTTGATAGAACAGTAATTTTATTCACTTATCATAAAACACTATCAGCAGCTTTAATTTTTTAGTTGAACCTTAAGTCTTAGATGTCTCAATGAAACATGACTGGTAGTTCTTTCAATTTTTTTTTTTTAAGGCCTCATTAATACTCAGGCCCTGTTAAAAACTCCTCTGTCTACCTATTCTGGTGTTTAGTGGTAAATCTCTATTACTTTTTCTATATATCTGACTAAATGCATAAAAGCTGCGGAAAAAAAAATCTGATTTTTCTTTCTTTCTTTTTTTTCTATCTTACCTCAGAAGGAAAGAAGGGATTCAGTAGTTATACAGGGAAAGACATGTTTATCACATGACTGAAAACAAGTCTGAAATTGCTTTTCTGTATTATCATGGTATTTCTTCAGATACCTGGTGGGAAATACCTTTTCCTTTGAGATGATATTAATTTGCAACTTGTCTGTGAATGTTCTCATTCGTCCAGGTCATTGTTATCTCTCTCTCAAATTAAATCAAAGGCAATTGGACTTGTATTTGTCTGTGGAAGACGTTTCGCCTCTTATCCAAGTGGCTTCATTAGTTCTCATTGGTCTCTCTAGTCCGCACTAGTCTGACCAAGAAGGTGGAGTAGGACCCAGGTATTTAACCTCTTGTAGGTGGGTCCACCAAAGTACCTGTGAAAGTACTGGTTTCACCTGACCATTGTTGTGGTCTCATGTGGACGACAGTTGTTAGGCTCATGTGCCCCTGTTGTTGTCCCATGTGAACGACAGTCGTTAGGGTCAGGTGAGCCCCTGGTGGATGACGATCGTTGAGATTCATCTGAGGTTATGTTGTTGATTCTTCTGGGTACCGATGAAAGGGCGACATTGTAGATGGGGGATAGATGGTGTCGCAGACCCCCTCCCCTGTTTAGCGATGGCTTCTCCACTTTTACATAGATGGCTTCTTTGACTCCCCTTTCAAACCATCTGTCCTCCCTGTCCAAGATTTTGACATTGCTGTCTTCAAAGGAGTGTGCCTTTTCCTTTAGATCGGAGTAGACAGCTGAGACTGGACCTGAGGAGTTTGCCCTTCTGTGTTGGGCCATATGTTTGTTCAAGGGTTGTTTGGTTTCCCCAATATATAGGTCCTTGCATTCCTCACTGCATTTGACCGCATATATCAGGTTGCTTTTTTGATTGTGTGGTGTTTTGTCTTTGGGATGTACCAGTTTCTGCCTGAGCGTGTTACTGGGTTTGAAACATACAGGGATTTGATGTTTGTTAAAAATCCTCCTGAGTTTCTCTGAGACCCCAGACACGTATGGAATGATGATGTTTCTGCATTTATCTTTCATTTGTTGTTTGTTCGTGTTGTTTTTTGCCAAAAGTCCAACTCGGATAGCCACAAGTTTTCAGAGCTCCCTTTAGATGTTTATGTTCTTCTGCTTGGTATGTTGTCAGCCCTGTGTTGCAGGGTTCTGATAACACCCAGTTTGTGCTCCAGTGGATGATGTGAGTCAAAGAGTAGGTATTGGTCTGTGTGCATGGGCTTCCTGTATACCCCAATGTGGAGGCTCCTGTCCTCAGCAAGGTGAACATCACAGTCCAGGAATGGTAGGTGGTTGTCTTTGACATCCTCTCTTGTGAATTTGATGTTTTTGTCCACCGAGTTGATGTGTTCGGTAAAGGCTTGTAGATCTTGGGTTTTAATCTTTACCCATGTGCCATCCACATACCTAAACCAGTGGCTTGGTGGTGTTCCCTTGAAAGAGTTAAGGGCCTTTCGCTCTACCATTTCCATGTATAGATTGGCCACAATGGGAGACACAGGTGAGCCCATAGCACAGCCGTGCTTTTGTCTGTAGAAGTTGCCGTTAAACTGGAAATATGTGGTTGTGAGGCATAAATCCAGTAACTGGCAAATCTGGTCTGGTTTGAGGTTTGTTCTGTCATGTAGTGTGTGATCTTGTTCCAAGAGATTCCTCACGGTTTCCACTGCCTCCATGGTTGGAATACAGGTGAATAAGGAGGTCACATCGTATGACACCATGGTTTCATCTTGTGCCATTTTCAAGCCCTTGATTTTATTTACAAAGTCTAACGAGTTTCGAACATGATGTGGTGTGTTCCCA
This sequence comes from Caranx ignobilis, assembly GCA_021432705.1. Classification (NCBI taxonomy): domain Eukaryota; kingdom Metazoa; phylum Chordata; class Actinopteri; order Carangiformes; family Carangidae; genus Caranx; species Caranx ignobilis. The sequence continues at coordinate 30,849,730 of MU270014.1, forward strand.
ACCAGGGGGCTAAGATGTTGGCTACAAGCTTAGCGATATTGTAAGATACTGAATTGATGCTGCTTACGATGGGTCGGAGTGGTGCCCCTTCCTTATGGACCTTGGGGAGTCCATATAGGCATGGAATGGTGTCCTGAGGATAGAGACGGAGGTATTGTGGCCGGTCAAGGGCTCCATCTTGTTGTAGTTTTTGGAGGCATTCAATGACCTTTCTTTTGTAGCCACTGGACGGATCTCGCTTCAATATTTCGTAGGTACTTGTGTCATTTAATAGAGTGGCAACCTTAGCATGGTAATCACTTGTATTCAGAATTACTGTGCATCTCCCTTTGTCAGCTGGAAGGATAGTGATGTTCTTATCCTTGCTTAGGGATATCACAGCTTTTCTTTCATGATAGGTGAGGTTCGAAGGTGGAGCCTTAGCATTGGACAGGGTTGCTGACACCTTAAACCTTAGCTGTTCCGCTTCAGTTTCTTTCAGGTTGTTTTTCCTTATAGCTGATTCTGTAGCTGTGATGAGTTCAACTATGGGAACTTGTTCTGGTGTAACAGCAAAATTTAGCCCTTTTGTTAGGACCTCCTTCTCGGGCTGGGTAAGTTCCCTGTCAGATAAGTTCTTTACCCATCTGTCTGTTTTTGTGTGTAGGTTTGCCCCCTGTTCCTCTTTTGAGGTTCCTGCTTTGTTAATTGTCTTGTGTTGGAGATTGCAGAATTTCTTTCTTTGCCTTTCTTTGCCCTTGGTGTGTTGGGCTAGTTGGGCTTTCGTGGTGAAGTCAACAACCTTTTTAAACAACGCAATTGGTAGGAGTGTTTTCAAATTTTGGAAAAAGTGGTCAGCTTTTTCCTTGAGCCTAATTTGCAACTCTTCTCTAGCAGAGTGGTAGCAGGTGGTCTGGATGGATGGTGGGCATAATCAGGATGTAGACAGTGCAGGACAGGAGTGAGATTTTGACTAAACAATGAAGAGTCTGACTTTATACTTTGGGCTATTTGACATACAGCACATGATTTACTGCATCTCCACCTAATCTCTTGTAGATCTGATCACTTTGATTATATGGTTTGCAGAAAGTACAATTCTTGGGTTGGTCTGTCTGTCTGCCTGTCTGTCTGTCTGTCTGTCTGTCTGTCTGTCTGACTGTCTGTCTGTCTGCCTGCTTGCCTGCCTGTCTGTCTGTCTGTCTGTATGAAAGCAGTTGGCTAAGGCTGAAGTGGCAGATAAGAAAAGAGGCCCAATAATAACAGAAAAAAACCCCAAACAACCCAAAACTGATTTGCTTCTCATCTCCACAAAACAGAACTGCACTGCTGTATCTTTACTCGCTCTTTAAAAGTCAAGTCACTGTTAAAACTTGCCCAGAGGATTCTGCTCACTGACTTTGCGCTGGTGTGCACAGTGCTACTAAGATGATTTAGAGGAGAAAATCTGCTATGACAGTGTTATTGCTTCCGTGTTCCTTCCAACCTAGCGAGGAAGCTGCACTAGATCAGACAGAAGGTGCATTAGCTGACTTGTCTCTTGGCAGTGTCACAAGCCTTTTATGTGATGCTGAATTCACAGTAAATGCACCAGCAGCTTGCATGAGAACATTGTTGTAGGTGCCAGCTAAGCATCTAGAATTCGAGAAATTTGTCAACACAAATTTTACTCATGGGTCAATTTATAAATCAAATCATATCCAATCGCATGTGATGTAAGTAAACCAGGGTAGCATGCTGTTATTGGGCTGACATGATGTTGCTTTGAAGCCACAGGTCTGTGAAGACAAAGATGCAGCAGATCTTCATCTCATGCTGGGACGTCACTCACTCCTTTTTCAGGGGGTCCTGTGGTCATGGTTCAGTTTTGCTGAATAAAACAACAAAGCACTGAAATATTTGGTCTGCTCTGTCTGCAGTTGCTACCATGGTAACACATCTAAATCTTCCAGCAAACTGTCAGCAGCCTAGTTGCATTGTGGGTAATGCAGGCTCCCAGTTTCGCCAAGGCAGAAGATTGCATTGACTAAATAGATCGATATTGGATCGTCGTATAGCTCAGTGCGTAAAGCAGGCACCACATATGCAGAAGCTATCATCCTCGCCACAGCGGCCCCGGTTCAGTTCCAGTGACAGCCCTTTCGCCCATTCCCCTCTTTTATTCACTGTCTGTCTACAATTAGACTTTCGGACTTTGGACTGCATGAGGAAGCAAGAGGACATGCAAAGACATGCTGGTTAAGTGTAGACTCTAAATTACCCATAGGTGTAAATGTGAGCGTGACTGTCTATATCCCAGGCCTGTGATGGACTGGCAGCCTGTCCTTGCCCAATGTCAGCTTGGATCAGCTCTTCCCTCGCTGATTGTTAAAATGATGAATGGTCAAATCAAGCTGACTCGTACTTACTTAGAGAACAGGGGATACCATAACTCAATCTGATCAGTCACAATCATTAAATTCATTCAAATAAAAGAGGTCGCTTTTATAGAGACAGGCCTTGGGTATCAACCTCGTGTCAAACTGCTTTTGATCTAATCCTGATATAAACTTCTGCCCATTAATGTGCTCCAATATTCACTTTGATATCAAGTCTGTGAATGAGGGAATAAGACTTTGCTGACAGCTCTTCAGGCTCAGCAGGACAGGAGACAGAAGACAGCAACTCTGGATTTTTTCTTAATCTGTGTTCCTCTCTGGAGTTGTGTGCTTGAAACCTCACCTGTCTATACCTAGCCCAAAACATACTGTATGCCTGTATGTCTCTTGTCAACAGAGAAACATTGGATGAACATTTCCCAAAATGCATATAGCACATAGTGGTGACAAAGACACTTTCTAAAATTGTGCTAATTTTCATGTTAGAACTATTATAATCTGTGGGACAGTTTTGCAGTGGTTATGTTATGGCCTAGCCAGAAAACAGACTGAACCCCAAATGCAGACACAGATGCAGGGAGCCGATTTAGAGTGTTGATAAATGATAAATTAAGAAAAAGTAGGAAGGGGGCAGAGCAGGACTGAGGTGGACAGAGCACAGAGCCAGGAGCAGAACCAGGAAGGACGACAGGCAGGCTGGATGAAGCAAATGGGAACAGGTGGCTATGGCAGGGCATGAGAAGGTTAACAATAAGCTGGGGGAGAGAGGAGGGAGAGACAGGTCTTTAAACCTGGGGTAGGCAGGATTTGTTTTGAAAACAAATCTACATCTCCCGATATCTTTGACCAATCAAATCTATTCTGGTCTGGGTGTTCCTAATTGGTTGAAGGGCCGGGCCTACTCTGTCCTAACAAATCAGGAGGATGAAGATTTTAAAACAAGTACTGCCTACCCCAGCTTTAAGATGCAAGTGGTGGGAGTGGCAATCAGGGCAGGTGAGTTGCTGGTGTGTCAGAAGGTCTGGTGGTGGATGAGCAGTGAACAACTTGCCCAGCCTGCACATACACACACACAGACAAACACACACACACACACAAGGAGAGATAGATAAGATGCAGACATACAAGGGAAAAGGAAACACTAGGGAAAAAACAAAACCCTACCAGTTAGCACTGTTGCCACTCAGCAAGAAAGTTCTGGGTTTGACTCTCAAGCCTGAAGCCCAGGCTTGGGCCCCCTCTGAGTAGAGTTTGCATGTTCTCCCTGTTCCTGTCTGGGTTCTCCAGGTGCAGTGGCTTCTTCCCATGGCACAAACAAATGCACATTAGGTTGATTTGTGACTCTGAATTGCCCATAGGTGTGAATGAGAGTGTTGTTCATCTCCTTATGTTGGCCCTGTGTTAGCTGGGGTTTGGCTGTAAGAGGTATAGACATTGGATGGATGGATATAGACTATTACTGTATATTATTAAATTAGATCTTTGTTTTCAGATGGGATAGTAACCCTTTAGATTTAGAGTATGTGTTTTGAGCTTGGACCCACCTGTCTGGTGAGCCCAGCTGTTGTCTCTGCAGCTCACTGCCCAGCTCTAGTGTTGACTGACTGGTCACTGTACATTATCATCCCAAGGGAGAAGTGTTATCTCTGCAAACCCCCCCAGCTCTGTTGTCTGTAGCATTTTAATATGTGATAAAAGACGCATGATTTGTGAAATGTTGGTGTGTTTGATGGAATGTCATGAAATTTTATATTTGACCCCCAGGGCCAGTGTAAGGAAACAGTCCAGTAAGCAGATTCAAGATATAATGAGGAGATAGTGTGGTTTGTGATATGTTTTCCTTTTTCTGAGCTTTTGTGTTGTTTAAATCTCAAAGATATCCAGATTGTTCTCTTTGGATATACAGCAGAGAAGGGAAGTGTAAAACACAACCACAGGCTTTTACTATTTCACACTCCGTCCTTCACACTCCTGATCTGTCTAGGCCTTTTCCACAGGTAACCTGAAAGTGTCAGAGAATCTCTGTGTTAATCCACTAACTCATTACTAATGCACAACTAAACCTCAAACACCGCCTGGATGCCTTGTAGCAGCTACTTAATTCGTCTGCACATCGCACTCCACCTCATCCATTTGAGGTGCGATGACAGATACTCCCTTGTTATTTTGCATTGATTGCTGTTGTAGCAACTCAAACAGTCACTCAACTTGCCTTTACTCTGTCCTCAATGTAATGTTGCTGCCATGCTGTTCACATTTAATTAACCTGCTCACCCCTAGACATAAATCAATATGGAGATCAGGAAATTCAGAAGCACTTGACTAAGCTGCACAAAAATCATTCCCTGACAACGTCGGGGTACAGATGGTGATGCAGAGCAGGCTGCCTCACAGCGTTGTTAGGACTGAACCACTGACTCACACCTCCCTGCTCCCATGTGACTTTCAAATTACTGAGGCTGGTTGCAGCACTGCATGAACTTGTTTGCTTGCAAATAGCGGGCTGTCAAAAGCGTGTTACTCATGGCTGGTCGGGGGTCCAATGGTAAAGCATGCTCTGTGGGCCACCTGCCAGGCTTCAGGGTCTCATATTAATAGCTGCAAGCTGTGATGTAAGCCTTTTATGTTCTGCATCTGTGGAACATCTGGGCCCAGGATTAATCTGATATAATAATTTAACTTCCAATGGATACCTCTAAAATCATGCCACACTTCTGTTACACTTTCAACACCAGTTTTGTGCACTGGAGTGATAGTTGGACCAAATACACCCATGTATTACAGGCAGAGCCAATGAACCTTCTGTTTCTTCAGTGGAGGTGGTTGTGATGGCTTTTCTTCACAAAATATACCAACAACATGCTAGACACAGTATGAATTTCACATAAATTCTCAAATAAAAGCAGAGTCTCAAATAGACGCTGGTCCCCTGTACTGGCCGGGTTGGGCTACAACAAGTTTGAACAAATAAAAGCTGGTCTCAGTTAGGTCTGTTTTCTGTGCAAGTTCTTGTGAACCTCTTGTAATAATCCACTCGATCGCCCATGCAGTTTCTAAGATGCTTCATACTAGAGTTCTCAACAGATCTAAAAAAATAAAACCTGACACGGCCCAACCCACAGGTGTTGAAGCCCAGACCTGACGCAGCCAGCTCACTAGCATTAATACTTGGCCTGAACCCAGCTGCCCCCCAAAAAAGAGGAAGAATAAGTCCGTGGCCCAGTTGGTGCCAATTAAACTTCTACATGAATGCATGCTCCTGCTTTTTCCTCCAATTCTTACTCTTTCAAACAATCAATTTGAATGAATTAATGAATTAAAAGCCTGCCCCATATAGACGCCTGTCTTGAATATAAGTCAGATAAGCTAGTTCAGTTTGGCAGGTGAAGCAAATAAAATCCGGGGCTTTTACTTGAGAATTTATGGTATGCTTGGTTTTGCCACTTGTTTGCATCTGTTATCTTAATATCCTAATATCATCCTGGTGCAAAATCATATCTGTCTTATAATATGCTCAGTTAGAAGAAATAAGTGTCTCCTGTTTGGGTTGTTTGATGTGCTGTTGTGTGACATAGATCAAACAAATCACCGAGTGTATTACTATGTGGTACAAGTTACAAGAAACAGCAGAGACTACAAGCACAGTAGCTGAGGCAAAACAACATTTTCTTTTGAAACTAGATTTTCTCAACTGATGAACTTAAGTGCACTTCACTTTGTTTTTTATAATGTGCTGAAAATACAAAATAAAGTCCTGTTTATCAGCAAATATTTGATTGATATTTGATGTCTTTGGTCAATTTTACATGGTTCTAAAAGAATTTTTTTTTTCAAAACCTTGGCCACAGCAGCAGTGCTGTTTAGTCTAAGCAATTAACCATTGCCACATGAAAATTCTAGATATGGCACATGGGCAAAATAAAATAATTAGGGCTGTCAAAGTTATGGCGATTAATCTGGAAACAATAATGTGTTAAAAAAAAATTAACACATGTTAACGTCCCAAGGATTAAATAGCGCAATCTGTTTTGAATCACTACTGGACGGGGCTTGTCTTGTATTTCAGTCTCGAATGCAACATCATCCAACGCATCCACTGTCCCACTCTGCCCATCAGCGGGTAAAACACAGACAAAAACTCTTGGTTTGACACTGACAGTGATCAATCAGACCAGTTGTAACTGTGTCCGTGAGTGTTTCCTGTGACGGACAGTGTCCTGTCAGATGTACGGCAGCTTCAGGAGAACAGAGTTCTCCATTCACACACACACAAAAAAAAGTTCTTCATTCACATTGAAGCCTGTAATGTGATTTGTGTATTACAGTTGCTAGGATGTTATTGTTTTTCACATCTGTAAAACTGCATCCTTAAATTCTAATGGATTAACTGTACATAAATTGCACCCTTAAATACTTCATAAGGAAGAATAGAAGTAAATACAAGTAACATTAGTGTATATAATATTTTGTTTTTTAATCGTAATCAATCGCAATCATAGGATTGTAATGCAGTTAATCAAGTTAATTTTTTTTGACAGCCCTAGTAATAATACTGCTAAAGTTTCTTGGAGAGGTACAGTACAAGTGAAATGCAAGTGAGAAGAGTGACTGAATGTATGAATGAGAGCACAAGTGTTTACATTTCAACAAATCAACTGGAACAGTGGCCTTATTTCAGTTTTAGTATGGCAAGGATGAACCTCTCCAGGGGGGTTCTGGGGGTGATGCCCCCCCTGGCCGAAAATTTTTGAGCATTGTAAATTTAAATGCAGCAATCTGGTGTGATTTGAGAACAAAATCAAGAAGCTTTAGACTATCAATTATCACTATCAGTGATATGGATTGGATGATACTCAATATCTCAACACAGGGGTTCACAATATAACTTTAATGGCAATATCTACAGCAAACAGCAAAGTCACAATAAACTCAATATCTGGAAACAAATTAAAATTTCCACTAAAATGAGTGATTCCTCCTGTTGCTGCTGTGATTCACTACATTCAGGTAGCCTAATGTTAGACAGGGGCTTGGGACTGATTTGTCTCAGCTTGAAGTTTTTGTGATTCATGGAAAGATAAACAGGATCCACAGACAGCTGTCATTAGCTTGTTCGTAACAAGCTGAGTGCAACAGATTCACAATGTTTCTCAATAAGAGCTTTCATTTTACTGTGCTCTGATTAACAAGTGGTGCTAGCCAAACAAGCATTTTGGGAAATATGACTAATATTTTTAAGCATGTTGAATAAGTAGTAGGTCACTTGTTGGTAGGCTACCACTGGGAAGTCATGTATGGCTTGATAACTCATGAAGGTTTTATTCGCTCCACATTCAGAGAACATGCGCTTCAGCTGGGAGCAGTAAAGTCTGGTAGCTCTGAGTTTTGTCAGGTTCAGACAGACAACTGGAACCACAGAGCAGACCAGAGACAGACTGGTGTGGAGAGTCGGTTTTATTTAACAGTCCAAGGTTGGTACACAAAAGGTCAGTCAGCTCAGGCAGAAGTACAAAAACACAAGGCAGCAAGGGAGGTCCAAAAACAGGCGAAAGTCCAAACCATAGAACGGGGATCAGACAAAGGTACAAAACCGCTAAGCAAAAACAGGTCTAAAGGGACAAACAAGATCAGTACACGAGGATTCAAAACACTAGAAAACTGCCAGAAAGCTACTCACAAACAGTGCAGACAATCTGACAAAGACACACTGGGGAAAACAGGCCTAAATACACACATGGAGATAACGAAGCACAGGTGAAGACAATGGACAATCACACACAGGAAGTCAAGACACATAGAATGAACATCAACAGGAAGTGAGGGAGTCAAAACAATAAAACAGGAAGTCAAAACAAACTAAACTGTGTAGGACCTGACAAGTTTTTACTCAACCTTTGCTTTATTTTGTTGTGTTTTTGTATGTTTTTGTCGTATTTTGTCAACTACTGATGGACACTTCTATGGTGAGAGGAGATTCTTCAGGAGAGGAGATTCTGCCATTGAAAATGAAGCAAGTTTGGAGGATGACACCCTGTTCCAGCTGGATGAGGAGGTGCTTTCATGGTTGCTGTGCTGGTGGTGCAGAGGTTAAAGGCTTGGACGTGGAGATGTACTGTGAGTCCTTTCTGCCATCAGTCATCATGCAAAATATCAACTCTCTGCTCAACAAGAGTGATGAGGAGCTGGAGATATAGCTGAAGACTCAGGAAGTAGACATTTTTTCAAATCAAAACAATACATGTGAACATCTCACCAACGGCTACTGCTGAAGTTCCATGTGAAGGTCTCCATGAAGTCGTTGCTAGGATACAGACTAAACATCCTGAGGCACTTGACTTCAGTCATGTCTCCCTGATGGACTCACTGAGGATGTGGTGGAGAGACACACACTGGTGGAGTCCATTCTGAACAACTCAGATCATCCTCTTCATAACACCTTGATGGACCAAGAAAAGAGCGGTGGTGGACGGCTCCTCTCTCTTCACTGCAGGACGGAGAAATATAGAAGATCCTTTGTACCTTCAGACATCAGGCTTCTTCATTCTTCTGCAAATGGTTGATGAGCTGACAGACAAATGAATTCCCTTTGGGGATTAATAAAGATTTTCGTATTCGTATTCACATTACATTCGCGGTGTCAGCGTGCACACCCGCCTCTCACTGAGAGACAGAGAGGAGCAGCAGGGAACAGAGGAGTGGCAACAGAACAGTGTGAAAGAGGCATCACTATCACGAATTGGTCAGAGAGAATTAGAGAAGGACAGAGTACGTCCCGGTACCCAAATGACGCCGCTGAACTGGAAACCGGATGAAGAAAATATAAACAAGATCTTTGACACAGTCACAAAATCAATGTTTCAGTAAACACATTCAGCAAACTTGTGGTCAGAGGTACAAGCACTTAGCACTACTCAGCTTGACTCTGTTCTTTTTTTATTTTCCATTAGGGATAGTACCTGGTACTTTTTTTTGGTATTGCCTCTGGTGAGCTTCCAGGTGAGCTGGGGCGATACTAAAGTGTGATGTCAACTGACTGCCGGCCACTGATTGACCAGAGTGTCATCACCGGAACAGTCATGAGACGAGTGTTTGGAGCAAATGAGAGGATCCTAAAGAGAGCTAGATGGAATGACTGCAGCAGTATTGTTAAGACTCCACCCATGTTGAGGAGGTACTATGAAGTAATCAGTTGTAATGAGGAATGAACCAAAACTGAGTAGAGCCGAGTCAAGCAGAGCTGCTGTAACTGTGGAATGGAAAAGAGTCAACAATCTGATCCAAACAATCATCATAAACATGTCCTAAAAAAGAAAAAAATACATATCCATACAGTAAATTTATATATATATAAATGTGTCCTGAAGGTCATTATATCAAGCTTCTCCCTCTCTGTCTCCCTTACTTAGTGGAAGCACAAAATAAACTAGAAGAAAGAACCCTTCAGAAATTGAAGTTTGACCAGATACATATTTGCTGTGGATTCTCAGCAAAGAATTAGACAGTGGCAGTGATCTGTCTTTTGACCTTCCTGAGAATTTATTGCTCTTCCTTGTCAACAGTCTGCTCAGATGGTATGCCTAAAAGAGGCAAAGCAGGCAAATATGTCAGGTCCTCACTAAAGTCTGACCTCAAGTTCTTCCTCTGATGAGCTATGGTGGGACAGCTAGCCTAGTACTAGCAGTTTAGATGTCTGCCTGTGAGAGCTATGGGGGACATCTATAAATTGTGGAATTGCAGAAATTAACATGGGTTAAATTCCTCCCTATAATCTACCAGTATCCACAGAGACAGCCACACACCACCACAGGTAAATTAGAAACCTGCGGGAAACATTGCAACATTGTTTACATATGTACAAGATTCCCACTTTTGCTTTAAAATAGTCAGGTTTTGTGCATACACTTTTACTAATTGGCAGTTGATCCTGTCTTTGCTTTGGCCCTGCACAGTTCAGGATCTCCACTGAGTCTAGTGACATCATCCCTGAGGAAAGCCTGTCTGGCAGCAGTTGTTTTTTTTTTTTCTTTTAAACCGATGAGCTTCTTACAGTGTCCCTTACATTTAACCAGATGTGAAGTTTCTGTGGAATGGGTCAATCCCCAGCTCAACCCTGACTGCTTTTCCATCAGTGTATGGGTATGATATGTGAATGGAAGTATGGCTGGATGAAGGTTGAAAAAATTATTGAAGGCCCTGCTGTGGTCAGTAAAAGTGCTGTACTGAGTTTTTTTTGTTGTTGTAACTATTCAGAGTGTCACAGTGCAGAGGTGCATTTTGTTTCTTCACCTTTTCATACCTTTGTTTCTAACTGATGAGCATGTCTTAAAGTCTCTCTCTTTCTCCTTGTTTCCGTTGTGCATCTCCAAACGTATGACATGACATTCACAATCTGCGATGGTGACATTTAATAGTGGCTGCAGATAACAACAGTTTGACTTTGTTTAAAAAAACAAGAGGAAAAGAAGTTCTACTTGCGTGGTACCTGCTGTTTGATGGCAGCCATGAAACAGAGGTAATTTCCCCAGTTCAGAAATGCTAATGCTATACCTGGCACCTTTTAGCAGCACATACAACCACATTACAATGAATAATTACCTCATAACTCATTAACCACCAGGTAAACTTTAAGGACAGCAGGATTACGTAATCGAGTCAAATGGAAAACTCTGGCAGTGTTTCTGACTTTCCATCTGCTGCCAAACAGTTAGCTATACTGCTAAAGAAACTGAAAATCCCTGTCAGACAGTTTGCAGCTGACATCATTTTCCTCAGTTGAAATAAAAAATTATGGTGATGGGTGAATATGGATAAACTGGGACACTTTCTGAAAATTTACATTCAGCATTATTTTTGATTATGAACCAAATGTCTTAGCCCATCATATGATACCATTCTAGATCTCTACTATACTATGTAGAAGAAAAAACAAAGAAACATTAAACACTGGGTAGATGCCCTTGACCAAAAACACATATTTCATTCAAACATAACACAGTTCATAGTTAAATTGCATTTAAAAATGCAATTGATGGTTAAAAAGGAAAGAGGTTCAACCGTATCTGTGGGTTCAACTGCTAAGATGTTCAACTGCTAAGATAGCTTGTCATTTATCCACTAATCAGTACAGAGACCTGAGTCATACAGTAGGTTACTATGGACAGTGCACTGGGTGGAGAGAAGCACCCACATTAAAATCCATTGGGAATGGGACAAAAAAAAAATCAAGATTCTGCAGATTCTGCAGGCAAAAAGGCAAAAATATCTGTGGTGTCTGCTGGAGAGATCCTTGAAGAACAAAGAGCAAACAGCTGTGTGAGGTGGCTAGACATCAAGACAGTCACGGCAAGTGAAAGCCTCCCCATCTTCAATGCCATTCTCCTGATCATGTTTCATGGAACCAGTCCTCGCAAACCACCTATAAGTTGCACTTTTTCCCCTTTTTTTCATCTAAAAAGCTGGGTGCGGGTTATACACCTGTGCGACCTATAGACCAGTGATCAGACTGCAGTCAGATAGTGCCTGACAACAGAATGCACCCAAGACGCATTGAGGACGGATTGTGATCTGATCCAACAAACCACACAAACACACGTGTAAACGGTAATGCGTCCTGTATCTGCATACAACTCCGCGGGCAAAATGGTGTTTCCCACCAGACTCATTTGGGTCCGCCATTGTCTCTCACAGAAAATAATATTGTTAACAGTGTTTCACCATCTCTCATCTCTGTCAGTCAGCCCTGCCTCCTGCTGGGGTCGGTCACACGTGCACACACATGTGCATGGACAGGTCGCACTGGAACACTAATGAACGCTAAATACGCTATATGACGCTAAATGTACAGTGTTCAAATTATCCCACGATAGCTTTTTTCTTTTTTAATTTAAAACAACGAGAAAGAGCTACACTGCAGCACATGCAACACAACTTCATGTTGTGGACTTGTGGAATGAGTTGTGTAACATTTTTATTAACAAAGAGCAATAGAAAAACCTTGTTTTCCCACTTCGAGACCCTGAAAAATAGGCTGCGACTTATATACCAGTGTGACTTATATTCCGACTTTTACGGTATTTAACCATAATAATTACGTTTGCAGTGGTGGGACCCTCTGTAGTTGTGGGCAGTGACACCTCTGTGGATGGCTAGAATGGTGTTGCCTCACCTGGCCCCTCAGTCCTCAGCCATATTTTATCTTTGGGGTGGGATGAATGCATGGGGTGTATGCATGTGTGTAGTGTGTGTATGTGCGTATGAGGGTGTGGAGGGTGGGGGTGTATGTTTTTAATATGAAAAGCACTTTGTGTTGCATTTTTTTTACATCTGAAAAGTGCTATATATATATTTGTTTTGAACATCTGCATGCTGTTTAATCAAATTTTAGGAAAGGGCTCAGCAAGCTGAACAAGAAAGAAGAGTCACCAGTGAGCTTCTTTTAACGTTCATCACTCAGGATAAAGGCCTGCTGCAACATGTTGAAGTGAGTTTGAAAATGAAATTTGAGTCACATACTCTAACTAATTTTGGTCAAAACATGACAAATGAATGATTTAAGTGAACCATTTTCTGTTAGCCTAGTGTTTGTATATTTACTTTGAGCAACCTCCCAAATATATATATATATATAAATATATATATATTTGGCCCCTCATATATGTATATATATATATATATATGTGATTCTGATTGATGACTGGCTGTGAGTTCCACCTTAAAGATCCAGTAAAGACAGTACCAGAGAAGTCACATCTCCTGTGGTGGAGAAAGACAGAACTCTGGATCAATCTTACTGCTGATCCTGAGCTATCAGCTCCTCCACCCCAAACCCTGTGAGCCTGCATGAGCCTCACAGGGTCCTCACAGGAATTGCAGGTTGATTTAATGATTTAGACATCTAGCCAAATCATTTATGTATAAAACCATGCCCTCTTCACGATGAGAGGAAAACACGTGCCTTGACAACTGATTACGTAGGTGCAAATACTCTCAGTTCATGAAAAAAAAACAGAACATCGTAACAATATAATGCTCACTGTATTTACACCTTAATTTAAATAGCCCAGGAGCTGACAGTGGTGTACGCACTCATTAAATTCCAACAGATACATGAACTGTTAAGTATGTTCCAATGTCAGCCAAAACAGGACGCACATTTTGTTTTCAGTGGTGGATATATTAATTAAATCCAGCAGAAGTGATTGTGTGAATGTTTGGAAATTCTTTTTATGCCACTTAGAGACACTTAATAGGCTGCTGTGCCTGACAGTGTAAATACAGAGCTGCTGTCCAAATTACATTTTGAAAAGTTTTATTTTGAAGTGCTGATGTTAAGAAGCCTATTAAAGCTCATGTTGGCAATTCATTTCTCTTCACTACGGTTCCTCGCTCTTACTGGTGACTTATGTACCGTAGCAACACAAGAGTCAAAAGGTAGCTGGCAACAGAGGTGGCAAAAACACTGAAATCACCTGTCATGAAGCAAGTAATGATTCCATTTACTTCCTCTCAGAAGCACAAGGAGCTGTTCAGCCTCTTTGTCTGAACTGACACAGCTACCAATGGCAGCTTCATAATCCAAACTCCTTCAAAATGAAACCTAAAGAAAAAAAAAGATCTGTGGGAAGTCCATGTAGAACCAACACTGCTTCAAGAGTTTAGCACCAGATGCCAAAGACAACATGGATTTGGGGGAATATTTCTTTAAACAGAGCAGTTCATCCAAGAGAAAGTGTCCCTCTTCATCAGTATTTCACGTGCACCTTCTTCTGGACTGTCATTGCGAAGAGCTGCATCAGTCTGTGGTATTAATGGGAAGCCCTTGTATCTTGCTCCAAACACTGCAGTGTAAGAACAGTGCATGAAATTAAGTCCATCAGTCTTTAGATGTAAAATCAGACAGTGAAATTTATCACCTTGGGTCTGGCATTTGTTTAATGATGGAGCTCTGTTCACCATTTGCAAGGATATAGTCAAATCTGGATATTATTAGAATTGGAGATTACTTGCCTGTGACTTAACTGTAGCAGCTATGTGGATCATTGCTGCTGTGATGGAGCACGTGAATATGTCTGCATGACAGGTCACCCACAGCAGCTCAGCACACAATCAATAGATGAGGTAATTCATTCTGGGCATAATTCACTCCAGGTTGTTTTTAATGGCCTCAATACTTGAGATTAAATTGACTTCGCAGTTGGGGCTTTGATTCTTTTCTTTTTTTGCCTCAGATACAGAGATACTGGAGGGATAAAGCTTCTATACAACTCTGACTGAATTTAGATAAATTGCCTGGGAAAAGAAATTGCGCAACTCTCCTCCCAAAGGCTGTTGATAGAGGATCTATCTTTCCTGCTCCCCAGCAGCTGCCATGGAAATGAGACCTTGAGAGAGGCTTGGGAATTTCACATTTTGTCATGTTCATTGTTTGCTCCTTCATATTTCCCTGTGCGCGAGTTAATGGTAATGGCACATCCACTGCAAAGATAACAAGGGAGCTGCTGGTTAAAGATGAAAAATGAGCTTGTCTCTTTTTTAAATATATCTTCTTGATATAATTAATGTTGATATGAGCTTAGCGTTTATTTTTATGTCACTTTCCAGAAATAATCTATTTGTCTAATTAAGCAAGATTCAAAAGCAGAGAAAATCATAAATAATTAACATCTCCACAGATATCTTATTCATCTTCTAACCATATCACACATTATCACCTTCTACACTACATTTTTACCCAGTTGTCAGGAGATTTTTATGCAGATTCTCTAAGTGCTTTGACATTGTTCATGCTTTGAAATTTGACAGTCATGCTAAACTATATATAGCACGTTTAATGTGCTCATGGGAGTACATGAAGTCTTTAAACTAAGAAATGGGAAAGCAGCTTGAGTCCACTTTGGGGACTGGACTTGGTGACTTGAAATAAATATGAAAATTAGTTAAAACAACTCCTAACTAGCAATACAGTCAAATGGGGTGGGGTCAAATGACTTAACATCCATCAATTAGCTTCACTCTTTATCCATACAGGGTCCAGCGGGGGCTGATGTCAATCCCAACTCAGAATGGGTCAGGGTGGGGTACACCTCGAACAGGTGACCAGCTGCTGACTGCACATGAGATGTAGTATTTTTTTAAGAGGACATTTACACTGAAGAGTGTATTTACAAAATGAATGAGCAAAACTAAGTCATGAGGTTCTGTTGTTCTACTGTAAATGTTGGTTTTTGTGTTTCATTGGTTAACTGCCCAGCAGTGTGTGTGTGTGTGTGTCTGTGGATCGAAGGATCGGATTCAACAGGTAACCAATGTCAATAATATCCGATATGCAGTGCAGATGTGATGTACAAGTTAACAAAGCATACACCTGCACCATTAATTGCTCCCAGAGTCCAGCTGGGTCTTTTTCAGGTTTCATTATATGATATTTTAAAAGAACACAGTTTGTTGAGTTCCTTTCTCCTAGCCTTGAGCAGAACCTGGCCTGCCCTGCTCTTCATCCTAGCAACAGAGAGCTCCACAGATAAAATCTATTGAATGGCTCCACTGATGAATTGAACGAGCGTGTAGTGGTTGCCACGTCACTGCCAACATCTTTCTAGCAACAGTGCATTCTGACAGCCACAGCTATCTTTTCACTGTGCTTAAAATTCTGCAAGCAATCATCATTGAAGATGAGTCAGTGTTTCATGCAGACATTTTGTTATTTGTTCCCTAAAACCTTTAACTGGTGGACTCTTCCACATAATTATGTAAAAATGTCGCCATTTCATCCAGAGGACTCACTGTACATAAATCATTAAATACCACTTTGGTGTCAATTGAGTTTGATGTACGAGGTCAGACATGAGTCAGAGCAGTCTCTGTTCTGTATTTGTGGTTATGTCTGCGTATCTTCTATGAAGGGCATGTGTTATTTAGTTAATCCTGATATTTTAATTCATTAGTAAATTAATTCCATTCTTGGATTAGTAATACAATGCCTGTCACTCAAAGTAATACAGCCTGTATAGCAGAACAGAACTGCAATGGCTTAGATTTCAATATGTCTGTCTCACATGCTGACAGCTTCTTAAACCTATATCATCCAGAATGTCTCCTGGGCCATGTATCCCTGACATATTGCTCTGAAGTGAAATAAAGTCCAACATTTAATTAACTGTTATAAAATCGAGGGCTTGGATCTAGAGGGGCGTAAGTGGCTTGTGACAAACTTTACAGGAGAGACAAAACTAAGCTTTGACCATACTTCAATCAACTGTATTTTTAACCTTAAACCACAACATTGCAACCACATACATACTTATATGAATGAGTATTTAAGTAATAAACTTATTGGCATATTAACACAATGAACATGTTCTAAAACATTTTAAAATCAAAAAAAATATGGCAAAAACGTCAGATATTCCTTTTGGCACCAAACATTTCCAAGTCTTCTGTGGACATATTGGGCGTATCTGCTGAACAATGCAGAAAATAACTGGTCAAAAGAGGAATTGATTGAATAATTAACACTTTAATAAGTAATTCATTTTCATTTAACTCATTATCAATTATTTTTCATTAATATTTATTAATGTAATATCCTACATGAGTGCCCTGAATCTAATAGTTAAAGGCTAGGGTAAAGTAGATTATGAGAAAGTTCAAAATAATATTCTATGTCAGAATCCTAGGCTAGTCAGCAGGCAGAGCTAGCCAGATCAGACCAAAACAATGGGATTAATGTTAGCCATGCTAGGCTAGGCTAACAAGGTAAGGCATGATTATGTCTTACTGTCATCACTCTTGAGAGGAAATACATTCAAACCAACTCTGACTTTTCTTCAACCTCTTCGATATAGGGTTCAACAGTTTGTTTCATCATCAAAATCTTTTCCGCCTCAGACAGTTCCATGTCTGCAGTTGTGTCAGCCATTCTGAATGCTACACCCTTCTGGTTCTGCACAAACATGTGGGTCCTACATGTATTTTTCAGAGCCAGAGGGGCATAAGTGGACTTACGCCCTTCTGGGTCCAAATATTACTCACACTTTTGTGTTAGGTCTTTATTGGTTTGTTGGCTTTATTCAATAGAGTATGATCTCAGATAGGTTTGGCACCGTTGGATAGAGCTCATCGAGACCTTTATTGTGATATATAGAGCTCATATTCGCCCAAAATGCCACCTACACCCCTCTGGCTCCAAGCCCTTGAAATGTTAACAATAATAATGTTAATAACTCTCCAGTCCACATCCCTTGCAATATCAAAGGATTGAAGTGCAGTAGAAGTAAGTAAGCAAGCAAGAACATAGGTTCTGGTAGCCACCTAACTTCTTTTTCTGTCAGTTTAGTTTTTTGATGTGTGCTCATATAATAATAATAATAATAATAATCCTAATAATAATAATGATGATGATGATGATGATGATGATGATGATGATGACATGGTCACGGTACTTTTTCTGATTATCTGAAAGAAACAAAAACTGCTAGTTGACCTGTTTGGTAGCTTGGATATTAAGTAAAAACTAATCAGGAGGAAGACAGTGCAGAAAGTGTTCTGATAAGGGTGCTAATGTTGCCTGATAACCAGTAGCTAACTCTGGGGGATGCTAATGCTACCTGATATGATGTTGATAATGCTAACTACTAAAGCATGCTGGGGAAGGTGCTAAACCTATTCTAAAAGATGCTGATACCACCAGTAAATCAAGGCTTTACAGGGTTCCCACTCTTTCCCTGACATTATTTTCCAGGACGTTTTTCCAGGACATTTTCAGCCGCTACAGAGACAAGTAATCACGTCATACACTGTCTGACTGATACAGTGTATGACGCAGAACCCTGACTGTTTCTATGTTTATTCCTCAGACATCTGATGTGCAGTCTATGGCTGTAATTTTGTATGAGATAATCTCCTAAATTCTCAGAAATTATGACAAATTTATCATGGAATAATGCAAACACACCCACAGATTACACCATAGCACTTCATTAGCAGGACCAACTGGAGTTTAAATGTTCAATTGGGAAATTCCTAACTCAACTTTCCCTTCTCTCTTACTTTTTCTCCTGCACTTCCTCTAAAACTATTTGTATATTTTCAATAAATCACTGAAGAACAATTTCCTGAGTTTCATCTCAGTTTAGTGCACAACTCAGTTTACTTTACACAGCTGGCACCACAGCTGGCATTTCTCAAACATAATAAAAATCAAAATCACTTGTTCTTTTTTCTTTTTCTCATCCTCAAGGTACTGCATGTACCTCATCCTCGCTCCTTTGCAATGTTGAATGAGGTCTTTTGGCAGGGCTTCATCTATTGCACACTCAGCCATTGCATCCTGAACCAAGCGCAATACAATTAGACTCCTCTCCTTCAAGTTTTCAACAAGCATGTCCTTGTTGACAGAGTAGCCTCTTTCTACTGCTGCTTGTCCATGAGACAGTGTGAGGAGACATTTCATCAGGTCCCACAGTGCTGGATACTCTTCTCTGCCACTGACAAATTTTCCAAGAAATTCATCCAGCCGGCAACTGTAAACAAAATCTTGGAATTCAGCTTTATGGTTTGCACTGGCATGCAATGAGAAAGCTTTATACTGAGCAAGGACTTTGTCACACTCTGAGGCAGTGCGCCATCCTGCATCGAGGAGAACCTGTAGGAGTTTCTCAAACATTGCTATTGCGCTTTCAGCCTCTGTCACCATGATCACAGGCTTAAGGGAGCTCATGTGCCGCACCGCTGGGTACACAAGAGGACTTCTCTCCATCATTTTTTTGCAGGTACATTCTTTCTTGAACACCTGTATGTTCACTGGATTTTCCTGGAGCTTTTCGGATGCCTTTTTGATATAAAGCATGACAGCAAGTGTCTCAGAATGGACTGGAGCTCTTTTGCCAAGAAGGGCACCACTAGCACATCTGTCTGGAATTTCTCCAACTTCTTCAACTGTCTGGCAACAAATGCAAAAAACTGGAGCCTGAAAAAGAGGGTCATCAGTGGCCCCTTTCACTGTACAGTAAGATGCAGATGATGGTACTTTGCTTTTTGGGAGTTTCTGGTGGCTTCCGATGTACTGTTGCACAGCTGGCCACAGTTCTATTGCTCGCTCGGCAACTGCTAAATCTTCAACCCATCGATGGGCACAGAACTTCAGAGGAAATTTTGCTGTTTTGGTCACCTCAAGGAAGTCATCTTGTCTTGCTGGTGAATCATGGAAGACCTGACAAAGAGCTCTGAGCACATCTCCCACCCTCCAACCCATTTCTCTCTCTCCGTCCTGAAAACTTGAATGCACAATATGCAAACCACAGCTTCCCAGGTTGATTATCTTTGGTACATCTGGGTCCTCTTGGCTCTTGTCCTCTTGGAGCAGCCTCAGGAACTTCCAGTTGACAGCTGGGCCATCCATTGAAATCTGTAGGAGCTTACTGGGATTAAGCGGTGACAGGGCTCTCTTTACTTTTTCCAGAAGCTTCTCTGCTTGAGTGTGTCCCATAAACTCTGTGTCAAAATAATGCACCACAACCTTCCCTTCACATTCATTCCAGTACCGCACTACAACATCTAACTGTTCTGTCAGTTCACTACCAGCCTGTGCAAATCTCTGTCATCATTGAAAGCGATGCCGTGGTCAGCCTCCCCAGATTTGACAATGCCTTCCTGGTAATGTTTGGACTGATCTATGCACTACACCTCAGCTATCCCAAAGTAATAGCAGTTCAATAGCAGATTTTGTGACTTTTAGATGTATTAAGTTAGTTATACTCAATGAAATTGAGGCAATCAATTGCCTCAAAGATTTTAAGTTTTGAGTCACATGTTTTTGAGTATACTAACTTAACATATTTGACTAATGTCAAATTTATTGAAATGTCGATATGTTACATTTTCAATTGCCCCATTGCCCCACAAACAAGCTTTAGACCTGCAGTCCCTCACATCGTACTGGAGCAATTGCATATATTGAAAATCCCACCACTAATTTAGATAAAAGTAGATGGGAAAATAGGGTTCAGGGTGCTAAAAACCATTCTTCCCCTTTAAGTCTTGAAATGTTCTTGAAATTCATGTGTCTTGAAAGTCAGGCTGTGAATAAAATATGAATATTTTTGTCTTATTTTTTTCTATTCCCACAAGAACCAAAAGACTCTCAGCACTTGGAGTGAACAGCTATCCCTCCAGACCCTCAACTTCATCTCCCTACAGGGACACTGGAAGGTTTTTTTGGTGGGGGTCGTGGTGCTTGTTTTAGTGCTGTTGTGCTGTCTAATCCTTCACTTCCTGTCCTGTTCCTGTCTCCCTCCCATATTTGTCTCTTCATATTTGTTCAATATGTTTTAAGGTTTTTACTTGGTTCATGATGGTTTGAAAATAATTTAATTAAAATCACAAACTGCAATGAGTTGTTGCCCCATATGCCCTGTTCCCAATTTGGAGGGGAAAGTATCCAAATACATACACAATTACAAATATGTATAGACACGTCTCTGGTGCCCAGTGTTAGGACTCTGCTATAATTTTTGCTGTAGCAGTAGGTTTCTCAGTATGTTTTTCTAATAGTTTTAGATCCTAATGGGACCAGTTTTCTAATGGTTTTAGCTCCTAATGGAACCAGTGACTTTCTAATGATATTACATTCCAATGGGACCAGTAAGTTCCTAATGGTTTCTTCTAGTGGTTCTAAGTGTAACTCAAAAAACTGGATTTTTACACCTATTCTGATTTTTATTTTCAAATACAAATATAAATACAAATATTTTTTTTCCTCAACAAATACAAATACAGGATGATTTGCACACCCCTATTTTAATTGCTGAAACTGTTGTTCCTGTGGTTATGTTTACATTTGGTGACTTTTTGATTGACGTCATACTCTCTGAAGCAAAAGTGTGTTCAAACAACTCCCACAGCATTTTTTGGGGCTACAAGCTGCTTGCTTTGCAGTCGACTCAGTGTTTGAGTTTTCCTCCACTTCCATGTATCAGACTGGATCATGTGGTGTCACGTGACTACACAGCCAGTACTGTGTTTATCAGGGGATGGCGCATTAGTAGAGAGAGAACTAAAGTGGGAAAAACCAAAATAACTGACATGGGCAGGATTATGTTGGTTAGTTGTTGGTTTAGTTAGGTTAGGTTCATTTCGGTCTTGACATATCACAAAAAATGAGAAAAAAAAACAATCCAAAAACAGAAAATACACCAAAGTGAACAATAAGTAAATGGAGAAGGAAAATATACAATAGACATTTAGACCGAAAAGGTGTAGGCTGAAGCATAGCCTATTTTGCCTACCCTATAAATCAAGTTAAATTAAAAATTTTCAAACAAACTGCAGCATATCAATCATCACAGCTCATTTCTCTTACTTATATAAATTGATCATCCTGTTTTATTTATTTATTTTTTTTTTTTTTTTAAAATAAGATGGCATTGATTTTCTGAATATGCACACCCCTCTGAGGTTGTAATGGCTTTGTCTTAATTTGAACATTTCTGAATACAGTCAGGCAGCATGTTGTTGTTGATTGAGTTTGTTTGTATTTATAAATAATTGATTAGTTGGCTGCTTATAATCAGCTTTGTTTATGAGTCACATTGCTTTTTTTTCTGAAGTAAGAAAATTGGTTTAGTGATTGTCTTAAATGTGTCCCCACACTTCTATACAATAAGTTATATATGGTTTTATTAGAGATTGATATAAATTTTTTAGTGAGTTCATTGTTTAAATATTTTTACATTTACATAGATTGCCGTGGTTTTTAATATTTTATTCTTCAAAAAGTTGATATGTGGCTTCCAGCACAGCTTGTGATCAAAAACCACTTCAAGGAACTTATTTTCAAAAACTCTTTCCACTTCCACATTATCAATAGTAATTTGCACTCTTTGATTTATTGGACAATTTCCAAAAATAATACATTTTGTTTTACTTATATTTAAAGATAAGATAAAGACAACCACCTTTTTATTTTTTCTTTTAGCTCTGTTACCACTGTATTCAGAAGATGCTCTAGGTGTTTGCCAGAGCAAAATAAATTAGTATTGTCTGCAAATGAAACAGTTAAATTTATAGGAAACATTGCAAATGTCATTTATGTACAGTACAAAGAGCTTTGGGCCCAATACAGAGCCTTGGATTTGATTTTTTTTCGATTAATTGTCCAGTGTAGTATGTATACATTTGTCACACACAAATAATGAAGCTAAGCAAAGGTTCAGTCAGGAAGACTATCTGTTCGAGCATGCTCACTGAGTCACCAATCAATTTTCCCACTGTTTCTCTCGCTCCGCCTCTCCCTACTGCATTTCATCCAATCACAGTCAGCCACCTTTCTTCCACCAATCAGTGATTAGCTGTGGAACTTAAAAAGTGTCCTCTCTCTCTGCTCTTATCCAGCTGTCATTTCAGCCGAGAATTCCCTCATCCCACCTCCACCCCGTCACCTCCTCATTCAAGACACGGACCATCTCCATCCGAACCAGTTATCCAGAGGCTTCCACGACAAATGACATCATCACTTTACCACCACCAGTGTCTATGCACGGGGGGACGTCGGCTTCGGATGCAAGCTTCACATTCACTGATCTGTTTACAAAGCCGATATAACCCCTGGGGTCTGAGTGCCAAAGTTGTCTTGGGCACAATAAATGTCATTGCATTTCACAAATCTGTCTTTTTATTCTTATTAGTCTGTCCTGATTGAAACGATGTTAGCAATCACAATACCTAATATGTCTGTATACATGTATTGTCATTAAGGTGTAGTGAGCTGGGCCTTTCAAATTATTCCATCCACAGTTTTGGTTGATGAATTGGGTTAGGAGAGGATAAATATTCTATAACCTCTGTCATGTGTCAAACATTAGGAGGACATAGACACAGGAGAGGACTTGATGCAGAAAGGGAATTCCTTATGTTGTGAAGTCATTCCATTTGAGATGGAACTATATCCCATCAAAAGCAGATGTACACTTTTGCTGAAGTGCTTTTGATGTAATATGCTTTCATCTGGCTCTTGTTGTGTTTCTGAGGTTGATAGGTGAGACATCCCCCTGCTGTAGGTGTGCACTTTTAAATGAAGGGATGCTCTCACAGACATTGATTAAATGTACCTCTGAGTAAAATGTGTCTTTCCCACAGGCCTCCACTACTGTGTTGGTCAGAGGCAGGGCTTAATTCAAATTTCACTACGTCTCTAAGTCCCCCCTGCCCTTGCTGGTCACCACTGAAGTTGTGGACAGTGAGGCATAGCCGCGGGAACATATTCTCAGCAGGGGGTGCTGAGGAAAAAAAGCTTGACTCCTACACCATGGCAATATTAACACTCAGGGCATAAAATCAACAAAAATAATTTTGCGATTAGCAGGTGAAAATGTCAATCTACCTGCCATGTTGGCATGTATCCAATGAGCACTGACCAATTGTTTGTGTTGTTGACGTATCAGCTACATGTCAGGGTTTTCCATGTCAATCTAAAGATAAAACGGGCCACCTGGATGATTCTGGCCGTCTTGGTTAAAGTGTGTGTGCGTGCATGGGGCCTGTTCAGATGAAGCATCTTTTGCGCGCTCAAACCCATATTGGTACAGACATACTGCAAGCGTGGCGTGAGCGGTGCATGTGGGCAGTACTGTTTCCCACAGAGCTCTGCCCCATTTGAAAGGTGAAGGGGACCATTACACATTGAAATTATGTGTAAAGATGTCGCCTCCGAGATGTAGAGTGTGTATTATATAAGAAAAACACACATTTCAGGACTGCTGATTTTAATCATCAGAACAGACATGTCCTGTGATTTTCATATTTCATAGATTTATCCAAAGGTCCAAATGTCTAAAAGTCCTAGAACATGTGGAACATGACTGAATGACCTAGGCTATATGTAAATGAAACAACACATTACAGTGGCAAACAATGACTAATGGATTGCTTAGTGCTCAGGTGAGTGTTCACCGACCAAATCAGACTATCAGTGAGATGATTGGTTGTTTCTATTTCTGTTATTTTCTATTCTAAATGCCTGCTACCAGGTCAGATACAATTATAAGTCATTAGGCCTAGTCATTAATGAGACAGACAGCACTTTAATGTGTATTTTCTGTGTTGTCCCTCTTTATTTAGGCACAAAAACTTTGGCTGGTAAAAAGCCACTGTGGCAGGTGGATTTCAAAATCCAATCCTAATCTTAAACACAATGAGACATGAAATCAGTTCTCAATCAAAAACCAAAAGGAACTTTTAATTCACAGATAATTCAGAGCTGATTGGTCATAGATTTGTAATAACAATGAACCCAGAGCCTTGGCCACATTAGTTAAGGCTGCAAAAATCTTAACTTACACAACAATAGAGGGAATTATAGGCGCCATCCTATGTATTTTTATGCGATACATACATAATGGAACCAGAACAATGTGTCACAGAGTCCGTGTAACTGTTCATGGTGCTGATCACCTTGGCAACAGTCAACAATTTGTCACAGCCGTCCATGTAACTGTGGCGTTGAACACTGTGCGTAAAGGCGTGCTGCGCAGTGGCAGCATTTGAAAAAGAAAAGTGTCTTGCTGCTGCTGCTGTTTTGGTCATTTCAGTCTGCCTCTTCCAACTCTCTGTTGCATCTCCTTTTGTTTTGTTGAGGCTTCCCAAAAAAGTCTAAAATCCGTTTTTGTGCCATCGTTGGTCAGTTAGCTCGAATACAACGTGACGATACGTGACCGTACGTGACACTTGACCTTATGTCTGGTCATGTGACTACCATGACACAAATTGAATGATGAACATTAAGCCAGACCACAACAATTTATAGTTATTAGTGTTTCCAGTTAACGTTTAGCATTTTCTTTTTTTTTCCACTTCATTTTTTTCACTTTATTTCACTTCCTGCATTGAGGTGATCACAACATACTGGTACCTGGGCGTCCACCTGGATGAAAGGCTGGACTGGTTGGCCACCACAGATGCACTCCATTTCCTCCGCAGACTGCACTCTTTCAGTGGCCAACATTTATCAGACCTGCATACACCAAAAAAATAGGTGTATGCAAGGATTGGCATTTATCAATCTGAACCTGAGCATACGCAACAATCACATGCCAGGTCCGACAAGGTGTACACACATTTGAACCACTGTATAACATGAAGGACTACAGAAGCGTATTGCATTCACCTGGGGAAAAAAAAAAAAAAAAACTCTGGTTTTTTGGAGTAATTTATTTTCATGTTTTTCTGAGGAATATTTTAGTTTTTTTCTGACTTAACGAGATTTCAGAATCCCGCTAGAAGTTCCCATCTGCAAGTAACATGTAACTGCTGTGGTCAAGCCAGCCTCCTCTTCATCATGGATCTATTAGATCTATTAGATACATGATATCTATATCCTCCACTTCAAACAATACAGTCAAGCTACCCCAGCATTGTTTTGTGCTACATGTCATGTGCATACTACAGTAAGAATATGCATGGTGATGACTCACTGGCTTTTTTGGAATGTAAAATCCTGGAGCACATACAGAGACACCAAGCGTTCCCAGATCTCAAGCTGCTACCAAAACACCATTATTTGGAGCACTACCTCCAGATGAGTTGTCTGTTTGGTCCAGTTGTTCGACAGACAATAGCTTTTATAAACAGGTTATCAGGTACAGAAGTTGCTTCAAGAATGTGCCTCTCTGGTAAGCCTCAAAGCATCAGATGATGATTGCATTCCATTTGCATACCTGCTGCGCGCAGTAATTGAGAAATATGTTTTAACCACTGAAATTGACATTTAAATTGTCTGGATGTCGGACTTATAATTTTCTCTGTGTCTGCATGGTAATGGCTTTGAAGATGGCCACGCCTGTGATGGTTGATGACAGCTCTCAGAGGTTGTCTCTCTCTCATGGACCCCCTGAATCTGTTGATGACCATATTATTGAAGTGAAGAAACAATGTGAACTTCAAAGCAACTTTAGGCTATTATTAATGGATTCCTCTTTTAGAAACAAGTTCCTTAACCTTGCCTCAAAGTTAAAAGTTGAAGACAAAAGTACTCTTAGGGCCTGATTTACTAAGATCCCAGATAAGGGCGCTAAATTGCATGCTCCTGGTAAAATTTTGCATTTGTTTTCAGAAAGGCACAAATAACGTGTTTTTTCTTTACAAATATTTATTTTGAACAAATACTTTTAAAATGATTTGTATTCGAGAACAAGAAAAACATCATATCAAAAAGCTGCGTTTCCTCCTGACCACAGTGAATATTTGTGCACCTGGCCAGAAGCTTGAGTGATGTTCAGGAGTCAGAGAGAAAAAAGAGTGAAAAAGAGTCAGACTGACACAGGCTGATCAACACAGCAACAGAGGAGGCTCTGTCTGGACCAAACAGCACTTAACTGCATCACTGTTTTTGTTGAATAGATGTTTTTTTTTTACTTTAACTGGGTTGCAGAGGTAGCTTATAACTTTTGGGAAGCAGAGTTTGACCGGGACATTATTCTGTTACGCAATGAGACATCTGCAGTCGGGTTCTCTCATGTTAGCATTCGTCTGTTAGCTCAGTAATCATTTGTTTATATTCTGTCTGAACCCAACTGCAGACATCTCATTCTGTTGCGTTACTAATGTAACGTAACCAAACAGGACTTAACTGTTTGGCTACTAATGTAATGTAACAGAATGAGACATCTGCAGTCGGGTTCTCTCATGTTAGCATTCGTCTGTTAGCTTGGTAATCATTTGTTTATATTCTGTCTGTTCAGCATTCTCCAACAATGGTGGGTGGTGGTGGGGTTCACAATGTTCACAATGGTATTTATTAGTTGTTGGTTTAAAGCTGGGGTTGGTAATCCTGTTCAGAAACATGTTTTGTTATACTGAATGAAATTTGATCCGATGGATTAATAGAGAGCTCAGGTGGGACACTCGGACCACACTTGGATCTAAATGCCCAGAAAAGAGGGATCAAAGACGGGGTCAAGGCAGATGTGAGGTCTCTCCTGGTCTCAGAGCTGAGCAGCCAGGTACTCGAGAGGGAGGAGAGGAGCGCACTGGAGGAGAGACATGCGGTGTGCGTGACAGCACTTAAAGGACTTTTAACACACTTGGAAGAACTGCTAGAGTTCGCTGGAATGAGCCAGACACAAGGAAATGCAGAGATAAAAGAACTTTTGTCCTGGCAGGTATCTGCCGCAGGTTTTGGAGTCATGTGACCGGTATTTGATGGATGTGTTTGTTTTTTGTTGTTGTTTTTTTTTTTTTTAAATCTTTACTCTTTCAACAGATGTGTGGTAGAAAGGTGCAGCCAGTAAATAAAAGGGAAAATCAAATTCTGTCCGCGACTTATCTAGAGACAGACAACAAATTTTTAACAGACTGCTATAATGGACAAATTTTCAAAAATTACCCAAATGTGCTACAGCTGCACTTTTACAAGGATAAATTTGAAGTAGTAAATCCTTTGGGGTCAAAAAAGAACCAAACACAAGCTGTGTATATTTTATTACATGGTAAGCAGTCTGGACAAAATGTTCAGATCTCAGCAAAGACATTCAATGCAAGTAAAAGGAACTCCTTCTCTCCCTCATGTTATGAAGCCAGAATTTTGCTTGCTACCTTGGATTACAACCACCACAATGGCAGACCAGCAATGAAGACCAAGGAAGGCAAAGGAGTGCATGTCATAATGTATTACTCTTTTAAAATCTATTGGAATACATTACCTGACCTACACAATCGGATCTTGGCTTTACATATGTTGCCTCCCTAGGTACAAGAAGGTGTACACTAAGAGGTCTGTCCGGTAGCGTAAACTGAAAGACGTCCGACAGATCCACACCAGCTTCAAATCTCTTCATATTGTATTTGCAATTTTTTTTATAATATTTTCAAATCAGGGAAAGCGTCTCTAATGCGCCAAACACAACAGCTCGGGATCACCTTTCGCTCCCCTGACCTCAGTCGACCATGCTGCCACAAAATAAATTGCCTGTAGGCAGCATGGTAATAGCCTTGATTGTCCTTGCCTGGGTCTTCTGGGTCTTGCAGTCCAGTGTATTCATGTCGCAGCCGCCTTGCCAAGTGCTCAAAATGAGCTGTTCTACTGAGGCAGTTTTCTGGGCGCTGCCCACAGCACTTTTTCTCCTCCTGCCTGGTCATCTCTCTGCAGTGCTGGCATGTGCACCACCTTGGAGTTCCAGTGTTCTGAAGGGCCGCCATTCCAAACGTTTACTTGCATGTTTCCATGTTTCGGAATGCCCTTTGCTTTGCCCTGTACATTACTTTTTAAAAAGGGTCGCCATTCCAAATATGAAAAGAGGTCCGCCATTTAAAAAGGTAATCTGCCACGATAGTACCATGGGTAAATCAGTTACTTCTGGCATAGGCAATCCAGGATTGAATCCCAGAAGGGGTGCAATTTTTTTTTCCTTGTATATTAGCTCACACATTATGTACATTATGAGGGGCCAGGCAGCCTAGGCTGCATTCACATGGAGTGTCTAAAAACGTTTTCCAAAGTGCTTGAAAGGTCACGCCCATGGTCGTGGCTGCTGTTAATAAGCAACCAAAAGTGCCTGTCACATTAGGAGTGTGCTTCACTGTCACTTAACCAGGAACCCACTCTCTCCACTATACTATCGAGATGGGGGAGCGATGTGGAATACTGACTATATCTGCTATATCTTCTTCACTTTCGGAGTAGTGACCTTTTGGAAATTCAGAATGACGGACCTTTGGAATGACTTCATGGAGAACTTCACATGGAACTTCAGCAGTAGCCGTTGGTGGGATGTTCACATGTATTGTTTTGATTTGAAAAAATGTCTACTTCCTGAGTCTTCATCTATATCTCCAGCTCCTCATCACTCTGTTGGGCAGAGAGTTGATATTTTGCATGATGACTGACAGCAGAAAGGACTCACAGTACATCTCCACTTCCAAGCCTTTAACCTCTGCACCACCAGCACAGCAACCATGAAAGCACCTCCTCATCCAGCTGGAACAGGGTGGCATCCTCCAGACTTGCTCCATTTTCAATGACAGCAGCTCCTCTCCTGAAGAATCTCCTCTCCCCACAGAAGTATCCATCAGTAGTTGACAAAGTATGACAAAAACATACAAAAACACAACAAAATAAAGCAAAGGTTGAGTAAAAACTCAGAGCTACCAGACTTTGTAGCTCCCAGTTGAAGCGCATGTTCTGGAAAAAAAAAAAAAAAAAAAAATCATCACCTGGATTGACTACAAGAAAGCCTACAACTCCATGTGTCACACATGGATTCTGAAATGCCTAGAGCTGTACAGCAGGACTCTAGAGACCAAGTATAAGCCAATTTGCATAAGTCACACTCAAATGGTGCAAGATGCTCTGTCTCTGCTGCTGCTCTGCATCTGCCTCAACCCCCACAGCATGATCATCACAAAGAGTGGCTACAGATATGAGCTATGGAGTGCAGAAACCATCAGCTATCTCCTTTACATGGACGATATCAAGCTGTACGCCAGAAGTGAGTAAGTACGTGTATTCAGATGGCGTCTTAGAGAAAGACGGTGGTCAGAACTGAAGTGATTACAGGACCAGAAGGCAACATAATAGGTCACCAGGTAATTAGACACAGCCACGGTCAGCCAAGTCCTGAGAAGTCAACTTTTTGGAAAGAAAAATCCAGGCTACAAACACCTACACCCTGCTGGTCACCAGATACCCTGCTGGTATAATAATCTGACCAAAGGAGGATGAGAGCATATTTGTGAGTGTTCATCTACGCACATACCTTGCGTATTTAGTTTGTAATTGCTTGCATTAAGTGGTACTATAGAAATAAGTCATTCATGTTTGTGTTTCTTTTTTTTAAATTCCACAAATAATCTTCATAAAAAGTCAGACAGACAACACAAACAGATTTATGAGACAGTATCTTTATCAGATAACAAACTGTCCTAGTTTCAT
This sequence comes from Caranx ignobilis, assembly GCA_021432705.1. Classification (NCBI taxonomy): domain Eukaryota; kingdom Metazoa; phylum Chordata; class Actinopteri; order Carangiformes; family Carangidae; genus Caranx; species Caranx ignobilis. Next base: position 30,880,006 of record MU270014.1, read on the forward strand.
ACTAATTCTAATTAATAGTTAAAATGAAAGTGATGGGAGGACACTGTCAAACTGTAGTCCACTGAAAATGGCATCTTTAAATTCAACATGCTGAAAATAAAATATGAAAGTGTTTCTACTCATCACTGTCATGTTTTTTATTTTCTTGAAAAACAAATCTGTCGTAAGCTTCTCATTGTCCCATTTTATCTTACTACAGTACTTGTGTAAAACAACTAGGCTCCATATGCTTGTGCTACAGTGCAGACATTATGAACTTGCCTGTCCCCATGTGTACAATACTCCCCCATGTACAGTCTTCATTATGAACCATGTTGACACCACATCAGTGATCAATTAGACCTTTTCAAAGGTCATGCCCTTATGATTTATCATGAGCCTCTGAACATGAGTTTACATCATGAATGTGAAAACCTGCAGCTAGAAACCTCAATGTAAAAAAACAAGTTCTAAAACTTTTTCAGTCTTTATCCACTGAGGACCACCGCAGAGACCAAGACTTGATAAAAGGTGTGAATATTTTTATATCATCTCAGATTATGTAATCACTGTTCAAGGTTGAGCCAAAGAAAAAAAGACAGCCACTAACAAAACTACAAGACACGTCACGACGAGTCACTTTCAGAATTGATTTAAAGGAGTCATCACTCAGAAATCACACTTTTCCTTGTTAAAACATGTATATTGGTGTTAGACCTCAGTTGAAACTTGCCTGAAAATCTGGAGTTTGAAAGTGGTTGAGTCTTTTCATTTGGGCTCTTTGTTTAAACCAGAGTAGCCCACAGGGGCACGCACCCCAAAACGGGAGATTTTGATTCTGCCCCTGTGATGTTGTCACCACAGGAGGCGATTTGCATAAGCCCACCTCTCTTCCACCACGCCGCCCCACCCACCACGGTGCCACCATTACTGACGAGTTGTGTGAAAGATGTCTAAACATCGCTCCCATGTCAACTGCTCTGTTGTTGGTTGCCAAAATCAACACAAAAGTGTTTTCAGTGTCCCTGCATCGGCGAACCAAGCTACCAGGGACCAGTGGATTAAATTTATCATAAATAACAATGTTCCTGCGACTCTGTTGCTCTTCATGTCTGTGCTAACCATTTTGTGCCTTAATGTTACACTAATTTGGGACAATACCAGGGGAAGATTGCATCAACCCTGCGTTTGGAAAGAGGAGCGATTTCAACTGTCAGGGACTCACCTGTAGTGCAATCGGTAAGTCTCGCCGCTTGTGTGACGTTATGCTTTATTGTGTATGAGACCCTGAAATGATGATAGACAGAGAGCAGCTACCTGTTAATAGGGCTAAACTTTGAACCCTATGTGATTTAGAAACGACTCCCACACTTGCTCTGCAGTGTGGATGTTTATAAACGGACACCACCGCGGCCCTGGCAGTAACGTGACCATGCAGACACTGATCTGCTGCTAGCTGCTGCGGGGTTTCATGCTAAACTGTCTTGGGGACAATTTTATCGCAGAGTTGTGGTTTTCTGAGGGATTTCCAGCGAGCTGAGCTGCTACCAAAACAAAGTGTGTTTACAGTCAGAAAATAACATTATCCAGGAGGATTTTCTGAAGAGCAGTCACTATATATCATTACAATTTTCTCCCTGTTTACATATGATAACATTTGGATTTTAAAACTGAACAAATACCAGGAGACAAACTTCTTATTTCCCTGACATTTTCATGTCATAAACCATGACCGTCAGCATTAAAACTCGAGTCTTGCATGTAAAACATGACAGTCATGCAGGCTGTCTGCCGAGTGTGAACACAGGCTCTGCAGCTAGATTTACTGTAACGTATATTATAATATTTTTTGACTCCTTATCAACTGCAGCTATTCACACTTTATTAACACTGATTTATTCAATTTATTCAATATTAAAACACAGTATTTTACTTTTTTTAAATTGATTTTAAAATTTCTATTTGCAGTTATTAGGCTAGCACATCTCATACAGTGCCCAGCACCAGCACCAGACAAAATCCACAATGCAGGCACGGACTGGCACACAGCTGTCATTAAAAACTTTGCAACCTCACTTCCAAAGTACAGGTTTGTGGTCTGGGAGATTAATTTACATATAGAAAATTATAACAAGTCAAATATAACACAATATTTTTTCATTTATGTAAGAAGCAAATATTCAGTTCACTTTTATTGCATTTTATGTCAATATCAATGTCAAGCCACTGAAAGAGGATCTGACATTCAGTAAGTTTACTTGCACAATTATTTTATTGCGCACAATTAATTTAAACACAAGAAAAATATACAAAAACAATAAGATAATGTAATATAATGACAACAAATATAGATGCCAAATGTGTAATAAAAATGGTGTGAAATTACTTATTAAAACTCAATTTTTATACTTTTCCAACTTTTCCAGAAGCCTACATATTGGCCATCTGCATCAGGAAATTCACGGCAGATACACAGCACCACACATGCTGGAATAACGACTTGTATTCAATAGCCAAGATGACCCCCAGCAGCAGCTCACAAAGGACCTGTATGTTAGGTGCCTGTATTCACAAAGTTGTAATTTTTATTTTTGATTGAAATGGAAAATATGCATTGTTTTTGTTTGTTTTTTGTACATTTAATAAAGACACTTTTGTATTATAGCTTTGTTTCTTCACATTTTACATATGAAAGTGTAAGACAGTTCAACACCACCCTAAACTCTCATCCCTGAAACAATGGAAGTTTCCCTCAGATTTGAAGAAACTACTTAGTGTATTATGCCTTTTGGTTAGTGTCTCCCTAACACCTCCTGTCTACCTGACTTCCCCTTGAAATGTTACATGTCTGATGGTCTCAGTGTGAAGTTATTGTCCTGTGACATACACCCTGATGATCAAAGGTCTCCAGATGTGAGTGGTGTCTCTATGCAAATTCCTATTGACATGTGATTCAAAAGTGTCTTTGTTCTGGTTGGATATTTAAGGGAAAGAGCAAGGACCCAACCTTTGAGTTGATCTGCCTACCAGAGCTCACACACGTCAAGTGTGTTGTAATAGCTGATTCTCAAGTATTGTTGCTATTGGCTATAGTTTGTTCACTTACTGTACATCACAATAAACTGGAATGTTAACCATTCCTTTCTAAAACTGCCTTGATGAGATTTTACTCTTGTAGTGAAGGATCTGTTATCAGATACCTAGTAGGTCTTTAGTTATATGCTAAGTTTCACTGGGTAACACTCACACCCTTAACCTCTGAGTTGAATAGAAAAGATTGAGTATCATGTTCTGTAATTATTTACATATGTTCTATAACCTCTGAATACTTCAACCCAGGCATCAGGGCTATTCTTCCATGTTAAGAAGGTCACTGAGTGGTTTGTTAACCTATATCTGCCATCCCTGAACTAAGACTGATGTCAGATCTCTTAATAGCAGAATTGAAGTCTTAAAAGGCTTATGTTCTTAATTACTGGTTAACTATTAATTCTCACCAATATTTAATGGTAAAGTTATCTTTAAGTAAATGGAGTCAGATTGAATAAATTAATGACTTTACTTTGATAAAATCCCATCTAAACACTGGAAGGACAGAATACGTGTTGGGGAGATAATAGATAAATGTCTCTAAATATCTCCTCCCCTACAAAAGTAACATGTAGTAACGTATAAATGGTGCAGTATAGTGTATTCTCTAACTACCTCTGTTTTTTTAAATCAAATGCATTGTCCTAAGTGAATGTGGTGAACTTGCTATTTTTAGTACGTAAAATACAATGACAAGAACACATGTGTTTTAATTTTTATTATCACATTGACATGCACAGTTATTGGCAAACGTAAATGATTACTTTAAATTGCTAGTAATGTCGTAACCTAATTAACTACTACCAAAGTAACTATACCCAACACTGGCCCTGAATGTGCATACAATATGTTTATCATGCTATTTGGGGCTTCGTTTTTCTCATGGAAATTTTTACCGAGGTCGGCCCTTGGTGACCTCATAGCTGGCTACAGCCATGCTTTGAGTAATGCAGTGGCTGATTACTGCCTTGAGGATCACGCGCCCAACCATTCCACTATAACATTACAAAGTATGCTACTCAACTAAATACATATATTAAATCTGTAAGGAATGGACACAATTATTCTAAAGAGTCATTTAACTATCCGAGGGGAATTTCCTCAAATACATTTTGTGGAGGCTTCTGTGTGATGATGCATGTCTCTGAGATATTAGTGTGCTAGAGAAGCAGACTGGATGATTTGAGCAGGGAGATTGCTCCAAGATGAACCTTCCTTTTTTTTTTAAACTGACAATTGGAGCCAGGAGCCAGGGTATGCTCCCCTCACAGCAAGCACAAAACCATTCAAACATCTTATCTTTGTGTTCACAGGCCAAGGTGTTACAGCTAAATGCAAAGCAATGCCATTTCAAAATTCAATCCGCTTATCCACCGCTAAACTCAGGCTAAAACACGAAACGGTATCTCAAATTGCAAACCATAAAGCAAACAGGGTGAAGAAGCAGAAGCACTGTAACCGCTGGTTCAGAGAGGGGAGATCAGATGCTGCTGGCGTGTTTGAAAGACCATATGCCTGAGCACGAACGAGTCACTTAAACTAGTTCTCATAAATGTAATCCTGTTTCCCATACATTCCCCCGGAGAATGTGGCTGAGAATACATTTCACCTCTCAGCTGCATACATGGCCGATAACAATGGAGATGCAGGGGTCAGGCCTGTGAAGAATCAACAGCGCTGAGGTATAGCAGGTGTCTCTGCTATGGTTCTGTCACAACGAGCCTGCCCACGCTATGCTAACAGTTCTGCTCATTATAACTACAGAGTGGCTGTCATACAGTGTATCTTTAAAGAGAACAGCTTTACCTCCTCATGCTCCTGCAGGTTTATTCATGCTGTCAACATTATGTCTTGTTTAGATTAAAAACACACAGGCAAAAGGGCTTTTGAAATTACCCTGCTCGAAGAGATTGGGACACAACATCTGTATTATTTTCTACAGTTAATAACCACTTAGCATTCCATTATTATTATCAATAAAAGAAAGTACTTAAGGGTATTCTCTCTTGACTCCCAAACATCTGCAGCTAAAATGTCAGGCTCTAACAAGGTCATCATGGGACTGAGCTGTTGTTTCCTCTGCAGTATTTGTTGACATGGCTAGTGACAAGAAATGGGAAGGTGAGACTGAAATTCCGACGGATATTTCTTTTTGGGAGCTGTTTTGTTCATTTTCAGTCAGTAAGTGCCACCTCGAACGTGGGCATGGACATGAGCTCGAATGTGTGCAATGATGCATGGCGTACACAGCACAACGGCCAGGGATGTTTGAGTTGGGTGGCCAGATTGCCAGGAACCACAGCACACAAAACACCTAATTGACTTATATCATTATGAAATCAGACGAATAGCAGGAGGAATTGACTATTGGGGGCAGGGCAGCAGAAAGGGTTAAAAACTGAGTAAGTCGGGAGTGTTGTCAGGCATGCACACTTTGTAGTTTTAGTCTCATTTTGTTGTAACCAGTCTCCAGATCAGTTGCAGAGAAAGCAGAACTTGACACTGGTGCAAAACAAGTGCTCACAGATGGATCAAGCCCACTTCATTTGAAGGTAGAGATGAAAATGAGTATTTCACTTAAACTATACAGAATAATACTTCTTCATACCCAAAAGAAATTGATACATAGCCAATAATCAAAAATTTGGTATCTTTTACCTTAGAATAATTATGTGCAGTGTATCTTTTCAGGGAAATCATAACATCAGCTGTAAATGACTGGAGCTTAAAATAATACTAGCTGGTGAGTGAGCCATCATTACCCTCACTATTGAAGGGAAGGGAACAAGACTCCAGCAACATAATGCAGCAGCTGAATGAATTCATCATCACTGCTCTTAGGTCCTTTTAGGTCTGGACCTTGGTAACTTTTTTGAGAGTTAATTTAAAGTGCTCTTGGGAAAATCATGGTGTTGGAGAACTGTAAAATGAATGATTCCAAATCTGTCCTGAGGTGGAACAATAACATAACAAGTCAGTCATACATATAGTTAAAGAACATGGTGCTTCTTCTGAATTGCGCGCAACAGTATTTTTCCCCAGAGGGTGTTAATCTGGAGTCACAGCCACAGAGACTCATCCTGTATCTGATGCAGTGAGGACTGTTAGATGATGTTACTCCAAAGATGAAACAGCTGTTGCTGCTGGTTGACCTGAAAACTTTTATTTAGTTTGGTGGAGGACAGGGCCAGATTTGAAGTGACTCACTGAGCACAAGGTTTCCATGACAACCTGCATGTCAGAATCAATTATATCACCTTGTCAATACTACTTCATCACCACACTGCAACACTTCCATTGATGTCAGTATTCATTGATGATTGAAGTATGCTACACATGTTAATACAACTTAATACCATGTTCAAATTAGCAGTTTACCAAGAAACATTTACTTGGTATTTGCCAAAAGACCTTTAGTGTCAGAGTCACCTAAACTGATAGACAGCGAGGTCACAGAAACACTTGGTATTAATATAAACAGCAGAGCAGAGAGTCTGAGATTAATATTTTTAACATAGATGGGTGTGCCACTATTATAAATGGAACAGAACTGAGATAAATTTCTCCACATTCTCTCCAAGGTCTGGCTGCTATTCAAGAGCAACTCCCTAAAGATTATCTAAAATTTCTAAAAGTCCTGTGTTATTACTGATGATGATAATGGCAACCAAAACTACATAAGTAAGATCCAAACTGTGGTTCATACAAATAATCCTCAGTTGGAATATGTTGTAAATCAAAAGACAAACAGATATTTTATGGCTGTTTGGTTCTGCCAGTTATCCAAACTGTTAACAGGTATCATCAAACTTGTCCTACTTCACTATCCGTTCATCTTAGTGATAAATTTACTCCACATGCTAATGGAGAGCACCCAACTGCACAATTAATTTTGCTCTCTTGCTCAACTATTACACTGAAGATGATGAGACAGTTTCAGTGTGGTCTGATTTTATGAAGGGCCAACTTTCATGAGCCACATCCTCTGAGGATCCAGGCCCTGAAGTGGGACACCTCTGTTTACCATGGGACACACCAAACCTAATGTACCTTCTCTATTTACTGCCTGTTTAGCTAAAGACAGAAAGTGCATTATCTGCAGACATGGACAAAATTGTTGGTACCCCAACGATAAAGAAAAAAACAACAACATAATGACTGAAACTGACTGAAGTAATAATAAATAAAAAATTAACAAAAATCAGACATTACTTTTGAATTGTGGTTCAGCAGAATTATTTTAAGAAACAAACTAATGAAACTGGCCTGGACAAAAATGATGGTACCCTTCACTTAATCTTAACTTCATATTTTGTTGCACAACCTTTTGAGACAATCACTGCACTCAGGCCATTTCTGTAACTCTGAATGAGACTTCTGCACCTGTCCACGGGTATTTTGGCCCACTCCTCATGAGCAAACTGCCCCAGCTGTCCCAGGTTTGAAGGGCGCCTTCTCCAGACTGCATGTTCTGGCTCCTTCCACAGATGTTCAGTAGGATTTAGACCAGGGCTCACTGAAGGCCACTTCAGAACCGTCCAGTGTTTTGTTCTTAGCCATTCTTGGGTTGTTTTTAGCTCTGTGTTTTGGGTCAACACCCTGTTGAAGGACCACTGACCTGTGACCTAGACCGGGCTTTCTGACACTGAGCAGCACATTTCACTCCAGAATGACTTGATAGTCTTGAGGTTTTATTGTAATTTGCACAGAATCAAGACCCCCTGTGCCAGGTGCAGCAAAGCAGCCCCAGAACAGAACTGAGTCTGATCCATGTTTCACAGTAGGTACAGTGTTTTTTCTTTCCATGCTGCATTTTTGCATCTGTGTACAATGAGCTGATGTGACTTACTAAAAAGCTTCAGTTTTGTCTCATCTGTCCACAAAGCTTCTGGGAGAATGTCCTTTGATCATTGCTTTTTGATTTGAAAACTCAAAAGCAATTTTTATTTATTATTACTTCTATCTATCTATCTATCTATCTATCTATCTATCTATCTATCTATCTATCTATCTATCTATCTATCTATCTATCTATCTATCTATCTATCCATCCATCCATCCATCCATCCATCCATCTATCTATCTATCTGTCTAGGTATATTAAACACATTATACACATTATCTGACAGACTGTGGATAGAATATGATATGAACATTTTGTAGGGAGTAATGCATTTTGGCCATAATACAAAGTATAATTAAAGTAACCTTAATTCAGTTTGAGAAGTTAAATGTGGATTTGAATTATTGCCTCATCTTTGTCTAACGTTCGTGACTGACAGTGGAGGAGTTGGATGGTTTTTCTCCCATGATGAACAGTGTGAGGTCTGTCACATTTCTGAAAATAAATTAAATTTCATTCCAGACTAAAAGCTCTGTCAAAGAAACAAGTGCTTCGTATAAATGAAGTGGAGGCAGAAATTCTTTTATCTTTTGAGTGTAGAGGAGCACAAGTCAAAAGTTTCAAAAAATACCTCATATCGTATCGTACAGATACTAAAAAAGTATTCTAGTAGAAGTACTAGTCACTGTTGTTTCTTGTCTGTTCTCATTTTTGCCTTGCTTTATTCATACGACTTTGGCTGCAGGACAATTTGTGTGTTTGTATTTCCACTCCAGAGGAAAGAGCTAAAACACCCAAATAAACAAATGTAATTCTTCAGTTGGCATAAGATAACAATAACAGGACGTTCTCCATCCATCCTTTTCCTTATGTCACTCATTAGGCTGCAAGCACAACATCACCGTCTCTCTTTTGATGGCCGTGTAGCAATGGTGAGTACAGTCCCATCATTGTGTGGACATGATATGCACATCAGTGCTTGTATAGTCAGTTCAGGGCCACGGATTGAGTGTCACAGCACCATGGAGAGCACTGTTGTTTGTGTGTAGTGGGTGCATGTGTGTGTGTGTGTGTGTGTGTTATACAGGTGCTATCAATGTGCGATCAATAGACAGAGACCACATCACTCAGTTTAACAGAACAAACTTTAGGCCCGAATTAAATTTTCCCTCCACTGAAGGAAAAATGATATGAGGTGAGGGGAGAGCGAGCAAGAGAGCGAGAGAGAGAGAGAGAGAGAGCAAGAGACAGAGAGATTGGTGCTCGAACACCCACTGTTTGTATCAATGTTTGTATCAATACCTATAGGCTATATTATTAGAAAACAAAGAAATTCAATGTCAAATCAGATGTTCAGCAGCAGTGAGCACCCCCACGTAGTCAGAATGTTACGATCTTGGTTTCATAACAGCATTTTTGACTATTTGGCTATGAGGTTGAGAGTCGAATCAGACTCCTCCCAATTGAACCATGGAATAGTCGAGTAATCAAAGTCACCCCTAGCAATTTAAAAGATTTTTCAGTGTCGGTGATGATTATTTATTAAGTATCTGGCTGTCTGTGCTGAAGTCACTCCAACTAGAGAAGTTTGCTGTTGGCAAACTTGATCTCTTGAGGAGGTGTTCTGCTCGGTCTCACCTTTCAGTCTAGACCATGGCTTAGACTTACACTGGAATATCCCTTTAATCATCAGACCAGATGTGTCCAGATGTATTCGTATTAATAGCTGATTGATCACAATCAGCTGATTGATCACAAAAACACCATAGCATTAGTCTTCAGCTGCATATAGGTTGCATACAGTACAGTATTTTATTACTAGGAAGCCATAGAATTGACACAGTACAGAGCAATGTCCATTACCACAAAGATGATTTATATTCAAACATGTTTACATCATTTAATAAAGAACCACACATTACTATATTTTTAGAGTAATTAAAGTCAGTGTGGGATTTAAATTACACAAATACAAGCTCCCATTGTATAAGACAAAGTTTAGTGTTGCACTTTGCAGGCAAATTACACAACAGGTTACCATCATGAAGTTGAATTACTAATATTAGTATTATACAAACAGTAATATTGTTGCATGATGTGGTACATGTTTAACACCCCATCCCCAATATGAAGCCAGGAACAGTGCAGCAAATAATCCAAGCAGCCCCCAGGGGTCTGCAGAATATGGTACACAGGGCTCCAACTTTCATGCCTGAACTAATGCAGAACGTTCTTTTAAAAGTCAGGAACAGAAACAACAGCCAAAATTACTGTAATTATGATGCTTCACAGAACAGAGATTTTCAAGACCAAAGAATTTCACATTTATTTAGATGTATGAAGACACAGCTCCAACTGAGTGTTGCACAGTCCCTGTTCATACCTGCATTCACATGTGTCTTCACAGATCCAATCTCAAGTGGTCAGCTTCAAGATATGCTGTGCACACATGCTTTGAAATGCATCTTCACGTGTGTCTCCACTGGCCACTTGTGACCAGATGTCACTCACTTGCTTTACAGTATATGCAAACAGGTATGTGTGGTTTTTAACCAATCAACAGATAAGCCCACTGTTAAATGTGTGTGTGTGTGTGTGTAAAGAAGAGAAGGGGGAGAGAGCGAGAGAGAGGGGTGTGAAAGGCAGATCACCAGAGATGGATACAGACTGTTGAACCTAACAGGTGATAGTACTGTATGTCTGTCATGTGCAAATTTATTGCTGTAAAGTTGACCTGGCAACAAAATTACGGAGGCCCTGAGGGTCAGGGCCTTCAGAAAGGAAAGGGTAGGGACAACACTTCTTGTTTGTTTTACAGTAAACACAGGTTGAAAGGATGAAACAGAAGCTTGAAAATCATAAGAGAATATTTTAACAAGGGACATTCATCTGATGTAATTCGCAATATGCTTTCAACCTATCATGACATTAAAATGTCCCCGTGGGACTCTCAAAGCACGTTTGAAAGATTTAGGGCTGAGGAGATGGGGCGGCTACTCTTCAACAAGTGACATCAGAAGAGCCATTTTATCAGAGCTGCGCAGACCTGGACAGGTGTTTGGATACAGAACTATGTGGTTGACTTTAAAGCAGAAACATGGCCCCTGTGTGAAAAGGGAGACAGTAATGGAGGGCTCTCCACTAAGGCACAGACAAGCCAGCTGTATTAAATAAGTAGCTGAAAGCTGAAAGCTGAAAGATGCGATGCGGTCAGGCTTTCTTTTGGCAGGGGAAGGCCTGAGTAAGTAAGGACGTATTGTTTTTATGGTGAAAAAACAAGCATCTGGTGAGCTCTGCTTCTGTTGCCTCTAAGGGCCCCAACACTACACACTGACTCTGCTGAGCATGCGCACACACACACACCGCATGTCCGGGCCGCGGATGAGTTTCTCTCACTTGTGAGCAGTGAAGTCGGAGTAATTGTGGTTATTAGTACAAGCAGAGCGAATCACAACTTTAATGAGTGCGGTTCACTTTGACATTATTGTCAGTCCGTTAGAAAAACATTCAATTTTATTAAAATCGAAAAATAATATTTATAGTCTATAGGCTATAAAAATAATAGTCATTAAAGTAGCTGGCTGGACTTAATTGTGAAGTTGGATATATGGCCGGCAGCCGGCGCTTGTGGAAAGCCCTGGTAATGCGCAGGCTTCACGAACTGAATCTATTTCAAGCTCCTCTTCTGTCCTAGATTTTCAAAAAAGACACAGGGCAAACTGCATCATGGGAGACTCCACCCACGCTGCACATGGACTGTTTTCACTCCTCCCCTCTGGCAGGAGGCTGCGCAGCATCTGGGCAAAGACCACCAGGCTGAAGAACAGCTTCTTACCCGTATGCTGTTGAACTGCTCCACACTGCCACACTTCTGAACTTACATCTAGCACGTTCTGATGAATCTAACATATTTTATTCACTTTTACTTAAGAGACTTTTCTCTTAGTATTTTAGTATGTTATCTATTTATCTATCTATCTATCTATCTATCTATCTATCTATCTATCTATCTATCTATCTATATGTCTCTCTGTCTGTCTCTCTGTCTGTCTGTCTCTCTGTCATCATTGTCTGTCAGTTGTGGGTTTACACAGGAACCTGAACATGTCAATTTAGGCAATGGATTATTTTTGAATCTTAAAAAATACATAAATCTATTAATTACACTAGTTAATAACCTAATTAATTAACTCATTAATCCCTATTAATTACACTAAGAAAAGAGAGAATGAGGGAGTCACACTGTTTACCTACTACTAGAATTATAACTTTGACATAACATCTCAGGTGTAAATGCTGCAAGGCTGCAACCTCTGATGGATCAACGGCCCTCTTCCTTCTTGATCCACCTGGAGCAGCTCCTCCTCTTCACCATGAAGGATCTGAGCTCAACTGCAGAGTGCATTTTTGAAAACATAATTTGTCCACCCTCTGCAGTATAGTTACATTAGAAAGGCACAGCTTCATAGCCAGTATATACAGGAGAGGAGGAAGGATTACACAGACCAAAAGGTGTTTCTTCATACTGTATAGTATGCAAAGCATATATTACGACCTAAGAAGCAAATCGTCATAGTGATGATTGAATGTATGGATAGAATGTATTGATTTTCATCTTCATGCATACAAAGTGCCCAACCCTCATTAGGTACAGTTGCAGCAGTCAAACATTTCATTGGATTTGATGGATATTTTTCAGCTCACTCTTGAGCTAAATATTCTCCCTTCTCTCCTCAGCTCTTGGCAAATCAAAAAAAAAAAAAAAAAAAAAAAAAAAAAATGTTCCCTGCACTGAGGCACAACTTAAGTTTTTCATAATCATACAGCCAGAAGAGATGGAACAGAAATAGAGTTGAATCAAGTCAAGTGAATTTTATCTATGTACGGTATCAAATAATCATGACAGGGGTTATCTCAGGGCACTTTTCATTCAGAGCAGGTTTGGACTGTACTCTGCATAATATTGATTACAGAAAACCAGCAATAGCTACCATGAGAGCTCACTTGGTGACAGTGGTGAGGAAAAAAATAGGCAGAAAATTTGAACAGAGACAGGGTAATTTTCTTCTAACAGTTGCTGAGAGCAGGATTCAAGAGCGCAATGAAAGTTTCACATGGATTTATAATAATAGTATTAAACATTTACTTAAAAGTACATCCTTGTAGACAGGACAGCAAAGAGGAACTTGGACTAGTGTTCCTGAACATGACTGTCATTAAATTATTCTTCAAACAAGGTCCATTATTTATTACTGATGCCAAGCTCTTATTTTGTGGGTGTGTGGGTGTCTTGCCTTCTTTGTGATCCACCTTGTTCCCCTGCCCTGTCCTATGCTCTCATTGAGAGTGTTTCTCCCTGGTTTTACCGCTTTTGAGTTTTGCTGTTCCCTTTTTTGTTTGATACTTTGGTTGGAGATGCTACTTGTTGCTTGTTTACTTGATGCTACTTACCTTCTTTGTGTCTTGTGGGATTTTTACACCTGTGAACTTTAGTTGGATCTCTTCTGTTTGGATTTTGCCTCATGTTTTTTGCCCTTTGTAAATATATTATCTTCATACCCTGCTCCCTGTGACACTGTCAGCTTTTGTGTTTTTCCTAATCCTGCCAGACTCCAGACTCTCTTCCAAAGCCAAACTATTGTACAGTATGTAAGATATGTGGAGTATCCCATACCATGTCTTCACTCATGTACAGAACTGGAGTAAATCAATGAGCCTCCATTGAAATTCAAATAGCTCCATAATGTGTTGCATCTTTTATGTTCACAGAAACAATCAACAATCTCAAACCTATACACATTAGAGTTGTGCATAGGTGTGAGATTCAACACAATGTTTAACTCTGTTTAGATCCCAAACTAGCAGATCCCACACAGTATGAGAGAGGATGTCTATGATTGATTACAAAGCAGCTTTAGGTTCTGTCTTTATACAGTGAAAGTATCAAAGCCTCAGTCAACAGAGAAATGTACACAGAAACAGAGCCTCACAACGAGCTGTCAACACCTCTGTAACTTTGTGATGTCACAATAGTCACCATTTTCAGGCATGCCCCACCTACCATCTTAATTTGCAGGATTTGGCTTCCCTGAGTATTTCACAGAAATTTGCTATATTTTTAGTACAGCACTCCTCTTCTCTTTTGATTGGCTCTGCACCATGTTGTTACCAGAGCTCCCGAGAGAAGCCGGAGAGGACCCAGAGATAGTTTTGGTTCATAAAACCAAAAATATATTTTCTGGTGGATCAACTGGGACCTTTAAATGTCATGTGCTCATTCATTTCTACTAGTGACAAAATTAAAAACTAAACTTCTCTTCATTATCTGTCTAAATGTATCTTTTATTGTTTTGTTTTGATTCATCATTAGTCTCTCTTCCCAGCAACACTGCAGAGATCAGCTGCATTTTCAGTTTACTGATATTAAACATGACACATGACCTGGAACTGCTTTGTGGGTTTATTTTCCTTCTACACTTCATCCACTATCACCCAGCTGTCACATCCTGTAGTTTTGGACTCATCTCTGGATAAGTTTCCCATACACCCATAAATCCCATAAGTCCCACATGTGTACAAGTGTTATTGGAAGAGACGATGACATTTAAACAAATTGTCACCTAATCTGTACCAGTAAGGGCAGCACATGATAGGTGAACTTGGAACTTTGACAGAGATAACTTTTGAAATGTCACCCACAATGAAAAATAACAATGGTTCTCAGATAAAGGAAAGTATACTCTGTGTTCCCAAGGGCTCAGTGCAGAGCTGGGTGTTGCCATGAATTAAGTGAAGTATCCACTCACAGCCCAGTAAAGTCTGGGATTCATGCTCGGCATGGATCTTTGGAAACTATGTTTTTCATTGTGTGCTTTTGCTTACAAAGCAGATTTTTTTTTTTTTTTTTTTTTTTCCGTGTCTTGACAATGTTTAATAAGAACCCCTGGCACTGTAACATCCTCATTTTCACACCCACTACAGAACATTTTTGATTTCTGAAAGATCCATAATAACAAAAAATCATCACCCTCTCTGTTGTGAGAAATTAGTGCTCATGTCTCTCGAGGCACCCAGATGTACAGCATGGTGAGGCAGACAGTAACAGATGTAAGAGGGATGAGACTAGTGAAATACTGATAACAAACTGGCAGTCGGCCTCACACTGGGAGTTGGAGAGGGGCTGGCTCATGATCTACTTCAAAAGTGGCTTGCATTAGGAAGAGATACATGCAGAGTTAAAAGTAGGAACAAATCCCCATCCAAATATGCACCCCTGTTCCTCCTCATGACTGACAGTTGCTGCAGTGAAATACTGGGCTCCGGGCACTGCCAGAAGGAAT
Organism: Caranx ignobilis; assembly: GCA_021432705.1. Taxonomy (NCBI): domain Eukaryota; kingdom Metazoa; phylum Chordata; class Actinopteri; order Carangiformes; family Carangidae; genus Caranx; species Caranx ignobilis. The sequence goes on from MU270014.1 coordinate 30,895,258, forward strand.
AAAACCTCCACTGATTCTGATCCAATTTGTGGCAGCCAGGTTACAGTCTTGTGCTTTCATTGAAAAAGACAAGAGTTTTGGAATTGGCATTCTGCAAGGTGCTTTTGGAGTATGCAGGTGGGTAGTGTTGCATTTGGGGATCGATGGTGTTTTCTGTCAAGGTGGGAGTGAAGACACACACGCACATGCATACGCACACTACTCATCAATCAACAGCTCTCCAAGCCAAGGTGATAGTGGACTCTGTGCTGAAAATGAAACGTAGCACTCTAATCCAGCAGTCCACTGTAAAGCCACTGCCCTCCTGAAGGCTCTGCTTCCACATGTCAGAGCTGCCACGTGCTCCCGCAGTAATTGGGGTGGAAAGAGAGCTCTGGGTGGGTGGTGGTTTGTGCTCTTCTGCCGGTGAATAATTTGCTGTTTCCACTGCGAACAAGAATAAAGTGATGTAATTCTGGTCCCATTCCTCTATCATTTTACACTGAATGTCCCCCATGACTCTCTTTCTGAGTGTAATTATCGCAACAATGACACAACATATACGTGCCTTTTTTTGCAGTATACAGGAAGCCTTGGACATATGTATATGTTGTATGTCAGCGTAGAATGGAGACAAACACTCAGTGTAATATATATGTGTTCTGAGAGCTGTATTCTGTATGTTTTTCCATCATATAATGCATTATCATACAATGTTTCTCTTAGCCCCTGACTACAGGATGAGCACAAGTGAACAAATCCACCACATACTGCTGTTCTTGCCTTGGCTTATGTAGTTAGTTTTACTGCAGTGGGCACACAAGCTAATGCTTCCTCAAGCTAATAAGCAGGCTTGTGCTGAGTAATCACAGCCATGTACCTCCAGTGTATCTGAGAGTGTAATTTAAACATCTCCAAAAACCACCAAAAATCACTAGATTTGATGAAAATGCCAGTGCCAAAAAAAAAAAAAAACCCTCTGAGGTGCCACTTTTCTTTTGTTCTGTTATGCCTTAATTACAGCAAAAGAAAAATTGAAGAGACTCTCTCCCATCTTCCCTGCAGGCTGGCACATCATTTAGAAAAAAAAAAAAAAAGTCATGGTTGAGAGATTCACATTTTATCCACTTAGGTGATTTGTGGAGGATTCTTTGGGTTGTGGGACGTGTGGGACACCTGTACTAACAGCAAATGCCATTATTAGTCAAAACAAACTTGTAAAAAAATATTTTCGACCCCATGGTCTGAGGAACAGCTGTGGATGGGGGGATATGTTCATCCACATTTTGACATCAAACAACTTGTCATTGTAAAGCAGGTAAAAACATGGTGCCACCATGTGACCAATTGTGGAGATCTCGAGTCTATGTGTAACACACTTCACGGAGGCTGTAGCTTCAGGTTGGCCTGTTTATTTTCGAGCATGTCAACAACCGAATCAATTTATCTCCTCTTCCGCTCTCAGTCCGTGTCAGCAACATACAAACTCCCTCTGCTGTCGAGAAGTGGTAAGGACACGATGATGTCCTGATTCATCACCAGCAAGCTTACACATAGCTACTAATCAACAACCTTAAAACATAAACATAGTTTATCTGCTGGTCGACCCAATCACTGTAACTGTAAATGTAACTATGAATGAACAAGTATAAATATAAACAAATAAACAATAAACAAATATAAGGGGGTGCCTCGTATTTAAACGCTACTCTACACTCTCCCCTCCAAATGAAATGGCGTCCCGACATTATGAGATGTTCAGTTCACATTGTGATCCAACAGTGCACATGTAGTGTGAATGCATTGCATAAAGGAAGTTCATGTCTATGAAGGAGTCAAGAGTTCATCAATGTCCATGACGATGCACAACTGCAAACAGTCTATCACATGACATCCATCTCCTGTTAATGTCACATGTTTCCAGCAGACGTTATTGTGCACGATAACAGTCCACTGCCACCTCCGCCATGGGCGCGGGTATCTGCATCTTTCCTGAGAGTAAGGTACTTTACATAGAAATAACCTCCTGTCTAAATCAACATGTGACACAGTTTCTAAGGTCACCTCACTGTCTGACATTTCAAATAAGAAGTGCTTATGTTTAGTTAGATAACCTGTATAACACTATTCATATAAACTACTAAATAACATGTTACAACATATTCAAACTTTTCTTATAAATCTGTTCTCTACTCAATCATGTGACGTGGTAGGCTGTCCTAACCTATGGTAAGTAAACACCATTTTTGGTTTTCTCATTCTGAAAGGATACTTTCTCTGTGGGACAGGAGGACGACCAGGATCCTCCTCCCCATCATCGGACGCCGATCCAGGAGACTGCTCTTCCCTCTGAGTGTGTGATGTCTCAACATCCTGTTCTGGCGACTCTAATACTTCATCCACCATGTCTTCGTGCGCCTCTGCCCCAGAGTACTTTCTACTTGTCTGTTAGACCCCTGTTTCAGTCCGATGATAGCTTGCCAGCTGTCCTCATCATCATCTCCTGAGCTGCATCCTTTGTCCTCATGCCTCTGTTTGTTTTTTATCTGCCTCTTTTTTCCAGGTGTAGGAGGTGAGCCCACTTCTTCAACAGGGAGGAAGTCACAAGGTAACATCAGATTCCTGTGCATGACTCTCACACGTCCCTTTCCATTTTCTGGTTTGAGTTCGTACACTGGACTGTCTGGGTGCTTCCTCTGTGTGACAACATATACTCTGTCCTCCCAGAATGATCTCAATTTCCCTGGACCACCTTTTTCATTCAGGTTCCGGACCAGCACTCTGCATCCTGGTGACAACTCAGCACCATGTACCTTCCTGTCATAAAGTGTTTTTCCTCTCATTCCCTCTTTACAGGCTGATTTGGATGCCAACTTGTAGGCTTCAGTCATTCTTGTCCTCCACTTCTCAGCATAGTCTCCGTGGGATGAGCTCTGATCTTTTGCTGTGAGGCCAAACATGAGGTCAATAGGGAGTCTGGGGTTGCGACCAAACAGGAGGAAATAGGGTGCATAGCCAGTGGCTTCGTTGCGCGTGCAATTAAAGGCATGGACCACTTTTGCTAGTGAGGACTTCCAGTCTGCCTTAGCAGCCTCGGGCAAGTTCCTGAGCATGGCCAAAAGTGTCCTGTTGAACCTTTCCACCTGGCCATTCCCCTGCGGGTGGTATGGCGTAGTCCTGGACCCCCTCACTCCACTGAACTCTTCTAGCTTGGCAAACAGCTTATTTTCAAATTCTTTGCCCTGGTCATGATGGAGTCTTGTGGGGAACCCAAATCTTAGCACAAAATCTCCATATATCTTCTCTGCGGCTGTCTTAGCTGCTTTATTGCGGCAGGGATAAGCCTGGGCAAACCGTGTAAAATGATCCATCACAACCAGGATATATTCATATCCTCCCCTAGATTTTTCTAGGTGCAAGAAATCAATAGAAACCAACTCGAAAGGATATGTTGTGATGATATTTGTGAGTGGGGCTCTGGTTGGTCGGCTTGGACGCTTGTTTTTCAGACAGCTGCAGACTCTTGTGATGTAATGTTCAACATCCTTTTGCATGTGAGGCCAATGAAAGCGGTCTCTGATGAGGTTTACTACTCTCTCTACTCCAAGATGGCCCATCTCTTCATGGAGTTCTTTGTAAACCAACTGATGGTACTTTTGAGGAAGGAGCAGTTGTGAACGACTGGCTGTCTCTCTGTACAACAATCCATCATCAGCGAGGTGCAGTTTATATCTCTCTCTTACCAAAGCTGCTATTTTGTGATTTTGGGGGCATTTTCCCCACTTTGGCCACTGCTTTGATGTCACATATTTGAACACCACTCCAATCACAGGGTCCTCTTTTTGAGCCTCTCTCAGCACTGTTTTAGGGATCTCCCCCACGGATTTCACCTCATTGCTTTCTTCTTCTAAAGCTGTAGCAATGGTCACCGGGCAGAGCCACGGGTCACCCTCTTGTGAAACCATCACAGCCTGAGTAACACTGTTCATCACATCAGGCTGTACAACTTGGGTGCATGTCGACATGTACTGCTCCATATCCATAGGCATGCGCGAGAGACCATCAGCATCCCCATTAACTCTGCCAGGGCGGTACTTGATGGAGAACTGGAAATCAGCGAGCTCAGCCACCCATCTGTGGGTGGTTGCGTTTAGCTTGGCTGAAGTGAGCACATACGTGAGGGGATTGTTATCTGTATAGACTGTGAATGGTGGCGAATAAAAGAGATAATCCCTGAACCTCTCACATATTGCCCACTTCATAGCTAGGAATTCCAGCTTCCCAGAGTGAAGATGGTAATTTTTCTCTGGGGCTGTCAAAGTTCTGGACCCATACGCAACCACTACTAATTTTCCCTGCTGTCGCTGGTAAAGCACCGCCCCCAGCCCCTCTTGTGAGGCATCACAATGTAAGGTGAATGGCTGTTCAAAGTCAGGATACCCCAACACTGGTGGCTGAGAGAGAAAGTCTATGAGCTGGCAGAGTACCTCTTGATGTTCTGCTGACCATGCGATCGGATGAGAGGATGGCAACTGGCCTCCACCTGGTTGTCTCTTCCTGTCTCGTCGAGTTTGTCTGTTCTTCCCCTTTGCTGATTTATCTGAGGAGAGAAGATCATAGAGAGGCTTTGCGATGCGTGAAAAGTTTGGGATGTAACTGCGATAATATGATATAAATCCCAGAAGTTTTCTTAACTCCCCTATTGTGGTCGGTGTCCGCTGCTTCAGGGCCTGCACTGGAGCAACGTCTGCTGGGTCCATGGTGTGACCATCTTGGGTGACCAGCCTCCCCAGAAATCTCACTTGATTTGTAAATATTTCACATTTTCTGGGGGTTAGCTTGACCCCATGGCGTTGATAACTGCGCAGCACACTCCTCAAATCTTTCAGGTGATCTTCAAATGTTTGAGAATGGACTAAATTGTCATCCAGGTAGGGCAAGCATATTTCATCCCTGAGGCCCGTCAAGCATTCCTCCATTGATCTCTGAAACTCTGCTGGAGCAGATGATAACCCGAAAGGGATTCTCACCCACTCATACAGACCCCAGGGTGTAATAAATGCGGTGAGAGGACGGCTTGACTCTTCAAGGAAGCCCTGGTGATAGGCTTTTCCTTGGTCCAGGACTGAAAACCAAGAACTTCCCCTTAAGCTGTTGAGCATATCTTGTATGCGGGGTATTGGATGGCGGTCAGGGATGGACTTTTTATTTAACTCTCTATAGTCGATGCACAGACGGAGACTCCCATCCTTTTTCCGCACACAAACAATAGGACTGGAGTATGGTGACTTGGACTTTGTTATCCAGCCTCTGTTTAACAAGTCCTCTAAGTACTCTTTAACTTCTTTGTGAAGGGGCTTAGGGACTGAAATGTATGTGCGTCTTACAGGTGTGGGATCACTGAGGCGGATCTTGAGCTGCAGCGAGGGGATGGTGCCCACATCATATTCATCCCGAGCAAAAGCTCCACATTCCTCTCTCAGAAGCTGTTTGACCTGCTGCTGTTGTGGCAGGGGGAGGTGACTAAGGGGAACAGGTGGGTCCCACTTGTGTTCAAGCTCATCCTTTGTTTCACATCTTTGTGTCTTTTCCCATTTCCTCTTTTGAATGCTGGTGTCTGTCCTGCCTTAGGAGTCTCTGCCTCTGTCTGATGAACTTCAACTGGTTTTGTATCTGCAGGGTAGACGGTTTTAACCCACTGCGTTTGTCCCAGTATGGTTCTTGGGGGTAACAGGATGTTATGTGTAGTGCTGTTTGTGACTGGAATATTGACACGTGACCAGCTCCCTCTCTGCAGACGCACTATCCCTTCTTCCATTTTTATCCCCTCCGGCAACAGAGCAGGTGGACAGGGTTCAAATGAAACATCTTGTTGCTCCGGGAGTGTGCCTGCTCTAACACTACACTTCACTGTTCTTGTCTGGCCTGCTGGAATAGATGTAATCTCCCTACCCACTTTTACAGTGCCTTCACCAAGCCCATCGTCCCTGCCTCTCATTATTTTCAGAAATACCTCTGTTTTTTTACAGTCGAAGGAGAATGCTGTACTGACTGCATCTGTGACAACACATGGTGGTTCTATGCCCCTTGCTAACACATACTCAATCACATTATACCCAATGATTGGCTGCTCTGCCACCCCATCTTCCTCTGATACCAAAACTGGCACTAGGAGTTCTAGCTGTTTGCCGTTCTCTGATGGTAACTTGAACGTGATTTCGACCCACCCAGAAAAAGGAATTGGTGTCTGATTCACTGCTCGTGCATTTAAGAGATCTGGGTCTACAATCTCAGCTAGATCCCTGACTGCAGCATGTGGAATTTGCTGTTGTCTCCATTTCTCATTCATGAGACAAACTTGTGACCCAGTATCCCATAAAGCCTTGGTTTCAACCTCCTCTATCCGGCAAGTGATGATGCACTTTCTCCCAACTAGGCTGAGTAGCTGTGCTCTTTGTTTTGGGGAAATGAGATTGACACTAACTACTTCATTTTTTTGTAAAGCAGTGTTGTGTGCTTCAACTGCCATTTTTGCTTCTAACTGTTGAATTCTGTCAGTGACTAACTTGTACATGTCTCTATACTGTTCATTCTGATTGTCTTTTTCGGCAGGTGGTGTTGGGACGGCTGTCACAGTGTTAGCTGACATATCTATGTGTCCTGGTTTTTCAGGATTTCTCCTACCGGTCCGACAACCCCGAGACAGATGACCACTTTGTCCGCATTTGAAGCAATGGTTGCATTGTTCTCCTTTATTGTTGTCTTGGCAGGTTCTGCAGGCACGTCTCCCGCTTGCTCGCTGCTGCACCGAAGATCTAGGAGACTCAAACATGACTTTTTTAATTTCTTCCACTTCTCCTTTTAACTGTTTGATTATGGCAAGGAGTTCAGAATCTGCATGAGTCACGGGTGGTTGTGTTTTGACTGCTTTACCTTTTGTGAATGTGGAGGATGCCCGTTCTTGACCACCAACTGCTCCCACTGTGGCCTCTGGAATTGCCTGTGCGTCAGCTTTGATTTCTCTCACTTTTAGTTCTTTGCTGTTCTTTTTGAATTTCTGTTGTCTTTCCCACTCAAGACTGGCTGCCTCATTTGTCTTTGCGATCAACACATCATCAGTGACGGTTACATCATCCAGGTAAGTTTTGAGCTGGTATTTTACATTGTCACTTATGAGTCCCGTCCCCACAGCTCTAAGGAACTTCTTTTGCACTAAGTCACGGCCATACTGTTCATCGGCACCGGGTTCTCTGGATGCAACTAACAGTCTCTCCTTCAGCTCTATGGCCCTGAAGAGGAAGTTCTGGGTGACTCATTGTTGTCCTGAGTGATGTTTATCAGGCGATGGTATAGGTCAGTGGAGCTATCTTCTTTGTAGTGGCCCCTTAAAATGGTGCGCAGTTGGGCAAGAGTGAGGTCAGACTTGATTTCCAACATATCCCGCAAGTTCAGCCCTGGGCTTATGGCCCTTACCACAGCTTCAATAATTTCTGCCTCACTGTGTTTTTTCTTTACCCCCATGTCAATCTGATGGACCAAGTTAGAATATGACAGCTTATCTTTCTGCCCCCTTCTCCAATCTGCCCATTTATTTTAAATTCCCTCTTAATTATCACTTCTGGTGGTTGGGTGGCTAATGGGGTAGCTTGTTGATGTAACAGCACATTGCTAGGTTGCTGCGTGCTTACTTTCTTTGTTAGCTTGGTCATTTCCTTTTCCAATGTCTTTGCAGCATCTTGAAAACTCAGCTGGAGTGCCGCATATTGCTCCTGGAGACGTGCCAATGTAACAACGTCCTCACTAGCACTGTCTTCATCCGTCCTATGTGTCCGTTCATCTTTTTCTTTTATTTCTTTAGCGGTTGCAATCAACCGGACCAGAAATGCAGATGCCACCTCCTCTTCTTCATCGTCTATGGCTGTATCAGCCGTTTGGCTAATTAATCTTATCAGCGTGTGCTTCTTTGACCCTATTTCCGTAGCGACTTTAGCATGAAAACACAGTTCTTGTAGCTGCTCACACTGTAGCTGCACCAGGGACTCACTCAACTCGTCCTGCAGTCTTTCCAGCTCCATTTCGCCGTGGTTTCACCCTTTCAGAAGCACCGCTGATCCCACTTCTGACACCAATTTTTGTAACACACTTCACGGAGGCTGTAGCTTCAGGTTGGCCTGTTTATTTTCGAGCATGTCAACAACCGAATCAATTTATCTCCTCTTCCGCTCTCAGTCCGTGTCAGCAACATACAAACTCCCTCTGCTGTCGAGAAGTGGTAAGGACACGATGATGTCCTGATTCATCACCAGCAAGCTTACACATAGCTACTAATCAACAACCTTAAAACATAAACATAGTTTATCTGCTGGTCGACCCAATCACTGTAACTGTAAATGTAACTATGAATGAACAAGTATAAATATAAACAAATAAACAATAAACAAATATAAGGGGGTGCCTCGTATTTAAACGCTACTCTACATATGCTGATTCATGATTGATCAGTTGCACGATCAGATTAGTTTCCTTATATTCCGTCACCTGCACTCACCTATGAAAAATACTGTAAGGCAGTAAAAAGCAACTAAATAGCAACACTTCAGAAGATTTTGTATCTAAAGGGAAGATTGTCCTTTGCGAAGGTAAATGGACTGCTGAGTCCTTGGGAGACTTGTGAATTACCTTAATTTTACCCTAGAGAGCAAGCTTCCTTGATCACTGGTCACTTGTTGGAAAAATCAGATTAAGAAATACTTAATTCAACTCCCAGAAAGACCAAATTTTCTCTGTTGAAGGACAGCAATATTTAACAAATTTGTGACATTTTATGACATTTTATAATTGGAGATTGTAAAAGTGATTACAGCACTCTGCATGTTGCTACATGTTATACCAGACATTCACCATAAAACCATCTGCAAACTAAAAGTAAGAGTTTCATAACTTTATGCATTATTTTTAGCATTGTATATGGTTTGTAAAAATGTGTGCAATTTACAATCAGATGAAAAAATAAAAAGTAATGTAGTGGAATGTAATTTTGCCCCAGTATCAGCCTCTCTCTAAATATGGAACACCAGACTGATATTTACCACAAACTCTAATGTATTAAACAACTTAGAGTTTGCTCCAGCTACAGTGGCAGAGTGTAAAGATCATGAGGTGTTAAGACTGAGGTGGTGAATGTATAAAACAGTGAGAACAGGTGAGGGTGAAGGTGTAGGGAACAAGGAGGAGCTGAGAGGACTGCCCAATGTCATGGCCTCATTAAACAATACTATATTAACAAACAAAACAATAAGTCAATCATCACATATAAAGCACTGTGGTCTGGATGAGCTAAAAAAATCCATTAAGCCTCAACTTGTTCGGTGAACAAACTGTCACACATGAATATTTGACCATTACTGCAGTTTTGTTTTAATGGAGTCAGTGTTTAAAAATATAATATCCCCTGCTGGTGAAATGAACTTCATCAATAACCCACAAGTGTCAAACCTTGTAAGAGAGTGATGTTGGCTGCCACTCAAACACAGACCTACTGCATACCGTCTCCCCCACCAGATGAATGGGAAAAAATGAGCTGCTCCATACACCAGCTCCTTCTTCTGTTGCCAGTGGTCACACAGTGTGGACACCTTTCTCATGACAGTAAAAGACAAACACTCCAGTTCAGATATGGTGGATCACAGTGACTCTGAAACAGATCGGCTGTCGCTTCAGTTGAGGTCTGTTATGAATATCAAATAACTGTGGCAGTTTAAATGTAACATATTGTAGTGTCACTTTATACTCTGACCATATTCTCTCTGTAAAACAGGCTAACCCTGGTTATACAGCAGGGCCCCTTAGCAGCTTAGTCATTTGCTGGCTAGCTGGGTTAGAAAGGCACACCAGTAATTCACCTTCTCTGTGATTGACAGGGGTGCTCATTTTGGCTTTTAACAAACTGGCTCAAACATGATGTACTTCACGTTCATGAAGTCATTAGAAAAATGTCTATTGATGTAATAAATCAAGTGAGAAGTAGGGTCATTTCTCCATAGACTTCCATACAGTCACACCTCTTCATGCAAACACTGGCAACGCCCCCTATTGGTGATTCAGTAGAAGGCAGGTTTAAGGCACCTACGATATGTGCAATGGGTGCAGAAGATGAATAATCAAAACCAGAATAGAGGTTTTGAATGTGCAACTTGTGCTTACTTTCCAAGACATTAAGCCATTTGCTGACATTTTTCAAGTAAGGTTTTAAAGTCTTGTTTTTACATGTCTAGATACAGCAGTAGCTACGCCCTTCTCACGCTTGTGGTGAAAGCTGAGGCACAGGAGACTTTTGACCAAATTGTGAAACTGATGATTCAGTCAACAACTGACAATAACAATAACAAAATGTATAAAATATATCTCATATATCGCAACCACTTAGACAGGATAAAGGAAACCCAGCGCTCACTAATGGCACAAATCTGCTTGTCAAGAAATATTCATTACAACATTATGAATAAATATGTTCTGAAGCATTATCTGACATGTAATAGTTCAGATATAGGCAGTAATCTCCCACTTCACAGAGTATTAGGAACAAATTTTATGCCGACCTATCAATTGTTAAAGTGAGTGTGTGCTGTGGTGGAGCGAGCATTATTCCCCAGAGAGCACGGCTCAGTTGGATGTTGGTTTGAGACACTACCTGCCTGGGAGAGTCAAGTGTGGCTCAGTAAGGAGGTGACAGACAGGAGGCCCGTTTGATCACTCCACTGTCTCCCCTTCCGCGGCTCAGATGTGATTGATGGAAGCTGTCATGTGATAAACAGATCTATTTTTCTCCCACCGCTTCGTATGCTAAGGCTAGACTATGAGCAAACATGCTGTTGAGTTACCTCGTACCAGCCACCTTCCGTTGCCCCTGACACTTCATGTCAGCCTTGATCTGCTGAAGGAAACTTTTCTTTTTTTTTAAATGTGTATCTGCATCAGCGCTCTGTTAGACAAAACTGGGGATCAAGCTGTGAAAGCCAGGCTTTCTAACATGTGTTGCATAGATCATTGCCATGGACGTGATAACAGTGAACACTAAACGGAACTAAAGGGAACCTTGGCTTTAAGTAAGAAGGTCTAGGCTGCTCCTCTGGGAACGGGCACTTGCTCTAATACGTCTTCCTCTGTTCTTCCTATTTGTCTCACATTAGTTCTATCAGATGGAGGACAGAAAAATGAAGATGGGTAAAGCCTGTGTCAGAATTTCAACAGGATATGTTTTATGAATGTGTCCTACTGCAGATGATTCCAGCCTGCTTTTTACACGGTGGTTTCTTCTTGACAGTTTTATGTTTGTGTTTTTTTTTTTTCTTTCATTAAAGTGTTAATCTCTCCAGAGCCGAATGACAGCTTTAAACCTGGTTATTTGATGCTCAGGGGCTCAGGTCCTGATTTCATTAATACCCTGTAAACACAGTGAGAAACCATAAGGAGAGAGGAGATGATTGCACTCCCACAGGTACAGTAGTTTTAATGGACTTTATAGTGTACAGTTTGTTTTACACACATACATTTCATCTACTATAAAGCCAGGGTTTTCAAAGAGAGGGACAGTGAGCCTCCACTCTGAGAACATAAAGACAGCTTCCACCCCCACCCACTCAATCCCTGAATCGACATGTCTGTCATTTTTTTTAACATTCAAATTACTTTCTTAATGTCTTTTTAATACACCTTTTGACCTACCTATTGTACAAGGGGGGGAGGGCTGTGCAGAGATGCCATTATCTGTATCTGTGTAGCCAGAAATCATCTGTATCAGATCTATATTCAGATTTAAACAGAAAGTGGGACTTTGAATGTTGATACTTAACACTATATTTTGTGTACATATATGATCAACTTATAAAATATGACGTTGTACTTGAACTACTCAGTATATTAATTAATCTGTAACTACAATCCATACACATATTATATGTAAAGGTTAAATTTCACATAATCTAATATGGGGCAGTGGAGGGGATCTGATGGAACGCATCACTTCAGTCCTTGTGTCGCTGCACTGGCTCCCAGTTCATTTTAGAGTTGATTTTAAGATCTTAATGTTTGTTTTTAAAGCTCTTAATGGGCTTGCCCCTTTTTATTTGGCTGACCTTTAAAAGCCCTATGTCCCCTCTCAGTCCCTCAGATCTACAGACCAACTGCTCCTTGACGTCCCTCAGACCAGACTCAGGGGCAGAGGGGACCGTGCTTTTTCTATTGCTGGCCCCAAACTATGGAACTCCCTGCCCCCTTATGTGAAACAAGCCCCCAGCCTAAAACACATCTTAAAACATACTTAAACATACAGTTTGAAACCCAAACACTCAAATCATGTTCTTACTGTTTACTGTTTACTCTTTAAATTGCTTTTATTTTGTGTGCTACAATATTTTATTTAATTTAGATTTCATTTATTTTTTATGTCTGTGCAAAGCAATTTGGTCAACTTCGTTGTTTTAAATGTGCTCTATAAATAAAATGGATTGGATTGGATTGGATTGGATGTTGATACACTCATCTCAGTGGCTCATCTCTACTGTGCTCACAGCTGTTAAGGTCTATGAGCAGATGTGGAGTTTTGCCTGGGCTTTGCCTCTCTGGCAACACAGAGGCTCCCTGAACCTTTTGCTTGAGATTGGCCAAAGAAGAAAAAGACTGATCAGGTATGTAATAACATGACTGTCTGTTGGCTTTTACCTTTCTTCACTGTTGAATTTTATTCTGAAACAACCCTCATTCAAATACAGACATCCTGCGATGCAGCCATGAATACTTTTGTGCTGCACTACATTTTCGGGGCATTGCATTTCCTGCTGAAATAATAAAGCATCTCTCACATCATATGTTATAAACTCACCTTCAACTACTCACTCACTCACTCACTCACTCACTCACTCAGATAAGTATTTATCTGGCCCCATTGTTGCATTTGAACTCTCACGCAGTCTAATGGATGATCAGGCACTAACATTCAGATGGGCACCACCAAGCAGCAGATTGTGTTTCCATGTAACATGTGCCGCTGTACATCCATGATTTGCATTGTAATATATGGGAACCTATGTTGTGTAATTAGAGGAGGTTATCATCTTGTTTGCATTGGGATTAATGCTTGTCTTTCCAAATGTCATTACGATGAAGTCAACAATACACAGTGTAAATAAAGATATTGACATTTCTTATCGATCTTCAAATGTACCCCACCTCTGTTGAAATTAGATTTAATTAGCTGCTTAAAATAACCCGGACTTTAATTAACCACATCTGCTTAATCAAAACTGTAAACAAACATCTTAATTAAAATTGCTTTATCTCGGGCTAAGATGGCTGCTGATACCTCCTAATCACATTGCCTGCTGAAAGGCAATATTGCAGTGAAAGGGGAAGAAAAGTGAACCCCGGATGAAGAAAGAGGGTGAGGATGAAGACAGCAGGAACTGGCTGACTTGTAATGAGGATGGTGTTGCTGATGGTAGTGTAGAGTGCAATATGTTATGGATTAGTGTCATACAAGATACCATTTCTGGCCTGCAAACATTCATACTGCATATTGAGAAGGGATGATGTCTTTATGATTTCACCATTGCTGGGAGCTGCGGGCTGCCTCACTTACCACACTGTGATCCAATTTATAGCTGTGGGCGTTCCAGTCTGTATATAACTGTGTTGAAGCTCGGTTTGGTTTATGTCTAGGCAACAAAGTCATGACGCTAAATCCTGCTGAAGTAAATAATATGTAAATCTCTATGACAGGAAGATGTATGATCATTATTCCAAAATAAGAGTGCCGCTTTTTCACAAAATCACAGCACATTCATAAGAGAGACAAGTTACAGCAGTGAAAGACAGAGCTGCTTGGTGTTAGCAATGCTTTGTTTAGAGCTTTTTAGAGTCTGCACTATTTTCCACATAGGCGAGGGACTTGTTAACAAAGAAACACCTAAGGGTGAGCACGAGCTCAGCCTTGAAGTGGTTCTTGGAAACAGGGCATAAGGTGCAAAAGACAGAAATCCTGTACAGTCATCTAAGCAAACTTCCCCCAGCTAGTGCTCAGCAGCCTGGCAGTGACTGTGTGAACTGTGTGATGAATGTTTTGTTGCCACACTTGATATTCAATTTACCATCTTCTAATGGCCTCTAGCATGATAATGCACCATATCACAGAGCTGAAATCCTCTCTAACTGCTTTCATGAACATGATGGCTCAGTGAGTGTCAGTGACCTCCCCAGTCACTTGACCTGAATCCTGCAGAACCTCTGGGATGTGGTCGAACAGGAGATTGGCAGCAGCTGACAAATCTGCAGAAATGATGTTTTACAGACAGGTCAACATGAAGCAGAGTCTAAGAAGAGAGTTTAAAAAAAATTGTTTTAGAGATGATATGAAGACCTGTGCCTCTTACTGAATTGTATTACACAAACACAAGTCCCACAATATGTCAGGACAAACATTAAGACTATGGACGAGTCTTTTCATGCTTTGGAAGGTCTTAACTAGGTGTTAGGAGTATCGGGGATATAGCTCCTCCTTATTTTCTTTCTTCTTTTCTAAGGGTGTTTTCACACCTACCTTATTGTGTCTGGACTTTGGGATTTTTCCATTTGATCCGAAACAAATTTAAAGGTGTAAAAACACCCCTGGACCATGGTCTGGACAAAAGACCTGAAATTTGGTCTGACCAAAAGAGGTGGTCTCGGTCTGGACTTTCATACCTTTAATAGGAAGTTGTGGTGGTTGGCTTACACAGGTTTGCATAGGTTATACAGTACAGCTCACTGGTCTCACCCAACGTGGAGCCAAGGCTCACAGCAGAGTTTGCAGTTGTCTTCTCCTTTCCTGCCAGCGATGATAAAGCCTCTGCAAGACAAGGATGTTCATCCAAATCCCACCTTGGACCTTGGTTTGAACTTTCAGGCGTGAAAATGCCCTTAAACGCCTTGGATTGTTTTTTTCACTGAGAAATAATAAGAGGTGTGATTACGCTGTGGTAATGAGATGATGCCACTTTGAGAGGCATGTGTATCCACTGGAGTTAACAAGGTGATGAGACTCATCTGTGTGGTGAGCACAGCGAGGAAACACAGCCTCACACCATACACTTCTGTGAACCAGCCTGTTTTGTTATGAAGATCCATCAACCATCAACCTAAAACCTGAACTGAGGACACAAGACAGAGCTGGTTGCCCCTGAGGAGCCAAGGCCTGTGCTGGTCAGAGGGACCTGTTAACTGACCCACCTCCACACCATTTCTCCTGTATGGAAAACTAGTCCACTAGTCTTCCTCTCAGTTTTTTTTCCACGGGGCTTTTTGCCTTAACTTAAGATCCAGGTTAGAACTAGTATTTGTTTATGAGCACTTAAACCCCCCTAGACCCGAGTGAAAAAACCCAGAAGTATCTAAGTGGCAGCCATTATAAGTGCTGCTCAAGTTTTCTAAATCATACAGAAATTCCTATCTTATCTCCTTTAGCACAGGGAAAACTGGACTTTCCATAAATCTTCACACAGCAACATTGTACTTTGACCATGGCAGATGGACATAAATGCAGAAATGTATGGATTTATTTAATGCATGTAACACAATCCAAACACTAGAGCCCTTAAAGTTAGTATAGAGAGGGGGTTTATTGTCCATATAGTTGATGTCTAGAGTGAAGTCAGTGCACACTGCAGTTGTCACCCCTCATGCTCATGATGTGCCACGGTGTCTGAGGATTATTTTGACTTTTCAACCACATGTACTAGTCTTGAAATCCAAAGAACTCTCTGTAGGCTGTGATAAAGTTGTGGTGAAACACAGATCAGAGAAAGAGGAGAAAAACATGTCTGAGGCTGGACTGTTTCTAGGAGCACAGTGGCCTCAATAATTGTGAAATGGAAGAAGTGTGGAACCACCTGGGAGGCTGTGGCTCAGGAGGTAGAAGGGATTGTCCACTAATTAGAAGGTCAGTTTGATTCTCCGCTCCTCCAGTCTGCATGATGAAGTGTCCTTGGGCAAGTTACTGAACCCCAAATAGCCCAATGTATTATTATATAGTGTGAGGGTGGGTGCATTTCTATTAAGCAGCTTAGTGCCCAATTTAAAATTATATGAATTTAAAAACCAGTGATAGAAATGTGTGAATGTTAAAAAATTCTCACATGTTGAAGAAATATATATGGTCACATTAGCTCACTTTTCAGTGGAGCAATACTTAGTAAGTGAAATGGAGACAGATTTCTCACATTCAGCCATGGTGCCGTCTGCATCCTGACCCTAGGGAGCCATTTCCAACTAAGATGCAGACTGCTGGAAATCTGTTATCACATTTAATTGGAATTGGAAAACCCAACTTCATCCATATAACATGATAACTGAATGGAAACACACACTACTCGTGACTGGTTTCTTAAAAAATGTTCCTAAGGTCACCAGTCTATCACAGGGCTGACATAGAGACAACCGACCTCACACACTCACATTCATACACATGGGCAATTTAGAGTCTTCAACCAACCTACTGTACATGTCTTTGGAGTGTGGTAGGAAGCAGGAGGACCAGCAGAGAACCCACTGGAAGAACACGCAAAGTTATATAGGTCCTTTATAAGCACCTATATAAGTGCAGTCCCTTTACCATTTACCACCTCTGCTGCCCAGGAAGACCAAATAAATGAATGAGGAGGATGTCATGATGTTTCCTTTCAGACTTTAAATACTTCCTCTTTCAGTTTTTAGTCTCTTATCTGTTGTGTGTGATCTAATCTGATTAATTTCACCTGTGTCTCATTGTCTTCATCTCATTGGAGAGTATTTCCAAGTTCACTATGTTCCTGAGTTTTCCCCTGATTGCTTTTAGCCTGCCTTTGTGTCATGGTCATTCTCTGGTGTTACTAAAACCTTCCTGCACCTACGTGTCTCTGTGTGTGGAGAATTTCAGTCCAAAAGTCACTGAACTGTGACACTACATGGAACCGGCACAGTTCACATTTTCTGCAGATGAACATAAGGATGTGATCCATCGCATTCATGATCTACAAATCCGCTACCAACAGAGCACAGCAGAGCCCATACGTTGCAGTCCTGTCACTGGCAATGCACCAGGTCACTTCAAAACCTTGGGTCGGAAAGGAAGCTTCACAGATTCTGTGCCCACTTCCTCCAATCAAGTTTCTCCCAGCAGACAAGCCTTCAGTCTGCTAGCCACCCGTCAGTCTCCCAGTTGCCGAGCCCAAAGCCTGCATTTCAGTCAGCTCCCCCACAGATTACCACCCTCCAGCCCATATTTCCAGTCTGTGATCCAGCCCTCTGCATACTAAGCTGACAGGGGCCCGGAGAGGCCCCTAATAAAATTATATTACTGACAAAAATAATCAGTTGATCCACCCTTTGTCAAAATGATGCCTTGGTCTAAACAGATGCATGAAGTGCAGCAGCAGATGCACATGTTACAAGTTCAGGTGGTCAAGAGTTTAACCACTAAAGTTCCATTTAAACCATAAAACAAACAATAAAACCAGTTGAATTTTCCTTTGGCGATTAATGAAGTAATTAATAAAGTAATTGTTGTTCCTATAAGAGTTGTCCTGGACAATTTTTTCAGTATCAGTTTTGCAGTAAATGGTGAATTTCACTGTATTCAGTGCTTCCCCTGCCAAGCACCTCTCATGTTGTTATATTTTTATATATATGGGAATGATAGTCAAAAATATAATTAAAATGCATCTTTCAAATGTTTCACTGGCCTCCTGGTTGGCTGTAAAAGGGCCCAGTAACATTTCTTTTCATGGGACCCAAAATCCCTGGCGGTGCCCCTGGTAACCTTCAGCCTGCTCTGCAGCTGACCAGCTTCCTGATTCTGATGCCGACATTCTTGGGCAATCCTCTTTCTTTGAGACTCGCCGGCGTCAGCTGATGATAGATAAGACAATTAACTATCTATATAGTGGGTGTAATCAATGATCAGCACCCTTACAGGTAACAGCAGTCCCAGCACTGAAGCTGGGGATGTGTGAACAGTGCTCTGCAGATGGCCCACAGTGCTTGCTGTGCCAACTGTGTCAATAGGCCCAGGTGCCTCTCTAAACTGAGCGTGCTGATCCACATCTACTGCAGTTGACTGTACAATTGGCTATATAAAAAAAGAGCATCTCATGTTTTTTAAATGTGAATTGCATTTTCTTAATTGGGATTATGGTTTTATTTAACACTTATACCAAGAGAGTTAGTGAGTGAATTTCAGTCTAATTTGAATGATATAATGTTGAAATTTGTTGTAGTTCTTGCTGAAATATCGGGGGTACTTCATTTAGAAATGATTTATGAAATAAAATGATAATAATCACTGAAATAAACATTTGGATCAAATAAACCTAACAATGACTGCCAACATTGTTCATCATGGCCTGTGGCTTCAGATAGAACAAAATGTTAAGTACAGTAGAACATTCATTAATATGCTTCATTGGATTACCTCTATCATTTATACTTCTTATCCATGTTGCAGCCAATCCCAGCTGACTAAGGATGAGCAGGAGGGATCAAAGTCAAAGTCAACTTTGTTTGTCTCCTTGTGGGAGAAATTACTGTGGAGAAAGAGAAACTTACATGTATGTACAGAAAAACACTGTGCAGACCAGCAGTCAATAAATTAACACTAGTGTCGATTCTAAAACAAGTAAAATGTGCATCATTAAAAACTACTAACAGAGACATAAAGCACTGTCTTCCATCCATTCCCACTCACTTATATACCTTCCAAACCCCAGATTTATATCACACTATAAGAGCTTCTACTTCTGTCCAGCCTCCATTTGCTCATTGATAAGCTTGGTTGAGAGATGAATAAACGAATGTTTGTAGCAGTTATGTTTGTACAGTATAATGTTATTAGCCTGCCTATTAGTGGCCTGCTTAAAAAGCTCTTGGGGAGAGAGGCACACACAAACCACACACACACTCACATTTGACACCTAAAGTCAATTTAGAGTTGCCAGTCAACCTGGTGTTGATTTATCTGGATCATTCGAATCCTCCGAGGAAGTAAGAGAACCCACACAGGGAAACATATTAACTCAATCTAGAAAGGCTGCAGGCCTGGGTATTGAACCCAGAACCTCCTTGCTGAGAGTTAAAAGTAGTAATTACTGTACCACTAAGTTAGGTTCTTACTTTATTCAGTTATTCTTCAGTGTCACATTGGTTTTGTTGTGATATGATACACTGTAATGTTACATTGTAAGATTTCACTTATAGTTACTTCTGTGTTACGGGGAATAGTTGACTGTAACATATGGGGCTCTAATTTCGTAGACCTGGCGGAAGCGCAGCACAGCTCCACCGCGCAGTAGGCACAATTTTCATCTGCCACGCACCCTGGCGCGTGCACTCCAGGATGGAGTGTGGGCGGGGCGCACTACAATTTTGTCATTTTATATTTGACATGGGTGAAGGAGACGGTCAGACGGCCAGATGCCAGATGGCCAAACTTCTCCCAGGAGGAAACTGATGTTCTGGTCCGGGAGGTCCAAGCTCACAGTGGCCGAATATATGATAACATGAACAGACCTCCACAGGCTGATGGAGCAAAAGTAGTTTGAGGATGTTACTGATATTGTTAATCAGGTTTGTCCTGATACACTGAGAACCGTTCCCCAGTGTAAACACACACGCACACAAAACCTGCAATACTGTCATTCTATGGCTCCACTCTGCTTTAGAAAGGTGCCTATTAACACCACAATGCACTCAACACACTGAATGTTTTTAAGTGGACTTTACATGGACTACTGGTATTCCATTTATGTGTTTGTACATGTAAACATCATCCCGATTTCAGAAACCTGGGGATATTCCATGAAGTTCGCTTAGCTCAAAGTCTGGCTTAAATGGCCAAATCCATCAATTCATGGAGATGAGGACTGTGAATGCAGGTGACAATTGTAATGGCAATTTCAATGTTTTGTGTTTCACCTCCTTGAGATGTCCCCACACCCTGATTTTCCACCAAGATGTCAGGTCTCCTTTTGTGTTTTAACCATTTGTGAATTGTGATGTCTAGACTTCCTAACTTCCCACCTAGATACAAAACCCTGCAGGATACCCCAAGTGTTAAACCCACCCTGGGGGGAGTTCCACTCCCTGCAGCAGACCAAAAGGTGTCAAACACACACTTGGGTCGTTCCTCAGGTATAAACGTTTAGGTCACCCCATGTCCAGGGTCTTTCCTTTACCATCACCGCTCAGGTGAGGACTGAAGTCTGTATTTCATTATTCACCAACAGCAAAGAGCAAAGAATTTCCACAACACAGTGGATCTACGAATCTTTAGTTTTAAATGCATCTGTTTTATTTTATTATTATTATAAATTTATGATATTATTATTGCCTGGCAGCATAAAATAACCATGGTTACAAGGCTGGCATTCATGTTGACCACTTTGATGGAATAGAAGCTGAGGCTCACACTGATGGAATGGAAGTCATAGCTTAGCTTGAGGTATCAGGCTTAGCAAGAACCATGGTTTCCATGATTCCATGGTTACTTGCCCAGGTTTCTCTGTGTGCACGTAGACGCAGAATCCTGAATGTGGTCATAACCAGGATATGGCTTAAAACTGGGATACTCAAGTCCATGTAACACACTGAGTGTTAGCCAGGGCTAGCTCAGGTTGGAACTTGCCTGGATTCTAGTCCATTGGTCTTTGAAATCCACCTAACCTACCCACACTGCTGCTCATCCTCTCTCTTTGCTTTACAGCTCCCACACTGCCACTGTACTTGTCTGGATCATTTAATCTCACATCATCAAAAGACCTGGTTGATTAGATGTTTGATTATCATCATACCAGAGTGGCCCATGGAGCTCGTGATAGCAGCCTGATCCCTGAGCGCTATCAACCCACAACACAGTTTGGATACTTTTGTGCCTACATGCTTCAGTGACTACAGGCCTCAGCCAATGAAAGCCTTCTCTAGGGCTATATGAGGCTATCGGCAGCAACAATTACTTTGCTGCGAGACTTGCTGAACACACTTCAAACAGAATGCCAAGACTGCAATGCCAGAGCAGATAAGATGAGGAGGAGATCAAAATCCTTTCCATTTTCCTTATCAGGCGGTTACTGGGTGCTGGAGAGATTGTAGTTGCATGTTGAAGGCTGACCCTCATAAAGCTGAAACTTATTTTCATGCACACCATGAAGTTACGAGATTAAAGATAGCATTAATATCCAGATTTGCTTCATCTTATGAAAGAGGATCACATCCAAAGTATGATTTTATAATAACTGGCGCATGAAAACTGTATATATACAGTAAAAAACAAAAAAATGAAGATGCCACACAGATATTTACAAACAGCATTGAGACAGCCAGTTCTTAAGCAGCACTGTAAACACAGTGCTGTAGTGTTTGTACCTTGTGTCTTGAGCACTGCCACCTCATCAGAGGAGCCACTGATCTCTGTGCTATTGTTTTGTTTGGGGGGAAGGACCAAGCCAGGCCCCCTGCTGTTCCTGGTGCTGCTGTAATTATTCTGTTGTTTGAGGAATATTTGGTCTGACATTTTGTATTCCCTTTGCAGGCTGAGGAGATTGGAACAAAAGCAAGCATTATGGCTTGCCATGTGGCAAGCTTATTGCTCTGGATGTATATGTCTTGGTTTGTACTTAGCTGTGTTGTACTACTTGATCATTGCTCGGTTCCATTTGACACACTGTTGTGTTTGCACAATATTCATGTGCTTTATTCAGCTGTGTGCTATCATGCAGAAAATGTTTTGGAAATGCAAGAATTCTTACAGTAGCTGCAGAGCTAAATGCTTATTATTCACTGCAGCACACACAGCACCTGTATGAATTCAGTTTATATAGTCACTGTATGATGTACAGGACACGTGCACACTGAGCCCTGCAGCATTAGACTAAAATGCAAGTGTAACAAAGTGCAATGGAACCACATTCAGTAAATAAATCATACCACATGATGTGTGTGAATGCATGTTCACTGAAGAGAGGAAAATTGCACCTCACGCGAATTTGTTTTTGTGTTTAGAAAGAGGGTGTTTATTGTTCATATGGTTAAAATGATGGTTGTTGAGAAGGACTGAGAAGCCACGATTGAGATTAGGGTGAGAGATCACCAGCTGGGCAAAATTTAAATGAGGAGGGGGTTGGGGGATGTCGCTGTCCTTGGTGCTCAAGTGGATAGAGACCTTGACCTTAATAGCCTAACTCAGGCATGTTCAAACTATGCCACAAAGGGCCGGTGAGGCTGCATGTTTTTGTTCCAACCAAGCAGCAGCACACCGGACTTGACTCATTTGTCTTCAGACAGTTGATTGGTCAAACTGTGTGCTCTTGATTGTTGGAACAAAAACCTGCAGCAACACAGCTCTTTGTGGACATGCCTAGCCTAACTTTTCAAAGACCAAAATGAAAATACATCTTTGGAAAACATGTGGATCAGGTTGCTGCTCAACCCTGCCTCCTATAACTCAACACGGTACCACCTCTGCTGCTGTCGCCTAACCCCGGAATTTCACTGGCACTCCGCCAGACAGCGAGAATCATGAGGACCCATGAGATCTCATGAATTCACGCATAATTGCGCAATATAGCGAGATGTAGAACCATGAAACCACAAACAGTTTCTTTAATCCAGAGGAGTAGTAGGAAAACAACTCGGTGCTGCCGATTTTGGACCTCCACAATCACCATCTCCTTGTCCATGGTGTCAATGGGGTGAAATGATTTCTGAAAACCTCTGACCTGATGACTTCAGGCCTGCCCCTGCCCATTATGATGTTGTGGTGTAGTGCAAGGAATTATGATCTGCCATGAACACGGTGCATTTTTATTATTATTTATTATTTTTGGTTTAAATTTATTAACCCGGATGTTTTATTTTGTGTCTGTGCACAACTTCCTTTTCCGCACAATCTGCTCTGTGCTGAATTTCTGAGCCGTGCTCCGGTCTCCATTAAAAATAGAAGCTCTGCATATGTGCTGCTTAGGGCTTTGGAAGGCCAGAGCTGTGCCAGAGCTGGGACGCAGCGGAGCTCAGGCGGTGGAATCACAAACACTGTCTAGAATTGAAACTAGACTGGTGGAATTTAGCCATAATATGTTTCCACTCTAAAACATGCAGACACGCAGACACTAATGTTACTGTTACTTGCCTTTGCATTGCTGCTGCTCTAATTTACCAGTTGAGCTTGCCGACATGACAGCGGATGCAGCAGTTTCCGTCTACTTTGTCAACGTCTGCTTCTGCACCTTCGCATTGTACTTTTTAAAAATGGAAATTGAATATGCTGCTTTGATTTACTGGTTTTGACAGGATTTTATAGCATAAACTGTCTCCAGCTAACCTCAGACTCCGCGCCTGTCTGAAGGACAACTCCTACCAATGCACAAACTAACTCATTCCTTTCACTGGATATTATAACATGCTGGTGATGATACAGCCAATAAAAGTGTTTTTTTAGTCAACCCAAAGAATTCTCACATAAGCAAGGAGTCAAACTGGACAAATACAAAACCAAATTTGTCTTTGTGGTAGAAATATAACTTTTCTACCCTCTGCAAAACTAAGTGGCTTTAAATTTGACATGATGACAGGAAGTATAGCATTCATATCCACACACAATGCTGTAACTTTACCACAGACAATGTGAGCAACTGAGAAAGCTTTGTGCAACTCTGCCTCTAGTAAAAGTCTCTTACTCTGGAGCTGAAGTAAATGAAGCCTACAGACTGTCTCTCCGAACTTCCTTTCTAAGTGGACATGTTATAAATAACTACCACCAGTGGTGGCTGCTGGTCTTTCAAATAAGGGAGGCTCATCTCTGACCTACATCATAAAATCTGTCCATTTAGTAAGGCGTAAATTCTAACAAAACTTTATTTGAACAAGGAAATGTGAGAATGATGGTAAACTGAAAAAGGACATGCTATAACTGTGTTTTTTTTACTTATCCACAGATCCATTCACTCCCAGAGCTACTGAGCGTCCACTGGAGGGACAAAATCACAGCATTTATCAATGACAGTGAAAACAACTATTATCTGCTGTCCCATTGAAGTCCATGACTCTGAGCTTCAACAAGTTTAATGCACTGAGATGGTACAGAAACGTATGAGAAGAGAAACGCGTCAGTTGACCTGTGATAAGTAGATGATTCTGAACGAACCCGTCTCAGAGTGGAATGTTTCAATGCATTTGTAGTCAATGAAATGTATGTAATGTAATTCAATGCAATTTAAACACAACAGTTCAGATTTGACCATTTATTTATTTATTTATTTATTTTAACATTTTCACTTGCAGTCATAGAACAGACACCTCCAACTACCCCTGACATCACACATCAGTCTTTGTCTTTATTCTGTGTTGAGTGACGTTGTCAGTTGATATGACAGATACAAAATCAGGATTTGACCATAGGGAGTCCTGCAATAATCTTATATATACTTTTTTTTAAATAGGATAGTCGAACAATAATCACTCTCCTACAGCCACATCAGAGCTGGATTACATAACCACTAATGGAAACTGTCACTTTTGGCATTTTTCTTTGTCAGCATCATTTTTCATTTATTTGAAAGACTAATGGAAGAAGGCAGGAGCAGCTTCAGTGAGCTGTTAGATAAACAGCTGCAGGTGTCAGGCTGCAAACATCCAACTCCTCAGCAAGTTCACCAACTCCTTAAGCCATATGCAACACAAAATCATATTCCTGTGGCAACTATTATTGACTCATTTCTTTATCAAAGCAATCAGAATTTGATTAGTTGTGCTGTTAACAAGTACAACAGCAGAGCACCCATTGTATTTCAGAGAAATTAGCTCTTGGAAAAGTTCAAGTCAACCAGGTCTGAAATCTTCAGGAGTTTCCTGAAGGATAATTTCAAATCATTTGTAAGTAATTAGTTTTAGACTTTCAATAAATATGCTGCATACTTGTCATTCTTTACAACTTAAAGCCATATAGCTGTCCTGTGAGGTAGCATTAAGATTAGCCTGTTAAGCAAAGTGGTCATGTGACATTTGTCAAATTCATCTGCTGTGACCAAATAAACAAAATTGCTTAGAAACAAAACAGTGGGAAAAAAAACTTAGCTTCTTTTGAGGAGGAAAAGCTAGGGGAACAGTGAGGTGAGTTGTGGTGTGTGTTGAGAGCAGTGTGAGATATTTGTCTGATAATTAATACATTAGAGAGGAGGCACAAACAGTCTGAGGTCAATGTGACAAGCTGAGAGGTGGACAGGTGACCTATGACCTGTCCTACACTCTGTTGTTGCGGCCTGTAATTACACAGCACAGGAAGTGAAGCAAGGCTGCCCTCACTTCAAAAATAAGCCAGACATAAATAATCAGCTAAGTAGCTGCTCCAATCCGGTCATTCACTTTTCATCATTTTAATTTTCAAGTGGCTCAAGACAAACGTCACGTGAATTGTGATATTTGCCAGGTAATATGGTTAGAGTCATAGTAAGATTTTAATGCCATTACTCAGTCCAGTGTTTTAACTGTTGAATCCCTCCCTGACCAATTTGCCTTTACTGGTTTTTACACTTTAGTCTGCTCCATTTGTTGGTTAGACCCATAGAGAAGAGACTGAGGTATTAAAAAATGCATTTAGAATATTTATAGAGCACTGAGCATTGCCTTTGGTACCAAGTTTTCACAATATAATATACTGAGTTTTGTCTATACAATGGAACAATAAGCTTATGGGCTGTGGCTTTAGTATTAACTCTGTAAGCTGATCATAGCCATTCAAACTGGCTAAGACATTTTTCATCCTCTGACTTAGCAGCTAACCGCCATTTTAATTCAACATTTATTCAATAGGCCTCCATTTCTAGCAAAGGAAAAGATCAGCGATTTTTCAACTTTATTGTATGTTTTTTGAATATGAGGATTTCAAAATCACAACTCTAAAAAACCCTGGAAGGTTAGGGGCAAAATTTAACTTCTGCAGATTCTGAAATAGCCTGTAATGTAATTGTGAACCATTTATTATAAATGCTGTAGTAAATGTACTGTGAAAGCTGACGGTCTGCCTGGTCTTTGTAGGCCTCTGTGTATGTGGCACAGGATGAGCTTCAGATGACCCTCATAGCTCCCAGCTCCTGGCACCCACAGCTGCACGGTGCTGTGAAGCTAAGACCAAAGTGATATCATTTGCATCTGTGCAATAGCCCAGTCCAGAGTTTCTGGCACAGTTCACTAATGTTGGTCCATCCCTTCTTGTCATGCATGCTGTATCTCTGGCTGGCATAGTAGGCTGCACATCTCTATGTAGGAGTGGCTTCATATGGCCTTTGATTCTTTGTAAACATGTCAAACCTGTCATATATGATGTATGACAGGTTTGACCCTAACCTTTTCTCAGATCCTCCAGTCATCACCATCTGGTCTCGATGGGTACTTGCTGAGTCCGCTGAAGGCGTTGGAAGCCTCATTCGATCTCGGCCAGATTTGAAAAACATTCTTATTCTCTTAGTGATTTACACTGATATATCAATGCAATGATCAGGGAGTCAACAGCATCAATCCAAAAAGAAAACATCTATTAGATATCTTTTTTGTGTTCCAATAAATGAGGGTCACACACTGTTGTTGTTTGCATCTTGTTTCCTGTTTGTCCTGTTTTATTTTGAAGTTCCTGTATCTTGTCTTCCTGTCGTATCCCTCCTGTGATTACCTCATCTCTCATGTGTCTCGTGTTATAAACCTACATCCATGCAGAGCTCTGCCTCAGGTCCCTTCCTTGCCATAGCTGTTGCAGACCAATTAGCAGAAGTTGGCATTTTTCTGCATTTTCT
This sequence comes from Caranx ignobilis, assembly GCA_021432705.1. NCBI lineage: Eukaryota > Metazoa > Chordata > Actinopteri > Carangiformes > Carangidae > Caranx > Caranx ignobilis. Next base: position 30,922,077 of record MU270014.1, read on the forward strand.
TGCATGAATAGAGATCATAGTGTCATCTGTTGTACCTTATAATTACACTGCATCAGCACATATATGATGTTTTCAGTTCATGTTCACCTTTGATAAATTTTGCGTCTGTAACCCTGATTAGATTTAGAGCGATGGGAATACCGGTTTCTTTGAATGCATCGTAGTTTTCCGCACGGTAGTTTTCTCGTCTGGTATTCAAAATTCCGGAGTGAGCCCTGAACGTACCACCTGGAGCGGTCACGGGTGTGAAGGTGCGCGACACAGAGAAAAAAAGGAGGGAAACAGAGAAGGCGGAAAAACAGGATGCTGCCATGAAGCACACTGTTCTCCGGTTAGCACGTGATTGAAAGAGTTTCACAAACTTTGGTGAGAGAGCTGCTGTTAGCGGTGAACCACCAATTACTACCTACCTTGAGGATGCCGAAGTTGGCCGTAGGAGAAGCTCCGTCAGTGTTTTCCTCAACTTTTAGAACTATTCTGGTGAGTTAGCTTAGCTCAATTAGCACTATCATTGCTGTTCAATACTTTGGGCAAATAAATAAATAACCAGTCAGAATAGTCGGTGAATGTTTAATGATACTAGCTATGTGTTTTCATAGTATTGTTACAATGTGACGGTTTTGTACTGATTGTTTGATGAGTGTTTAGCACTTCATGTCCTCCCCAGCTGCTAACGAGGCTATGCATAGCTCACATACAGCAGCTGTTGGTGTTACTCCAAGCAAATGATGTAGAGTAATGCTATGTTTAATGTGTTTACATTCAATGTGGTACAGAGTACAGTTATTTTTCATGTTCAAGCTGCATTATTTACAGTTCATATGTTAAAGCTAGATATGTACATATGTTCAATTCATTTCATGTTTAAAAAAAGGGGGGGGGATTTAATTCGTACGTATGGGTTAAGTAGTTAAAATACAAATTTATTTATTTATTTATTTTTTATTCTGAAATCAAGGACATTTAGAAAGCATGAAGGCCTAATGGTTCTGCATATTTGTGTCCAGACTGTTTTTTTTGAGGGACGATCCTGTCTGTGCCATGTGAGGAACCTCTTCATCGTGGTCCAGGACTTCATTGCTGTTCGTGGATGCCTTCTGTGTGTCAGGACATCGAGGCGTGAATGTTGCCATACCAAGAGGGTGGTAGGAACCAAAACAAAAGGAAATCCACCTGGAGCCACTTTGATCCTTTTTTTTTGCTACTTTACTCCACCTGAATTTCAGGTCGTTTTTTGTTCTTGGGGCCAAGATAGACAAATAATTGGATAAAACTGACATCATAAGGAAACTGAAGGTTGACAACCAACGAACATTCAAAGTAAAATGGTTCAACCCAGAAAGGTCAACAACTTTAAGTGAATCCAAAAGAGTGTAACTGAGAAACAGTGAAGTGGTACCTCATTTATTATTTTTTCCTACAACAAAGTGCGTTTTTTGGGGGTATTGATATTTTTTATTGGTCAGGCTGGCCCATTGAGAACTCTCTGCCATGTCACACGTAAAACGTTCGTTCTGAAGAAATGCAATGACATATGTAAACACCAGATCGGAATAGATCACATCACATGTAAACAGGTGACATACAATCTTCCTTGAATAGGATTTGAATCAGAATGAATAGAAAGTCTGCATGTAAACCTGGCCGCTGTCTGTAAAAAAGTTCTGCCAGTTTGTGGGATTTTTGCTCTTACCTGTCACTCTGCATCTGTCACCAGGTCCTCACTCTGACCTGGCCTTCAAACTTCAAGCTTCGTTGCTGTAGTAGTAGTAGTATTCTGTTTGCTTCTATTTTCAGGAGGACACCGTGTGCCGCATAATTTTTAAATGCCTTTGAGCGCTACGGTGGCAAACTGCTCACCAGACCCAAGCCATCACAGATGACATCTGTCAGGGATTGTAACAAGCGACTCAAGGATGGCAGCAAGCTGTGATTTATTACCTGATGCTGTCACATTCACAGATCAAATAGCTGACAATGTTACACAACATTTAAACCTTACCACAGGCAAACTGTTCATAGGGTTGAGGTATTCTGAAAGGACAGTGCTGACAGAGAGATAAATTGAATACAACTTGAAAATAACTGATATTAGCATCCTCTGGTGGCCAAATGCATCCAGTATCATTCAGTCTTTATTCAAATGTGCTGAGTTTATGAAGAATTAAGTTTCCAAGTCATTTATTTTGACTCCTCTCATGTGTTTTTAGCTTTTAATGTAGAGAATCAAATCGATGACAGGAAACATAGACTTTTCTTCCAGACATGTACATACAGATACAATTTGTGTCCATCCTTATGGTCTAACAAACATGTTATATGTACTTTCTTGTATCTACAACAAAATTTGGCTTTCTAGGCTTGAGAACATGAAAAAGAACATCTGTCAGAGTTAATCCTCAAAAAATCCCTCAATCTTCCTTTAATCAGAAAATCCCCCTGCTTTTGCTTTAACCATATAGTAGTAGTGCTTGTCAGTATTACGCAACAGATTATTCTATAATCAGTAGCAACAATTTAAAGGATAAGTGCATTGATACTGGAAATAAATCCCATAAACAACAATCAACAAGTGCTGTGTGTACAGCCACAGCTTGATACGTCTCACTCCTCTGTGTACGAGTGGATTAGGAGACAAAAGAATGATGCAGAAAGAGACATGCAATGATAAAACAACACAAAAAGATCACAAAGATGCAAATGACCACCAAAATAAGATGCAAAATGTTTCTAGTTATTTACATCTTCAGTCGGAACTGATGGGATTGGGACTGAGCACCACAAACACAGTGAAGGAGACAAAGATTTGAGTGTTGATCTCTCATTGATCCACTTCTGCTGGTCTCACACTGTACAAGACACCTGACACAGGCTAGTCTTTCCATGGGATTTGACTAATAATGGAGCTACCCAGAGACATACTGTGTGTTACAACTACCAGGTGGGAGCAGTGTTTAATTGCTGTGCTGTCGTTGGGTGAATTCAGAAAGTAATCTGATAAACAACTGAAGAACAAATGAAATCAAAACTCAGTGTGGGCACATGAAATCAATTACAAGTTGTTTTGTCACAATTATAAAAGTAGTGTAGAAAATGAAGCATTTATAATTCATGCACATGGATTGAAAGAAAAGATAGTAATTGTATTGTTATATCAGCATTGCCTTACACTAAGTGAGTTACGGTGCATTTTAAATGTAGGATCATTAGATTAGAATCATTTATAGCAAATAGATGATTTTATCTACAGCCAAACTAAAGGATTTTTTCACTTTGATGTGAAGTTCTGCACAAGTTTGGAGTCAACAAAACATCTGCAGCACCTGAATTATAGAAGGTTAAACTGCTTTTATTCCTCAGCCTAGTTCTGATAGCTTTTTCTTTTTGTCCGAGCACTTATTTCTCTAAAGAAACAGCTTTGCAATATCCATCCGCTGCAGCAGTGAAACCCAAACACAGACAGATGAGAAAGTAAAGGTAAAATTACCTTGAAGCTGCTCTGAGGGCCAACCCCTTGTCCCTGCAGCTCTGAATCACTTCTTATGTGTCAGTCTGCCATTGTCCTCATTCATGCTTCACAGTAAATGCCCCACTGCTGTGATATATAGAGGGGGCTTTGATGCAAAGCTGTTTAAATGTGTATGATGATGGAGCTTCAAAACCGGTCTCACACAGACGGCAAAGTTGCACTCTGATCCTCTGTTGAGCTTTGTTGTGGCACGGTGAATTGATCACAGGGGTGAGAGCTTTCAGAGCTGTTGAGTGACATACAGTGTTTGTCTTCATTCAGGCCTCTCAACATCTGAGGAAGAGAAAGTCTTTACAACGGTTGGTGGACAAGCAGATCTATGGAGATGATATTTTTCAATGCAGGGTGAAACCACATCTCCACCCAAAGAGGGAAGATCCACACTCACTGACTCTATTTTGATCACAGGCCAGGAATTCACTGTAACAGTAGTCAAATGATAAAATATCACATAAGATCAGATAATGTAACCGTATATCAAAAAAGTTTAGTTTGTCATGAGCTCTGTTCCAATAGTTGGTTGAGTCGCCCTCGCTGATTTACCCTCAGCACTTTCCCGCAGGGGGAAATCCCTGCTGCCATCATAAGTGTCGTTCCCGTTCTCTGAAAAGCTGAAGTGAACTTGGTAAGATCGACCGTTGGAAGTCTGAGGGATCGAATCTGCATCAATGATCACTCGAGAGCTGTATATCACCCAGAATGCATTGCAGTGGTGCAAGAAAAATACATCCATGGGGTGGCAGTAAGTGAAAGTAGACTAAATGTTTTTAAACAGTAAACATTAAAGTCAAACGAACAACCCCACTTTGGAAACTAAATGAAATAAAACTGACTTCAAAACAAAAACCAAGAGGAAAAAATGATAAAAAAGTCTACAAATCGTAACAAGCCACCCTCGTTCAGTGCAGGCGGGTAACCATGGTCAGCTCATTTTACTCCCTCCCCAATGAGAAAAGCCTGAACAGGTGCTCACTGCCCATGATGGGCTTAGTAATCAAACACTTGCAAATCCATGGAATTTTTCATCTTCTGACTCTTCCTCAAAGAGCTTCAAGATGTAACAGCATGAGTACTATTTGAAAGCTGTGGATGAAGCGGGCGTTTCCCTTTGTAACTGACTTTTATTCATTTAGTTATTCTGGGAACTGGTTCTGCCCAAGAGGACAGAGGGCAAACTTCTTTTGAGTTTTTGACTTATGAATGAACAGAGAAAAGACTCAAATTACCCTGGAAGACTCATTAAGTGCATTGGTTGTGCTGTTTTTATTTATTTATTTATTTATTTATTTATTTGTGTTTGTCTTGTCTTCTGACCCCAAAATGTGAGAACTGACCAAAAAACCTGTAATTTGCTCCCTAGGTTGAAATCCATGTAGTTTTTCATGCTGTTTCCTCGTTGTCCGATAATGATGTCATTAGTTTTTGAATTTGCATAACACCACCCCTACCTGGTACCGGTAGAAGGGGTGGGGTGGGGCTAGCAGTGGTTCATTTGCATTTAAAGGGACAGGGCACTGAAACAGACCGTTCTGAACAGGGCTGTTTTGAGCCGATGAAAAGAGCTGTGATGTTTGATCCTTGGGGTATTTGGACCGAAGCATGTCACAGACATGACTTTAAGACACCTGGGGACTATTTTAATTTGTGGAAAAAGGGCAGAATATGTCTCCTTCAATGTGTGTGTGTGCGTGTGTGTGTGACCAGGGGCATTTCTAGACACCCAGGACAAGCATGACCCCCCCCATACATACACACACACGCGCGCCAAACAAAATCGGGACAGACGTGCACAAATACTAAATACCAAATACCAAAACTAAAACAGCACATAAGTATAGAATTGTGCGCGCTACACAAACACTCAACTTAAGATCTGTATGGAATTTAATGTAACATTTATACCAGAAAATTCAAGGAGATACATGATATCTTCGTCTGTTGGTGACAGTGACAGCATTTGACAACAAATGCATTATTCTGCTATTGGGAGAAATGAACATTGGCGCTGGCAGCACAGGACAAACTAATTATGCACATGTACCATAGACTGTATGCCCACAGCCATTGGCAACACAGCTTATGTCATCATTGTATACACCAGGGCCCTGTTTCAGAAAGCAGGCTTAACAAACTCTGAGTCAAATCGGTTTTGGTTTCAGAACAGCTGATCAGAATGAGTTCAATCAATCTGAGTATGTTCAGCCTGAGGAAAACGCATACACCGTGAGCACAGAAAGCCATCATCATGGCACGATTCACAATGACAGAAAGAAAGAAACAGAGCCGCTTACTTCACTCCAATCCAACTGGAGATTTTAATAACAGCATATGTGAACACATTAAAAATAATCTAATTCAGCCGAAATCATGTGAGATAGCGTGGGAATCAGACTGCAGAATGTGTTTGCTAAAAAACTCTGATAATGGGACAAATACTCATTGATACACAAGAAAATGTTTGTCATGTAGCTTACTTGATAGAACAGGAACCTGTCATTCAGACATCCCAGGTTTGAAACCAATACTTTCAATGTATCATGCGCACTCACAACCCAAGTGACGCCGTAGCAGCGCACATTCGGTGCAACGCGCTTGTTTTTTCGTGCACGTTCAAGGAACTGCTTCTCACTCCGGTGTTGTGTGTGGTGTTGTGTCTCTCCTGCTGTTTCCCACGGAGCTCTGCCCCGTCTGAGGAAAGACATCGGCTCAGCCTCCTTTCATATTTAAGAGGGTTACCTGACAGTAATATTCTCAGCAGGATCATTTACCCAAAGTCCAAATGTCTATAAATCAAAGAAAATGTCGACCTTGGATAAATGGCCTTGGCTGTAAATGAACCAACAAACAATGACTAATGAATTGCTAGTGCTCACTTGAGTATAAACAAATGATTCTATCAGTGAGTTGATTGGCTGTTTCTACTTATGTTATGTTCTATTCTAAATGCCTGCCACCAGGTCAGATACAGTTATCAGTCATTATATAGGCCTAGTCATTAATGAGATTAAGTTGTTAACAACTCCACAGTACTTTAACGTGTATTATGACCAAGTTCAAGAACCATGCGTTTTCTGTGATGTTCACCACCAAAAGTTTTTGGCTGGTAAAAAGCCACTGTTGCAGTTGGATTTCAAAACCCACCTGCCACAGTGGCTGGTGGCCAAAAAAGTTACCTTCAGGCCCTGGTAGTAACACGTTTACCTATATTCATCTCCATATATATTAGGTAAACAAAGTAATATGCAATAAATGATCAGTTGAAAGTACATTATGAGAGTTATACAAACATATCAGTTTTGTAATAAGCTCCATGAAACAGCATTACATCCAAATGTTTCCCCTCCTCAACACAGAGACATGACAAGTTATTTGTCAGGTAGAGAGAGGGATCATCAAAATGTGCAGAATGATTGTTCTGTCTTACATTTGATAGGTGCAACTTATATTGCCTGGGTTTCACCATCAGCAACAATATATATTTTACTAATATGACGATGTAACAGTCAATGATCACATTTACTCCTTTTTTTCAAATGCACTTATAAAATATCTTTATACAGGGGCGCCAGCTAAAATCTTGCCGAGGGCACCAAACTGGCTAGGGCCAGCTCTGCAGCTTAATAAAGTAACGTCATTCTTATCTCCAAAGGGAAATTCTTACAACTTGTTCTTTCTTGTACTGCTGTCTAGATTTTCTTGAAATTCTGTGGACGCCCAAATTGCCACCAAACATTTAGGTTCCTCAGTAGATCACAAGAAATTCTTCTTCTCCAGGTTGTCAGTCACTGCCTTTTCCTCCTTCCTTTTCATCCTCACAATCTAGAATATGACACGCCCACTGATGATGTCACGGTTCCCAGGAAAGAACCAGCTATTTCTCGGTTCCCTTGAGAACCAACTTTTTAGGTTCCGAACCTGTTATTTTTTCAGTCTGAATGCGCCGGCCAGTTCAAAATTTTGGTTCGGGAACCGGAACCAGCATGGAGCCCTGCTGGTGTGAAAGCGCTAACATTGTGCTGATCCAAATCTTGCATCCCCTCAATAATTGACCCTTTGTCAAGTCCTGCCCTCCATGGTTACTGTTGCTAAGGACAAACAATGGTCGCAAATAGGTTAACATTGGAAACCATTGAAAATTAGGCAGATTTAAATTGCTTCTAAGGAAAATTTGAATTAACTTATCTATCAGAAAAATGGTGTCCGTGATAGAAGACAGACGTGGCTTAAGAGCGATTGAACGGGCATTACATGACATTTCTGAAAAGTGGTGAAAAGTCATTGTTTTGGTCACTCACAATAACTAGCTAGCTAACGAGGCTAGCTAACACTTAATCTCCGCCAATCTAAAAAAAAAAAAACTCAGAGAACCAGTTTACCTTTCCACTGGTCAGGAGCTAAGTTGGAGCCATGCTCTCCATGTAGGAGCTGCTCCTTTCTTTGCTGCCTACTACAGTTATAAACATACCTGAAAATTAAAACCTGGTCCGACCCGCGGGTGTTGAACCCCGGACCCAAAGTGATCTGTCTAACTAATGTTAATTCTCAGCCGACCGAAAGGAAAGGAAGCAATTTTTGTTTAGCAGATAAACAAACTTAATACAGTATTACATAACGTCTCCTTATATCTTTGTGCTAGTCCTGTTGGTCACGTAACTCCGCCCTCAGCCCTAGAGGAACCGGTTCTTAACTCCATACCAGCAAGGAGTTGGTGCTTGCTTGGAACCAGTTTTGAGAACAAGGAGTCGGTGCTTAGGCGGTGGAAAAGCAAAGAACCGGTGCTAAGTCAGGCACTGGCTCCGAACCAGCACTGGAACCAGCTCATTGGAAAAGGGGTAATAATTTGCCTTGGGTTTGGGGAACGGGATAAAAATGACTCCGGGAATACGTTCCGGATATCGTGAGTCACTATTGCAGGTACCCCAGGCACACCTTTTAACCAAATTGAAAATTGAAAAGTAGTTTTGGCCGGAAAAAATAGTGTCTTCCTAGCTGTTTCCATATGGTTTCATCCCAAGGTTGTCCAACCTTAGAATGTTGCGCAACACATGACATGGGGAGAAGCGCTCTGATTGGTGGATCAGCAGACCAATCAGAAGGCCAACAAAGGATCAATTCAATTGTTAACTGGCTCACCATTCTATAACAGTAGCACCAGTGTCTGCCTCGCCATCTCCACAGCACCGAGCCTCTCTCTGGCTTTTGAAAAAAGTCTGCGGTTGGATCCAGTTGACGGTCACCCTTGTCCTGTGGACTATAAACTTGGATCTACGAAGGATTATTGGAGCTACGTCAGGACCGTAAATCACCTGAGCAGCAGCAGCAGCAGCAGCAGCAGCAGTTAGCCGGCAGGCCTCAAGTCCATAACTGTGGGAGAGCTGTTAGTGCAGAGATCCTCTATGAGTTTCTCTTGGGAAGAGGGGCGTGAAAATGTGGGGAAGTTACCTGAGATTTTGTTGAGAAAGAGGGGTCACTTGGAGTTTTTCTTTTTTTACAAAACTGAACTCTCTGGTGACTGAATTGAGCTGCTTTTGCTGTTATTAGTCCTGGTGTGGGACATTTTGAACATTGGTGTTACACTTGAAAGCATGAAAGGGACTTTTGTGTTTGAGACTTGTGCTTGGATACGTGGGGTAACTGTTACACATTATAAATGTGTCTTGCTTGTCTCATGCTAGGTCTTGGTGGTTTGATTGAAGGGTCACAAGTTGCTGAATTGTGTGTCCTTGTGGGAGATTGACATGTCTCTATTGGTGCGGTCCATTTATGTCAGAAGTCACAGCTTGGAATGACATTGAGTTGAGGGCTTTCCAGTTGAAAAACACACGCAGAAGTCAGAAAGATGTATGCTTTTTGTACAAAGCTGAACCTCGTCCCTGGTCCAAAGCTGAGAGACATCAGTCCAAACTCTAGATGAACCAAGCGAAGAGCAGAGTTTACACAGCAAAATAATTAGTCCAGGTTATGAATTTCAAATTTCTATTACATGAATATTATATTGATCTCACTTACGGGCCCAGCGCATATCTTGACATGACCTTTGCATGGGCCCTTCTGGGGCATGGGTCACCTGTATCATTTTCCCATCTCCCTGACGGAGGTCCTGCACAGACCCTGTTGAAACTGCTCATGTTGTTCCACCTGCCCATTTCTGCCTGGACCACAAACCTGCTGTCAGACAGTACAAACAGATAGTATGCAGACACTTCCATTTCTTCAACCTGTGTGAGTGACTATGGTTACAGTGATGCATCTCATGATTCAGAACAGTTTTACTTGTGATTGTATCTTGTATCAAAACCTTGTGACATAATTTTACATTTTTATTGCAACACAATTAAAGAGGGAGAAGCCTCAGAGTCTTTTGATAAAAAACATAAGCAGCAGTTCAACCAGTGGAAAACATCAGTTTAGAGGCAGGTGAAACCTATAATGTTGAAAACAATCTGCATGCCCCCCCCCCCCTGAAAATATGGAAATATGAATATTTACTTTGCAAGTCGATTTATGGTGGGCTCAAATTTTAAGGTTGGAGATGCTGTGCTGAGCCTTGTCCTACATATTTGACATTTTGTATATCTGTACTCTTTTAAGCCAGTGTGTTCATACAAAGTCACCATGTGTCTGCTATTAAGTGATGGAGGTGTTTTCCCTGCAACACAAACAAAATGTGTTTGGTTTAGTGACATGTCTACTCAGCTCCTTCTGCAGGTGTGTAACTGTCCCACTGCCCTTCACTCAGGGTCCAAACACAACTCACAAAACTTCTAGCCATCCAAACTTTCATCATTAAAATGTGCTACAGGCTTCCCAAATATACAAACAAAACACACACCCACCGACTCCCTGGCCTGATGGCACCACATGAAGGAACTGCTGTTTTGGGAAAAAAAAGATATATATACATATATATATACTCACTGAGCTGAAAGTAACCCATCATGCAACTGGCCATAGAGGAGGAGAAAACTCACCCACCCAGATATCTGTGCAGTGTGCAGGACTCCTGTGTGTCTCACTGAGATACTGACACAGCAACCAGCATATTCTTTCATTTTTTTTCCCTTAATGTCTTTTAAAAAATGCGGCTGTTATGGAATTGCATCTTATTTCTATCACCTCTGACAAGCTCCTAGTGACACTTGGTTTATTAAAAAGTTAAGAAACCTAGGTAAGAGAAAAAGGAAATACATATATTTGAAAGGTGATGGTGAACTTGATGAACTCCATTTGCTTTCTCCCCCAGACCACAATCGCTCCAATTGCAAAACGGTTCATGGGACAGTCGGTCCATAGCTGTCTCTATAGGAACCAGTCTGTCTGTGTCTGTCTCTGTGGCTCAGTCTGTTCAGATCTGTTCTGTGTCTGTAGGCTGACTGTACTCTGGAATACTATTTAACTCACACCATATAGTTCACTTTGAACTAAGGATCTCTCTGACCAGGGTGGAGGGTCTCCACAGAGCTGTGTCAGTCGGTCACATTATCATTCTGCCGTAGAGGAAAGGAAAACATTCCGCTGTTAGCATTGCTTTAAACCAATGGAGGTGAGCACTGGGATTAAAATGGATAATTCAACACAAAGAGACAAAACATGGAACCATGAGCTCCAAATCTTCATTAATGCTATATTCAATTTGAGATTATAATAATCATAATAATAGTAACAATACCAATAATAATACTATTTATTTATAGGTGCCTCTCAGGACACTCAGGGCCACCATACAAAGGATAAAATAAAAACAACCAATTAAGTTTGAAACTTATTAATATAAAGCATATTGGCATAAAGTGCAAACAGTTCCAGTCCCAGGGTTAAAGGGAACATGCCTGTCTGAAAAGGTAGGTTCTCGACCATTATGGTGGACAAGCGAGCAGGTGGGTGGTGGTGAGTAGGATGGAGGAGGAGGACCTGACAGTACAGCTGGGTATGTTAATGTGAAGGAGCTCAGAAAGATACAGAGCCTTGGTGATGGCCTTGGAGGCGAGAAGACTGATTTTATAGATCGAGGTTAGAGTTAAGTTGTTTGTATTTTAGTTTGTGTGTTGGTTGGCAACAACCAAATCAGCACTGTGCTTCAGTATGTCTTTTGAATATCTGCACTTAAATTGAGCATTTCTATTGTATTGTGACAATATGGTTTTTTACTCCATTGCAAAAAAAAACAAATGTTCTATTCTGACTCCACTACATTTCTATATGATGTACCTATTACACTGAGGCAGAGCTTGTAGTCAGAGGAATTAATGCCTGTTATGCCCCATCTAGTTGCTGTTGTATGGTACACAACATTCATTTTCCCCACATCCCATCCATGGATGAAAAATAAGGATTTAGTTACACAAAACAACACAAGAACACACCAAGGTTAGCTTCAGGGTGGACAAAGGCCACAGACACTTAATCAAGAAGACAAAAGACACATTATCATTCTAATAACGACAACAGTCTCACATGAGAAAAATGTAGAATCCTTTAAAACCTTAAGAATTAAAAAAAATATCTCCTCTGCCTAGATGAAGGACATGGCTCATTGATTCAATAATTTGCTATAAGCACATCATCTATGGTCTGTATATCACCTACAAGCTTTTATTCTACTGGTACGACAGTCAGTCAGTAGGCTGTTTCAGAGGAGTTACTGAACGGCTCTATTAAATGCTGTATTGTCAGTGGTCAGTCACTGCATCCTAAGGTCTGTTATTTCTTTAGACTGTTGCTATGTATAACAGACCGTTGCTAGGGATGCAGCTCTCATCGGCCCTGAAAATTGTTACCTTTCCATTAGGCGGCTGCTTCGGAAAAATAAAAAAGATGGAAAGTTTTCATGGCGTTAACAAGGTTAACTTTAATTATTGGAGAGATTGAAAGCCTTCATTCATGACTAATGGCTGAAAATTCCCTGGAAAATTTCCTGTCCTCCAAATGCAGGCAGCAGTAGCAGATCGCCCTCATAAAGCGGTGTATGGTAATTACGATGACTTCTAATTATAAAGATTGTGTTCCCAGTTCTGTCACATCCATGAGAGGAACACAGACATGACTTTTAGCAACACCAAAGAAGTCCCAATACCCCATCTCAGTTCACTGTTCACATCAGTGGCAACATCCAGTTTCATGTGAATTATAAATCAAAGTTTTCATCGACTCACCGCTGACCAGCTGTTGCTATGAGCACAGATTTAGGTGTGTTCAAACGCTGCAGGCAGTTTTTTTTTCAGTGGCAATTTATAGATCAATAAGATTAAATCTTAACCAATATATGTCTCAAATTATTTATTTCATTACAATAAGTAACAAACTGTGTTAAAAGCAGGATGCTCCGTGTTGGGGTTCTATCCATCCTGTCAGGGTTTATGTCTCTATAACAACCTGCTCACTCTACATTATCCCTTACTTACATACTCTAATGTAATGTATCTATGTGGAACAGTGTTACATCGCATTAAAAAAAAACATAATTCTGAATACGCAAGTATTTTTAAAATAAAGTATTAGACTGACATCATCTACACTTAAGTTATTGAACTGTGTACTTTGTATACAGGCTGCGTCTGGTGCATCGGGCCTTTGGTGGGTTTGTTCAGGTTTGTGCAGGTTGACTTGGTTGACTGAACAGCACTTTGTGATTCTGTGGAAGACGTAGTCCCCACTTTCTGCAGTCATTTCTGTTCCTGACCCCTCCTCCACTCCCACAGGTCAAAGGCCACTAGAGGCAATACTGTGGGAGGATGTATTAGGGTGAGCGCGGGGGTGTGGGAGGGTGAATATGATGTGCAATAAGACATCTGCTATAACCCTATTTCCCCCTCAGCATCTCTCCCGCTAGAGAGTTTCTGTGGCCAATATGAGGTAAAGACATGGTACGTTAATACATTTTGCATTGAGCCGCCAGGAGTCATGTTCTTATCAGTCCCTCCATCTTGGCTGAAGGGGCAGAGTCCCATATGAGAAGCCTTTGACTTACAATCTCCCAACTTTGATCCAATACTGTCACTCAAGTTTTTATTGCCATTTGGACCTGGTGATGATGGTCCTGTAAAATTGATAAGAGACTTCTGGTTCGGAGAAGATATCATGAGGGGCCTATGCTGTGTTGATGCATTCATACAACATTTAGAATGAACATGATTATTTTCAAATTATGCTCAAATGTTGGTGTAGAGAAGTAGAGTTAGAAATTTACATCTGCTCCAGGTTTATAATTAACTTCTAAACCTGGAAGTTGCTGTTAAATTAAAAAGTACAGTTTTCTCAGACTGGTTAAAATGATGTAAGTTCATTTTCACTCTCCACAGTTTCCACATCATGCGTTTCCTGTGTAAAACAGCGTGGGGTGTAAAACATTCATTAAAAAGACAAAATGACAGTGGGTGAAGATAACAGAGGAGGTGAGGACACACACAGTTAAAGTGACATTTTGAGTTATCACGATCTTTTATGTTTCAGAGCCAGATGGATTTGACTCCTTTATAGTGTAGAAACAGAAATGAGAATGTGGCCTGTTCAGGCTCCACTTCAGCGATGGAGCAAGTAAGAACTGGCTGCTTTCTGTTTGCTGTTTTCACTTAAATATGACATTTTTATTCTTGGGAGAAGTGATCATTTATTAGTGTAATGTTAGATAAAACTACCCTCCAGGTAGAGTGGAAAAAGGATGTTGAAGACATACCCTGCAAGCACGAGTAAAATGTTAAGAGGATCCTCTAAACATGTAGTGGAGTCTTTCACCCTTCATCCGTGGGTATGGGTTTGTTTTCTCTTAAATGGAAAAAAGCTGCTTTGTATTTTTGAAATCAAACAGCTGTGTAGTGCTCAGTCCTCCAGAGATGAGATGTCTCACACCTTTGATTCTGTTGTTGACTCATTTATCAGCTCTGGAAGTTTGAAGCTCATATTCTTCCTGTTTGCTGAATGTGGAGCATGTAAACAGGACATCCTGTTCTGTTGATCCATACAGAAATGATTACCTAATGGATCGATCACATTTTGACAGACAGAAATTGACCTGTCTCAACCACAGTAACTGGCCTGATGTGATATTTTGGTTCAGATGAAACATCTTTAAGAGGAGTCTCGGTGATTTGGATTTCACTGGATGTTTTAACAGAGCTCGATGTAACGGGGTGGTTGTTGCATTTTTGACGTATCTGTCAGGATCTCATGTGTTAAGAATATCATAGGTACTAGTGGAATGTTACATTTCAATATAGTTTGGCTATTTTTTAAATACAAATAATATGTGTGTGTGTGTTATTGTGTACAACTAACCAGGATCCAAGAGCCAGTTTGATTCACAGCCAACAGAGCATGAAAACATCTCATGATAAATGCAGGGCACCAGACTAACTTTTTGCATTGGTTGCACTGGTGTGCCTGTTGCACCAGGACAAAATTTAGGTGCACCCAAATTTTTCATTTAGGTCACCTTTAACGCCATAAGGTCACCATTTTATCACTCTCCATAACTTTCATATAATGTGAATGATTTTTAAACAAGAATAAGGTGTAGAGAAATGCTTGTCTTTATTTGAAGCACAATTATATATAAAAAGAAAAATAAAGTGTTTAAAGTGCTTCACTGAGCTGAGATTGAACATTTCAAACTAAAACATTAAGCAAAATGAAACATTTCCAAATAAAAGTGCTTGTGCTTAAAGTGTTTCACTGAACTGTAATTCTGGGCTTTTTAATTTGAGTCTCGGAGCCGGGCTCTATCTCAGACTCAGATCTCAAGTCTGATGTTATTAAGAGCCCTGCAAGCCCGCTGGGGGCCGCGAGGGCCCATCGTGTGAATTCGGGCTGGGCTCGTGTCGATTTTCTTTTCATAAATACGTCAGGCTTGGCCTCACTGAACCCAAGTTACATTAATAACTCTTGTTCTGCACAGTGGTTCTCATAGGCACAAGTCTCAACATGTATGCTCAATTGCATTGTGTTACACGTGACAAACTGACATAATGTAACATGATTAACATAATGTAGCCTACACATCCACAGAGACCTGCGGTTGCACCAGACTGGACAGCAGCGGACGGATTTATTAGGTCACGTTATTATACTCAATAGTCATTATATAAGTATATATGGAGCTTAGTGTTTATATCTAACATGATGTCCTTGTTTACTAAATCAACATCTAGTCTGTCCTTGTAACATAAAGTTTGTGAAGTGTCTTTTCTCTCGTGCTCGCACACTCTCTCTCTTGCTCGCTCCCGATTTGCATGTAGAAGGCCACAGCTGGCCACACTGGTCTAGAACAGCTGTTTATGAAGCCGTCAATATGACCGTTATGACGGTCTGAGGAATAAATACACAAATCGATTGTGTTTCATCGGCTTCAGAAACCATCAAACACATATATATATAGGAAACGTTGTGGACTGAGAGACCTGTAGTTTTAATGTAAACAAAGTGATATTTATAATTTGTGCTGAGCTTGGGCCGCGAAATTGCGAACCTGTGTTGGGCTGGGCCAGGCCGGGCAAAGATGATGTGTTTGTGGAATAAACATGTTTTATGTTTTCACCCGGGCAGTGTCAGGTGCACCAGTGTGACCTAGAAAAATTATTAGTCGCATGTGCGACCAAATTGGTCACACTCTGGAGCCCTGAAATGTGACATTCACTTGACAAGTTTAACTACAAAGAATTCAGTGCTACCACACAAAAATAAAGTCTAATATATATTTTCTTTTCCCTTTTAAAATAGTCTGTAGATGTTTCCATCTACTCATCAATTGAATTGTCTGAAGATCGCTGTGTGAATGTGAAATAAGCTGGTGAAAGTTTATTTTTTCTTCCATCTAAGAGCTTTAAATCAAATAAAAACCTATGTGTTATAACGCAACACACTTTGTTTTGCAATCAAAGTTTTTTTTAAGTATATTTTTTGGACTTTTTGCCTTTATTTGATAGGATAGTTGAGAAAGACAGGAAATGGGGAGGCAGAGAGAAGGCGAATGACAGATTCAGGATTTGAACTGGGGCGGGCTGCAGTGAGGACTGTAGCCTCTGCATATGGGGCACCTGCACAACCCACTGAGCTATATGGTGCCCCAGGTGTATCAAATACTTTTCTTGCATTTTAAGGTGCTTCCGTTCATTTCTGCACTGAAATGCGAAACCAAATTTGCACAAGCCAAGAGTGACAAGCTGCAAGAGTCGTTGCCTGGAAACCACTGAGCGATACGAACGGCAGCCAAGTTAAGTTGATAAATATTGCACTATTATAATAGTGCTAATGTGCCAACTAGCTGCAACATACGAAGCTTTCATCAGAAGATGGCGGTGTGAAAACACTGTTTTGATGGATGTGTTAGGGAAATGCTACATGACACCGGAGGCGACCTCGTGGTTTGGAAATGGCAATGCTCCAAACAAAATTGATTGAAAACATGATCTCTGTTCACATGTGTCCTGCAAAGGACTGTTTCTATCAGCTTTTATTATATAAGCCTTTTATTGATCAAGAGAAATCCCAATGAGTTCAACAGAACACACTTTTTGTTGATATTCATGACATTTTTTGAATTTTACTGTTTTCATAAGGCATTTCTGATTCAATATAATGGAAACATAGCTTTTGTCTGCAATATGCTGCATGCTAAGTATAAGAGAATGCATAGAGTGAATAAGGTGATTTGTGACTTGTTCCTAATAAAGAGAGGAGAGAAATCATGTGTTACAGCTGACCCTTGTTCCAGTCATCTGTGGTGACCCTAAACCCCAATGGGTCTCAAAACTCATTTTTAGAGGTTTGTGAACTTTGTTAAAACAGAAATGTAGAAACTGTTGTCTACATTTTTCATGCATGTAGCCGGCAACAGATTTGCTATCATGGCCTGCCTCCGTGGCATCAAAAGGTCAGACACATTTCATAAGTCTAATTTCAAAAATGGATCGGCACAATGAAATGTGCAAAATTAAAATGCGTCGAGAGTGTGAGCTGTAGCTCTCTGCAGTGTTCTACTGAAGAGTTACTCCATTAATTGCAGTGGGCTGTGATTATTCACAAGGGTGTATAATTAGGAGGGAGTCAGGGATGTTTTATGCTGGGTAATTGCATGCGTCTGCCCACCACCATTTAGCTGGGGAGCAGTAAGCTACAGTACCACTGTCAAATCAAAGGAGGCTGCTTTCACCCTTGTTGCTGGAAATTGATTTGGAAGCACTCGTCAAACAGATTGCACTCTGTAAACATCACTCTTCCTTGATTTTACAGATTCAGATGATACACTGTGGAGCCATTAACAATTTTCTGTTGAATTCAGGTGTGTCAGTGAGCTTCCTGCTTAAGGTGTTTGGAGGAGGAAGTGAAGGCTAAAAAAAATCTTCAGATTGCTTTAATATTGTTTTAATTTTTAAAAAAGAAGTAGACGGTCAGTGATGAAAGGCCTGTCAGAAGAATGTCACCCTCCATTTATTTGTAATAAAGATGTGAATAGAACTAAACTGCCACGTTATTTCATGTGGA
This sequence comes from Caranx ignobilis, assembly GCA_021432705.1. NCBI lineage: Eukaryota > Metazoa > Chordata > Actinopteri > Carangiformes > Carangidae > Caranx > Caranx ignobilis. The sequence goes on from MU270014.1 coordinate 30,940,081, forward strand.
ATGTTGTCCTTGCTTGAAAATGAATATGTATGTATATAAAAAAAACTTCCTCAGGCACTTTAATGTTGTTAACTTATTAACTTTTTTTTCACTGCATGTAAGAACCTGCTGCCTCTAAATGATTCCACTCATCGAGCACTTTGTATGCTTTAATAAAACTTGTCAGTACAAATATGACTGTGTTAATGTATCCCAGTCGTTCTCTGGCTCTGTGCGTTAAGCATATGGTGCCATGTGGTGTTGTTGCACCCGCTGCTCAAAATGCAGAAAAATTCACATTAATTTTTGCCTATAAAGTTGAGGGCATCCATTTGGATTTGCATGACGTGTCACAGGGGCCACACGGGGACCCTGTGAAAGAGTGTGGGACCAGTAGGCAGCTCCGCAGAGGACTGCTGCAGCAGCTGTTTCTCTGGATATCTCCTCCTAGGTAATGTGCCTCTAAACCTGATGAGCTAGAACAGCTTGCTCTTGTTCCACCCTGTTCAGCAGGGCTGACTAGTACCGGAGTTAACTTGTCACAAACTTCGACATCTCCTACAGGAAGCTGAGTGCTGTCTGTATCCTTTAGTGTGCTCTCAAGCAAAATGGATGGAATGCCGCCTTTAGATAAGAGAGACCAGAAGATTGAAGAAGGATGACTGCTTTCTTTGTTATTCATTATTCAGCAGCAGTGGTCACACAGTTACATGGCTGCACTCATGTTTTATTTGAAATAGCATGTTATCGCAGTGTTATATCCTTTAGAAAATATGTTTTTCAAGTCAGTCTAAGACTTGGAGAGAAGAAACTTTACTATCATGCACCGTAAACTGTGTGGGGAAAGAACGCAAATTTAGGAGGTTTGCACAACCTATGAAATATGGAGTATTCTATATGTCCATCAATAGGAACAATTTTAAAATGGTTTTCGTTCCATTCTGCTGTGCTTCATGAAATATAGCAGGAGCTGAGGTGGCCCTGTCAGTGCAGCGGGAAAAATATTTCAAAGCCTTTTAGGAGGTCAAGGACAGCAGTGGAAGTACCATGAATTTTATATGTTCCACATCATAAATATTCACATGTAAAGAGAGACAGAGAGAAAAAGGCAATGGTGCAGTTGTCACTATCTATCAGTGTTCAACAAGAGGGATGACTTTGTACAATCTGTTCAGCCAAGTTCTGATTAGTGACATCAAGATACAATAACAAAAAAAATGGCTTTGGCATTCTTAACTGTGGCGTTATCTACGCTGGTAGAACAATGAGTTGATGCTTTTCTGCTCTGGAAATGAAAGTGAAGAATGTCACAAAGGCAACATGATCAACCATCATGTGCTGTGTCACAGTTGTAGTTAAAGCAACCAGTGAAACAAAGCCAACACTCATCTTTCCATCTACCTGCTCCATTACTGACTGCAAGATAACCTGTTACATTTACTGCAGCTTCACACAGGGTGCAAATCTAGTTCAGATTTGCCCTTTAGAATGTCTTCATAAATCATTCACAGTTTACTGGGATGAGCACACTGGTCCTGCAATAAGAGCCCCATTCATAATTATAATAGTAGTGACAAGTTAAGGTCAAATTAAGTTTCTTTATTTGTCTCCCATGGAAGAAACTTGTGTTGGACAAAAAGGACATTGCTGTAGTACAAAAACAAAAACATGTAATGCAATAACATATAATAAGCACATTAAAAACAGTATAGCAACATGTGCAAAGATGGCATATCTCCATACACACACACACACATACACACACACACCTACATGCATACATACACACATGCATACCCCTATGCCTACATACAATACCAATATCATCAGTCACACAAGTTTCCTTAGCCTTAGGGACCTCTTTTGTTCTCATTCATCCCGATCTAATTGGTTATTAATGAGTTTGATTGAGAGAGGAATGAACAAGTGTTCGAGGCGATTATGGTTGCATAGAAGTACCCTGTACCTCCTCCCTGAGTTCAGCAAAACATACTCTGAAAACAATGCATGAGAGGTGTGAGACAGAATGTTGGCCTGTCTGATGGCAGCCTGGTCAAACAGATCTTGTGGAGTGAAAGGGGCAGAGGTACATATAATCCAGTTTGCCTTTTTCACCAGGTTGTGAATGTGAGATTAAGATTTGACTTTGAGGTTCACGAACCAGCAGGTGATATCGTACCTAAATATAGACTTAATGGTTGACCTGTAAAAAAAAAAAAAACATGATATTTTTACAGACACCAGAGTTGTCTGAGAAAATTGAGGTGCTGGTGGACTCTAAGTATTTGAAGGAGGTGACCTGTTTAATAGTGCGCCTACATCTTTACCCATGTCCTATAAGGAACTGGGTTTTATACCTTACCTTAGCTTAAGCATGATTAACCTTTCACTGTTATTGTGTTGATGCACTTGCAGCACCTAGGGTCAGGGAAATATGAAGGTTTTGTCAGTGGCTCACAGTTGGAGTATCTCTGTCTTCAGTCATGTGGTGTACTCCTCAGAGAGATGGAACATATAGGCAGGGTCTATTGTGAGGGTGATCAAAGCCCTGAGATTTGATGGAATCGCTTCAAAGTGTCTACGGCTGAGGAAATACTCTTCAACACAGAGTTGTAGAGGTCCTCTGGTCTCCACTCATGCTCATGTTATCAGATCAGGAAGTGGAGGCAAGGCAGAGATGAATAAATTATAGCACAAGCAGTGGTTAGAAAATGGACTTTTGATAAAGACTTTGTCGGCTAAGATCTAAAACCTTCAAAGCTCACAGGAAGGAACATATAGGAGGATTCTTTCCCACTTGCACCAGCAGGAGGGATGGAAGTGGGAAAGAGGAGGACTTGTGCTGTGGTGCACGGGGCATAAAACTTGTGCATCAAAAAAGTGTGCATCAACACGCCCTGTTGGGGGTGCCTGGCTTATGCTACGAAACTAGAGCCCTGCATTCAGGTCAAATAATTGTGTTCAGGTGATTATGTAATAATTGTAACAGGGCTACTCCTATGTTTGCTCTTTTCTTCACAACTCCCTCAATCAGTGCTGGCCCAAGCAGTGAGCACAGACATCGTCATGTCTGAAAGCCCTGTAACTTACCAGATAATGTCCCAGGCTGTGGATGGAAACCTGAACGTGAGAGAAGTCGCCGTTAACTGCTAAACTGAAGAAAGTAGCAGATTTGAATAACATAGATAAACGACAGAAACACCAGCAACCTGAATGGAAACATGCTTACTGCAGCACAGCAACTACTGTACAGCACTGTAGAAGGTTGTGGTTCATTGCAATACCAGAGGGCTTTTAATCTAACACATAATACACAATGCCAGTGCAGAATATGACTGTGTCATTCTAAAATTATCAGTTACATCAAACAGGTTATTAGAAGCTAAGGGTAAAATACAGGTCCGCAGTTTAAAACTGTTTTAGATCTTAGGGGCCATTGACCTTCCACAGTAAGAACAACTTAAGACACAGACCAGTCTTTGTCTTGGTCTTGATTTGTCAAATGTTATAAGATCAGGGCTTTAGCAGCTGAGCAGAAATGACTTAGAAGTTTATGTGTATGGGCCACGTTTCAGTCACTCGTAACTTGCTCCACTGCCAAATCAAGTCAAATTTTTATTTATACACAAACGGAGCAGGTCTTGACCTTCTCTTTATGATATTATTTAGAGGCCTGGCAATTCCCAACCAGAACAATCACTTTGCAACAGTGGCGAGGAAAACCTTAATTTTAAGAGGCAGAAATCTTGCGCATAGGCAAACTATGTGTGGGCGTCCATCTGCCTCGACCCATTGAGCTGGGAGAGACAAAGAGAGTGAAGAAGCAGAGAAGAAAGAGAGAGTGCAGAGGAAAAGATGAGCAGACATTAGAGATAGGAAAAGTTACAGCAATAATAATGTAAATTGTACTGTAATGCTACAACTATGCTATGCAATATAATGTAACAATGACAATTATTATTAATTATAGACAATTGGCATTTGATGACTGAGCTAAGAGGATCTGATGATGTCAGTCATTTACAGCAGCCACCAATGGTTTTAAACTACATGCGCAGCTTTGCAAATTGACCATATGTGGTCCAGTCATATATGAGGTTTGGTATAGCCTTGTTAAGTTGTTTTAAGGTCAGTCTTATGTGGAGTTGTGGTTATTGCATCAAGGCATATAGAGTTACAGCTACGTCTGTTAAATTGCAGGTGAGCAGTGACTTCCACATCAAACATCCTTGTGTCCAGGGGTACAGTGTTGCCAGTCAGCTGCTGCAGGTAACTCCAGTGCATGAACTCATGTGCGAGGTGAACAGACTGTTGGCTTCATGCTGCTGATGTGTCGTCTGTCTGGGTGATGATGATCCATCCGGCTGCTGATTGTATAGGAAGTCTTATTTGATTAATGTAAGCATGCAGCGCTCGCTGTGATCTCCATGAAGAGGCCCCAGGTAGTTGTTTAATAGTGTGACATCACATAAGTTTTTTGTCTCTGCAATCTAAAGCAGCCACACAGACTTTATCTCCAGCACTTTTCAAAACTTTTCCAAAGAAACAAAGGAAAGAAGAGGGGAGAAGAGACGGAAAAAAATAATGTGTTGACCCATGATGTTAAAGTTATAAAATCAAGGACAAGACAAAGAGAACATGTGGGTTTTAAGATGTGCTTTAATGATGTCTATTGATTTTCTTTCTCTGAGTTTGTAGGAGGCTGTTGTAGAACTGAGCATCATCAACAGCATGACATCTCTCTATGCAGTCAGAGGTCCTGACGACCTGCAGCTTCTCAAAATGTCTTGTGAAATTAGCCAATTAGGCACTTTATATAATATGTGAAAAGTAGATTTCTGTAGTTGTTTTCCCCTCCTGATTTTCTTCACATACTGCCCCTTGTTACCTAGTATCATCACCTGTCTGTCTTTTCTGTCCATATAGACATGCCCTGCTGTTCTGCACTATATGAAAGGGGAATCAGCTGTTCTGCTGAGGCCCACTTACTTTTGGTTGTGGACTAGTAGCAGTTGCTGAAGCAGTGTGAGCTGTTAGTGTCCCAGTATCCTTATAGTCTGACCCTCTAAATACTGCATTAATAACTGGCTAATAAGCTCTGAGTCTACTGTCTGGCTCTGGTAAATGGCCTCAAAGCACCCAGGAGGTCTCTTGAGTATTCTCCAGCACACTGGCAAAGTAACTGTGCAGCCTAAACATCCTGCATACTCAGATGAACTGAACAAAGTCGATTATCTCGTATCAATGCTGCATGTAATACCAAGTAGCGGTAGCTCGAGTGTCAGGTCAGTGGGTGATGCGCACTGGTTCCACCCTGTAATGTACCGGACTTGAAGTCACTGCTGCTTCATACAGACCATCACCCTTGAGGGCTATGCTGCGATAAGTAGAAGGGCAGTGAGCACGGAAGCCTGGTGACTTGACAGTGGAGCTGTGACCTTGGCACCTGGGCACCACAGTGGCTACTTGTTGCAGTATAGCCCTCAAGGTTCCCATTGCCAGTGATGGCCGGGTATGAGCCTGACGTTCCAGCGCCTCACTCGGACTGCATTTGCAATGAACAAACCTACTGACTGTAGCTTTAAGTCTGAGAAATGAAAAAAAAGTAAAATATTTAAAATGTTAAAAAAAAACCTCCTTTGAACACAAACCACATCTGACACACGTCCATCCCTCATTTTCATTTGGCGCACAAAACAGCAAAACATGTAAAGCCACATGTAGTGGCAGCTGGGTAAACTGTACAGAACGGTAAACACATCTGGGATGAGGCTTATCATTGCTGTGTCAGATCTAAAAAAAACAAGTGCCGAAGAGGAAATTTAAATTTGGGCTTGAATAAAAATCACGTGCACCTCGGCACACATGTTTATTATTCCGCCTTACCTTATTTGTACCTCTTGATATTTATCCTCAGTACAGCTCATCCTCAACAAGAACACTTACCACAGCTTCAAACCCTCTACCTGCTGCTTCATGTTCAGACCACACTCCATTAAGCAGCCCCCATGCTCTCAGCATCACAGAGCATGCAGCGCAGCAGTATGGCCAAATTGAAAGGCAGATATTGTTCCAGCACACAGAGTATGAGTGTGATGCAGCACTTCCACTCTTCAATATAAACTGTGTGAGTCGCTCTTCTTGTGCATATGCCATGTCCTGAGGCAAGTGGATTAACTTAACCACAGAGTTGCTCCAAACAGCCATTGTTTGTTTCTATAATGTGGAGAAACAACATGAATCCAGGGTGTGTGTGTGTGTGTGTGTCATGTATTTGTCCAGCCATTCACCAATAAAACTTAGGATATAAAGTAACAACAAAGCCGTTATTGTTGTCACAGTGGTTATTAATACATGCTGAGTGTCAGAGAGGCTTTTCATCAAAGCTCTGCATAGTAGAGCATAAAAATCAAACAAGGTGAAATTGCTACTTGAATGCAGTTGTACAGTAAGAGCAGGGCGGCCATTTGCATTTTTCATACCAACACATTCAAGCCTAATAAAGGTTTTCATGAATCAGTCACATGGGCTGCATCACCCACCGAAATGTTCCAGCTGTTCTGCTTTTCCTTTAGAACTTGATGATTTGTCATCTGACTTTCACAGCTGAACTATCTATTTAAGCCCTAACAGTTTATGAAATTCAACATCATCCACACAAATAGCATTTACACACCTTCAGCAGCATTTTCTGAGAGGGAAAGAAGTTCAGCAGCATGAAGTATAGACCTTCTGATAAGGCCCTCTGTGTTGGTTCAGTCACCCTAAACAGTGACAGCACAGATTTGCCTGCCAGGAGAGAGGGTATTTTTCATTCCGTAAATTTTTAGGTCTCAGTGTTTGTGTTGTACTTGTGTAAACTTAGGTGTTTATAATAAGTTGTACATTACCATTTATTGTAAAATAAAATACACATAATAGTAGACGTCTGACTGCTGCTCAACAGACAGCTGAGGATCAAAATCAGTATTCTATATTATAGGCTGTGTAAAAATGAGGCCTGGATTTTTCCTCCAACCCAGAAAACCAACACATTAACTGTGAGATGACTAAATCAGGCAGGTAACCCACATTTTGATGTAACACGTGTTGGACTAGTTGTAAGTGGGGCCTGCAGTTGTGAACTAACACTGTCACAACTGGTTCTGTCAGTTATGTGTCATTTTGATTTAAGAAAAGAAAAAAAGAAAAATCTTTTCCTTGTTTTATTTTGAAACATCCTCTCTTGTCTTGTTTGGAGTCACTCACTTCCTGCCCCCTGGGTTTCCCTCCTGTATGATTACCTGCACCTTCACTATGTATATGTTTGTATTTCACCTGCGTCCGAAATCACACACAGCCCATAGTGGACTATATAGTGAATATGCTATTGTATAGTGCTGTCTGAATTAATACACCCTATATAGTGGACTCATAGCATCCTGTAATGCATACTAGGGTTGAACATCTCTCTGTGATAAAGGATTCGATACACATCCAGATACACAGGTTATGATACGATTCAAAAATGATATACTTTAATTACCGACCGATTTGATACGAATCGATACAGTGTAAGAACGATACGACTGGATACCGTTAATCTTTGTTGCAGATATTTTATTATTATATTATATTAAGACCACATATCCCCAAGCACTATTGTTTTATGGCACTGGCAAAAATAAAATAAAATAAAAAAGAACAACAACAAAATCACATGTCACTGTATTTATTTTCAGACATGGACCAAAAAAGTCTGGCTGAATCAACGTCATTTGCTGCTAGCAAATGAGCAGTTTGTACAAGAATCGTTTCACGGGCAGCTTCAGCTGTCGCGTTGTTTCAGGCCTTGTCCACATGAAAACGGAGCTTCACACAAAATGATCATTTTCTTGTTTGTCTTGAAAAAAAATCTCTGCAAAGACAGCGCCGTTTCCAGAAATATCTGTGTACACACTGAAAACGACTGAAAATGCTGTAGTACATATGCCAGCCAGGCCTGTGTGGAGCGTGTGTGGTGCTGTAACGCTGCCACACATACACACCAAACAGAGAAGAAGACGCAAAGCTTCCCGCTGTATTCAAACTCCACACAGTATAAGTTGATTAAATGTTGACTGGGAGATGTGTCAGTGTAAATATGATGATCTGTGATGACTTAAAGGGCGCAATTCAGCTGCAGTGCCTGAGGGAGCTGACACTAGTCGGCTGTTGTTGTTACATTATGTCCATAGACTGTATACTTCTAGTGGTGGGACGCTGATGCAAACTTCGTATCGAGTGAGGCGGCTACCGACGCAGCCGTGTCTCTCACTTGTTAAACCGAATATCCGGCCACATTGGTTTATCATTCACAACGCTAATGCATACATGAAAAATACCATACGACCGATGGTCACTAACCAAGCAATGTATACCATGATGCATTGTGGTCACAGTGAAAGACAGCAAACATCAACAACAGAGAAGAAATTTTATTTTGAAAACCCACCAGATGGACATTGATCTGGAATGTGTGACAGTAATGACATAAATAACTGCATGGTGGAGTAGTGTCCACAAGTGTTTTTTCATCTTACCAATGAGCTCAGTATATAGGCCTCTGTATAGAATTCCCTAGATAGAGAGTGGGGAGAAGTGAATGAGTGAGTGGTTTCACCTTGTGTCTACTGTACTATTCCAGCCTCTAGAGCTTCATGTATCCCTCATGTGTTTTGAGCAGTTATTGAGATTTTTGGACGAAGCCTTTGCCTGGTGTTTTAGTAGCTCTGTCTGATCTTTTTAGCTGTCTGTCCATGTAGCTGGAGTTGTGCTTAGATGCATGCAGCAGAAACCCTGTGGCTACAATTACAGCTGTAGGGTAACAGAACATCAGGTGAAGAGCAGCAGGTCTCCAATGCTCCAGTGACCACTCTCTCTCTCTCTCTCACATGCACAGACACACACACACACACACACACATTACTTTCTACTATGTGTTCACTTTTCTGACCACTTAAAATCCCTGGATAATTACTATTATTGACAACCATTATTAAAAGTGAATTTGATGTAAGCTGGACTGATATCACTGCAGCTGTGACAGTTCAGTAAGGGAGCCTCATACACAGGTGAGGTGATGTAACAGGTCCATCAGATCACTCCTATTTGTCATATTTAAGAGACTTCTTAGACTTTTAGAGACTTCTTAAAGGTGGTTGAGGGAAAAGGGAACATTTCAAGTATTATAGCAATGTAGTAAGTGTACTGTATAAAGTCTGTGTCCTTTCTGTCGTTGTAGTAGTTTGTAAAGATTTTTTTCTTCAACATAACAAAGATGTGAAAAAAAAGTTCCCAGTTTTAATAAACTCAGGCAACAGTGCTCCTGTATTTACAACAGCACAGTTTTTTTTCAGTCATTTCAGCACAATAAAACCACAATGGGAGCTGAGTCACTCATAAGCAATAACTTTCATAGCAGAATATACAGTGGAGCATGATGAAACAGAAGTGGAGCCTTGTTTGAAGTGGGAGCCCTCAGAAGTCTTTGCTCTTCAGCGTGACTTCCTACATGTACAAGAGGAAATGCAGTGGAACAAATGAATAAGCACACACCTTACTTCTCTTCCTAGTTTTCCCTGGAGCCGTTGAGCAGCTAGGAGTCTGTAGCTGTATCAGTGAGTGATATAATGCTATCACATGCTGAGCTCAAAACAACCTGAGTACCGTGTCTCTGTAACATGCACAGAGCCATTAGGTAATAGTTTGTCCACATGTAGGGTTTAGGCTTACTGTTCCTGTCTGGATGGACCCGTGCCAACCCAGTCAGACTTATAGACCTATAAAAGATTAATGCTAAACGATTCCAGATTCCATTTCCTGCAGATCTGCAAAAACCTTTGAGAGTGTTCTATAGAGTATTGATTGGTCTATAATCCAGATCTGTTTTTTTTTTTTTTCCCAAATCAGCAAACGAGGTGAGGAATAATAGTGAAGCTGCCATTTACATGCTGTTTGTTTTACAGTTCATCCAGGCTAGTGCTAACACTAAAATGTGAGGCATGAGATGTGATTAGTTTTTTCAAGTCCTGTTGCTCCATGGCTGGCTGGCAAATCAGCGGCAATGCAAATGAAACAAAACCAAGCAAACAGCTCCAGTCAGCTTGAACAAAGCTAATAGAAACAAAGCATGACAGAGTTGTGTTCAGTCAAAGCAGTAACCCCATGCTTTCACTTTTTCTCATCATTTTGTCTTTGTTAGTGCTAGATGAAGCTTTTGCTGTGTTTCTTTTTGTAAAATCCATTTCTGAGAGCTCAGTGTTTGTTCTTTAGTTGTTGGTTTTTTCTTTTGAACCAGTGTTTACTGTTACTCATTCAAGATTCAACTAAGGGTTCAGGGTGTTTAGAGTTTGATCAAACACAAGCAAACAATCACTTCATGGTCCCACAGAGGAAGATGTCCATGTCTTTTTTGATTATTAAACAGGTCTTAGTTTGTTCTTTCTTCCTTTCTGCTTTTAATACAAACATGTCTGTGATACTGTGAGAGTATCAAAGAGCTCAGTCCACGAAAACATGCACACAGCCTGTATTCATAAAAACAAGTTGTCAGGAGTTCAGAAACCTTGTGATGTCATAACTGCAGTCGTTTTCCTCATCTATGCCAACAGCATGACCAACATCCTCTGCTGCAGGATTTGGTTTCTCTGAGTGTTTACCTGCAATCTGCTCTATTTCTGTTTGATCCCCTGTGTTGCTTTTAGACAACAGTTCTGGCTCTGGCTCTGTTCTGGAGTCTCAGAACCTTGGTGCTTTCTAGTGAACCAGCCTGCTTTTCACACCCATTTAAGTAGAACCGTGTTACTCAGGCAGAAGTAAACACAACAGGGGCAAAATGGAGTGATCCCAGCCTTGACCATCTCTTCCACATGTTTGGCAGACAACTTGTTCTTTCCTGTACTGCCTTCTTGAAATTTTGTAGACGCCCAAATCGCCACAAAACATTTTGTTTCCTCAGCAGACCACCCCAATTTTTTTCCCTCCATGTTGTCAGTCACTGCCTTCTCTTCTTTCCTGCTCATCTTCACAGCCTGGAATATAACATGCCCACTGATGACAGTTGGAAAAATACAGACACAGTTCTTCCTGCGTCATCAGCCAAACCTTTAACAGTAATAGTACTTGTTTGTTGTTTAAATTAGGAGTTGGACAATGAATTATGCATGTTCCTGGTTGCTGAGTACTACTTTCAGCTTAGCTACTGTCCAAAGCAAGAAAAAACGATTTCCAATTTGATTAAGACACACTGGTCTCAGAGCTATGATACAGTAAAGTAGTGAGCGACGTTGCCAGGTTAGATCTAGTAGAGATGAACTGGTAGAATGGATGTCAGCTCTCTTCATAGTCAGTCTTGTGGTCAAGGCTAGGCTTTTTACTTAGTGAATATGACTGTGAACTCCGATTTGAATGAAAAAAAAAGAAAGAAAAGAAAATGACACCAAGGCTGAAGATTTTTCTAATGGGCATATTTCTGTCTGATTTCCAGGGTTCAAGGTAATCAGTTGAGTTCAGTTGCAAACTGTTCATCCATCCATGATCAGATGCTTTTCAGGGAAGAAACAAGACTCATAGGAAAAAAAAAATGTCTTAAGTAATCATTCCTCTCTTCCAAGACTCACATGAAGTTGAACCTCATTTGCCATACTAGTTTATGTTTAATGGTAACATTTCATGGTGATGGTGTGCAGCAGTGCAATCTGCAGAGGGCTGGTTTACCTGGGTAGTTTTACCTGAGTGGTTCTGAAAAGTGAAAACTGAACTTTGAAACACTTTGACATTGTCTTTCCCTCTTCTTTGTCAAGAATACTGCCCCAATACAGTGCTGCTTTAAATTGTATTGTATTAAAGAGCATATTGCAGGTTATACCTTTTGACAAAATGCATATGTAATCTTGTCTAAATATTACCAGTTGTAAACGTGAGTGAGGATTTAAAAATTTTTCAAAACACAAAAGCACAAATTTGACCTAAAAAGTGAGCGTTTTGAGTAAAGCGTCTAAAAACACTTTTGTTTCAACATTGCGTCATATTACATCATGAGAGGGAGTTGTATGCTAGGCGCTGCCACAGCTCAGTGTGGAGAGTAGCTAGTTATTACTCAGAGCGGTTGTGTTATAGTGAGTCAGTGTGTCTACAGTAGGGTGACCAGATGAGAATTCAGAGGCTGAAAATCACAGGACATGTCTGTTCTGATTATTCAAGTCAGAACAAGTTTTGGGACTGTCCCTGATTAAATCTACAGTGGTAAACAGGTCAGATGTCAGTGAGAAGCTGGTGAACATAATAGGAGAAAATAGAAACTTTCCCCACAGAGATTTTGCCCAGTGGCTGCTGCCAGGGGTGCCATGTCTATCAACATAGGAATCAAACCCACAACCCTAAGGTCAAGAGCGAGAGAGTGACAGAGATAGACAGAGAGAGAGAGAGAGAGCGAAAGAGAGAAAGTGCACACGTGTTGGTGTGTGTGGTTGTGTTTCACAGAGACTTCATGTAAATGTATAGGAGATAAGAGTCAGAAGTAGATTACCTGCAGAGATATTGGAGGAGTTTCTAATTAATGAATTGGTCTCAGGTGTGGCTCTGGCATGAAGCTCAGCGGTTGCCACGGCAACGTGAGGGAGTTACCAAAATGACGGACTCACCCTTGGCTGAGGCAGACAGAAACACAGAAACAGAGGTTTTCTGCCTCGGTGCTGGTCTCACATCTGGGCTTATTGTGACAAAATGGTAGCTGTCAGAAAAAGAAGCATACCATGACCATCCAGAGGACTTCCTGAACATGTTGATATGTTTTTGGTGTTTATAGATTAAATACTTTGGAGATACAAATGAGTTAAAAACAGGGGTCCCTTCTGCTTGTCTCAGAAAATCTTTGTATTGGAGTCAATGGGCAGCAGGAAGGGACCGGGCCGCACTCAGAGGCTCACAGTCGAATTCTCTAACTCTTTCTGCTTTTTTGAGCACAGTGTGAGAGACAGGACAAGTTCTGATATATAATTTCCCTGGGTCCTCTCAAAACTGTAGGAGTGGTGGATCAAAATTTGGTACAGAAGAATAGGATTAATAAGAAATACAAAATATCATTATCAGTAAATCAGAACAGTCACTTCTTGAGAAATTGTGTTTACACAAGAACATTACTGGTTTCATTGAGTTTTATTGTCAGTTACTATTATCACTAGTCAAATATGAACAAGGCTTTAAATTTTGGGACCCCCCCCCCCCTCCAACAAAAAAAAAAAAAAAGAAAGAAAAAAAAACAGCTTAAACAGTACAGTGCAGTGTACAGTGAGCAAAACATGAGCAGAGGAAGATGTTGCACAGTGCACAGGAACTACATGCTTTGATTGTTCCTGAATTGACCAAAGATTGAAGGAAAAAAAAAATGAAATGAGGCTGGCCTCAACATTCTTTCCTTTTGTAGCATGGCTGGTTTGTCTCCTTCAACAGTTTCATTTTATCCTGCAGGATTTCAATTCCAAAGTTTCTAGACCCTGTCAGTTGCCTTCCCATGCCTGTGCTCGGGCACCACGAACACTGCCTGCAGCGGATGTTTCCGTCTCATCCTCCTTTTTCCTCCACTGCAGACCTGAACGACTCAACCTCAGCAGCACTTCCATGTGTCAGGGATTTTATGCTGTCCAGAGCAGCCTTGAAAAATCGATTATTTCTGAATGTGATTCTACACAGGTACTCAGGAAAAAAAGTAATGGACAGACAGTAGCTCCTCCATGTGAGTTAAGTGAAAGATGTGACCCATAGCTCACCGCACCAGCAACACTTTAATTATCCTGATCTTACTTTCTCCCTGACTTCTCACCTGATGAAATATTACAGTTAGTTTGATAGTGTTTGTGTCAGTTCTTTCTCAGTGTAGCTCTTTTCAGTGTTTACTTCATGGTCAATAAATAACATAGAGCTCAGGTGACATTTGGCAGTTGTGTGAGACAACACTTAGTCTTTTCAGCATGTGTTCCAATGTTCAAGTGATGACGCCCTGAAGTACTCATTTTATCCCAAACCACGATCTTTCAGTAGCTTATTTTTCAGATAATTACCACATGTAGCATGTTGTCACACAAATAGGGATAGTTATTTCTAAGGTGTAATTACTTACCTGTGGCATATTTCCTCCAGCTGTAGGGGCACTATTAGAGGAGGCACTCTTATGGGTTATATCCATGTATAAAGGTCGACATAGGCATTGGCTACAGGTTTCTGAAGAATATTGAAGCCCCGAGTTGGTTGTTCTGCCAGCTCTATCTTGGCATGGGCTGACTCTGCTGAACTGCCAGCTAGTCGAAAAATGGGTAGTTTAGATTTCTAAAAGCATGACAAAGGTGGAGGATTTAAAGTAGCTAAACTGCACTTTTCAAACTCACTGTCCACCTTTTAGGTGCAGCTGTCTACTCGTTAGTGAAGGCAAACATCTAATCAACTAATCATGGGATATAAACTTGGAGCAAGAAAACATGCAGATGTGGTGAAGTGGTTCAGTTGTTATATGCAGACCAAACACCATGGGGAAGAACTGTGACTCTCAGTGACTGTGGAGTAATATTTGGTGCCAGACCGGGTATTGAGTATTTCAGTTCCTGCTAATCTCTTGGGATTTTCATGCTCACCAGTCTCTAAAGTTTACATACAATGCTGTGGCAGTTGTGTGGGTAAAAATACCTCATCTCTTGTGTAAGGTCAAAGGAGAAAGCTCTGAGTGGATGGAGCTGACAGGAAGGATACAGTACTTGAAAATAACATGATCTGATGAATATTGATTTCAGCCTGCACAGCATAAATGTGCAACTGACAAAATCAACATGGAGCAACATGGTTCAAGGTGCAGTTTCCAGCACCTTGAACCCAAGCAACCCACAGTTCAGGCCTGTTTGAAGGGAAAGGGGGCCATTACCCAGTGTTAGAGAGGTTTATACAGTTGAACACTGACAATCAGTGGGGTAATTCTAAGACCTTATCCACACACAAAACCAAGAAGACGTGCATGCGCATAAAGGTTGCATGCTGTATACAAACTAAACACAGGAATGTTGACTGGGAGGCATGTCAGTCCAAATATGATGATACAATACAGTGTTTCCTCTTGGATTTTTTAAAGATGTGTGAATGACTGACTGACTTTTGACTTTGTTGAGTTGACTAAATGACTCATTGCTTGGTATTTTGTGAAGATATTTCTGAATAATCTAAAGACATTGTGTTGAGTTTTTCTTGCTCTGGGTAAAATTCGTTTATTGAAAACTGTGTACTAATCTGATGTGGATATTGATCAGTTGAGGTGGTTTGGGCATCTGGTAAGGTTGCCTTCTGGCACATCCACCTGGGAGGAAGCCACGGGGCGGACAAAGGACTAGGTGGAGAGATTATATCTCCAACCTGGTCTGGGAACACCTCAGGATCCCCCAGTGAGAGCTGGCTAATGTCGCTAGGGAAAGGGAAGTCTGCGGCTCATTGGTTGATCTGCTGCCCCACGACTTGACCTTGGATGAGCGGTTGAAGATGGATGGATGAATAGATGGATTCCAGTAAAACAGTGGATTATGCTTCCACACCAGAAACCACTTTGCATATGACTTATTTCACACTAAATCGACAAGAGCTTTATCAAGCATTCATATCAGTTCTAAATCGTCGGCTTCATTTGAATTCATATCCAGGACAGCTGTTTCCATGTGGCAGATCATTTTTCTTTCACTACATCTTTATGCTGTTTCTACTCACTAAACCACACCAGACTGATGTGGTTCACTGTACTACAGTGTATTTACAGCATATGGTAACCTTAAATATCCCACTACAACACATTTGAGTGTAGGGTATGGTGAAGTGTTCACCAGGGAAACACTGAATCACACGGAAAGAAAGGAGTAGCATACACTTCATTAGCTAATAATTATCTTTCCAAACGACCACACAGCTTGAATATTCCCATTACGAAAGGATTCCTGTTGAAGTGGGGGATATTTTATGTTGTATCTACAAGGTTGCTAATTAAAATCCATACCCCTAATGAGTTTTTAGCACCCTTATTGGTTAACATGATTACCTAAGATAAGAGCAGTAAATTGGGGTCCTTTTTAATTAAAGTGTAAGATTTACAGCTGTTTTTACTGAAGAGGCTCTAAATTCACCTTCCTTCTGTACTCCCCATGGCCACACAGCTTCAATAAAGGCTGGTGCTCTTACTCAAGTGTTTTAAAATTGCATATACTAAATCAACTCCATGTTTTACCATTTGGTTTGTTGGGTACTACTCCACAGAGACTGCCTCCAGGCAGTGTTTATTTAGGTGGATCCATGTAAACAGTGTCATTTATCAGTCAAACCATGGAACCATATTTGATAAAGTTGTACAGTTCAAGCATTTTTGATGCATTGCCCTAAAATTCATCACAAGCATTCATGGTCCCCAAAGGATGAATTCCAACAATGTTTCCTCCAGTACCACCATAAGCTTGACAGCTGTGTCCCAGTCGAGTGTGATTGGTCAGATTTTTACTTTAGTCAATGAATCACGTTGTTTTTTCCCTCACTGATTCATGATCTCATTTTTTTCTGCTCCAGAGGAAAGAGCTAAAACACCTAATAGATAGATTCTTCAGATGACATAAGATAACAATAACAGGACTTTTCCTGATCTCACTCATTAGGTGCACGTGCACGACATCCATCACTGTGTCTCTTTTGGGGATGGTGTAGTTAAGTATATGAGGGTTTTTTGTTCTTTTTCTTAAGATCTGTATTTGAGTATTTTTGCCTTTATTTGACAGGACAGTGTAAAGTGGCAGTCTCCAACCTTTTTTCCTTAAAGCTACTTTTACAAAATGAAAATGGCCAAGAGCTACTCAAGTTTTGTAACATTCATTCTTTCATCTTCACATTCGTGAAACAAAACACGGTGCACTCTTTGTGAATATAGTATTTAGCCTCTATCATCCTTATAGCTGAAAATCTTACTGTCAAACCCAGCCAGAACAGCACCAGAACCCTCTCGGTGTTCCAGGACCTCCTCATGGACAGATTAAGCACTGCTGATGTTTGTTTTCTAATAATTCATGATACATAGCCTATATTGTTATAAAGACATTCTAAATCAGATGATCAGCAGCAGTGAGCACCCCCATGTAGTAAGTATGGTACAATCTTGTTTTGATAACTACATTTTGTTGTGATTCGACGATGAGATTATCAGTCAAATCAGACCCCTCTGAATCCAATCAACGGATCATTGACTATGTGGGGTCACCCCTTCTATTCAGAGTAAAATAGATTAACAACTTCCCAGATACCATATATATTAGCATGGTGAAACAAGCCTGTTAGCATACCCCACAATGAAGCTCTGTGTTAGACTCTTCCCATCTCTCATTTAACTATTTGAGTTTCTTTTAGGTCATGATGTTGTGAAGTGGTGCAGCCATGTTATCGTGAATAAACCACTTTTTTTTTTTTTTTTTCATGTCAAATAGCACCAGGTGAAAATGTAAAAGCCAAATACCAAATGTAAATGCTGTCATGAGCTGGATACTTGCTGAATCATTTGCAAAAGAGGCGAAAAAAACATAAAAATGTTGTGGATTAATACAGTAAACTTTGAGAATTCCTCACAGACCCCCTGAAGTTTGCCCCCTGTTTCTGTGTGATTAAACAGTGATGCACAAAGAGTATTAAATTGTGCCATATAGCGCAGACAGCCACGGCCCCGCACCGTCACTCTGGCCCTGGAGGTGGAGGTGCCTTGGCCCCTTTGTCTAGGCTGCAGGGTAATTGCTTTTCTGCACCGAGGTTATTCATGTTTTGTGATTGGATCATCCGGCCTAGAGCAAGGGAAGCCACATTTGTGGCAAGGCCGGGTTGTTTTAGTGCTTTGCCTCTGAGCTGATTGTTTCAGCGAGGCTTTGTACCCGGCAGCCAGAGGAGCCGATGATACTGGCACATTCTGTATTCTGTCTACCCCACTGTGAAGAAAACGGACCGCTTTTTATTAAAACTCATTTCCCATCAGAGTCACCTTTCCCCAGTCTATTTATTTCTACCTATGAAGCCTATTAATTTTTTTTCTTTGACCCTTTTGGCTTTTAAAAACACAGCTGAGTCCTCTGTGTCTGTTCTAATGGGATTTCTCAAATGATTTATTCGCCTCTGATTTTCCCCACCTCAGGTTTTAATTGGTTTCTGAAAAAAAAATGGCAAGAACATCTTGCATTCTGTCATCATGATCTGTGTGACATTGAGATTGAACACTTAGAATTAATTTTCCTGAATTTTAATGGGGCTGTTTTCTAAATATTCCAGTTGTATATTGTTTTAACTAAATTCACTGAGCCATATTGTCATTGCCTCAGTGGGATTAAACATCCCATTTCTCTCTCTCTTTTTTTTCAATAAAAATGTGAAATCATTCAGGAAAGCAAGACTAATAATTTATTTCTCATCAGATCAACAAATCACATGTTGCTGCCTCTTGTTTTTATTACAGTCTGCTCAGACTAAGTGTGTGTGCTCTCTGAATATTGACACTGATCTCTGACTGACGTCTTACTTCATCCCGGCATATAGTTGTCTGACATTTTGCAGTGGGTTTTTTACAGATCCTGCATATAGCCTCTTTTGATTTTCTCCTCACCCCGGGGTCACAAATGATCAGATTGTCTTGCTGACATTTGGTGTGGTCAGAGTAGCTGATACCTGACCTTTCTTCCAACTGGTCCCTCCTGGCTTTCAACTGCTGCCTAGCTTCACTACACCAGCAGCAGTGAACTCTTAAACATTCCACCCCTAGTTGACGGGAATAAGATTTTATTAGACTCATAAAACATGCAGGTGTGTGAAATTGATCGTCCTATTTGACTAGAACAGCAAACGGTGAATAAAAAGTACACCTGTATACTGCAGGTATCAATGGAAGTGAAATATTTATCACAAAAGCAGTTTGCTGTTGTACTTTATAGACTCAGACATTATTTGAGTCCATCATCTGCAAGAGGACTCTTTCTGGTTACTAGAGCAGTGCCTCCCAACCAGGGGTACATTGCAGGGGCTATGTGGAAACTAAGATGATAAGTAAATAATCCTGGTTATTTCATAAGACCATTACTAAAATGGTAGTTCCCCCTGGGAGACAATAACCTGTTGCACAGCTCCATGAAGACACAGGACAGGGTCATGCCAAACACCAAAAGAGCCAAATATAGCTAGCTGCTAGCTGCAAGCAAACATGGATAAATGGCTCAAACATCCAGACTCAGGAGAGGGGTCAGGGGAGCTGAACGGTCTATTGATGAATGTTATAAGAGGCAGGTTGATTTTTATTCATTATTTCCTTTATTTTGAAGGAAGATAGACTCTTGTTTGTTTTTATATTTAATTTGAGTTCAAAAGAACAAAAATGAATGAATGAATGGCTCTAATTTCATAGACCTGGCAGAGCTGCTTCCGCCAGGTCCACGAAATTAGAGCCCTTAGTTTGTAGCCTACCTGAGTTCAGACTGTTTAACATTTACAGTCCAGATAAAAATCGGGCTCAGTTTTTCATTTTTGTGTTTGGTGATTTCTTCAGATGATCTCACAGATTATAATTCATGGTTTTACCATAGACCAAAACTAATTTCCATACAGCAGCAACATCTACCAGCACCATGCTGTGCAGCTTCCCTTTAGCCTGAGTTTGACAAAAAGAGGACGACAAAGATTTAAGTAAGGAAATCTAACTGAAAGTGTTCGACTGAGAGGGAGGAAGGATTTGCAAAGTGAGGGCTCCATGGGACGTGGATGGTGGTGAAGACTTGGCATCCTCTTGCATCATCATCTGTACACTGGTGGCTAACAGCTAGTCATTAACATTAGGTTTACACATTGCCCATTTCATATTCATTGTCCATCACTGTCTTAACAAACAGAGTTAGTTCATGTACTGTTGCACACCAAGTCTCTTGTGTTTCAGTTTTGGGGAGAGAGGCAGAGCGGCAACAGGAGCATCATGCTGTAAGACAATGTAACCCCAAACCACTGGTGTTCCTGGAGCCATTGTCCTCACAGTTCACCAAGGAGGAAAACAAAACAATCAACAGGGGAACTTGTTTATGACAGATTTGGATGATGTTCTTGACTTATAGTGACCTTAGCCATGTAATTTCAACAAATTAGAGACTGTTTCACCTCACCTCTGTTTCAAGTTCAAAACATAAAGACCAAACCTGTCACTTCTCCATCAGCTTCATACACTTGGAAAGGCAAGTATATTTGTATAGCCCATTTTTACAAACAGTTTGTCTCAAAGGGCTTTACACAGCATTACAACATCCTCTGCCCTTAGACCCTCACATCGAATGAGGAAAAACTCCCAAGAAAAAACAGGAGAAACCTCAGGGTGAGCGACAGAGGAGGGATCCCTCACCCAGGACGGGCAGACGTGCAATAGATGTTGTGTACAGACAAGAAAACAGTTTACAACATGGAATATGGAATAAATTGTAGGAAGGAAGAGCTCATGAAGGCAGCTTCTGTGGGCAGGCTGAGCTATATACAGGGAGAGCAGACCAGCTTAAAGGGAGTACTGGTGGGCAGACTAGTTCACAGGAGCAGAGCAAAGGAGGTGATGCAGGTGGCGGTTGATGCAGACAAATGGAGCTCTAAAGTCCCTACTGCATACATTACATGAGACAGGTGATATGTGTTCTGTTTGCAGATCATAGGTCATGTAAGAGTCAAGAGCCAAGAGCCATCAAATAATGGAGAACTGGTGTACTGTCCTGGTCCGCAAAGATAAATCCAATCTCTAATAAAGGAGGAAGGAATTATTGACTGATTATGAAATTACCTGTAGCAACAACCCACATAAATCTGCACAACAGTAGATCATTGAATTAATTCCTGTTTCATTCATGGTAGCTTCACATTGATAGAACAACAAGCAGAGTGGAACACCTTCCTGTTATGACTCTACAGCTGCACTGATGAATGAGAGCTGTGAAAAACACAAAGGCCTGATTCTCTCAGATACTCTGTAATGCTCCAGCCACTATGTGAGAACGTATGGATTCAGAGACAAGCATTTGCAGTGATTAATCTTCCAGGTGCTTATTACATTTACTCTAAGACCTGTTGTTCTGTCAGAATCATGTTCTCTAAATCTCTACAGTTCCAAAGCTATAATCACTTGTGCAGAAGGCAACAAATAATTACGAGTAAAAATGTTTTCAAGGCAGCACCAGCAGTCGTCTGTATCTACGTCACCTCTGAAGCCGTTCTCTGGATATTTATCATGTTACAGTACTATATCAGGATTTTGTGCTTGTTAATGTTGATGTTGAGCTGACATGTCGTATTAAACCTAAAGGGTGGCACTAAACTGCCTCCCACACATTGCTGTCCATCAAACATTTTGCTTTGTTGAGGCAGGATGATTTTTTCCCACATCTTGACAGTTCCCAAGGTGATTTTCAATAGCAGAGTGTGTCTGTAATGGTTAGACTCAACACTAGCATGGAGATTACCACCGCCCACCACCAGGCCGCCAGAATGAAAAACCGGACAGGGGTGATTATTCACTGGCCCCTCCGCAACACCACACACACACACACACACACACATGGCCACACTCACTCACTGACCTTGGCCAAAGGTTTTGTCAATCAGGCAGGGATCTCTTCCCACACTTGGGTGAACATTGACTTTCAGCTGGCAAGACACATCTCTGGAGCAGCTGCTGTGCCTCCTTCAGGACAAATCTGCCCGCTGGCTCATAATGAAAGGGCCACACAGATGTTGCTTCACGCTCACCTCAAACTTCTACTCTATTCCCACAGAAATGGTGGTATTTTACTTTAAAAAAAAAAAAAAAAACATTCCTAAAATGCTTCCACGTGTTTGTCAGTTTGGATTCAATGAATTAGTCTGATGGTTAGGTTAAAGATAGACATCATAGGTTCATACATGAACTTAGATCTCATTAAAAAATGATGAATTCAAAAAAAACAAACAAACAAAAGAGCAGTGAAGCAGACTGATGTCCGAGTTTACTTTACTTCATGGATCCCCATTAGCACTTGCCCAATGGCATGGCTACTCTTCCTGGGGTCCAACACACCGACAAGACAAATCATACATACAACATACAATAGACACAACAGACAACAGTTCACCTGCAACAGTTAAGACTCAGATGCATCATGTTGGAAAATAATAACTCAAAATCTACAAATTGACAATATTTATATTTCATAATGATTTTTTTTAATATATATCTATATACATACGCTATATACTCTCTCTCTCTCTCTCTCTCTCTCTATATATATATATATATATATATATATATATATAGCATACCCTTGTCATTCAAAATAAAATTGGATGGAGTTTGGTCAAACACAAACCAATCACAGTCGTGATTGTTGTTAACAAACTCCAGACTTGTGTAAAGAGAGCTTCAGCTTTTGGAAGGTGAGGAGGTGGGCCAGTCAGGCTGGGGGGCTGGTTAGCATACAAATCACAGTCTTTGTTTTTTTTTTCTCTATTAAATATTCTTTTTTCTTTTGAAAGTTATTTTTGGGACGTTTTTGCCTTTAGGACAGAGGAGAGAGACAGGAAGTTCAGGGAGAGACAGGGGATGACATGCATCAAAGAGCCACAGAGCCGTGGGTTAGGAAAAAGCTGAAGCCCCCCCAGAACATTTTTTTTCTAACATCAAAAATGAACTGTCAAATTCTCAGTGATGTGTTGAATTTTGAATTTAATATCCAGTTCATTTTAAGCTCATCAGAAAATCAAACTTTTGCAAGCGAGACAAATCTTGTGAAAAGTTAAATGAACAATTGGGTCTTGTTAGTCACTCTTGAGAAAAGTGCATTGAGAGAGACGTGTAGAACTGTCTAATTTGAATCCAGCTGTGGCTGATCAGCAGTTCTCATGATTACATAACACAAAACAGTCAGTGGTTAGCATTGGCTCCTCATGGCCAAAAACAGAAAGTCCTAGTGTGATCTTCCACTCTCAGGCGTCCACTCAGGAGCAGCTCCATGTGACCCTGAACATGCTACTAGGGCTAGATACTGGTCATGTGGTTCTGTGAGGGCATTTTTGCTTTGCTTTAGTCATGAATTTCCACCCACTAGAATTGTGGCTGGAGGATATGGTTTAAGTCATTATCACAATGTAATGTTTTTTTGTTTTTTTTCTCTCATTCTGATGTACATCTACCAGGGCAAATGTCTAAAAAATATGTACATATGAATCAAACTGACCCACAGCAGTGAACTATTACTATTATTACTGGACAACTCCAGCAGCTTCAATGGACTATCCCTCAACATGTGAACCTATGTAGTGTCCGCAATTCCCATTAGTGACTGAAATTAACGTGTCTGAGTGGGCTCATCAGTGTGTGTGTGTGTGTGTGATTTGTATATATTCTCTTTTTTGGCATGGCACAGTGCTGTGGAAAGAATTTCCCTCTGGTACAATAAAGTCTGACTAACTAAATAAATCTGCTAATGTTCTTTTCTAACACATCCAGGAAGCAACAGCTGTCACCACTATCATTACTGCTAAGTGATTGTGGGACAGCTGAGTAGTAACCACATCATTGTGAGCTGATTATTCCTGCAACATAAAGCTCACTCCACTCTGAATTACATACTGTGTCATGTTTGAGAATCAGGCGTAAAGCTGAGGGTCTTGTCTGATGGTGACAGGATTCTAAGCGCATGTGATGGATCTTGTTGTGTCTAAGCTGCACAATTGATCTGAGAATAAGCTCAGTTCCATCAGCCAGTTTCTTTGCAACTTCACATCCATGCCTTGACTTAACGTAGTCTTGTAATACCCCGGAATCAATACCTTGATTTCAATTGCTGCCGCAGGCCTGCAGAGAGTGAGTCTAGGCTGCTGGTTCTTAAGTGTTGCAACCTACATTAACAGCAAAGAGATAGACTCATGTGCCCCATATAATGAGACAAACCCATGCATCAGAGCTCATTGAGGGTATCAGTGTTCACAGATCTGTGCCGGGGTTACGCAGGAGAAATCTGATTATGCGGGTCGGCAACTTATTTCTGTTCAAAGCCGAAGCTGCCTCAGAATCACATTATCATCAGCTGCTCGTGGAATTACAACGTCTTCCCGTGGACTGTATAAGAGACTGTGCGCTGGTGACAGGCGGCCGATGGGGATGGGGACAGATTAATGGAAACTGGGCACATCTGCAATACTGGGGAAGGTGTGGTGAGGCTCTATAAAGAATAATACATTATACAGATTCTTCTTTTTTCTTCAACATTTAATATTCTTATATACTAAAATATATGATGGTGATGGATTCATATTCATTCATAATAGATTCATCCTGTTAGGAAATGGTAATTTGTAATGTGGTAATGAGTCATGTGGGCACTGCAGCAGGAAAAAGGACACGCTTGTAGTGGCTTGGAGTAAATAAGGTGTTTTTTGTTGTTGTTGTTGTTGTTGTTTTTTTTTTTTTGTTGTGTCATGCTTGAATCCATCACTGTGCAGCTTTCACATTAGTCATGTTATTTTAAATTTCAGTACACTCTGTATCTTTATACTCTGATACAAGAGGTGATAATGTAAATAGGGCTGGCTGAAAAAAATCAAGTCTTTGAGTAAAATTATTTTTTACTAGAATAATCCAGTATTGATTCATAAACCCCAGGATTTAACAGACACACTCCCTCCTGTGGCTGACACGGGTCAGTTGATGGCAGGTGTGGAGCCGCTAGTGTCACTTACATAAAGGGGTGCTCGGTGGTCAAGTGGTTAAGAGCACATCACTTGTTGGCAATGCCCAGTGTAGTGATCGCCAGATTGATTCCAGAGTGTGCCAATCTGTACTGTATGTGATTCCCCAGTCTGTCTCCCCACCTTCCTGTTCCTTTCCACAATCCTGTCAATTAAAGACAAAAAGGCCCAAAAAATGTTGAAACTAAATAAAACTAAAACTATCCAGTTGCATAACTGTTATAGTGCTTTAAAATCCAAACACTCAAGTGTGTGTCATGCAAGAGAATAGAAATGAATGAAATTCACCTGTCATGTTACCATTTTTTGTATTGCATGCATCAACCAGGAAAACATTCCACCTTCAAAGTGTTTGGTAGCTGCTGTTTCCATGGTGAATTAGTAACAAAAAAAAATAAAATAAATAAATCTGTATGATGATGATATGCAACAACTTAATTGTGCAAACAAACAGCACAGAACTGGCAAGTGTGGCTGAGTTTCAGATTTAAAACCCATGTTGTGAATTGAAAAAGTGTGCAGGGCTGGATTATGGCAAATTTAGAGGTAAAATGTGGACAAAGAAGCTGAGCACAGTGTGACTTCTGCACTCCTGTTACGTGTTAGGTTTTTAGATGCACATACAAAACTGTTGGTCATGGTAAATAAAAGGCACATTAATATGTAACTGCATGTGGTCCATTCAATTGAATCAAAATTTAGAAACCTGTGAATGACAAATGAAACAATTTAGGAAATTTGTGGCAATATTCAGGCCTAGTAGGGTGATATGTAATCTGCCCTTTAAAGATGAGGAAGAGTACACTAAGTTCACATTCTAAGTTGAAGGTCGTTTTCACACATGACCAAGAGGACTCTGTTTGACTGGGGGGCTGAAAATCGTAATACTGTTGCATTTATGACTTGTTTTGGTTGTGCGTTCACTGCGATTTCTGGAGTGCACCAAACTTTTATCAGATGCACATGGCTCAGCAGTATGACCATCAGGTTAAGCAGAGAGGCAGAGAGCATTTCACTCTTTCATTGAGAAAAATGAAGGAAAAACAGCACCGATCGATGACGGATTACGAGGTGTCGGTGTTGCTAACTTCACAGACAGCGAGCAAGGTATGTAACCTTCTCACGGATTAGAAAGATATTGTCTGTTTAGTCATGTCTGTTTGTTGAGCTCTACCTCTGTCCTCAAGACAAGTTTTGCATGGGGCAGTGGTTGTTGTTCTTCCTCGACCTAAGATGCACTGTGTATTGTGACACTTCCTTCATTTGGTGCTGTGTTTGGTCCAGTGAGCATTCACACTACATACGAACTGCACCAGGGTTTCACTTGCAAGCAAACCGACCACTTGTTTGGTCTGCACCAGAGTTTGGACGAGCTTTCACATTGGCCCAAACCTTGTAGACTATTTGTGGAAACAAACTCTGGTCCATTTAAAGCAGACCAAACAGCTCTGGTGTTTTGGTACAGTACTTTGCTCTGATGTGTGAACCATATTTGATATCACCTTTACTCCTTGTGTTAATTGGTATTATAATGCATAGAGTTTAAAAGGGAATATAGGAAAGTCTCACCACGGCACATGTCCACCGATGTAAAAGGGAAGAGGTGAGATGAGTGTACCCAAAGCCTCTGGCAATGAAAGACGATTGAACTCATTTGATGTGAAGCCAGAGAACAACTGCGGTCACCGAGAACAAACTGCATTAAATCCAAAAAAATGACTTGTTGAATTTATTTAATAAAATCCGCAACAATTTGCACTAAGTTTAACTAAGTAACTTTTACTGTCGCACGATTAAATAAATCTCACTAGCCAGTATAAGTATGATGTACTTAATTCTAGACTTAATATCCATGAGAATATTAAGTAACTTTTACTCAATTATGTTTAAGCATAAAAATATTTATTTAAACTAATTAAGTAAAGTCTACTGAACTTTTTAACAGACAGGAACGTCAGTCTTATGAAATTATTAAGTAAAACGCATCATTTAGAGTTATGAAACAACTTTCAATTACTTAGTTGTATGATATTATGTCACTTACAGTTTGTTAATCTTCTATTGATAAATGTTTTTTAATCTTTATACATCACAAATCACAGTCATGCAATTCAAACTATTTATTTTGTCATCACCACCCCTGGGGACTGGAGCTCTTGATTTTCTAACTACAAATTCAGTGTCAAGAAAATCACACTTTACTAAATTAAATTTACAAGAAAAAAGCTAAATAAAAATATGTTGCCTTACTTGACATAAAACAAATAACATTTCAGAATTCCCAATTGTTAGCCTGGTTTAAGTTGAACTCAGAGGCAAAGTGTAACAAGTGTACAAGCAGAAAAACATTACTTTTGTTGTCAAGTGTCCATTTTCTGGTCGTCACTGAAGAAAAGTTGCAACAGTACTTGTATAGCTCCAGCAGAAGGTCCACATGAAAACAGGCTGCTGAACATTGCCAATCTGTGAGCATTTACAGTAACAGCAACTTTATCTTCAGACCCTGTACTTTTGGAGACAGTTTAATCCCATCCAGTTCAAGAAAAAGTTTCTGAAAAACCTCAAATGTGTAGCACAATGCTGGAGGGTATGCAAGGTTGAGGGCGTAAATAAGCCCCATAAGCAGCATGCATGCTCTGGCAGTACTGCCGCATCCCGCCAACATCTCCTTGCCTTCAAGGAGGATACGTACATCAACAGGATCTTCTCCATCAGTGCCATGGACAACCATGATCTTCATCATGTGTTGAGCTGCATCACTGCGACTGTCCTCCTGTGTACAATGTACAAGAAGAATTTAGAGAATGCTATTTACATATTAAAAATTGGAATAACTTAAATTATCTGAAGAGAAGACATTAATCTGAGTAAGTTCAATTTTAAAGTGAAACCTAATGGCACAAGATGGCTACATTCCACAAAGTTGTTGTGCCTGGAAACTCAGTGACTTTGTAACCCCAGAAGAGTGTTACATGCCCCCTTCTGCTGGCCAGGCAGAGTAAATATTTTTTCTTTTTGTTCCCTTTGACAGGTATGTCAGATCATTTGGGGGGTCATAACAGTAAGGTTGTACCAGTTCCTATCTCACACATTTGGTCCATCATACCATCTTTTTTTCATTTTCCTTCCATTACCTTATCACTAAGAAAAGGCAAAATGAATCAATTGAACTGTTGAATCTTCTTAACCAACAGCTAATGAAATATTACACAAACTTTGCAATGAAAAAACAACAAAACAAGCTCACGGGGCAGTCTTCAAAAAGTGCCTCCTCTTTCTCACCAAGGTAAAGGATAAAGCTGCAGATAATAGGTTCACGTCTCATTTCCATGCTTTGGTTCTGTGAACAGATGAATATAATGTCAATTCTAAACCCTAAAGTCTTGGTCATTTTTTCTTGAATCACCTTAGTGTTGTTCTTCTTCTGTACCTCATGAATAAGCTCCTGTCTGACCATCTCCAGACAGTCACTAGTTTCTCCAGTTGGGTGTGGAGGAAGGTCGTTCACCCCGCCTCGCTTCGGTCTCTTGCAGTTTAACTGGTAACTGGCCATCTTGTATTTAAGACGCTGCTGCCACCCATACAAACCTGAAGATCAGGTTCCAGGCTTCCTTAGGCATGGGTGCTTTTTTATCAGAGCTTCCACAACAGCCAGTATTTGGAGGCCAGTTGGATAGGCAGTGTAGTGGAATATTGCTTCAGCAAGCTTCTCAAATATGTTGGAGTTGACGCTTGGATCCTGAAGAAGTGAGCCACCTGTTTTATAAACCTTATTTCCTTCTTGAAGCTGCATTTCAACATTATATGAAAATCTGGGAACCACAAAATCAGTTGGCCATGGATGTATTTGGTATTCTGAGGGCTGTGGTAAAATGACAGTGTCAGTTGAACTGAGTGAGCTACTGGAAAGACTGATCCAGTGACACTGGAGGGGAGGAAGTAGCACCTTCATCAATGGGAGACAGTGTGAGAATAATAGGTTCCACTTTTACAAGCTTGACAGTGTCTTTGTCCTTAAGCACATCTGTTGGCATTAGGGTCAACAGCTGGTTATCAAAATTGTCCATGTACATCACAGTAAAGGTCCCTGGCAGTTTAAAATGTTCCTGTGCAACTGCCAAAAGTTCATCAACAGTGCTTGGGATTTCATTTGGTGGGATAAGCTTGTGAACGTGAGTCTCATCGATAATAACATGTAGTTGAATGAAGGCAACATGAGCAGAACTGTAAGAAAGAACAAAGATAATCTGATCAGTTAAGAGCAAATCTTATATTTCATAAACAGATGCCAGAACCCCTAATCTAATTCCAAGGTGCATGAAGAAGGCAAAAGAAAGTCTGAGGAGTTTAAAACTCTAACAACAACTTAAGCACATATAACTGCATTGTCAGACACAGTGTTCCAACATGTGACCTTTAAACACAAATAAATCCTTAGAAACATTTTATACCACAATATGGCATAAGCCAGTTTCAAACTGGTGACAGTGATACTTTACCTAGTTTGACAAGCAAGTGTGGTGTTTCAGAGACACCAATCAATCCTCTGTACACGTAGCCAGTGGGAAGGGGTCAGTGAGTTGTGACTGCTCAATCGCTCTGATTATGCTGGTATGCATGTACTCCAACTTGAAACATCTTCAACGTGTTCACAGTGCCATGCATTTGCAATTTCACTACAAATACCAAGCTGTCACGAACTATGATGATCTGCAATATTTCTCCAAAGTCAGGCAACGCACCAGTGGACCCATAGACCAACATCATACCAACACTGTAGCTGGTGCCCTGAAAGTCTGCTTTGTTTGTCAAATGGACAACTGTCTCTTCAGGACATTTCTGTGACAGACATTCTTGTAGTTTCTCATTTACAACCTCCAGTGAAGCTATTGAAACCTTTAAAACAGAGACATCAGGGTTTTTTACTTTTGAACCATGGTGTGCAATCATGGATTGGTGTTTTCTTGCCATAGACTTCAAGATGTTTCTGAAACGGTTGGTTTGTCTCATTATCTACTTGAAGAAACTATGCTTAGCTTCAAACCTCATTGTTCACAAGGACACTAGTGGGCCAAATTCTTTAAGGAGCTGTGGGTAATGCTCAACAAAATGGTGTTTTGGAATCACTTTCTCTTGTGGAAACACAGTCCTAAATCTGTGTCTGTGCTCAGCAATGAGGCTATCAAGATAACCAATGGTTTCTTCTGCGTGGGCAGAGAACATAGCCAACTCAGCATCTTTTAGTGCCATTAGCAGTTGCCATGCATGTTCTTCTTCTGGAACTTCTGAGCCAATCATAAGTGGAAACAGTTTAAACAAGCACCAGTTCTCATGTGCATTGCCACCTATGGTTTTATGAGGGGCAAAGTTTGGTGGTACACCTTCAGGGCAATTTAGTGCTGTCTTTCCATTTATATGGGAAATGTTTGATGATGCTGTTGAGCTCTTCAAGGGAAAAATTTTTTTTCTTTATGAAGGTATCCAAGCACAATGCTAATTCCAAAGGTACTATGCCCTCAAGTAAGTCATGTAGAACATCAGGTGGGTAACATGTTGTTACATGGAAGTGATTTAATCTTTGTGAAATTGCACAGTGAATTGAAAAAATGTCAATTGAAAAAATGAAGCTCCTCTGCAATCACATCAATACATCTAGTAGGCACATTGAAGATACAGTCCAATTTCTGACCAACAAAGTCTTTGACTAAATCTTCACCCTCGTTGACAGGTGTTTCATCAGATGTAACTTCACCTTGATCTATGAACAAACTATCATCTTCTGTTTCCGGAACTGAATGTGTCTGACATACGCTGTTTAAAATGATCAGTGCAGTGAGGATTGTGTTTTCCTACTTTTATATGAAGCAAAAGTTGAATATATATTTGTGCTGTAGTCACAGTCTTTAAAGACACAATGAATAGTTTCGTGCTTTTTCAGATGAGCTCCAAGATGTTCAAAACATTGCCTATCTGTATGAAAACTACATGAATTACATATAAGACATGAAAAA
Source organism: Caranx ignobilis (assembly GCA_021432705.1). Lineage (NCBI taxonomy): Eukaryota > Metazoa > Chordata > Actinopteri > Carangiformes > Carangidae > Caranx > Caranx ignobilis. The sequence goes on from MU270014.1 coordinate 30,970,863, forward strand.
GAAACACTCTGCTCTAACTGTTCAGATTGTGTATGATCTCTGGATAAATGTGTGTGAAGTTGTACCCCAACCTCTAAATGAGCAAGGACAATCTGAGTCTAAACAAGGTAGTGACTAGCCTTGACTGGTGTGTAGATGTTTCAATCTATAATGCTTTAAGAGCTCTAAACGTTTTGGTGTCCTAAAGTTGCGCTTTTTGCATGCCCATCTCACAATAGCCCTGCTGTTTCTCCCTGTTGACGCAAAGGCTGAAACCTGTCAATCTGTTCCCCTCTCTAGACCTCTTCCCTACCTCAACTGTCCACTGGCTCCTCTTATAAATATGGCCAACCTGTAAATAAACAAACTGAATTTGTGTTATTAAAACAAGATTTGAAACATTTAGTCCGATATTTATATTTGCTTATGCAGTGAAGAGTAGGGTAAAATAGAGCACAGTAGTATAAGAGCATGCATATTTAGATTTATACTTGCCTAAGTGAGACTAATATCTCTGTGATGGGCAGTCACTCCTCCCATGTAGCCCTCCACATGTGATGAAAGAATTCCCTGCTTTATTGTTTTGATTCCTGTGAAAGAAATGTAAAATAAGAATTCATAAGTTACATTTGTTTAAGTAATAAAACAGTTGAGCACTCCCCTGGATTAAATGTAAATTTTGGTGAAATACAATGTTCCTGAAAATAAGCAATTAAGAAACAAAGTATTATCCTGTGGAGGGTTGAGTTCCTGGTGTTTCTCTTTTTTTAGGTTAGTTTACAGTATCAACTAATATGTGCAGTCTAATAAAGAGCCATCCACACTGAGAATAACAATTACTATAACATCAACAATGTAAGCATCCATACTGATAATGTTAATGTCATGTAAGCAAAAGTGTGACGGGACGCCGTCACATCCCGTGCCCAGCATGGCGCACGGGAGACGGCGCATCGCGCTGGGACGCGCACACACGTACACCCACACACACATACACACTTGTATTCCTCTGCTTATGTTATGCCGGTAAATAATCATGCTAACATTTCTTTTCCCCCTCCGTAGCTCTGCAGCGAGACCTTGGGTGCACACTTGGTCCCTGTGGTAATCCACATACACATACCCCTACCTTCACTTGTGTCCGACGCACCACATTGTCACCAGTCAAACCGGGACAAAGGATTTCCGGGCATTATATGCGGGCTTTTGGCGGGGTTTGGTCATGTGACCGGTATTGTTTGAATAATTGTTGTTTGGTTAAGAATTTCTTGTTAAAATGCGGCCGTTGTGGGGTCGATGTTTCAGTGGGTACACTGTAAAAAAATTATCCTTGTAATATCATGTTTATACAAGCACAAACCATTGATTTGATTAGATTTTTTTGCTTGATTGGTTGATTGATCCGTGGGAGCAGTTTAACCATTTAAAAGCGGCTGTTTTGGGTTCGACTGGTTTCTTCTTTTTCCTTTTTGTCTTGTGGAGTGTGTGGCTGCAGGGGGCTAAGGTCGAGCTCCTCAGCTGTAGTTTTGCCTGGTTTCTACTTCGGGTGGTTCCCACTTGGGTGATTAAAATAAAACATTAAGAACGATAATTTTCTGACTACGCCATCATCCCTTCATATCACAAACTTATTTGAAGAACCCTGTGACAAAAAGTTTATTCTTTTTTAGGAGTTATAATTGCATGACTGAAAATGACAAGCATAATTTTAAAGCACATCATCAAACAAACAGTCCAATGTGTGCTCCCTGCCTTGACTCATTGAAATAGCCTATCATATCCCTTGATGCTATGAGTGACAGACAAACAGCCAATCATTTAAAAGTTGTGTAGTTTGCTTGCAGCACCATGGCCATGTGTGTTTGTTGACAATGGAACAGCATGTGATAAAAACAGGAGAGGAAACTATGAACAAAAAATGACACATTAGCTCAAACAAACAAACAACAAACAAAAAAACTCTGTGGTTGCTGTGATGTTTAAGTATTTACAGACCTAACTGACCCGCAGCAGATGTGTAAAAGTGCACCACCACAGCACTGACACACAGTGTTCAAGTCTGAAGATTTGCTAACTTTGTTGTTTCTCATATTATAATAAAGAGCAAAGTTCCATCATCTTGATAATCACGATATCTCATCCGAGTGTCATCCTGTTCCCATTCACAGTGCCAGCACCAGTCCGTAACTACAAGCCACCTACAGCCGGTGCTAGGTTTGTCCTTTCTGGGCAAAATGGCTGCTTTGTAGCTATCAGCTAAGCTAGAGAGAGATAGAACAAAATCTGAGGCCCACACAACTCTAAATGCTTTTGTGTACACGTTAACCACTACAGTAATTTCCACACCATAAAATGAAACATATGGAGGATAGCCATAGATATAATATCTATGGCGCATAGCAACCAGACGGCTAACATTAGCACAGTTGTATCATAGCTTTGGCATGTTTCAAACTCATTTCAGTATGTTCAAACACTTTACCCACAAACATAAACCCGGCAGCTGCACTGTTGGCTTGGAAATTCACGCATATTACACCTAGCAAACGGCTCTGTCTTTCTCTCTTTCACACACGCGCAGACCCATCTATGGTTCAGCCATAAAGCACCTCTCCTCTCAGTTGGTCTGGTCACGCTGCCACTCTAATAGCGAATGGCGCGGGTCGTTTGTTTCAAAAGCAATACATGTTCAGATGAATTAAAATTTACTTAGCATTTTTCAGTTTATGTTCCCTATATGACCCACCAGTGGAGACCTCAGTCCCTTCAACAACAATCGACACTATTAGCTTCTTCACTTGTGTGGAATTTCAGATCCTCAGGACTTGCTCAGCGTGGTCCTCTTGAGCTGCCTCTCTGCTGATATCCTGTAAAATAAATGTGAATCCATGTTCAGGTGCATAGTACAACTTAATGTTTTATTCAAATTATAGTGTCAAAAATGTCTCTTTTTATGCCATTATTATTACTTTTTATCTCTTTATCATGACTTACCATGAGGATTTCTTTTCATCTATTTTTTTTTTCATTGGTGGAAATGGGTTTCCATATGTATTACATTTTTGTTTGTTAAAAAAAAACAGAAATATAAGCATTTTTGAAAATCAAATTTGGAAAATATTAGGAAAAAAAATGTTCAAAGGGACCAATAAAGGTTTCATTTTCAAAAATTGGAATTTTCTGATAACTATCTGATGGTTCAGGGAAGTGAATAAGAATTCAATATCATGTACTCAAGTTAACTTTGTGATCTGAAAATGTTTGAATTTAACTTGTAGTCCTTGATGAGTTCCCTTGAAGACTCCCCCAGGAATTCCATCAGGGCGCGAATAATGGCCTCCGTCTCGCTTCAACGTGTCGCTGTTTTAACCCTCCTGTCGTGTTCGCGTCCCGCCCCTTACTTCAGTGTTCCCGGTCAAAATTGACCGGTCTGTTTTAACTGCTCTTAAATTAGCACAAAAACCATTTTTTACCACCAATTTTTATTCAACATTCTTTAGCTGTGAACAATGTCTCAAAGTAGTTTTTAACATAAATTTATAGAATTGGACATAAAATAACTATGGTGAAAATACAAATAGGCGCTGAAAATGTATTACAAAATGAACATGTAATGTAAAAAATAAATGGAAAACCAAAAACCAAACTCAACATGAAGGCGTGTGTGTGTGTGTGTGTGTGTGTGTGTGTGTGTGTGCGCATGTGCATGCATGTGTGTGTGTGTGTGTGTGTGTGTGTGAATTCATGCACATGAGTGGCACGTGACACTCAGGTCAGAGTGGGCCTTGCAAACATAGGCATCACATTTGCAGCATCTCAGGCTTGTTTTGTTGTCTCTAGGGGCACAGAGCTCACAGCGCTTCCTTTTCTGCCCATGTCCTTGTTGGGGGAGAGCAGCCAGGGCAGCGGCTGGGGCTTGCACACTCCTAACCAGACTGGCAGAGGCTGGTGTGCGGGGAATGTGCTGGCGCCATTGAATAAGAGGAGTCACCAAAGCTTTCCCCAGCTCTGCTAGGAAAAGTCTCATCTTGAAACTCTTCCCCTGATTCCAGGTTGGGTCGATGGCTGTCCACACCACATATGCGTTGAAAGCAGACACATCAAGGATGTTGTGGAACAGTGCCACAGGCCAGCGGGCTGTCATTCGCTTGCAGGTGTATGTACCAGTAAGCTGCAATAAAAGGAACAATAAATAAGAGATTGGGAATAATATTGAATCTGTCGCACACAAAATGCTATGATTCACATTCACACAAAAATAAAATAAAATGCATGATGGATGAAACTTTACATTACCTTATCAAGGCAGTCAACGCCTCCTTTGTTCTTGTTGTAGTCCTGGATTATAAGGGGCTTCCTGTCCTCTGTGGTGCTGACAGCGGCATCTTTGTGTAGCGTGCTCATCAGGATGACATTTCTATTCTTCTTGGGAACATATGACACAAGAGTGTGTGTGTCAGTGAAAGCAAATTTTGATGAGAGTGCCTCTCTTCCTCTGGTCAATACCAGTGCAGGGGGAAGTTCAGGCTTGTTCTTCCTCACTGTCCCTACCATGGTGAGCTTTCTTTTCAGCAGCTCCTGACCAAGAGCATATGATGTGAAGAAGTTGTCACATGTGATATTATGCCCTTGGAGACAGGTTGTCATGTCCAGCACAACATGCATTCCCCGGTTTTTTTCGGCCCTTCCAGTACTGGGTTTCCCCATGTATACCTGCATATTCCAGGCATAGCTGCTCCTAGCATCACATGCTGCCCAGATCTTTATTCCATATTTCCCTGGTTTGCTTGGAATGTACACCTTGAAGGAACAGCGACCTCTGAAAGGAACCAGGCGCTCATCAACTGTCACCTCAGGGCATGGATTGTACATAAGTGGTAGGCGCTCCACCCACCTGTCCCAAATGCTCCTGATGGCAGCCATTTTGTCATTTTGCCAGCGGACGGGTCGTGTATCTCTGTTATCAAATCAAATAATTCTTGAAAGGACATGAAACTGTTGTAAGGACATAGTTGCCCGGAATATAGGCCTGCCAGACTCTGCATCCCACAGACTTTTTGTAGCCTCATTGTTTGAGCGATATACTCCTGCTAAAATCAACAAACCTATGTAGGCTTGGAGGTCTACCAGGTCGATTTCTCTCCAGGTGTCCCCAAACACACGCTTCCCCTCCAGGTTTGTCATCTCCAGTATAATTCCCTCAATGGACTCTGGTAAAAAGAGTTGGAAGCTGGACTTGATGTCATCCACATGAGATATCGCATAACGTGTTGGCCCTGGCGTCATCTTTATGATATTTTCCACTCTTGCTCTACTTCCTCTGTCCTGGGGGATGAAGATCAGAGCAAGTGTCCACTCTTGGACTGGAATGTCTCCTCTGGTGCCTGTTCTTCACGTGCTTCTCCCTCTCCATCTGTTGACTGGTCAGTCTCCTCAAAGTCTGGATCAACATCTGTGTTGTCTTCCACTTCTGAGACATCCTCCTCTATCTCTGGATCAATTTCAGTGCCCTCTTCATCATGTCCAAAAACCTGGACCAGAACCTCTTCGGCAGAGAACTGCTTGGTCAGTCGCCTACTCATTGTGCTCAGAGTAAAAGGAGTGCAAGGCAAACATCAACCTATATATATGGGGTCTGTGTGAAGATGATACATTGATTGTATCAATGTCCATTTATGTGGTCTGAATGACTTACCTTCAAGATTATTTAGCCGCTCCTGCCTCCATTAAACCTGACCGCCGTCGTTATCTTCTTGTTGTGTTTTGGCGGACAAGGAGGCGCATGCCTCACAAGGCACATGCGCGGATTAAAAACACGCAACTTAAAATTTAGTTCATATTTCTAAGTTCATGTGCAATGACTATGAAACCTTTGAATATTATGTGAAAATACATAATAAAACTTACTCTTCCCACACAGTTTATTTATTACATGAATGACATTTTTACTTGAATAATTCCAGTTCTCACTGATACTTACAATTAGAAAATAATTGACAGTTAACCTAATAAAGATTACGACACCACAAAATCATTTTTTTCAGTGTATATTGTACGACACCAAAAAGTTCGCTTTTTGAGTGTATCCTCCACAATAGGACGTACTAGAAAGTCTGTCTTTGAAGGAAAACTTGAGATGAAGTGTTCCAGTGCCCACCTGCTGTGGGGTACTGTTATAAACCAGATTGCTCATGTATTTGGTGCTTTTTGTCTATTTTGTGTGGTGAGACAGTTGTTTCTTGTCACTTTGTTGGGGTTGTTTGTTGCAAATTCTTTTTAGAGAAATCATTTGGTTTCTTTGAGTTGTTTTTTTTTTTTTTTTTTGTTAATATATATCTCTCTTTTCTGTGATTTTACCCCTCTCTGTGTTTGATTGGGGGAAATGTTAATAGTCACATCATGCTACAGAGCCTCTGCCTGGAGAGCCCATTCTGTAATCCATCTATGATAATAATAAACCAACCTACCACTCCCACACTCCACAATTGATGTCCATGGGACCCCTGGCCACCCTCTGGCCCTGCCCCTGTACACTGCCCTCTAAAAGTTTTATCCCTGGTGTCAACAGTCTATCATTGGAGCGATAATAGCCCCTCTGCAGGAGTACATCCACATAGTTACAATGGGGATAAGTATGACCTGAAAAAGAGCAGTGCAGCTGAAGGCAGGTAAGTAGAACACTGCTGTGCTTAAGGTTACAGCTTGGTGGGAGGAAAGAGGCTCCTGCATGAAGCTATGATAAATAAAATGGAAGGGGAAGGCGCTGTCTGTGCAATCCACCAAGATTAATGACCAAAGCACTACATAAAGTGAAATAGTTTATCTCAAGCCTAACAACATGAAACTTGTAAATGAGCCTGCCATTATTCTTTTCAGCCATGCTCATGTTGCATTCATTGAGTTCAGCCATTACACATTGTGAAAGAAAAGCTGCACAAAATATTCTCCCCCTCGGACTCTACATTGGCTATTTTACCAGTCTATAGGTGGCTGGGGTGTTGCTTGTCTTCATATTTTGTCTTTTATGTTGAAAACTTGGCAGATTCACAATAAGAGAGGACCATTGTGTTTCATACACAATCCTTTCAAGGCTGTGCAGGCAAGAAAGGGCAGGTAAACATCAATTCCACTCAATTTCCTCAGGACCTTGAAATGTGGGCCATGCTTTGTGTTGCTTTTCTCTGCATAGTAGTGATGAAAAGCTTTCAATCTTCACAAAAAAAAGAGTTTAGGCCTCTTTAAACTGCTTGATAATTCTGTTGGACCACTGCAGCCAAATGGATTTATCAACCCAGTCAGGTTTAGCCGAGTTTTGTCATCTCTGCTGTGGGGGCATTGCTAACAGTTAAAACAAATATTCACCAGTGTTGCCCCACACAGCTCAACTGACCAGGTGATTTTACCTTCATGGAGGAGGAATAGTTGATCACAAGGACAGCAGGCAGGAGCTGAATGACACTATTTCTCTGTGTTAAGTCATGCAGCGTTATTTCATGAGGACTATTTCCTATGGCAGAGCTATTACAGTGCTATACAAAGGACCCAGATAAATAACTGTAGGTCTGCATGAGATTGTCTCACTGTGGGTCACATGTGTGTGTGTGTGTGTGTGTATATATATATATGTGTGTGTGTGTGTGTGTGTGTGTGTGTGAATGCAAGCACAATTACATAAAGAAGGTCTGCTGTAGTGGCAGAAATTTCTCTCACTTTTACTGTGCAGAGACTTAGCACATTGCCGCTGGCTATCAATTTTGTCTTTTTAATCAGTCCCATTGTGTCAAAGAAAGACAACATAGATGGACACATCCAGCCAACCAGTCCTCGCCTGCTTACCATACTGAAATGATCTTCACAAAGGAAGAATATAAGCTGCTGTCTATCCATCTTTGGCAAAGTTGAACCGCATGTTTCAATTCAACATGGCATTAAATCAAGTTACTTAACCAGCATAAATGAGCAGCTTTTATCGCAGTCACCAGCATTGTCAGTAGCCCAGGACTGGAAGGAGAAGTACAGTGTGAAAAAGCAGCCAGAAACATATTTTATGTTGCATTTGGGTGGGTGTATTTAACTTTTTTTTTTTTTTTTTTGCAGTGTGTAGCAGAGAATGTATCATCTAGAATGACAAACATCTTTCAGGAGATTTATTTTAAGACTCACAATTCAGCATCTAAATACTCTAAATACTAAAGCTCCATCCAACAACAACAACAAGCCAGAATGCAGTGAAGCCATAATACTCTGAGAAACACAGATGTGACAGCAAGGTAAGTGTCTTTCAACCTGAGATTCTACTTCAGCTCCCTCGCTGTTGCCGACAGTAACATGGTTGTTATCGCCTCCTCCACCTACAAATAAAAACCAGCAGGATACAATGACTGCTGAAGACTCTCAGTCTCCTTCAGAAGGTGAAGTTCAAATTGACAACTCAGTTTGAGAGTGAGATGATGTTTTTACTTTCAATACAATATACTGTAAGATACTGTAGATTTCTCTTCTCTTTTATCAGGCCCCATTTTTGATGTTATGCTGTCTTTTTCAACAATTACCCTGGTTTAATTAGGTAATAGTTGGAGTGCTGCATGGAACCAGATAAAAAAAACAACAAAAAAACAAAATTGCTGTGTGATAAAATGACTCGGCAGAAACAAGACTACTGCTACAGTAACTCTATTAAAAGTCCTTGATGAAGAGCAGTCCAAATAGAGGCACTGAGGCCTTTGATTTAACAGTTAAAAATCCTTTAATGTAGCAGGGACACATGACAACTCAGGTTAAATGATCACTTGATGTAAAAGACAAGATAAACTGTCCATCATAGCAAGACACACACTGCCAGGTGACTGACTCATTTCTATCACTTGATGTGAAAATCCCAGTTGAAATACTCAGTTAAAAACCTATATTCATTAATTTAGGAGTAGTAGTAGTTTATTTTAGTTCCCTTGATCAATTCACAATTCTCTTTGCTATCGGCTGCAAAGGGGTTTGTCAGTATGTGTCACCTGCAGTGCTCATGCAAACTTACAATTGCTACTCTCCACTGCTTGTGTGCTTTACTTGGCGGAGCGATCCTGTGTTGCACAAACTAATTGGAACTAATGGATTTCAGACTAGGATGGTGACATTGTATTCTGACTGACAGTCCCACCTGTGTGATGATTGCACTTATCCACTTTCAAGCATTAATTCAATACGTAGCCTACATGTGACTGGCCTGTAAGTTCACAGAAGTAAATAAAACACAATCTGCAGCCATTTGCTCTTTTTTTTGACATTCTGACAGAGTGCAATGATTGCTTCATCCTTTTGAACTCACTAGCTCTCTTAAAACTCAGCTCTGTTAAGACTGCTTGGTACTGGTTAAAAGTCAACTTCGTGTCAAAGCCCCCTTGAAGTGTAGCTTTTGCCACCTCCATAGAAATGAATGGATTTTGCTCAGTATGTTGCTGAAAAATATTTTTATAAAAAACCTAGTGGCTATTCCCACAGATAACCAGAGGTGTTGCCAAATAATGTTGGACCAAAAAACTCAATGATTATATCTCCACTGAATACAGTCCTGACGTACATTAAAGTAGAGAGGGTGAAAGTTAACTTATTAGTTACAGCTTTGATCCCTGCGACAGTGAATAAGTCCTTGAGATGGACCTCATACTGTCACTTCCCTCTTTATTGTCTGCTATGGATTAGTGTCAATGATATGCCTTAAATGTTAAATACAAACGTCCTGTTGTATTTCCACTGACAGGCAGACAAACATTGCCATTGATGTATTCAGACACAAGCATTAAGCGTTTTGAGTGGGCATTCTCTTTTAAGTCACGCAGCGCCTCTACCACTCCGTGAGGGGAAATGACTTGAATATCAATGTGTTAACTTCCATCCTGCCAAGAAATAACAATCTAAAGGAAAACAGAAAAAAAACCCATCATCTTGAGGATACGCTTGTTTCTTTTATCTATGCGGCATTAATGTTGGCGTTCAGCCCACCACAGCCCTCCCCTCTAACGTAGTATATTTCACCCCTCCTCGTTTTCACGCTTATAAATTTCAATGCCGTTTCCCTCTGAAAGACTCAATACAATTTCTCCTGACTCGCCAGTTTTCTTTTAATGTCTCATCACAAACCAAATGTGTGATGCTCCCACTCCAACTCAATGACCATGCTGGGGAAAATGATTTTTTGGAGGTAACATAGAGAGAGGACCAATTGAGAGAGATAATGACACATCAGATGATGTGTCATGTCTTGGTGAATAAAGAAGAAAAAGATTTTGGTCATGTGCAGGTAGAATAAACAAATGAAACCTGTGAACAAGTTGACAGGTCCCTTGGATTTCCTCACTTAATTGGAAGTTGTTAAAAAGGGCCAGAGGACACGCATCAGATGAGCCAGGCTTAGAGACAGAATGTGTGATCAACACTGATCTGGCTAAAAAGAGAGACACAAGTTAACAGTTAGAATGCAGTCTGATACAAAAAACATTTATTCCCCTCCCATCCACACACACACACACACACACGTGTGCACAAACACGCACTCAAATATGGCAATCTCCTCAGATGTCTTATCCTTCCCACTTTCAGATCCCAACACAAGTGAGCCTATGTATACACCACAGATGATGTCTCAGGAAAAAAAGAGAAAAAGGTCCTTGGCTATGATAGACACTTACACAGCTCGGATCACTTGATATATGCAAAGGAATTACCCAGCTGACATTCTGAGAGAGAAAAGGCCCAGGCAGAAGAATATCACCTGCTCTGATCTCTTTTTGATTGTTCATTTCAGTTAGGCCGTTGCACCACCTGCGCACATGCCAGATATGAGGCGTTGACAGGCACACACAAAGAAATATAAATATATATATATATATATATCAATGCACAGACAGCACCCATCACTTCCTAATGAATGGTTGCCCAAATCTCCCACCTTGTCCAGCCTTTTGCAAATCTGACACTTTGTAAGGCAATCTGCAGCGAGTGGCAGAGGTCACGCCAGTCAACACTGCTCATCCTGTCATCTGCACATCCTCCTCATAATCTGTTGTCACAAACCCGAGGAGTGGGGGTGTCAGGAGTGACAGGTGAGAGTGTAGTATCCAGAAGAGACATGAGCCATCTTCAAACCACTTGGGTTTCTGAAATCCTTTTCATTTACTTGTGAAGATATCTGGCAGTTATGACTTTGCTAATCCTCTGAGGTTTATTGATTCTGCTCAGAAAGATGGACTTCTTCAGGGCCTAACTTTTAATCTATGCCTCATATGACTTTTTATTTCATCCCCACAGCTGTTATAATATCTAACCCCCAATTCACTCCCATTCAATTCAATCAGAGCCTGTAGACCATGTGTGCTGCGGTGCACCCCTGATATGTCTCTCATAGCTCTGGTGGTCTGGCAGACATACGCAACAGGTCTAATTTTTGTCAGATCACGCAGCTATCAAGCATCAACCCACGTCGATGAGATCATAAATCATCACTTTATCAACATTAGTTTCACCCGCTGGCACAAACCAGGCCAATCAGTCAGAGGGTCCATTAGGTAACAAGATGTCATGGATGAAAAAATAATAATCATGGAGATGGAAAAGGGCAGAATGATACAACACATCCATTCTACAAAAACACAAACAGAAAGTAAAAAAAAAAATAGTTTGTAGTTCTCTCGTCATCTTGGATCTCCAGCTGCTCTGGCCTCCGGAGACGGATCAGAGACGCAACGCATCCAGTGGGCGAGGGTTTGATACGTCAAACAGAGCTAAACCGTATCAGAGTCAGAACAGAGCAGAGACGGAGATGTTGGAAATTGGGGGTAACAGTTCACACGCTGTATGGCTGGAACTTTCCTCATATTGGCAGTGGTTTGGATTATAAAGCCTGTATTTGCAAATCCACTAAAATCCATTCTCTCCATCTAAGTATAGTAACTTCTACTCCCTGCCAACTGTACTCTTGTCAGTCGAGGAGTCTCTCTTCTTATCTACAAAGGAATTTCCCCTGCTCCTCTTCTTCTCCTGCTGTGTTGCATCTCTATCCTCTCTAACCCCTCCTCCTCCTCTGTCCTGACTCGTTCGCTCCTGTCATACTGTCTGTTCTCTCATTTGCGAGAGCATCTGAGAGGTTATGAATTAATAACGCCTCCGATATGCAAATGACATCTTCTAATGTTTGCATGGACATGAGAGCGCAGTTCATTCGCCTATGACCACTGATTGCTGGATGTGCAAGCTCAATAACAATGGTGTTTAATAAAGCCTGAGCTGACAATGAAGACGTCAGCCACTAACTAACTGTGATTATGTCCCTGTGGCTGATTAAATGAGCCACCAAATGCTGTCTTTACAGCCAATCATTTATTGAATCATCAGGAACAGTCACATTTTATCCTCTGAGGATCACAATGATCGCTTTGTATTTTGACAGTAAACAGCTATGAAGTGCAGATACTAGGAGAGGACACCTCTGGTCAGTCAAAATGATTAATGAAAGATTTTAGGTGTAAAATCCAAGACAAAAGTTGTTTTCTGTGATTATAAAAACAACAAATTTGACCTTTAATCTGACGGTCTGATTTGAATGAATGTGTTTTAACAGAGAATAACAGTCCAGTTTAGTAGTTTTCAGTCGTTGAAATCCCCAGTTCCACCCTGCTCTGTTTGCTCTGTGTACTCATCAGATGACTGTTGATTAATCGTCTGTGTGTCTTCAGGAAATGTTCACCTTTTTATTTGTTTCATCAAGCATTTCTGCCTTTATTTTGAATGGGCAGGTGAGAAGGTGACTGCAGGTCAGATTCAAAACCCATGGCCACTGCAATTAGGACTAAGCTTATGAGGCACATTCATCAGAATCATGTTTATTGCTCATGTTTCACATCTCATGGAGTTCAGTCTATCCATCTCTTGGATAATCAGGAGAGACTTCATTGCTGTTGAGGAATAACCTTTTTTTTTGCCATGAGCAAAATGATATCAGGTGTCAATGTCATTGTGGTCTCCTCATATGTGACAACAAGGTGAGGCTGTGTACCGGCACTGTATGCTCACGATACCACAGAGTCAATAAAAGGTCTTGAGGAGGCTCCTCAGTGGATAAAGTCTGCTTTGGTGTGTCCTCTGTAATGAATTAATGGTCCAGTCTGTAGGATTTAATTTTAGTGGCATGTAGCAGTGATGACAACTTAACAGCTCTCCTGACCCCTCCCTTTTATAAGACCATTTACACACATAGCTGGGTATCTGAAAAACACTGATGCCTTGAAAACAGTTATTTCCGATAACTCTGGCCAAAGTGTAGATTCAGGGAATCTCTGGTTTCTTGTTTGTGTGTGTACAGGGAAAAGCTGAGTTTAAGGTTCCTGAACATCACCGTATGCAACAGAAAATGCACTGACATCAGATGTGTGACCTCTGTTTACTATGAAATCTTCCATCCACAGTGAGATCATGGATGCTGTCAGGGCACTGCTCTTATTGACATCCATCAAAACTCTTTCTGCTTGTCTGCACTTGTAAACACAACTGCTCTATTACATTGAGTAGCCAAGGAGAAGGAGCTCTGGGCTCACTTGTTTTCTCAAACTAGCATGGCTCTTTGCCTCCTGTTACACTGCCCCCTATAGGTTTGGCATGGTCAAGATAGTGCTCAGAAGTATTTTGCAGTTTGAAAAGACAAATCTGCATGAAAACGATCCAATGTATGATGTTATTATTGAAAATAGAGGGAGAAAAGGAGTAGTGTATATTGTAATGTATACAATATACACTGCCCCCCCCCCCCCCCCCCCCCCCCCCCCCCACACACACACACACACACACACACACACACACACCTCTATTTCATAAAACATCTCTTGAAAGAGACTTGGTAACAAATTGTGCTTAACTTTATATATGAATTGTGCTGTTTGGAATTCTTTTGGAGGAGAAAAGACCTACTCCCTTTGTAGATCTAAAGCTCTCATCTCAGAGCTAATGAAAACAGACCACACTGTGACACAGGTTGTGTGTACACTGTGTTACTGCTTTAAGGAGAGACTAATCTCTGAGGTTACATGGTAAGAAACGGTGAGATGGACAGTGTCCCCTCTGACAGTATCAACCCCCAGGCTCATCACTCATCTGAACCCGATTTGTAAAGTGTCGACATCTCATTCATTATCTCTCCATAACAATTGTCAAAGGGAACCATATCTTTTCAGGCAAACAGATTAGGGAAGGCTTTGACAGGCTTATTTGTCGTGCTGTTTTGATATGTATCCAGTAGACTAGGGTTATGATTGTTTGTTCCATTGTATTCGCCTGCGGGCAAGGTTAGAAATCCATCTAATAAATGCCGAGCCTAATCCCCAATGTGGGATCCACAAAGATGATGATGCAGACGTTGAGAGGTGTACTGCTGGCAATTTCTTCTCCAACAACATTTTTTTTTGTTTTTTTCCCTGCTGTTCTGTGGAGTTTACAGATGTCTCTCTGCGTGACTTTGGACTGACAGTAATATGGTGGCGTAACATGTGTTTGATGGTTTTTTTAGGTTGTAAATTGTTTTATTGTTGTCAGTTATGAGGCATTTGGAAAATTCCAAAGGGCTTGGTCTCCATTTGCAAGTCTTAATATGGTAAACAAGCCCATAATGAACATGGCTGTGAATACATCTAAAGAGAGGAGGAAATGAGTTCTACAATTTATGTAACTCCCGTTGTTACATGCTGGTGAGGCTATGTTATATATATATATATATATATATATATATATTTTTTTTTTTTTTTTTTTTTTTTTTTTTTTCTGTCCTAATAGTTAAAACTGTCTCTGTGTGTTCACAATTCGTGTACCTTGAAAAATGAATCCATTCATTTGCTGCAAGAAATGTTGGCCGACACTCACCATCGCCTCGACCCCCTGTTTGTTAGTGTGGACGGGTTCCAGGTGAATGTTTTGCCAAAATGATCCATCACCTACAATCACCTATTGAAGCTGTTGTGTGTTCACATCACTGCTGCAACATCATTGCTGCTGCTGGTTATTTTAAGGGGCATTAAGTATGGGTCCCTGCAGATTCATTTTGTGCTAGAGGGGAGGTAAAAATCTCTATTATGCCCCTTTAGGTTTACAGATGGTGTGAAAATACCATAGAAAGCGGAGAGAGACCATTCATTTTGTTT
This sequence comes from Caranx ignobilis, assembly GCA_021432705.1. Classification (NCBI taxonomy): domain Eukaryota; kingdom Metazoa; phylum Chordata; class Actinopteri; order Carangiformes; family Carangidae; genus Caranx; species Caranx ignobilis. The sequence goes on from MU270014.1 coordinate 30,986,018, forward strand.
TGTGACCTGAGTTTGTGTTTTTTATTTTGTGTACATTGATCTCTGTGGCCCAAGGGGAAAGGTTGAAGGCTGAAGTTGAGTTGAAGTTTTAGGCTGGGAATGTTGGGGTTGTGTACCGTTGGGACATGAGTAAACTTTGTGTTCTTTCCGTAAGCAACTTGGCTGATGGGTCGCTCTTTCCTGAGAGGATGATGTTAAAGGGATAGTTTGCTGTTAGTTTGGGTCCTTCCACAGCTGTTTATCTCCTGTATCTCTGTCCAGCACTATGAGCTGGTATGGATAAGTGGAGGAGAGCAGAGAGCTGTCTGCTGCAGATATTATACTGAGGGACCATTTGTACCTCATACAACCCCACTTCAAAAACATTGAACTGTCCCTTTAACACCATTGGGCTTGCATCAATGCAGCAGTCCACGGCACCCGCAAGCTTTGATGGGTAAACACATGGCACTGCCTGTCATAACGGCACAAGTGCTAATTGGATAACAGTAATGGAAAATAAACAGAGAGATCGATACATTTATTTTCAAGCTCACCATCAGCTCCGACGATGCATACAGGCCTCCTGCAAACATTATTTTGGAGATGCTTATTCCTGTAGCCTTTCAAACGAAAGTTGTGGCTCAGTGGGAAGCTTTGAATGGCTCCAATCAACTTCTTATTGATTTTGTACTCACAGGCAGAAACGATTGGGAATCAAGGAAGCATGGCCATCTGTCCAGCTGCTGAATGTTAAAGTTTAACAGACCGCTGACCCACCACACATCAGCTGAGTTCCTATTATTACTTAGTTATTACAGCGCAGTGAGAACGTGGTTAGTGTTAATGGATATTTTTGTAATGGAGCACTCTGCAGGCATGATTCAGTGAAACATCTGTGTGAAAGCATTGTGTGCAGTGTCAATAACAAGTAAAATATGGAGCCCTTGAAACTTTAAAGGTTTGCAAACAAAAGCACAAGAAAGGAGGACAAAGAAAACAAAGAATGAGCGATTAATCAGGTGAAAGTGAGAGTCCGTCACTCCCCTTACAGACGTCAATAATACAAAAACAACAACAACAAAAAAAAACACTACATTGCACCAGCTCAACTTGACTCAACTCACTCTCTTTGTGTTTCCATTGAGTACCAGGAATCTGGTACCTGGTACCTGGTAAGAAGGTTCCAGAACATTTAAAGAGGTACTAAAAGATGACTTGTAAATACTGAAGACCACTAATTGTTTGAGAATCGTCATTGCATCATCAATGCACAGAATATCCTGCACGGCTAACAGCTGTTTTAATTCCTGCTGTAGGGCTGTTGTATAATGTAATATGTCACTTTATTAAGTGTTCCTAGTTTTGCAGGTGAGAAAGTAACCGTTTAGATCCCCAACATGTGGTCAGATTATCCAAATGACACCTTTTTGGACATTTGCCCCAATGTTTTTGGAGATGTGAAGAAGTACCAGCTGGTGCCGGCCAGGACCAGTGGGTCATCTCAGAGTCAGCAGACGTTCTCTTGAGGTGATCCGGCGGTCAACCTCCATCATCATCCTTGGGAGAAAGTGATCCAATGGAGTTACCTGGAGCTCTCTGGCTGATATAATTCCCTTTGGAAAATAAATGTTGGTCTCACTGGTGAAATCTAACAACTGCTCATGTATTTACAGGACATAACAGCAGCCTTGAGGCTCTCTACATACAGATATCACTGCATTTCAATAAATAAATGTTTTAAAATGAACAGATCAGTCTATATTAACTCAACTCCTAAGCGGTACTATCCTGTAATGGAAATAAACACCAGAATAGTACCTGGTACCAAAGCTGAGTCAAGTTGAGCTGGTACCACGGAGTGGAAACACAGCTAAAGACAATGAAAAGACTGGGGATACTGTGACACAGCATTTAGTCCAGTTCAAACATACTGAGCCCTTATCTGTTTATTCATAGGTGCTTAGTCTGATGGCAGACAGGACTTGAGAAATCAGAAATGTAACCTGGACATTCATCTCTTTTTCGATGAGCACGCTCTTGTCTTTCAGTATAATAGTTCAGATAGAGAGCAGGTCCAGTGATTTCAAAACTGTGTGTTTGAGATGTTTGCTGTACACGTGCTGACATGGACAGTGCCTATGGGGGGGGGGTGTTCTTTGAACAGGATTGGCAATCTTTGATCTGTCCAGATGGAGCAGATAATGGGGTCAGAGATTTATATATTGTAAAACCCAAGCAGAAGATGGAACAAGAGAGAATTAAGTGTTGCACAGAGGGGCAGATCAATGTTAAGATTTAACATGTCAATGATAAAAAACCATGCCACTCATTTAACCAGCAGAGCTGTTGTATTTACACTTGAACAATGCACCTTTATGGTTGGTAAGATATACAGCCCACATCTAAGTTCATATTATCAGTTACCAGAGGAGGTAAATCTGTCCACCTAGCTTCACCTTTGAGGTCACTTTTATGAGTAAAAAGCTCACGTCCTCACCCAAGCTCAGTTTCCCTCCCCAGCTGAAAATTACCTGGGTGAGGGAGTGACTCCGGGCCAAATCTCAGGTGATGGATTCTCCATGAAAAAGGGGGGCAGATTGTGATGGATGGGCAGGTCCCAGAGCCATTTCTCAGCTGCCTCCACCAGCTGGCCTAGCCATGGTAATGGCCTCTACAGGACACTGCAGCAGTTGTCAGGTTCATGCCAAAGTCAACATTTAAGTCACCTCTATATGACAGTCTGGGGGGGTAAGATAATACACATATAGATGCATAGTTCTCAAAAAATTTGGTGAATCCACAGAAACTAAAGTATGTGATATTTCCTTTGAAAAAAATGTTGTTGTGCTCCTGTACCTCCATTGTGTCCTAATCCACACTGTGATATATTTACAGGAGACAGTTACTAGAAAAAGTTTTATTTGCAAGCACATACATCCAATTAGGGTAGTTTCTCAAGGTTTATTGTTAACAACATGCAATTAGCAGAATGTCAGAGAAGAAATCATCTTGTTACTCGCTTAAGAAGCTCAATGCAATCTCTCATTAACTGTTTCTCTGCACACTGGTCTTGCTAAAGTAATGGATTTTAAAAAAAGAATCTATTTTAATAATCTAAACTTGACTTTGTTCATATCTGAAAATAACCCTCTCTTCTTTAGTGTTGCTAACAGGGCCATTGCTAGGACTTCTGGGCCCCCTGAAAGAGAACTTAAGTGGGCCCCTGTCCCCCTGACTTTTCATTGCCGTGTAGACTATTGACTATGTATTATTTATTTTTCTGTTACTCTATGTTCTAGATGGTGCCTGATGCAAATCACCCAATTATTATTATTACTATTTTTTTCCGTTAACCAGTCAAAAGAGTCACTGGATGGAAATTATGTATTGTATATATTATCTTTTGTCTTCATTCACATGACTTGCTACACCTTGTGTTACACCTTGTCTGAATTTTCATTTAGGAACTCAACAAATAGATACTAAGTATGTTTATTATAAAATATCAAGCACTGTTGTCCAACAAACAGTAACTCACACAATATACAAAATAGTCCATAAGGTGGAGCTGTTGCTTGGTTAAATCACCAAGGTAGCTGTGTAACATCTAACGAAATATATCGAATCATTTCGTGTTTGTCCTCACTAGAGATGCAAAAATCAGTCAATTAATCGATTAGCCAATTGAAAGGTAATTAACTGACTATTTAGATAATCTATTAATCATTTCAGTCATTTTTCAAGCAAAAATGTTAAAACAGTTTCTCGTTTCAGTTTCATAAATGTGAGAAGTTTTTGCGGGCCCTTCTGTGCTCTGGGCCCCTAGATTTGTCGTCACCTTTCTTCCCCGTGCACCAGCCCTGGCTGCTAACATAGTCTCTGTCCAGCTGCTATTGCTTGCCTCCTTTGTTGTGTTATGATATTTGGCTTGTGATCGTCTGGGGCTTATGGGAAATAGTGTTCTTTAAAGCCCCTACAAAGAACTTTCATTTTGTGTTGATTTTGGCGCCCCCTGTGGACAAAAGAGGTAGGTTTCTCTTTGCGGATCCCGTCCCAATATCAGCCATGATGAGAATATAGAGATGAAAGAGAGATGAGCTCAGTTTTTATTCACTAGCATAGCAACAACTCAATGCTAATTTATAGCTTTGTCAAATGTGCCATCTCCTCCGGTCTGAGTGGACCGACCCGTCCACTGCCTCCCGAATGTAAAGAGATGGACTATTTAGAAATAGCTTATCTTCCCACCGATGGCCTCATTTGTTGTTGTAGGTCACAGAGACATCAGCAGAAACCAGAGACTTTTGCATATCTAGTTAAAAGTTCTTTGTAGGGGCTTTAAAAAACAGTAATTCTTATAATATTGATTAGTAATATTGATTAATATGTATATTTTTTATAGCATCCTTAGCCCTGACCCACGTCCTGTCAGAACAGCAACACTAACTGTGTTTACATGGGTCCAAAAATCTTATTTATACTCAGATTAATAGGTCAATCAGAATAAAAATGTCTCATGTAAACACCTTAGCAGATTGAAAGAGGTAGTCTACGCCGACTGATAATCAGCTTGATGCCACATATAAATAGCTGAATGAGTGGATTTGGCCAATTATTCATTCAGCGCATGTGCGCCCTAGTACTTAGGAGTCACGTGTTGACATTCACGGAAAATAGGAAACAGGAAATAGGAAAGTCAAAGCTGGTCATAATAAACATGGCAAATAAACAAAAAAATTGGACAGTCGTTGAGACAAACTATATCTCTTGATGATAACTGCTAAGACCATGGAGTGGCAAATAAATGCAAAAACAACAAAATAAGCGTCCCCAACAAAGCACGACGTGGATCCATTGCTCTAAGTGTAAACACGGAAGTACACCTCTTCTTCTCTTGCACCTTTGCAGGTAGTGGGAGTGAGACCTTCTGTGCATGTCAATGAAACTATATTATCAGCTTCAGCTGGGGCCATGTATATGCAGACTGTATGTGGATCGCTTTATTTAGTGTTCGTATACACAGATCGAATAAGATTCATTAAATCCGATTGTTTTCAATCAGATTGAGGAAAACACTGCATGTAAATGCAGCTAATGTGAGGTGGAGTTGGAGCTGAACACAGTGATGTTTGAAAGTGCAGTGTGTCAGATTGTGACTAATTGATCTCTATTACATTTGTTTTGGATGGTTAACCATTTATCCGGGAAATGTTGGAGTGGGAAATGCAAGGAATTCTTCCTAAGTGGCACCTATTTAGAAACCATGACAATAAAATATGATCAATTACATGTAACTTGCAGCTCTTCCTGTGAATTGCACAGTTTACCATGTAGCATTCAGAGCAGCAAGTCACCAAAAACAGCAAGCTTGTCCGTAAGTGTACGTACTAAAAATTAGGATCATTTGCTGCCCTTGACTTTCCCATGACTCAGTCACTGCAGCTTGAGTGAGCTTCATAGAGCGAGGGTGTTATTTCCTTCCTCCTTCCTCTGCTTCTCATCCTCTGCGTGCCTTGAGAGGTAGAAAAATAGGCTTGCCATTTGAGCAGCTTATCTGTGGCAACATATGAGGAGAGCAGCCCAGTGAAGTTCCAGGAGAATGTCTTGTTTTAATTGCTTCTTTAAAGCCTGAGCAGCTGCACCAAGGGAGAGGGTACATCTGTAAAATGGCGTGGAGGCTTCATTGTATGCAGAGGAAGAACAGCGGGACTCTTTCCTTACATGTACAAAGAGCTTATTCATAGGTGTTCAAATGCTCCGTAGCACAGCAGCACTGGGTGCAACTTTATGGCTTTTTATTATTAGAGAAATGTTCATAAGTTGCATTGGAGAAAATAAATGATATGGTTTCATGGCGGTCATTTTTTGTTAATAACAACAACTATGGACACTAGGGATTGTTCTTATCAGGGAGGGTGTGATCACCTGATTAAGCCACAGTTTTTGTCTCACTGAAATTCCCCATGAATTGTATGAATGTAGAATTTTGCTCATGGAGCACATTAGAGCGTGGCTCCCACCTGGAATCCACACACTGCTAAGAGTTTTTTTTTTTTTTTTTTTTTCAAGATTTAAAATGGAAACACAAGGACTTCGTAGGTCTCTGGGTGCACTGCACATCACAGTAGGTTCTCACACTGAGTGAGAACACACTCAGGTAGGTGACAGGAAAGTCAGAGGAAGAGTGAATGACTTTAGTGACGATGGCTTCCAGGGCCTTCATGTATCAGTGGCTGTTCTGTTTCAGTCAAACATGGCTCCAAGTCACTTGAACACACACACACACAGGAGATTATCTCAACACTGAGCTTAGCTACAGCCATGTTGTATTTTTGTCGTTGTCATTGCCAGAGCAGACTATCTCTGGCTCCAGGTCTGTTTTATACATTACCTTGAATAGGCAGCTTACACAGACATACAGCAGTATAAACAATGAGATTAGATGTCGTCAAGGTCCTGTCTTGGATTTCACTCAGAAAATGTATTTTATGTGTAGACAATGAAGACAAATGGAACAGCTGATCAATGTCCTGTCAATTATTTTTCCATGTCAGTGCAGTCATATAGCAGGTCTTCCTAATGAGTGGAGCCTCCTGTGGCATGTATTGTTCATGTGGTTACTGTGGCTAATGAATTGACTTAGAGTGAAGACAAAATGCTGCATGTGAGGCAGCCAAAGGTGTCGATAGGCTTCCAACCTGCAGCCCTGCTTTGTCTGTGCTGCTCGAGGCCAATGGGTGAAGAAGAGCATAACACATATGTCCTTGAAAAATTAGCCACCTCTCCACAGAGGAGGGGAACACAAGCTTCTCAACCGTGTTAATCAGAATTAAGGAGCTTGTTAATCAGCCTCCTGCATTTCCTAACTCTGACATCTATTTACTTTTGACAAGAGAGCACCTTATCACTGGAATTCAAAAATAATCAATGCTGAGATTTTAAAATGTAAATCGATGATCAGAGAGGGAAAAAAACAGATGAATAGAATAATCCACTGATTTAGGATTTGCACTAGTAAGGCTGTATTTTTGCTCTATTTGTTTGTTTCAGAGTGTCAGTGTCACAACAGAGATGTGATGTTAGTCTGTCGCTGGTGATGTGTTGTCAAGATATTGTTCTCAGAGAAACCAAACCCACACACTGCTCTTTTTTTAAGGACACGTTAGGGACGTCCTGCCAGTGCTTTTTCTGCCAGAGAAAAACACTGTATGGACAAACGCCCAAACATTCCACAGCATTTCATAACACTGTCAGATTGTGCTTAAAAAAAAAAAAAAAAAAAAAAAAAGATCAGTATTGATGCAGCAGCACCATAGATATAGATAATCTCCTTCCATGTCAAGACTGGTTGCCTACATTGAAATGCTCACCCAAAATAAACTTACTGATCCTGCATTTTTCTGAGAGCTGGATGCGAATCGAGTTTTAACTGCTACGTTCCACCTGTAGCCTGCAGCAGCCGGCTGAGGTCTCCTTTCTTTTTTACTCACCCAGACCCCCCCCCTTTTCAAATGTATAGTTGTCAGACAGATCAATAAATAACCATATATAGTCTTGACTGAGCCTGACGGGATTCGCATGGAGATCTTTAAGATGCAGAATTTTTATGGATACAGATGAGTGTTTGTATTTTGCATCACAAATGAGATATTTGTGCCCTCAAGTCAATGACTCTTGCACTGCATTTTTCCTCCAAAGGCTTCAGGTTCCGGTTGTCTTAAATTTGCTTACAAATTGTCTCTGAAACAGAGATTTCAGTTCACTTTCTTTGCACAGTTCTTTGCACAATGAGGAGCTGGCAAATACATTTGCTTTGTCATTTATCAGATATCAGCATCATCAATACATGATCAGTATCCTATGTTTGAGTCCCATATGTTGATCTGAATCATGGTTCCTCTTGGGGGAACTTGCCCAAGAGGCTTTGTCTCCAAAAACCCTAGATTTCACAATTGTCAGCATTTGATTGGCTGAAGGGGTGGGGGCTAGTGATGCACGGGTTGGGGTTATTTCCAACCCGTCTGAAAAAGGTGCTTGAAAACAGCCCTTAGAGTGGCTCTCAAAAGGTCTCCTCACTCTCCACAATGGCACTACCTCACAGAACCTGTCCCAAACATGAGAATAAGCAGCTTCACCTTATTTTCTTTTACGTCTGTAGTCTCCTGACTGTTATTACTCCCTCACCTCCTCTTCCATCTTCAGTCTTCATTGATTCTTCTCCATTTGTTGTGGCCGCTGCTTGGCACTTTCAAGACATCAGGTTGCAGGTTATGCACATTGTACAGGTTATGTTAATTACATAACATGCATTTACAAAACTTACGTAACCATTAGATCTAATAGATATATTCCAACATTAATTATAAAGGGATTTATTGTCAGCCATATTTAATGACCTGCCCCACCTTGCCCCGCCTTGTGGGACCCAGGATTACATGTCGCCCCACAAATCACTAGTGGGGCCTATGTGGAGGTTAATGTCATGTGCAAATATCACACTTACCAACAGACACTCAGGAGGCGTCAGTGGATCAGTGTGCTGACAATAGTAGGTCATATGTGCTGCCTGTCAAAGCATCTGTGAAGTTTCAGTTTTTCAGACTCCATCTCCTTGTCCTCTGATGCTTGTGCTGTGCATCGCACATAACATAACATCAATCATGTCAACCTATTTTGTACTTAGATATCATGTCAGCACAAAATACAAAACAGAAAAAAACAGAAAAACAGGAGCCTTTTCTCCACCAAGAGCATCGGTGATGGGAAATTAAATAACCATCCAGAGGCCACACTGATTTTAATTGAAAACCTGCTATGGTTAATTAGCGTCATTCCACTGCAATGTTTGACTACCACTAACTAACAAGCTACAACAAGTCTAACAACTAGTCTCTGATGATAGATAGATAGATAGATAGATAGATAGATAGATAGATAGATAGATAGATGGCACTTTCCTGTTACTGTGCACAAATTTATGTAAAACATAAATGCATTTCTTTCTGTAAATACAGATCTTTGGGGAGGTGCTGTGGTTGTTTTGTTCTAAGCAAATCTACAGCTCTATCCTCTTGGTTTTAGAGGTATTTATGTGTACCTGAAATAAAATATCAGCACCTGACTGTGTAAGCTGTGAATCAAATACAAAAGTAGAAGCTAAGCTGGAAACGAAGCTGCTGTGAGCTCCAAAGTCACTTCTTGATTTTCCACCTCTTTTTTTTCAGTTTGAGTCCTTCAGGGGGTTATGATTTATTTTTTGGAGGCAGCATGAGAGAGGGGACGAGCAGAGGAGCACGTCAAATAAATGGTCAGAGGCAAAATCCAAGGTGTGTTGCTGCCTCTCTGACTCCTGCAGTCTCGTCTGTTCGGCTTTGACACACACAAAAAAATGGAGAGGCGAGATAGTTTTAGTGACACTGACAGGAAAAAAAAAACAAAACAAAAAAACGCCGGTGGACGTGAACACCATTTTGTTTCTCAATGCAGTTAGAGGTGATGGAGTCTGTCTGCGAGAATGTGTCATTTTCCTCATGTGGGTGTTTTGGGATGCCACGTCTGTGTTCGTGTGTGGCAGAGCACACTTGTCAAGTGATTAGGTCGGAGCTGTCAGCCGTTGTTTAAAAGTGACGATAATTGGACGAGGTGTCGAGACCCTGCCTCGGGTTCTGTTTCTGCTTTTATTCATCATTATTTATTTAGCATCTCTCATATTGTTCTTCTACAGTCAGTGATGTACAAGGCAAATACTGCGTAGCTGAGAAGGGCAACACTGTTCAAGGAGTTGTTGTTTTCTCATGGGAACATGTTGCCAGGAAACAAGTGTGCGCCTGAATACATTTTGGACCTTGTGGCTCAGTTTGTCGCTTCAATGTGTCTATTTACCTAACCCCAAAAAATGAATCACACTCGCTTTCACACAAGAAGAAAAATCTTAGTACAGCTCTCAGTATGATTTCAGCTGGTCTGTTGAAGGGAGTATCGTGCAATGGCTTGAAAAAAAGCTGGATTGAAAAGGCCTGATTGATATTGTTTGAAACCGAGCAGAACCATTTCAGCCCCACCCAAGTGATTCATGAATAATCTCATTTCAGTGCCAGCTAATCATAGGCTTCACATGAACACCTAGGCACCTGGCACACCGGGTGCTCGGGGGCCCCGCTCGTCCCACCTTTATTTTACCTCCACAGTGGACTGCTCTCTGCACTTTCAACATAATGTCTGAGCCGAGATTGTGGAAGAAATATTACCGAGCATCGGGCCATCCATCATCGGGGCTGCCCGGGCTATGAAATGCAGGCCAGGCCCTACCAACAATGAGTCCTATCTTGTATGTTAGACCTCATGGTTGTGTATTTATCACCTAAGCGGCTGAACATCCTGTGATTCATTGAGCAGCCTTGCTGATACAAGATGCTGACTATGTCTCCGGACAGTGGACTGGCTTCTCTAGCTATGGAAATGCTCCACACTCTTTTCTACCCCAGTGCCCTCACACAAGAATATGTATTCTGTGTGTGTGTGCATGTGTGGCTGTGTTTTACTCCCCCTCTCACTCAGTTGTTATGCTTATGAAAGTGTATTTATGTTGTTGATGTCTTTAGGGCAGCCTTGTAATAAGGTCTGCTGCCTCAGGGATGTGTCAGCATGAGTGAGGAAAAAGTTAGAGATGCCACAGAGGGGTATAAAAAGCAGTGGAGGGACTTCTATCCAAGAACGAGGGTTTCTTTTCAGGTGTGTGTTTGTGTGTGTGTGTGTGTGTGTGTGTGGGGGGGGGGGGGGGGGGGGGGGGGGCAAAGATAAGATAAAGAAAGATAATCACCCAACATGTTTCGGCCACACACGGCCTTTGTAACATTGACAGAACATCGCAGCACATAGTCAGATGACTTGAGTCAGCTTTCAGCGGTGAGGACTTCCAAATACACAAGAGTTTTTAGCATTGCTTTCATCTCCACTAATTCCTGAGAAAGCATAACAATAACTCTATATACTGAATCCTCCAATGAATGTTCAGCTGCTATGTGCTAAAAGGGCAGGCACTGTGGTTTGTCAGCATTGCTTCTGTACAGGAAGAGTGTGCTGACGGTAGTTTTAGGCTGTGAAATCCAAATCAAAAAGGTCTGAAGATGAAGATGAAGTGCAGATTAGGCTGATAATCCTCACTGTTCTCATCACTACAATCGATTTGATCCATTGCAATTTTTAAAGTCAGGGAAGAGAACTTTAATTTTGAAATGACAAAGCTGGCCATGGAAGAATAAATGACCAATGCCATAACTCCTCTGCTGATATTGTTAGTTCCACTAAATTAGAAAATACAAATCCATTGTTGTATTATTTACAAGTAAACAAGATTATAAAAACATTTTCTTTCAATCAAAAAAAAAAAACAAAAAACAAAAAACATTTGCACACATCTGCCTTTGAGTAGCCTGTATGTGACCTACAAAACCACATCTGGGGCAGAACACATGACAGATCACCAGCTCACAGAGGTCACAGGTTATTATTCATTGAAAGTGACCTGTGTTTGTATATCATCATTTTTATTAAATCCCCTACAAGGAACTTTTAACTGGATATGCAAAAGTCTCTGGTTTCAGCTGATGTCTCTGTGACCTACAACAGCAAATGAGGCCATCAGTGGGAAGATAAGCTATTTCTAAATAGTGTAACTCTTTACCTTCAGGAGGCAGTGGACGGGTCGGCCCACCGGACGAAAGGATGTACGGCACTCAGACCAGAAGAGACAATGGCACATCTGATGTGGCTACAAGTTAGCATTGAGTTGTTGTAATACTAGCAAGTAAAAACCAAAATCAATTTCATCACTATATTTTCATCATGGCTGATATTGGGACGGGATCTGCAAAGAGAAACCTACCACTTTTGTCCACAGGGGTCACCAAAATCAACACCAAATGAAAGTTCCTTGTAGGGGCTTTAACTCAGAGTTCCTCTCATCTGAGCAGTTTTATAACGGCTGGCCTGTCGCAGAGTTTTTGCCTTGTTGATGTTGATGTCAGAAATCATAGTTCAGAGATATGTGGGTGAGCCTGGTCAACCCCCATCTCCAGTGGGTATGACCCCCATCCTTGTGTCCATACAAAAGCTCTTCGTCTTTCAATTACTGTTGATCGGAATAATTTGTCTGAATCCGTGGCAGGGCTCTGCTTACGACAGAGGGAAATGCTGTGTCAGCATATTGCTGTGAAAGGATGACTCAACGCTGCGCTGAGCCTTCAAGACAGATGCTGTTCCCCCTGTTTGTTGACGAGCACCAGGCCTCTGATGGTGTTATTACAACTGCATCCTTCTCTGGACTCGCCTTGGCTACTTTCCTCCCCAAGTTCATTATGCACACAATCTGTGACAGAGTACATTATTTCGAAGCACTGTACAGCTGCCAACCCCAGTAATCTAATAGTAATGTATAAATTCCTTCTGGCAGGCCAATAAAACCCAGATTAGTTTCTCTGCAGAGGTACACACATGCAGCAGTTGACAGACATGTGAAGAGAACGAGGGCCAACCTGAATTCCTCCCAGCATCAAATTCCACTGTTGCCATGGTGATCAACATCTAAATTGATATTTTAATTATTTATGATAATAATAATCATTATTACTGTAACTGCACATGCCCATGAATTAAATAAGTTATCCAAATTAGTCATGACACATCAACATTAGTTAATATTGGTTTTCAAAGGTACCCCCACCATGTTAACAGATCTGACACAAGGACAGTGACATGTGACCACATGATGGAGGAAGACATTTCATAAATCAACCAGTGTCAGGGCTGATGTTACTGTGTGCATCAGGGCTGGGGTGGGACTTATTCTAAGCCCTGGAGTTTCATGCCTCAGACTGGCCCACTTTAGATCACCACCTATTAGATTCTAATAATCTAATCATAACCTTGCATGTTAAGTCTGCAATAGCGCACTGTTCCCTAAAGCCACACAATTCATTGACTTGATAATGAATGAACTTGATGGTTGTATTTTATTTAACATCTTGCTTTACCTGATTTATCATCCTCATTTGGTGCTTCCCTCTTAAACCTCAAGTGAGCTTTGGCAATTTTGGCACATTTAACTGCGCCTATTTCCAAAGCTTTCTTTTCTTTAATTCTGGCCTTTTCATTGCCATCCTTGCTCTTTTTATGTTGCATTTTTCTGATATTAACTTACATCTTAGGCATACTTGCACAAGTGCGTCCTCTGTTAAGCGCCATGTGCACACATAGGCATGTTGTTGGGGTAATGTCAGACTGCTTCTGCCAAAAGAAAAGAAAGAAAAATGGCTGCTAACAGAGGTGGCCCAGGGACGACGATAGCAGCCATGTGATCTTTTTCAACCCAGTGCCATGACTGAACACAAAATAAACTAAGAATAAGCAAACACCAGCTCTCGCAGCCCAAAAATCTGACTGGCCTGAATTGTCCCGGCCCTCCCGGTTAGCCACTCTGGGGCTGGTGATGTCTTGGGAAAAAAAAGTTCAAGCACGTATGGGATGAGCAGTGTAGCCCGTATGTAGCTTTATAATGAACATATGTCGCAATCAATCCATGGACTTGTGTGATATCTTCTTGAAGCAGCTAAAAAATATATTGAGACTGGCCACCTGAACACCTCCACCTTTACTTTTAATTTTATTGCTCTTTATTCATTTCTTCATTTTGTTCCTTTTGTTATTCTATCTATTCACAAACAGAGAGCATTAATATATCATCAGCACGGGCTTTTGGTTATGTGGACATGTGCTTTGCTTTCTGGTGTCCTCTGATGTCAATGGCACTAACAGTTCACTGTAAAGCAATGATTTGTTAATAACTGCTTGATTTTAATACGTGCTTGGTTGAACTTGGATGTGCAAGTTCATCAGCATTGTGGGATGGAGGGAGGGGGAAAAACATAAGGTGTTAAATGGATTATGGAAATCACAGAGGAAAGTCAGTTTTATGCTTTTTTTTTAATGTTGTTTTGGCCAGAAAAGAGTAAACCTTATTATTTTTTTTAGGAGACAGTGATGAAGACAAACAATGCAAAGTTAGCTTTGCAAGCTGGAATTGAATTAAGTGAAAATAGGACAAAAGTGAATTTTGCTCTTTTGCATTATTCATGAAGGACAGTTACATATATTATTTTTGTGCGCCAAAAAATGAATATACATATTTATTCTGCGGTTCAGCAGTCGGCTGTTAGACGCTTGAAGCGATCACAGGATATTGTCTCAGTTAGAAGTCAGTCATTTCCACTGTGCTCCTGCAACACCTTCATTTGTTCCTTTTCTTATAAAAGGGTGTGTAAGAATTGTCCATAAAGCGATGCCCCCAGACGCACACAAACACACAGGAAGACGTGCATCCCACATGGTAGCATACAGTAAGCACATAAAGATGATAATCTGTGTGGTATAATGATCTCTTTCTGCGTTGGAGGGTCACCTTCCAGGAGGAGGCTATGGGAGGCAAAATGATGTTTTGTGGACTCGCTAACATCAAACTGCTTTTCCAAGGTCCCTCATACCTACTTCCCCCCATTATTAAACACCCAGCCTCAAGGCCTGCTCTATATTCATGACATAAACGCTGTTCATACCTAATATTTGTGAATAGTTCCCATCGTGTTCCAGTAAACAGTGGCTGCCCTCGCACCACTGGAGCTGCACTGGCACCTTTATTGATCTCCATGCAATAAAGGAGCACGGAACTACCTCTGGAAATTAGATTTTTATACTACAGAAATATGCTGGATGAAATTGCATTACCTTTGCACATTCATAACATTTTTTTTCTTAAACAAAGTTAGAAATTAAATCCCAGTCCTGAGGGTGCTGCTGTTTTTCAAGTTTACTCCTCACCACAGCTGCTATCAACAAAAGGATCTTTAGTAACATGAAGAGAATTTGTCCTCAGGGAGGATATTCATGAACATCTCTTATTTTCCTATTGCTTTATAAAGGGACAGTGTATTCGAGTTAAACCATGTTAAAATAAAAAATAAATAAATAAAAAACAACAACCTCGTAGCCAGTTTCCTCCTATAAACTGACAAACTCAAATAACCTAAAGAACCAGGCTCCACCATTTACCAGTACTTCACACTGGGCATGTAACATGTAGAGGATCATTAAATGTTAACCATTATGCATTTTCCACTAGGGAGAGATATTTCCCATCAATACGCTCCCATAGTTGGTGTCATTTTCTCCACATCATCCATGGTGTCACATCTCAGGTGATGTGGATCCTGCCCAATCAAACCTCTCTTTATGCTTGTGCACTCATGCTGAGAGTTTGCCTTTGTATTCATACATATTCAATGCAAAGGGAATCTGCCGGTGCCACGCTGATGCAGTGTAATGTATATCTGTGTGATTCAACCAATCAAGGAAAACAGACAAATGAACCACATGATTACCTTCCACTGTTTGATGGTCATTTCTGAATGATTTGTGGAAATTGCCCCCTTGATTACTCTAATGTTGTGAGTTATGTGATTTTCCTCGTGGGCTTGAATTCAGAGTTGACAATAATTGCGAAGTTTTGGAAATGTTATTTCTCTTTTGAAGACCACCACAATAATTATATAACTCGGAGCAATTTTCATCTCTGCTTATTCTTCTGGCACTCACATTAGTCACCATTTCACCAAGGTGGGATGTCAGAATTTCGGGAGTCAGTGTCTCCTCTAGTTCTGGTTGTGTGATTCTTCCTTTGTGGTTTTCTAAATGTATCCAGAATTGAATGATGTTCACTTTTCAGACTAGTGATGGTAGACTAACATGATATGGCAATATCCTTAATTATGCTCCCGAATATTAAACTGCAGTCTAAATAAATCTGATGATAATTACAGGTGTATCTCAATAAATTAGAATATCGTGGAGGTCAGCAATAACATTTAAATGCAGTTCATTTTTACAGCACCTATTGAAGACAGAGTCACAAGGTGCTGTACGGATTAAAATACATAAACAAATGAAATAATAAAACAAACAAAAATCAGAATCAGAATCAGAATACACATACATAGATACACTGGGATTAATAAAATGCTTGTTTAAAAATATAGCTGCTTTTTAAGTAAGGAAACAGGAGATGCGGCTCTCAGATCAGGAGGCAGGGCATTCCACAACCTTGGGGATTCAAAAGCCCTGTCACCCTTTGTTATGAGCCAAGTGTGAGGGACAGCAAGTAGGCCTTGATTGGAAGACCGTAATGACCTGGTCATGATGTATGGTTGTAGTAGGTCAGTTATATAGGAGAGTGCTTGTCCATGAATAGCCTGATAAGTGATAGCAATCTTCTCCATGACAGTGTAGCTACTGAACCAGAGTAAGAGACCATTTAAAACAGGCATGTCAAACCTATTCCACAAAGGCTGCAGGTTTTTGTTCCAACCAAGCAGCAGCACACCAGACCTGACTTAGTGAATCAACTGATCTCAGTCTTCAGACAGCTGATTGGTCAAACTGTGTGCTCTTGATTGGTTGGAACAAAAACCTGCAGCCACTCGCAAGTATAAAAGGCACTCTGCAACATCTGCACAGAAGCCAATAATGAGTCACAGTCCGACAGTCTCCTGTGACCCACAGCTTCCACAGCACACACAGGAAATGTCCAAGGCTCTGAGTAGAGTTGGCGTTAACAACAGCTGAGCTGAGCAGAGTTAAATTAGGCTAACTGGTTTGTTGTACTGAACAGCGTCAGCAGCCCTGAGGGGAAAATGAGATACACTCAGTGACCACCTGCTCGGCTTGAACACAACATTAAATTCAAGATTCAAATCAGTTCATAACAATATTTAATTTTGCACATATGACTCTGTTATTTCATATTTGCCAATGACCACCATAACTACTATTATAGTTCTCACATTTCCATGTCTTTCAGTGTGTCAGAGACACAGTGTGTTTTCAGACACTGAAAGGAGCTGTCAGGACTTCTGGAACTGCTGCTGCTCCAGAGAGAGGAGATGTAAAACTACACACATCAGAAGGAAGTTTTAAGTGGATATGCAAAAGTCTCTGGTTTCTGCTGATGTCTCTGTGTGACCTACAACAGCAGATGAGGCCATCGGTGGGAAGCTGTTTCTAAATAGTGTAACTCTTTACATTTGGGAGGCAGTGGACAGGTCGGTCCACTGGATGACGAAATGATGTACGTCACTCAGACCGTAGGAGACGGGACATTTGATGAGGCTATAAATTAGCATTGATTTGTTGCTACGCTAGCGATTAAAAACCAAAATCAATTCCAGCGCTATATGTTCATCATGGCTGATACTGGGACGGGATCCTCAGAGAGAATCCTATCGCTTTTGTCCACAGGGGGCGCCAAAATCAACACCAAATGAAAGTTCTTTGTAGGGGCTTTAAAGGAGAATAAAAATGATGTGGTTGAATGTTTAAAATTGTCTCACCTTTGACAATAATAACAATAATAAGCATTTGGCAACCCTAAGCCTAACCACTGGCATCTGTAACTACTGTTAATCCAGATGTCATGATGCACTGACTCTGAAACTATAATTGTATTGTTATAAATACATTTTAACTACATGCATAATTGTAAGTCACAATCTACTATTGATTTTTCAAATATTTTTAATATTTTATTCCATGTTGTGCTTTGTTTTGTCGTTTTCACAGATAATTGTACATCACATGCTCCGCTTGCAGAGGTCACAGGTGATGTGACACACACTCCTGTCAACTGTGAGGCAGTAAAAACCAGTGGACCACAAACAGGATTTACGAGCGCTGCCCTTGCTGACTGTACATGGAAGACACAAACAGCATTTGAATGAGTCCAACAGGTTTTGTTTTGTACATTTGTCTGTTTTAATAAGAAATGTCACAACTGACAGAATGGGAAATCATCTTGTGTTGCAAATTTGATAATTCCAAAAAGGGCAGGACATCAGACATGCATAATTTTCTTTTTTCCCAGATCGTTATTCTCATCTGGATCACATCTTCAGCACAGTAAGACCTGCAAGCATGTGCCCAGCAGTGTGCCAGCAAGAGATGAGAAGAGAAAAGTAACCATATGATATGAGATATGCTAACATTTGTTATATACTGTATTTATATGAATGTAGACCTCAGTGGTCCTGAGAGCTCAATAGCTCCAACACATAAATAAACAAAGTCACTGCAAAATCAGCAAACATCTCCATTCATGATGTGTGACAAAACTAAATTGAAATGGTTCCAGGATACACTGAATTGTGATGAACCTAATGCCAAACTGTAACTTGTGAGGTTAGTGTCCCAGCAGGTTCATCACTTTCTTTCTCTTTTAAGAAATGCCTTAATTCCAGTAGAGAGAATGACAGAAAGAGAGAGAGAGGATGAGGATGCAATTCAATTCAATTCAATCCTACTTTATTGTCATTGGGACATTTATTGTTCAAACCCACCAGCCAGCTGGGGCCCTTCTGTGTGGAGTTTGCATGTTCTCCCCATGCATGCGTGGGTTCTCTCCAGGTTTCCCGGCTTCCTCTCGCAGACCAAAGACATACTAGTTAGGTTAACTGGCGACTCCAAATTGCCCATAGGTGTGAATGGTTGTCTGTCTGTATATGTTGGCCCTACCCCACCTCTCGCCCAGCTGAGATGCGGCTCCAGCTCTCCAGCGACCCTAGTGAGGGTAAGCTGTATAGAAGATGAATGAATGAATAAAGTCATGAAATATTTCAGTCTCTGTGTAATGAATCTATATAATATATGAGTTTCACTGTTTGAACTGAACTACTGAAATAAATAAACTTTTAAATTCACTGAGATGCGCCTGTGTAGCACAAAAGGCTACGGGTTTGACCTAGGATTGGGCCTTCATGATATCCCACCCTATCCAGTTGTCACCCAGTGCCCACTGGATTTTATTTTATTTATTTGTTTTCCTGATATTTATTTTTTGCAGCAAATTCATTGCAAAATCTATGATGAATTTGAATTGTTTATGAATCATGACAAACTGTTATCTTACAAACATAGGGTTGGAGTATGGTTTGCTCTCTGGGGGCTCAGGATAATGTTGTGGAAGAACGTGTGTGTGTGTGTATATGTGTGTAGGTGCTCCCAGCTGACACCCTGACAGTTTAATCCAGACCTGGGATGAATGACCTCTCCCAAACTGTAAAAAAAACAAAAAACAAACAGAATCCCAATCCTGACCCGGCTCTGTTTATACACACCTCGGTGCTACATGTTTCTCTGGAGCATCAGTCCTCCAACAGCATCTGCCAGAGCTGAGGCAATGAACTCTCCTCCTGAGAGACATTACTATTGATAACCGAGTTACGAATCATTTAATACCATTAGAGTCCTTCTACCCCTGTGCCTCACGTGGAAATATCATTCCTAGCCCAATCTCCCTCTCTGTGAGAGATTATCAAGGGTGATGATGCAGTGGAACGGAGGAAGATTTGTCAAGTTAATAAAATGAGCTCTGGGGAGAGCTATTTTAAGGCGTTATTGAAGTATGTTTAAAGTAAGTGAGAGTTGATGGTGGCTCTGGTGCTTGTGCACAGACTCCACTGCAGAGAAGGGAAATCAAACACTAGCTTTTATTGACAGATATTGGCTAAAGCTGATGTTTGAACTCAAGCTATGGCTGTCTGATGACTGCCTGGAGAATAGGAGGGAGAAATCACCTGACACAGCCTCACAGACCACGGTGGTATCTCCATCTTTGGTCTGTGGATAAAGTTTGATTGCAACCAAAACACTGAGACTATTGGGGTGTTTCCACTATGTGACACTGCCTCGACTTGACTCGACTCGACCTTTTTGCGTTTCCATTACGTAAAAGTACCTGGAATCTGGTACCCGGTACATTTCTTTTTATTACCTGCTTGGCTGAGGTTCCAAAACGGGTGAAGAGGTACTAAAATGTGACGTGTAAACACTGAAGACCACTGATTGGTCAGCATCATTGCGTCATCAATGCATGGCCTGCCAATTTAAAAAAACTGATTCGGAAGTTGACACAGTTTCCAGTAGGTTAAATACATCCATGATGACAGCCTGACACTGTGGTTGGTTGAGGAGGTTCAGACATTTCTGTCCTTGGTGGCAATGAAAAGATTCAGCGTCATCCTGTCAATATCCTCCATTGTGCGCGTGTATCACATTGTTGTTGGTGTCCTTCTTCTTCTTTTTCTTCTTCTCCTTTGTTTTCAACATCAGCTGTGCCGCGTTGAAGACGAAGTCATGGAATTTACAGGTACTGTAAAAGCGGTACTATCCTGTAATGGAAACAGCCTCCAGGAATAGTACCTGGTACCCGAGTCGAGCCGGTACCATGTAGTGGAAACGCGGCATATGGCATTCATAGACAATCAGGAATCAAAATGCATTTAAGGGGGTGTTCACACCTACCTCGTTTGGTATGGACTTTTGGTCTTTTTCTGTTTGATCTGAACCAGATGTGAAATGTCCCCCCGGACCAAAGACATAAAATCTGGTCCGACCAAAAGTCTTGGTTCAGACTTTTGCACTGTGAAAGATTTTTTTTTCAGTGGTTCAGACTTTCAGGCCACTATTACAAAGTTCTGGTGGTTAGCCTACACACGTTAGCGTACACACTACACTTCACTGGTCTCCCGTGACATGAAGCCAGGGCTCCGTGATGAGCCTCCTCATGTCAAGGACGTTCATCTGAGTCCAGACTAGACACTATATTGGGCATGGTGTTGATGCTGCTGGTAGCTGTGACATAACAGCATAATTATTGCTGCCATGACGCAAACTCATTAATTAATTTTCCTTGATCACTACTTTGTTAACTAGCCAGAGCTTATGCTTAGGCTTAGTCCCATATGATGCAACTACGTCAGACAGTCACCTGTTTACATACCAATCAATGTCAAGTGTAGGAAACATAGCATACGTAAGTAATGAGGACAGGACATCATAAACAGTTCTTTGGTGTGCCTGCATTAATGCAGAGTGAAACCAGAACCAACCGGATCAAATGTAAACAGTGGTTTGGACCTTGGTTCTGACTTTCATACTAAAACACTGAGGATGGAAAATCAAAAACTGTAGATTTAAAAAAAGTGTCTCATAAAGCTGAAAGAACTCACTTCCCATCTCCACCTCCTTTTAATATCATTTCCATCCATACTTTTCTTTCTAGGCTGACTCAAATAAATAAACAGAAGCTCAGATCTGAGGCTTTTTTCCCCCAACAAACTGCAATATTCAAGAGGCTTCGATGGTAAACTTGCATTTGTTAGCCAGCACAATGAAAAATGTTAGCAGTGGCAGATTATATCCTCTGGAGGAAATCAACATAGCCAATTCTGTGAATAAGTCATAAAAAATAGTAATGATAATAAACAAACAAAAAAACTACTTATTGTCTGCCCGATGGGTTCTCAGCTGATCTGTGTACATTGTCGGAAATGAGTTGTTTATGAATTTGGAGAATATTAATCAGACTTATTACACAGGCCCATTTCAACCACTTGTCCATGTTTACAGAGGCACCTTAATAACACCAAGAAAAGTTCCTCTGCCAAGAAGACCAAGAGTTATTATGAGTCTGAGGGAACTTTAAATGTGCTCAGAAGTTAAGTATCTGTGTGAGTTAGAGAGCAAGAGGGCAGCACAAAGAGAAAAGAGTAAAGTTAATATGTTTATTACAGCTACAGACTGTTGACAAATTACACAACGGGGCTAAATGAACACCAAATAAGGTCAAACAACAGTGAGAATAATAAATGAAAAACTAAATTAGGACTGAAAGGGTGTCCATGGAGCTGTGGTCACCAGGTGGGGGTTGGTTAAGGCTGGCACACATTACAGGATTCTTTAAACCTTCACAGATTTGGAGACCATACTCTTGATGATAACAAAAGACAGATCGCACAAGATCTCTCTCTTCTGATCTTATAGTGTGTAGTGTGTGGTGTGCTCTGTACTGCACACCACACACTAACCGATTCTTCAGCAGAGAATCGGGTTCTTTACACTCAATATTCCAAATCTTGCATGGTCAAACATGACTAGACCTATTACTGTGTGAAAAAACACCAAAAAACAAAACGACAATGGAAAAGTCATGGAGATGGCAGGAATGTGGGCTGTATGTGTTATAGCGCAAGTTGGAAACCTAAATTGTGACATTCATTTGCTCCATTGGAGTGAAGTAAGCCATCATATGCCCCTACTGGAAACTAAGGATATTACATGAAATTGCTCTTTTAGCCAAAAGTGGAAAAAGTAGTTTTCATGGATTTCAACTGACCACAGGTGACCACCATGGAGCCAAGCAGTTCAATTGGATGTATACAGTATATTATGGACATGTTTAAAGAGCTGAATTTGAAAATTTAAAAATTAGAAAAAAAAATCAGCCTCTTGAGAAATTCCATCTGCATTAACACAGCCAGAATGGTCAAACAAGAAAGCAAACTGGACACAAATGGCCAGATAGAGCAGAGAGGGTTAAACTGGAGAAAAGTCAGTCCCTTGTGTGTGTGTGTTTTGGGCCGGGCTCAGTCCCAAAACAGCTGTCGTGGTTCGGACTCAGTTCAGGCTCAGACAGATTTTTTTCTGGCTCAGGTCAGGTCAGAGATTGTAGAGACAGAGCACTCAGATCATTTTGAATGGGGAGATCCGTAATAGCAAAGATGGTGCATATCTCCCCCCTCTTTCACAAACAGCCAATCACCTGCATTGTCACAGCCGAACCGGGAAAATCACAGCCCAAGCATGTTGTTTCACCAGAGTATGTGCACAGGTAGGTTTTACGACAGACCAACCTACCTGGTGGCAAGCAGAGCCAGTTGAAAGGTCCACGGTAAAAGACTGCCTTTTATGCACAGAACAAGGAAGGGGTAGCTATAAATATTTTATGCATGTCAACAAAGTCCTTCAAACGTCTCTGGGTAGAGCAGAGCAGACCGGCATCAGGCCGACATGGATTCAGCCGTACAGTGAAGATGGTCGTAAATCTGCGTGCATGCGTAGTGGAGTTCTCCCTGTGGAAAAAGAGGGTTTTAAATATCATTCTGCGGTAAAGTTGATGTTTTTTGGTTTCAATTTGTATCCTATTTCACTGGTGATCATGTTTTTTCTGTCCCATTATTACGTTAAAGCATGGGTTTGACCATGTTCCCATTCAATTAGATAGAGGCTTAGGCTTTTCGCGGCGTTGCCAAGATGGCCGCCGAGTGGCATGACTCGTCTATAAGGACTTTGGTCAGGTGCAGACAGATTTTTTCAGCCCGATCAAATCTCTAGTGTGAGTGTGTATGTGTGTGTGTTGGATCTGTTTTGTTTTGATGCTGAGCTCTTTTAGGCAGAAAGAATCAACAATGTTAATGACATCATTAGCTCACACTTTCCTGTCCATAGGTCTCCACGTCTGTTGTCCTGACGATTGAAGGAGGTTTACCCTGGTGTTTCAAGGTGTGATGTACAGTCTCCTTTTGTGTTCTAAAATGACTTGGTTCCTAGAACACACTCACCGTAAAATCAGTGGTGGGGAGAAAGAGGAAAAACAAAAAACAAACCAAAATAAAACAAAAAACACTTGAAGACTATTTTTGCATTTCTGCTCCGAAAACCGTTGCCAACTTGGCAGACTTAATTTGTTAGATTTAGTCTTAAAAAAAAAAGAAAAGAAAGAAAGAAAGAAAGAAAAAAACTTCTTTAGGAACTTTGTTTCAAAAAGTACCTAACTAGTAACTCCTTGGGAGCTCCTGTGATGAGAGTTGCCAGTATTTCTCAATGAATGTGCTCTCATGTGGCTGTGACTGACTGGACTGCATACCTAATGAACATTCATTCTAATGTTTGTGTAGTGAACTTTTCTACTTCCTTTTCCTCTAACGATACACTCAGCAAGAGTTGATTCTATTGACTGTATCCTCTAGATTTATGAGGCTTCTGCATTAAAAACAAGTTTTGAAGTTATGCAGATTTCAATGTATATTGATGAAATGATAGCAGATGTTTATTCTTATCCATAACCACACAATATCATCAGGGATGCATCTGATTGGCCCCAAATTCATTCTGCAGCCTGTCAACCAGCCCAGACATACAGAGTCATAAAGAGTGGAGATGAACTCAGACTCCTGGAGCAGATGGTTTAGTCCCCACAGCACCATGATCCCAACATCATGGAGTCAGTCAGGGATTACAAGAAGAAACAGGAACTGCTGACACACCCTGCTTTTATTTAGTCTGCATGTATCCGCTTGTACATTAAATGTGATTAAACTGATTTGAATGTAATGTAAATGGTAACCGTTGCAATAACATGGAGGATCATGACCCCTCAGCTCTTTGGCAACTGCAGATTCATTCACTACACTTCTCTGCAGCTGCATAAAAGCATTAAGGCTGAGAAACTACATAGTGTTGCTTTAATTGGTTTAAAGTACACAGCCTGTAAACACATAGGTAGGCTTTAAATGTACTTACTAAACATCAGATCTTCTGCTGTTCATCTTATTTACAGACTGGATGGTTGTGAGTCATTAGGCTTCCAGGCAAAACTGTATTCTTTCTGCCATCTTTGCCAGCAAGATGTGATTATACATCTAAATATAATCTCTTCATTTTAATCATTTATGGTTATTACCAAGTGTTGAATGATCAACCTAAATATGTTAGATAAAGGTATCTAACAGGATTTAATGTTGGATTCAATTTTCAGAAAATACAGCTGCAATCTCATCCTGAACCTATCCCCACTGATGTCTCGGGCAGCTTGCCATGCACTGCCAGGAAACAACAGCAATAAAATGCCTTTGCAGTGATACAGGAGCAGGCCAGACACAAAGCACAGAATTCTGACGGTGCTTTTAGATTCACTTTTGAACTGTGTTGGTGTAAAACAGCAGTGCTGTGTAGCTCTGAAGAGAGAGCACTGCTTTAACAAAGCCAGGGTTAAAGGTGGATTCCCACCGGGCCACATAGGCTTAAAATATACGCATGCTCATAGTACTATCATGCACTTTGAATGAAAGCTCCCATCAAATGTTCATATGTTAGAGGATGACTGCACTCAGAAACACTTAAGCACTGTTATAAATGCAGCTATATGCTGTGTTATTTGCTGTTGGGACACAGCCCATCCAAAATGGAGGACAAGACCACATGATCTCTTTTGTTCCACAGACAAAGGAGAGCCACTGAACTCAGTCTCCCAGCATCCTTCAACTTTTCACACCTAGGTGTGAAATCCCCACTTCCAACCTGCATTGGTCACTGTATGGCCCAGGGCCTTTGATGGCGGAGAAGTTCCTCTCGCTCTTCTTGGGTTTTCTCTCTTTTCCCTGCTCTTCTCTCTTCTCAACTGGAGCCCCTGCTCCTCGCAGCTCAGCTCTACTGCAGCAGCTCTCTAACCTCCATGAGGCCTGCACAAGGCAAAAGCGTCCACTGGACTAAACCCTTGGTAGCGACACGAGTGCCTACCAACGAAATCAAGAACAAACACCAACTAGCACGAAGCAAGGTCTGCTAGTTGAGTAAAAAGCAATGGAGCCACAAAACAAACCAGAAGAAACAACCAACCAATTCTGCAAGAAGAACCAAGGCCTCTCCTTAATGGGACTGAAACCATACAGCCAGGACAGCTGTGGTTCACTCAGCAAGGACAACAACAACTGGACTTTGCAGCAACATCAGGACCTGCAACCTCACCACCGCAGGATTCCAACCAGCACTGGAATCTTCTTGCCTTCAGTGTGACTTGGTAATATGACCGGGCCTAGTTAGTTTACCTTGCACATACCTTGACTAAGTATAGAATACTTCAGCTGTGCCAATACATGTATTGATCCAAATCAGTAATACTTGAACTTTGTTGTATGGTCTATGCATGATGTGATCTATGTCAGACAACTTGTGACCTTGTGACTCAGTGTTGAACAAAGGAACACGCCTTTGTTCACTTCCCCCACATCACATGTGGTTGGCCTTAGAGGCCATCTTGGATTTAGCCATTTGGTTATAGCTCCCTTTGTCTTAGGACAAAGAAACTATCCTCCATCCTTTCACTGTCTGAGGGTACACCTCAGACTTCACACACACACACACACACCCTCTTTCACACTGGATATAGTGTATGTATCTTGGCTAGCTTTATGTTTTGTTATTTCATTTTCTAGATTTCATTTCCAATGAACTTCCTTTGAAACTTTGCTTGTCTGTTAATGTTGTACAAGAGTGAGTTATGCCAACCTCTACACTGTAGAACTCTTAAATCCTTCAACTTCTGCTACTATTAATACAGCAATTTTGTTTATAATTACTAACTTAATTATTAATCAAAGTTCTGTGTTAATAGTCAGTATAACTTCATGAGACTGATTTTGTAAATTGGCTGTCTGGTGCCCTGAAATAGATGTGAGTGCACTGTAAATAACGCCCTCTAAATTAGATAGAGCCCAGCATTTATGGTGCATAACATTATGTGGTGCTTCCGTGTGAGGCACCATATTCTTACCCTTCACAGTTGTGCCAGAGCATTGCATATTTGGTGCCCCCGTGTGTCATATACTTCATATCCTTATAACCCACAGTTGTGCCAGAGCACAACATTGCTGTGTGGTCTGTTCCTCAGAGTGATTGGCCAGTCATCTAAGTCTTAGTGGCTAGATGAACAAAAAAATGTTTTTAGTGATGTGAGACATCAATAGTAAATGTTATGTCCTGTTGTCAGTCTCTGAGAATCAAAGAGACTCTGAGACATTTTGCACCAGTATTCAACACACAACTGGACAAAAAACACTGCAGAACAGGCAGAGTACTAATTTCTTCACTGTCAGTAAAATCAATGAAGCAGAATGGGAAACACCCAAAGGTTGCTTTTAAAATTATAGACGTGCCCTTTTTAGTGCACAGACATGCCCCATTTTTTACGTAATGTGTCTCAGTACATGAATTACTTACATTTGATCAAAATAAACAACAAATGCATTTGGAAGACAAAAAGCCTCTCCTCTGGAGTTTCTACATGCAGCATACTGGTTGTGCTGTTTTACTCCCTCACACACCTGCAGTGGTTTCTTCATATACATATTGGCATATTCCGTATGTCAGTGATGTGCGCACAGGATCCACCTGCCCAGAGGGGCTGATTGCACTCCTCTCTGAATTTCTCCTTAGATTGAGAGGGGAGACTCTGTGCCACCAGGTACATTAGTACAACCATCTGTACAATAATGGTTTCATCTCACTGATGATTATATTCTTGGCTATGTTCATATGGCCATACAACCTGCTTTAATTGGTAACAATGATCCAGCTTCATTCTCTGGGATTTCTCAAAAGGCATTCTGGGAAATAGAGGGCATCACTAACAAATGTTGCACGTGATAAGATGTAAATACGACTAGAGGTCGACAAGTGTTTGACTTTTTAGTGTTAATAAAGGAAGCCAATCATGAGTCA
Organism: Caranx ignobilis; assembly: GCA_021432705.1. NCBI lineage: Eukaryota > Metazoa > Chordata > Actinopteri > Carangiformes > Carangidae > Caranx > Caranx ignobilis. Next base: position 31,013,435 of record MU270014.1, read on the forward strand.
GTAGAATCTATCTTCTGGGGCCTTTATTTATTTATTCTAACATACGAGGCATACATATTAATGAACATTTTCATGTAAATATGTCTGAGATTGTAGCTGAAGAAATCATATAAATGAAGAAATTATTGAGTATTCCACAAAGGTCAACCTGTGTTAGGTGTTGGAGGGCAGGTCAAGGGATCACCAGCCTCAATAAGATCCATCCTGTGATAATTATTGGTAATGCCTGCACACTTTTTTTTTGGAATACATCCAATTAGCTATCCAGACCAGCAAGGCATCCATTGGCTATACTGCTTATCATAGGGTCACAGGGGCTGACACCCATCCCAGCTGACATAGGGCAAGGTCAGGGTGCACCTTGAACAAAGTATTAGTGTATCACATGGCTTATAAATAACCTCATACAATAGCATTTACACCTATGAACAATTTAGAGACACTTTTCTAAGTGAAGAAGGAGAACATGAAAACTCCACCCAGAAAGGCCCCACAACCTGGATTCAAACGCAGAGCTGCCTCCACTGTGAGGTAACAGTTCTACCCACTACAACACCCTGCTGAATATAATAAAAATATACTCTGTGTTTGCTTGGTTCTTCATTATGAAACACTCCAGTTAAAGCAAAAATAAGATGTTCTTGTGTAATGAAAATGGCCCTTGCATTATAAGCTTAAAAAAAGAGCAGTTGTGTTTATTGGCCTGTGTAATTTCACAGAAACAATTAGCAGTTCACTCTGTGGTAATGCTGGAGTGTACAGCTATGTATGATTACAAAAACATAAACGTACCCACAGTCAGCGAGTCCTGCCTGGTGTGTGGTTTATTGCTCTGCAGAGTGTGCTCTCTCTCCTCTCTGTTCCACTGTTCTACATCCAATCTATTTCCTCAGCCTAGGCATAGTACAACAGGATTAAAGATGCATGAGATTATCCCCATGTCCAGCAGAGTGGAATGAAGAGAGATCATGTTGAGCACGTTGACCTTGTTCTCTGAGTTATTGGCTAGCCCCTTACCTTTGCAGAGGGCTTCTGTATTTAACATTGTATGGGGGCTACTTAATTAACCGCCTTGGTGTGCTGCCAAACTATTGTCCATGGACAGTGCAGGCGTTTCAGTGACCAGTGTCCCATTCCCCTTGCCAGACCAACGGTTAATGAAGCCTAACACAGTTTATATTACAGTTTGCTGTAGCACACAAAACAAGACATGGCTAAAAGGGATAGTTCGGATTTTTTGAAATGAAGTTGTATGACGTCCCCATTAGCAATGTTATCAGAAAAATGTTTAGAAAATATAGAAAATATATATATAAAAATGGTGCGGACTTGTAATGAGCCAGGCTGTAACAACAAGAATCTGTCTGATTCACCCTGAATATTTCATCGCTTTCCTGTCACGGACATTGCTATCAGGCAACTTTGGCTACTTGCCATTGGCTATACTGTGTTTGGACCACTTCTCTGTCCCTCCTCTCTCTGCCCATTCTAACTCCACCTGATGAAGTTCGGCATCTGTATATTCAGGTTCATTAAAGGTATCCCTTTGGCTCTGTGCTAAAAGGAATGTCTTCACCACTTGTGTCGTAGTCAGACATGTTTACGTTCGCCATCCAAGCAGTAAACACTGTGAACTAGCCGGAACTACTTTCTTCCTCACCAAAACCTGGTCAGATCTTTGCTCATGGGACGCAGTAGGGGAAAAGTTGTTGATGCACGACACTGCTAATGGGGACGTCATACAACTTCATGTCAAAAGATCCGAGCTATCCCTTTAACGTGAAATTTCTGCATTGCAATCCTTAAAAAGTTTACATTCTTTCTCTGATTTGACTCTTTTGTGCATTTCCAGAATAATGACTCATTGTAAACTGCACTGAAGCACAAACCTCATGTCATAGTTAGGGTTGGTACATTTTATTTCCTCAGCCTTTTTTCATATTTCATTTTATACTACATTATACCTCTGCTCTGCTACATTTCTTGAGGAAATGTTGCACTTTTTACCCCTTGTCTTTTATTTGACAGCCACTAGTTGAAAAAGCTCTGTGCACCCACACAGGGTTTTATTTGTGATGTGATGTGACCAGTCTCTGCACACTGGTAAGAAAAACAGTGCCCCTCGCAACAAGGACCTCATGTCAACGACTACCACACCAATTAAACACAGCATAAGTGAAAACAGCTGCATGAATTGAATTGATAAAAGAGAAATAAATGCAGGGCTTTTGCCGCTACTCCTAAAGTAGTAAACTCCACTCATTTACAACCTGTTTCATTGGTGAAAAACCTGTGCTTAGTTTCCCTTGTGGATCTGTTTGAGTTAATAAAATCACCATATTCTAAAATATTATCAATTACTGGGACCATTTCTATTTGTAACAAGATGCCTGAGACAAATTCTTCTGTTGTAAGTGATCTGATCTGTGCAGTGACTACATTTGGGACACCTGGGGATGAACAAGCTGTGACAGAGCTGCTGAAATATCACATATCACCTACTGTACCATAAAGTTGAAATGGCAACAGTTGCTTATCCTGCAGCAGACATTAGACACACTAACCGAAAGAATAAGCTCCAGGTCCTCAAAGCAGAACAATGAAGAAGGATGAAAATGCTAAAACGGTCTGTAGAGCAATTGCAACCTGGTGAGAGAAGATACACTGACTCTTGCTTTAGCACATTCAGAAGTCACATGACCAACAACATACAGTAGCCCCCTGTTGCAGTGAGATTCAGTGCAGATTCATCCATCATTTATGCATGGCTCTCCATTACAGGTTCATTTGAATGAGAGGATGGTATATCCCTCCCTCTTTCAGCTCTAAAGGTCAGTGATTGAATATAGTCCTCATGCCGAAAGTAACCTGATTTCCCCCTCATGGTTGTGCAGTATGGCAGTTTAGTAAATAACAGCACCGGCTCAGAATGCTACAGCACTGTTGCATTAATCTTTCCCTGGAATTGGAGGGATTACTCTCTGTCAATTTACAGTTTGGAATTGGGTTTACTATTCAAACCATTGCAAAGCATTTCCCTCTGCACAAATCCAGTGCAAGTTGCAGCTTATTTGATTCAGCCCAGCATGTGCAGCACCACCCCCAGAGTCTGAGTGGCTATAGTATCAGTTGACCAGCTGTTGAGGAGAGAAAATTAGCTTCACTATAATGATTGTCCTGTGGTTTTCTGCACCTGGCCATTGGTTTGAACCAAGTCTTTCAAATTAACTTTGGACTATGTCTCCAGGACTTCCTGCAGAGTGGCTGTGGATGGATACTGTGTCTCATTCTACTGTATCCATCTCCAGATGGAGGAAATACTACTGGTGTCGCAAAACAGCAGCAGCCTCAATTAGCTGAGCAAGGCCTTCTCACCTTTCTCTCATAAGGTTCAGAGTGTGAAAGCAGACATTGAGGCCTTGAGGCTTTGTCACAGATTCCGTCCTTTAATGCACTTTGATTGATGATACTTTAAGTGCTTTAGCTTTCTTTGTTTCCGCAGATCGCTGCTTCAAAGCAGAGCAGTATGTCTCTCACACTAACGCTGATGTGAGCAACACCAGAGGCAGCTCGGGCCCTTCAATTCAAAGCAACAATGATTTTCTGGAGCGTGGACAGCAGCAGCAAAGCAAACAGTCAATATACAATGAGGTGTGAAGCCTCTGATTTTTATTACTTCGGGTCAATACACCATAGGTCTTTATGTCCTTGTGTGACTTATTTATGTACATTTTCTATGGAGCAACAAGAGGGATTTAACAACAGTGCTGATCACCAGCCGACATACTGCCTCAGCATGCAGAAAAATAAATTCACATCAACTTAAAGCTGCAGCAGTTCATGCTTTTAAATCACATTTAGCATTGTCATTAGCAGCATATGTGGGTGTGAAGTCTCGATGCAAAATCAAACCTGACCTACTGTTTTCAGTTGCTGTTACATTTGCGTTTGTGTTGCCGCTAGGAACATTAGCCAAGTCAATCTAGCTTTGGCTTTGTTTGCCCCAGCTCTAGCAGCTGCTGATCTGAGACTGTGCTGGGAAGACAATAAAAGCACATTTACAACCTTATGCTGTATTGAACAGAATGCCAGCCAAGGGACAGATATAGGCTGAACTGGTATAGCATCAAGCCTACCATCTCCTTAGAGAGAAGTGCTAGCCCATGTGTGTATCTAGCTATGGTAAATCATGCTGTCGAGAGTGGTTCAGTTGTTGTAAGTTTGTCCTAAATGTCTCTGTGGAAATATGTTGTGTTCACTGCTGCAGATGAGTAAAAAACATCTTTTACAGTAGTGTTCTCTACACAGAGCTGGTCCAAACTGTTTTGCAGAGGTGGAGAGTGGCAAACACACCACTGCCAAATATTATTTTCTATATATGACCTCATAGTGCAGCTTGGCCCACTATGTTGATGCCACCTATAAATGTCATTGCTCTACTTTGCTGGCCCTGAAATCACATCTCATAAGGGCCATTTCCACTGTGGAAGTTCCTGGTAATATCTAGGAGGCAGGAACTTGTCTTATCTCCACTGCAGAGTAGGACCCATGTAGGACCTGCTGGACAGTTTGTGCAACAGTTTTTCTTTTACTTCTCTTCTTCTTTTTTTGGCCACTTATTTTGGGGCTTTCTCTTGGTGTCACATCTCGCTTTGAGTTATATCCAATCAGCACCAAGTAAACCTCAAGCCCCACCCAAAACTTTTTTCAGGGCTGCTTAAGTAGGCTACCTACCATGAGGCAGGGACTTGTTTAGCTCGTTCCAGGAGATGGTTCTTAGGTGGCAGTTCCTGCTAAGGAAATATGTACTAACTGTGTTTTACTCTTTTGTACTTCCAGGCTCCTGTAGTAGCTCAATTTCCCTCTCATCATTATCATGAACAAGGAGAGATTAGTTGTCAAAACAAGAAATCCGACAACATTTATGATCCACAGTCATGTTTTCACAAAGACAATGGCAAACTCTGGAGATTACCTCTCTAGGTGAGAAACTTTAAGTACTTGGCTGGTGTCATGATTTCTACTGCTGCTTATATTAATGTTGCTCTGCAATGTGTAAAAACATGTTTATGAGTCTTATGAGTCTTGCATATGTGCCGTATGTAAAGCGCCTGTGGTTGTAACCTTTACAGACTGGCTGATTTCCTGTACATTAGTGTTCCTAATGTAGCTCCTGCTGCTAATTCTCACTGCGGCTCTTTACCGACTTCCCTTTTCTTTTATGTTGCGTTTCTCTACAGTTCAAACGGCTTGTGGAAGCAGTGGACCTCTCTTAATATGCTGCAGTGCTGTAACATCAATCTTCCCCCGGAATTAGTAAATGCATTCAGTACATGATTTTGTGTTAGTGGAGCAGCTTTTAAAGCATTATCAGTCACGCTGGCCAGATGAATGGAAGTAATTAGCATGCCACGCACACACCTCATTTGAATGACGACTGAAGGGACATATTCACAAAAGAACACGTAGGCTCTCTATAGTCCCGACTCAGCGAGACATCAGACGGCTTTGATAACAGCAGCCTGGTGGTCACCCCAGCTGGGGGGCTCAGATCAACCAAGAGAGACAGCTGGGGGCCCAGCAGAATAGACCATCCACAGCACAGCATGATCTCTGTCACTGCCTGTTTTTCTTTTCCCTCCTCTGATTTTTTTGGCTCCATAGACCTAACTAACGGGTGTCGAAATGGGTTTGGAACAGAGTGAGCTGGGCTTAGCTCGCCAGTGCTGATAGGCTTTGGCATTTAGGTGTGTAATTATTTATTTAGCCCTCACATGAAAAACAATTTTGTTCATGCCCTGATACGTGATTTGGGTTAATAGAATTTAAATACATTCAGACTACAATCCCCAGAAGAGCTTTTAAGCTAACAGACATCAGGAGCAGACTGTAGGAAAGTGATGGAAGGGCTATAATTACTTGCCAAAGATGTGGTTTTTATATCAACAAATTACCAGGTGTACAAAAACGAGCTCTGTGGTCTCAGAGAAACAGCAAAGATAAAGCCTCTGCGCTTTTTCTTCCCAGTGTTTGTCTCTTGACTCTAATCCCATCAAAGACTCCCCTGCTTTTTGTTTTTCTTCTCTGAATGCTAAGATCCTCCCCTGTCTTGGGCTTACCTCCCCTCAGGATTGGCATCTTGGAGTACGCTCATTGGTGATTGCTCACTTCCAGACAAACATCTGGGAGCGTAAATACAGCTAATCCCCTTCATCACCAGTCTCTCCACTACAGTTGGTTCTCTCCTAAGAGTAAATACCAAAAACAAGAGAAAGGACGACAGGATTTAAGTTGCCTCCACTACACCTACAACATTCAAATGGAAACATGACTCATTGGCATATTACTTGATGCCTTCTGAATGTAAGGCATTAGTGGCTCAAAGTGTTTTCTCTGCCTTGGTTAAAGGAAATGTGAACATATAATGGAAGTCCAAATATTGACAGCATGCGTGACCTTGACAAACAAGTCTGTGACTCTTTTAGACCCCAGGACCAATTTGAACAAATACCTGCTGCTGCAATTTCTCAGAAAACATGAGTATATACAAAACACTAATGCTAGGAACAGATCATTTTAAAATCATTAGTTAGACCGACAAACAACATTATGATGCTCATGCTTGTCCAAGTATTAGTGCTGACATGGTGGTTCTGAACTTCCAGCTGCTCTCACTTCTCATAACAAACAAAAGTAGGCTTCTTGTTGTCTTCATAATGGCACAGAGGCCTTGAGTATTTAGGAGGACAAAGTAGAAGTCCAGAGCATCACTAGATTCTACTCAATGATATGTTGTATGTTTATTATTCTTTGAAGTTTCTCTCTTGTTTTTGCAGTAGGACTCTGTTATTCAGTGTGTTCTAGTTCCTTTGTTTGGTCTCTACCACCGCCTGAGGGAATATGTGCCTGATCACTTTGCAGCTCTATCTTGTCGTTATGGCTGCCACTCCAACACTGAACTTTAGTTTGCCCAATCAATCTCTCATGTATCCTAAGATCTGAATGTTCTGCAACTGGGTAAAAAAAGAAAAAAAAGAACAAATACAGAAAACATATTCAGTGAGTTGACAACACATGTGCTACAAATACAACACAATGGAATGGAACAGAAACAATACCATGTGATGCTCAGCTGGCTCCGGTAGCCCTGATCCATTTTATAGCTATGCTGCTATAGGCTTAGACTGCTGGGGGAAACATCAAGTTACATGGAGCCCCCCCCCCATCCTTCTCCTCTCCTCTCCTCACCTCTCCTCACTCCTTGGCCTTGGTGTCTTGCACTCTCTCTGTGTTTCCACAGATCTCTCCAGAGCTCCATCCCTCTAGACCAAATGCTGCCTGCATCGCCTCCTTTCCCCTGCTGTTAAACCGGCCTGCACTCCGTTCTCATGAACCAGTCTGCCACCCAGTAGTCCTATTAAGCTGGCCTGCCTTTCCTGCCCACCAGAGGCTGCCTTCACCAGCTCTTGTTGACCATTTCCATGTTTTCCATATTCTGTGTTGTAAACTGTTTTCCTGTCTGTATACAACATCTATTGCACGTCTGCCCGTCCTGGTTGAGGGATCCCTCCTCTGTTGCTCACTCTGAGGTTTCTCCTGTTTTTCGTGTTTTTCCTCAGTTGATGTGAGGGTGGAAGGGCAGAGGATGTTGTCATAATGATGTGTAAAGTCCTTTGAGACAAACTGGATGTAAAAACGGGCTATACAAATAAAATTGCCTTGCCTCTTAATAATTATGTTGAATACTTATGTCCATATGCATTACAGCAGGGGCCACCATACATTTTTGTAAATGCTCCATAATGTGTACCAGCTTTTCTAACTGTAGAGGACAGTTTTAATAATTTTTTACTTTTCATTATTTTTCTAGTTAAGTGATGACAGTGCTGTAAGAGCAGTGCAGAGCTGAAGCTCTCTACAAAGCTTAGGGAGGTGCTGAGTCATGTTAGTTCATCCTATGGATTAACCTCTTTCACACATCACACTATTTTAACATTATCATTTATTATAGAAATATCAGCTATGACTGCTTCCACATATTGTTAATATGGATTAAATTTAAACAAAGCAACTGCAAAGGTGTAGTTAGGAATCAGGAGGGAGTAGGACAAATAGAAGTTACCTTCTAAACAGTCATTGTGAGAATATAATGTCTGTGTAAAACAGCCTGATCACATCTCCTCTGGATTACACTGAGTCCCTATGGCTCTGGCACTTGGAGAAAAGCTTTGTTACTGCTTTCATCTTGTAGACACAAGCGTTCCAACTGGCACCCAAACATTTCCCCAGTCCCTCCATCTCTGCTGTGTCACTGTAATTTTTTGTAGGTTTTTTTTTTTTTTTTTGCTTTAGGGAAAACTAGTTTGATTGTTCGTACACAACAACGGTCACACACAGGTCATAACATATTAAGAACACTTAAAGGGCCAATAAGGGGCCGTGTCCACAAAACGTAGTTTCTGCGCTGACAGCACCCTCAACCTTACTTTTATGCCACATTTCCACTATGTGGTACCAGCTCGGCTGTAAGTTCTGTGACATTAAACGTTAAAAACATAGGAGAAGAAGAACTGCAGCAACAACAACAACGCGATACACGCACACAATGGAGGATATCGACAGGATGACACTGAATCTTTTCATCGCCACCAAGGACAGAAATGTCTGAACCTCCTCAACCAACCACGGTGTCATTTTGCAGGCTGTCATCTTGGCTGTATTTAGCCAACCCATAACTGTGTCAACTTCTGAATCTGTTTTTTTTTTTTACAAATGGCGGGCCGCGCATTGATGATGCAATGACGCAGTGACAACTCTGGTACCATGTAGTGGAAATGCCCCATTAGAGTACTCTCTCTCTTGTCAGAATGCTGCCTTTGCTAGGTTACAAAACAAGTCCTACACTACAACATTGATCTACATAACATTAGCCACATTTACATGCCTTTTTTTTTTTTTTTTTTGCATTAGAATCATTCTGATGAAATTCGTAAACAGGTGCTGTCAAAATGCTTTGCTTGCCCGTCTCCCCATGCTTACCTTCTCTCTCGTACGTGCCTGTTGCCTGTGATCAAAATGGACTTATATCATGTGCTGCAAATGTTACTTTTGTTTCTGCTTTTCTCTTTAATCAAGCTGCAAGCACAGCAGTTTATACTTCTCCTGAAATCTGTGCGAGGGGGTAGGCTACAGCAGGACCCTCACATAACAGCAATGGTTCATTTTGTGCCCCTTCCACCACCAACAACCATGAGCCAGTGGGTGAAGGTCAGATGCAGAGACTTGTGGGAGAAAGTGGTTCTCCTTGAGTTTACTGACCAGGAGTGGAAACAAAATTTCCGAATGACACAGCGTACATTTATGAAATTATGCACTTTGATGGAAAAGTTTATGGTCGTATATATTGTCACGTCACATGGGACACACATGCACGGTAGGACTACTTTGACCAGATTAAACATTCGCTTGGATCTTGGTCCAAAAATCAACCAGCATTAACCACCCATCTTGATCGGGAAGAAATTTCTTTCCGAATGAGCTGTTTGGATTAAAATTTTCCATGAGGAGGTCCCGGTACCGAGAAGGTGCTGTTCTGTCCCGGCTGGGTCAGAGAGAGAAGGTCCTGGGTCGGCATTCTCTCTCTCCTCACTTCATGTCATTTCCCTTCATTGGAGGGAAAATTGAATTTGGGCAGACAAAAACAAAAATCACTTCACTGTGATACTCGACCCCTGAACCAGCTATACAAGCCCTGATGCTCATATAATGGCCACACCCCCCAGCCCCCACCTCTGCTGTAAAGGGTAATAAAATCATAGAAGTCTGAAAATTACAGGACATGTCTGCTCTGATGATAAAAGTCAACAGTGTAAAGCTAAAGTGTGTGGGAGCCTATTTTCATACTTATTAGAGGGGGCAGCTGTCCTGTGTGAGAGGAAAAACGGACATGATTTGACGACTAAAGGCAAAATCTGATCAGTCAGATTCTACTATAAACAGTCTTAGTCAGGGACACCCTTAAACACTACAATATAGGCTACATTACATTGTATCATGAAATACACTCTCACAGCTTTGTTCATAGAGACGTGACAGGTGGAGTGCGACACACTGGTGGCCAGCTGTGGCCAGCTGTGGTCACTGCTCACAGGAATTATTAGCCTACACCACAGTATTTCAATTACGTAGTTTTTGCGGGTCTCTATTTTTTCCTCACTAGTTTTTATTTTCATACAATGCTGGGTGCGCACCAGATTTCACAGTTACCTACCGGCAAAAACTGAAACGATATCGTTGAAGAGAGGAGAAACACAGAATCTGCCTTTATATTTTCAAGACACTTTGTCCCGTCCTCACAACGTGAGTGGGGGAGTGATCGGATGGTGGCCAGGTTTAGGGGTGTGACGGCCCTGTTGACCTGTCTTCTTCTCTTTTCAGTTCCCTTCCAGGAGAACCTGGAAGCAGTGGGCCGTGCAAAGCAGACCACACCTCAGGGTGTGGTTTCACATGATAAAAGACCACCTCAGTCATTCTGTTCTTTCTCTCTCTCTGGTGGCTGAGCAGGTGTCTGCTGTCATGGCCCACAACCTGGTGTAGTTTGGTTTTGTTCTCTTATACATCCACATACACACACAAACCACTTGCACCCACACATACACTACATCTGATGCTTCACACACACACACACATATATGATTTTCCTTCTGGGGTTAAAGTTTAGTTAAATAAACAGTTAAATATCCCCAGAACACCGCGTGTCCTCTCTCCTTTGTTTCAACCTTGGAGCCAGGCTTGTAACAGTGGAAATTGTTACTCTCAGCTGCGCATCTGTCAGCAGCTGCTCCAAACAGCCACGTCACAAACTTTAAATTCTAAGAATATATTAGATGTTGATTTTGTAAACAGTGACATGTTGGATATAAACACTAAACACCATATATACTCACCCTCCTTCATAATGCTTACTGAATTATAACGTAATGTCATAAATCTGTCGGCTGCTGTCTAGTCTGGTACAATTGCCACCCCCTCCCCAAGGTGGGGCTTCAAAATTCTCGTTTCTCCAAAGTAGGGGATGACAGAAAGAGATTGAGAACCACTGCTTTAAACAAGGCTACATTGTTGTGAGTGGACTTCTGCTGCCTATAGGAAGCTATTTGCAGTGCACACTGTTTCAGTGGTTTCGGCTGCTGATTTGATCACAATAGGTTTATATGTACCAGAGTTTTTTCCTCATTGGGTTAATGTGAAGTTGATGATGGGGACAAAATTGTTCATGACAAAAAGTGGGGGGACATGTCCCCAGCGTATCTGACACCTATGGCGGCAACAAGAAATGGTCACTGTTTTCTCCACTGAGGGTGCTGAGCACTATGAACACCAGCTTCATAGGATCTGTACAGAAAGTAGACGCTGTGAGCACAAAAAAGCATATTTAGTGGCCACGGCCCAAAATGTTTTGAGAAAAGAAAGAGAAAACTCAGTTTCTCGTACAAATTAAACATTAAATGCACTGAATTCTGCACATTCAAGGGTTTCACCACAACCTCTGTGAGCTCTATGGTGGCTGAAAGTTAAGCTTTGTGTCTACGGGGCAGGTCCTAAATCCTAAGCATGAATACTGCTGAAGTTCCACCATTGGTCACTTGCCCTGTTGCATTTTGAAATTGATTTTGTGCAAAGTGTTGGCCATTTAGTACCTCTATTGCTAGATTAACCAACTATTTTTTTTTTTTTTTTTAATTAATGAGCTGCTACAAAAGTCAATTGAATTGTGTTGTTTTGTCAAATGGAAGTATTGTCGGACTGTAAATGTGCTTGTTTCTAAACCCTTGGCTCGTCTCACAGGTGGAGAAATTCTTTGTGAGAGGTAATGAGTAACAAACTTGAGGTAAATGAGTGCTTTGACAGCACAGCCATGTTAGGTAATGGAACTTGTGAGTTCCATTTATCTCACAAAGGTCTACCTCGGAGGGAAAAGAACATTCTCTGTGTGCTTGCCAAATGCAATGGATAAAAGGCAGCAATGCAGTGTTTGCGGATGAGCTCCTGATTGCAGGAAACCACTGCTCCATTTTCTGCTTTCTCCTCTCTCAGCTTGGCCGCAGAGACAAGCTGATTGGCTTCATAATCTCAGCATTTCGTGCACAGCAGTCGAGCATCTTCTAAACAGACGTCTTTCTCGGCAAAAAAAGTAATTGTTCATATCAGCCTAATATAGAGAGCATTAATAGTGATAACCTTGATGGCAGATTCACTAAAGACATGTAATCAAACACAACACACATTTCTACCCAGGCCGTTTAAAAAGAGAAATTACTCTTAGTGATTGAGCTCCATTTGAGTATAGCTACGTTGAAAGCATCAGACAGGACAATTGCACGGGAGTTATGGAGGTACTGTTCATCAGGCCTTTTCACACCTGACACTTGTTCAATAAAAAAATACCCTCAGTGTAACCCACATCAACTGGACAATATGGTTTTCACTGTAGCGTTATGAGGTGCATTTGAAGTGTGAACATGTGCTGCACTTTGTATTCCAGAGACATTTGGTCCACTTCAATAGGTAACCATCTTTTTTTTATCAAATGGGATTTAATTCTCTCTAACTAATATATTCAGAGGAAGACTATGACATTGAATCGCTCATTTTTGAGTGTTACAGTCATCCAATGAGTCAAAGTAAATTGATACACATTTTAAAGCTGCAATAATATCCTTATGCACGCATCCGATGATTATATTTAAATTAAACTAAGTCAATCTGTGACATAGTGAGAGAAGTATCGCCACACTTTACTATAACACTGAAGCATTTTCAAGCTAATTTGTTTGGATTCACTAAACACTAAACATTTTCTTCAATCTAATAGCTCCGTGTTTTCAGCAGTCTCCTCCAGGAGCTCCCTCTGGATATCAGAACTCATCCAATCTCTAAGGCCAAGTCCAGCCACCCTGCAGAGGGAGCTTATTTCAGCCACTTGTATTTGTGATAACATTTTTTTTTTTTTTTTTTGTTTGGTCACTGTCCAAAGCTTGTGACCTTAGATTGAGGGTTGAAACGAAGATCTCGTAAACTGGTAAATCAAGAGCTCAGCTCAGCTGTTTCACCACAGCTTTACTGCTGCACCTGTCTGTGTGTCAGTCTCCCTCTCCAGCCTACATTCACTCAAGAATCATCATCTTGATGTGGTGGTGGACTTTGAGTGTCTCAGTGATGCTGGGAGCTGTGTTGTGGGGTTTATTAGCCCCGCGGGGGTGGGTCTCATCTCTGTTCATTATGTATTTATTATTCATTAAGTCTTTCGGTCCAGTTTATACAGTCAAAACACGGTGACATTGCTGAAAAATGACACAATAAAACAATTCATTCCTGTATCTTCTGCTTAACTTAAAGTCAGTATCTATATTTGGGACAATTAATCGTGTCAGCTGTGAGCGATACAGCCTCTCAGAGTTAGGTGGTAGTCTATTTAGAATAGTTCAGTGATTTCTGGACCTAAGTGCAGACACACAGCAGGTAGATCCAGTGAAGATACTTTAATTAAAGAAAAACAAGCTTAAGGGTGAATGAGGGGATTAGTAAACTAGTGTGTAGCAGAGCAGGGAAGAAAGCAAAGCAAGAGGCAGGTGATGCAAACTGTCAGGAAGAAGAAGAAAAGCAAAATGAAACACCAGGGAACAGACCAGGAACGAAGCCTGGCAATCTGACAGGAGTGAAGGGGAACACAGACACTAAATACACACAAGGGCCAGAGGTAACAAGACACAGATGCAGCAGTTAATCAGAAGCGGGAAACACCCAGGGCAGGAAGTGGAACAACAGACACCTGAGGAAATGGTTTCAAAATAAAATAGGAAATGGTAGAGATCATATAGCTGTAGATCACAGCATTGTTGTTCTTTTTGGGAAATTGGTTTAAAATGACATAAAATTTACACAATACAACTAAGACAGCGAGGGTGAGAGTCATCGCATTTCATGTCAGCATAGTCTCCTTCCTTTCAGAGCCATGAACGTCCCATTTTATCTTTCACTGCGTGTGCTGCTCTGCTGGTGATTTGGTTTGTGAGGAGGAACTTTATTGCTGCAGGCTAATTAGCTGATATCATTGGTATCACTGGCAAACAAGCTAACCCTCCCAGTTGTTACTTTATATTGCATGGAAATGAAATGAAAGTGATCGCTATCTTGTACAGTGAAAGCCTCAGAGGAAAGCCTCTCATAATTTTGCAGAGCTGTAAATGACTGATGATCCACATTGCAAAGAAGGGGGCAACAAAAGGCACCACAGAATTCAAGATGTATAATATTCTCATGTTTTAAAATGGGATACATTAAATATCATTTTTAACATATAATAACTGAGGAAATAAAAGCACAGGATATCGATGTTGGGAAATAACTGTTTGAATGTATCTTTACAAGGACGATTTGTATTTCATGAAATTAAAACAGAAGTAGAACTTTAATTAAATAAAACTGAATTAAATAAAACCAATTCCAACCACTCACCTATGTTAGCTCTAATTAGAGAGCTTGTGCACACAGAGCCGGCCTGAGGCTGCTCATAAAAGCTGTAATGGAAACCCTGTAATTTGGTAGAATCAAACTGACAAAGCAACAAAAAAACATGTACAATAGCACAAAACCAAAAGGCTTAAAGATACCCGTCTTCTTCACAATAAATACAGTCCCTATAGAAAACCACCATACCTCTTTGAAATATCAAGATTATTTGTCATGCAGGTTGATATCAAAACCCAAAACTCCAATAAACGTTTTCCAGCTTTATTTTATTAATTTGCCCTTATAACATCAAACGAATGAAAAAATGATGACACTTCTGAAAATTAGTTAAAAAACATCAACAAAGTCCAAAGTTGGACAAGTCATCAGTCCCCTGATGTGAAGGACCTTCCAGCTGCCTAATAGAGGGACAGAGGTTCTCCTCAAGAATTTGGGTGTACTTGGCAGCATCCAAAGTTCAAAGTTCAGCTTCAAAGTCGCTGCTGGCCTCACGGTAGCTTCTCTGACCAATGTCCTCCTGGCTCAATCATCCAGTTTGGATGGATGGCCTAGTCTAGGCAAGGTGTTGGTGGTGCCAGATGTTTTCCACTTCTTAATTAGACTCTGAGCGGTACTCAGAGGGAAACCCAAAGCCTTTGAAATCTCTTTGTAGCCTTCACCTGACTTGTGCCTCTTTACAACTTTATCCTGGAAGTCTATTGAGAGCATGTTTCCGACCATGTTGAGTTCTTTGCAGTGCCATGTATTATTGGTAGTGGAATCCTCAAGAAACAGCTGCTTTTATTCTGAAGTAATCATAATGACTACATTGGATGTCAGGTGGGGGTCAGTCAGCCTGGTGTTTGACGTGAAAGTTGATTGGTTGTACCTGAGCAAGTTAACAGTGGTATATTCAAAGGGGTTGGTGATTTAACTGAACTGGGTATTTACTGAGTATTATTTTTTATTAACTGTCCATAATGTCTTAAAATGTTATTGTCACTGAGGAGCAGGGTTATATTGTGTACAAAACATTAGATAAAATACATTCTCATTTCTCGGGTACAATGTGACAAAAGGTTAAGTTCTGTCAGGGTATGATGACTTCCAGTAGGCACTGTAACAAATGTTCCGGTATGACACATTATCCAAAGAGCATTGCTGTAACTGTCCTGTAAAATCTATTTGGCTAATTTAAAGTAGGCTATTCATTTGTCAAGACTGCTTTCCCCTTTGTACTTTTCTTTTCCATGTCACAAGAATGCAGATTTTCTTTCTTTGTGCACGCAACAATGTTTCTGGAAAGTGATTTCTTCACAATGATTGAGTGGGTTGTTCTTGTCAGTAATCCCTTGTTTGGCTGTGAGTGCTCACTGGTTTCCACTGAAAACCATTTTAAATTGGTGAAAGTCTCTCACCTACCTAGGCAGTTATTGTTTCACCATCTACTGTATGAAAATCTCATTACACTTCAGGCATGAATTGTGCATGAGTCAAGAAATCCATCACAGAGCACACAGTGTCTGCTTTTATCATTGTCAAAGTTACAGTGCTGTTGTTGTAAGTGTGGACTGATTTGAAAAGACACTATTGTGTTACTGTATGAGAGGTAACGTACCTTTTGACAAAAATGAAACCAATGCCGCTGCTTGCTGTGATGGATGACTTGCTGTACCTTGGGTAAGTTCAAGTATTTGTAAGTAGATTTTTAGACTGTAGGGAAATGAATGAAAATCTCTTTGAACATGAAAAATGCATTAGGAAATGGTAAACTTATTGGTCAGCAGTAACATCACCATCAGACATCTGTAATATTATAATAAATGGAGTAGAACATGCAAGCCAAAGCCAGGGATTTCTGAAAGAGCTGTTTCAACCAAAATAGAAAAAAAAAGAAGTGATGATACACACATGCACACCAGTGGTGGCTACTGGTCTGTCAAAGAGGGGAAGCTCATTTCTGGCCCTGCATCATAAAATTTGTTCATTGATTATACATAAATCCTGCTCTCGGTTCCTTTTCAAGAAAATATTCTGAATGAATGAACTAATGAAACTATATTAAACTCGAATAAGGAAATGTGAGAATGATGTTAAAATGCTATAACTGTGTTTTATTTACAGTGTATGATATGTACAATGGAAATGGGATGTATCATCAAGCAAATACCAAGAAAGGAGCTGCAGTTTGTCTTTTGACTTCATCTGGGATTGAAATGGAAAACGGTCCGGTGTTTCAAAATCGCTGTCAATCAAAAGATTCTGCCTTTAGACAGATCCTCCAATCATCATGCCAGCGTCCTGGCCCACCCACTGCTCTATTTACTCCCGGTACGTAAACACGGATGTGTGCACAATCACGCATCTTTCCAGTTACATTTCTAATTCAGTTAAGGCATTCTTTTTACAGTTTACCTTCATGTTGAATCAGTGGGAGCCCTGAGCTAGACGGTCCCATCTGGGGGTTCCTTATGTCAAGTGGCAGCACCAGACAATCCTCATCAACTCCTACCACTGTCTCTCACTGACTCTCTAGTCTCTTTTCTCTCTCACCTCTCCACTCCACTCCTCTGCTTCACTCCTTCACTCTACTCCTGTTGTCCTTTTTCTTCTCCTCTCCTTCACCCTCCACTCCTGTCATCCTCTCTAAACTTCTCTAAACTCCTCTCCATGACTCCTCTCCTCTCTCCTCCTCTGATCCCCACGCCACACACATACACAAGCTAAAATACTACCGGTATATATGACATGACACTCCAGTTGAAAACGAACCCACTGCGGATACCATAAAAGTAGTCGCCGCTGATGCCGCCCATGTTAGGAATAGGAATAGGAATTACTTTATTCATCAACCATTTGCAAAAGAATGAAGAAGCCTGATGTCTGAAGGTACAAAGGATCTTCTATATTTCTCCGTCCTGCAGTGAAGAGAGAGGAGCCGTCCACCACCGCTCTTTTCTTGGTCCATCAAGGTGTTATGAAGAGGATGATCTGAGTTGTTCAGAATGGCCTCCACCAGCGTGTATCTCTCCACCACATCCTCAGTGAGTCCATCAGGGAGACATGACTGAAGTCAAGTGCCTCAGAATGTTTAGTCTGTATCCTAGCAACGACTTCATGGAGACCTTCACATGGAACTTCAGCAGTAGCCATTGGTGGGATGTACACATGTATTGTTTTGATTTGAAAAAATGTCTACTTCCTGAGTCTTCACCTATATCTCCAGCACCTCATCACTCTTGTTGGGCAGAGAGTTGATATTTTGCATGATGCATGATGACTACAGTACATCTCCACTTCCAAGCCTTTAACCTCTGCACCACCAGCACAGCAACCATGAAAGCACCTCCTCATCCCAGCTGGAACAGGGTGGCATCCTCCAGACTTGCTTCATTTTCAATGACAGAAGCTCCTCTCCTGAAGAATCTCCTCTCCCCACAGAAGTACGAATATGAATACGAATACGAATTACTTTATTGATCTTGATTTGAAAAAGTGTCTACTTCCTGAGTCTTCACCTATATCTCCAGCTCCTCATCACTCTTGTTGGGCAGAGAGTTGATATTTTGCATGATGACTGACGGCAGAAAGGACCCACAGTACATCTCCACCTCCAAGCCTCCAACCTCTGCACCACCAGCACAGCAACCACGAAAGCACCTCCCCATCCCAGCCGGAACAGGGTGGCACCCCCCAGACCCTCTCCACCCTCAATGACAGCAGCCCCTCTCCTGAAGAACCTCCTCTCCCCACAGAAGCACCCATCAGCAGCCAACAAAATACGACAAAAACATACAAAAACACAACAAAAATAAAGTAAAGGTTGAGTAAAAACTCAGAGCTACCAGACTTTGCTGCTCCCAGCTGAAGCGCATGTTCTGGTTTATATATATGTATATATACATATATATATATATATATATATATATACACACACATATATATATATATATATATATATATATATATAGAGAGAGAGAGAGAGAGAGAGCCTATATAGAGCCTTTTTAGGGGGGGCTTAAGACCCTGCTGGCTTTCCCCCTACCACCGCCGTTGCTCATGTCCAGTCTACCCGGCAATCTGCTGCTGTCACTCCAGAAAACCCTGCTTCACAAAGATAATATGTTATGTTGAATAATATTTTTTTGTGTTTTTAGTGCTTTTGTTGCGATCTCAGGATATTCAACCTTAATCCAGGATGTAGGGAGATTTTAGCCTGTGAAGTAGTAGAGAGCTAATCACCACACAGCAAGCTTGGAGGATGTGAATCACCTGTAGCAACGAACCTGTTATTTAAATAGGACTCTTGATTTTTCTTGTAAATGTAGTATTCTTTTTGTTGGCAGTCGTGGGGACTTCTGTTGTTTCATTATTGAGTCTTTCCCAGCTATGTGTGTTTTTTACTCTCTCTTCAGTGCAGGACGGAGACATCTAGAAGATCCTTTGTACCTTCAGTCATCAGGCTTCTTCATTCTTCTGCAAATGGTTGATGAGCTGACAGACAAATGAAATAAAGTAATTCCTAATTCGTATTTTTTTACTTCTTTATTCTTTCTCCATGGCCCAGTGGTTGGAAACCCCTGTTTTAGAGGAAGCAGTTTCCTTTGCAGCCTTAGACCACTCATCTCTGATGAACTCACACATACATCATTGACATAATACATTTTTTAGCCCTTACAATCTAAAATCTCAACTGAATGCCTGGCTCTGGCACTGGTCTGGTTCTAAACCCTAGACACCAGCAAATATAGACTGAGGACACAGTGTTTGTCTGAACTGGATATTTCCCGCAGTATGACAAATAGTTTCTACAGTCATATATGCCATTGATCTGTGGTGAGATAAACCCACATCCCATTGTTCTTTAACGGCTGAAGGATCCCTAGAGAGGAATATGCTCTGCTGCCTCCATAAGCCAAGACCATTCACCAGTTTGCTGCCACTGCCCTTTTTTTCTAAACCCAATTCAATATCTTTGTTAAGCCATACATCAGCATAACTTCCTGCTGTAAATAGGGCAAAAATTTAATCACTCATCACTCAACTGTACATGAGGCTCATTAACTCTCATGGTCTCTCCATATCTTATAAAATTCCCCTGCTCAAGTGCTTAATATAGAGTGAGTTTGAGCTTTGTCTTCGTGTTGTGCTTGTGAGCTAGCAAGAAGAAAATGTGTTAATATTTTATAGTTTGTTTTCAGCTCCTGTCCTCCATGAATCAGTCCAAACTTCACCTCCTGATGTTTTTCATGTGACTGTGGCACTGGCTATATCCCACTGTAGGAGAAATATTACACATTTGGAAAGCCACATCCACTCCTATTTCCAAGCATAGTTGATTCTCTGAGACAAATATTCAAGCTGTCTTATCTCTTTGCAAAAGCACTACAGACAACTGATCTCCTCGAAGAACTGCTGGAGAAGTTCAAGTGGTGGAACAGAGATGAGCAGAGACAGTGTAAGAACAAATGTTCGTCTTCAACAGCTGCTGCTCTCAGGATGATATTTCATTTCCTTGGTTAAGATTAAGACACTCAGAGACCTGCTGTGGTAATAATGCCTCATGTAGAGTACTCAATATCCACATGATATCAAGCATTGCACTATGTTTGAAATTCAGCCAAGAACAGCATAATAATTATACATGACTGAGCATCACATCCGAGGGTCAAGGGTATTTTGTGCTAAATAATGACTTTTTACCAAAGCACTGAAATCACATTGTGTAATCCTGCATACCTTGAGTACCACAGATGTTATTTACTGTCAAAAAACAAACAAACAAACAAAAAATCATTTATTGCAGGAACATTCCCCTCCTCTGGTTAGCAGCATCTCCAATAATGTGATAAGTGACCATATACTTACATTACAAACTATAAAGTGTCTGTTTGGTAATGGATGGGTGGATGTGATGGGTGTGTGCAGGGGTAAAAGGGGGGGAATATGCCCCCACCCACTTGCTTACGATTGTCCCTAAGGAAGCAATCCTAAACAATGCATGTTGATGTTGTTAGATAAACATCAGAATTAAGACTGTACTGTACTGAGGCTGGCACCCTGCGAAGGGAGAGTACCCATAATCACCTGTTTATATCTAAGCATTACAGAATAATGCTTCATCACCTACATGAAATATTCAGCTACACCCTCACAGGTTAATGAGGGGATCAAACATGCTCAAACGAAGACTCGCTTTACTTTAAACCAAAGGAGAGATTAAAGAAAAGAATTAGCAGCAAAGCTTAAGCAATAATTAGCATAAGAAGTAGATGTAAAGGTAAAAGTAGAGGCTGGGTCAAGTGAGCAGTCTCTCTCTAGGTGAACTCTCAAACACCCCATGTGTGTATGTGTATGCATGTGTATCAGTGCATCTGTTCTCAGGACAGAAGGATGCTGTTGCTGAGCCCGCTGTGTGTCCTGCACCCCCTCTGGGAGTCAGACCGAGGACACACTATCTTGTATACTGTATCTTGTCTCCAGCTGAGTTCTGCCTGTGTGTGTGTGTTCACTGGATCGAACTGCTACTTGATATTTAGCTCTAATAACAATAAGGAGACACAGTAAGCAGAGATGCCATAAGCTGGCTGGCTCACCAATCCAGGGGTTTCCATGTCTCCTTGCAGTCGTACAATAGGCAAGCCACAACATAGCGTCGCCACCTGATTGTTTATTCTGACTTGTGGAAAAAAGAGTAAAAAGCGGCTGCTGTCACTGTTAATCCAGTAAAAGCCTGTCAGTCCAGACCATTTAGCCTTTCAACATGAGACAAACAAATTGCCTGTGTGAGCTCCTGCTGACAGTGAGACGATGCTTCTATCTGTTACTGAGACGCATTACCCTTGTTTGCCTCAATATGGCACTTGTGTATCAGGACGACTGTCAAGGAGGATTAAGGTATTTCATATGTTGCTCATGAGCAGTATACTATATGCTGTGTGTGGAATGGTTCTTTAACTACGTTGTCATACTGAGTGAGCTCAGTCTTTGAACTGTACAGGTTTCTTTTTCTGTTCTGTCTGTAGTGTTTTATATTTACACTGGAACAATGATTTTTTAAAGAAACAGGTGTTTTCAATTTGGATTTTTACAAGTAAAAAACCACCAGTTATCACTGCATAGGTCTATTGTAATTATGATTTAATAATATATACCAATACAACACTTTTAGGGCTGCCTTTTAATTTTTATTTATATATATATCAATCTGTAAGTAAACTGGTCACCTCTTCCACCACTAAATATTCTTTGAATTGTCCTCTTACCCCCAATTTTCATACACTCCGTCTCCACCCCAACACCCTTGCCCACTGGTTGCGCTGTTCCAATCCATCTCCGGAGCCCAGAGCAGCTGGAGACCCAAGATCAGTACAGCTATCGCGATAGCAGCCATCTATTAAGTGAGATTAAAATGTAAAGAACAGGTCACTTTGCCTTCCTTTTTTTAATGTTGTTTGTGTTCTTGTAAAAAGGATGTGTTCTATTATAAAATATTGCTGATTTCCACCATGGTGATTATATTCCACATAGTGAGCATAGGCTACACATCACATTTACATTACAATCATTACCACAGCTGAAAAGAACTGAAACTGTTTCCCATTTAGACTCCTTAGATATAAGTGACAATTAATAAAACAGTGACAGTATTTGTATAAAATGGTAGAATCGGATGTGTCAGGTCAACTAAAAGATATGTTTTACACAAAGTGCAGCCTTACTTGTGAGTGCCATTGCGCACACTGGAGCGCAACCCTGAGCTTATCTCCAAATGAAAAATACAGTGTTCTATAGTTTGTAAACTCTATTAAACGGTAGACTGTCAGAGTGAGGATTAAATGGTGTGTGTGAAGGTTGGCATCCTGTCAACAGAGCTGAAATTTGGAGCTGGCACAGTAAGTGAATCAGAAGTTTATGCCTACATATTTTCAGAGCCAAAATTATCTGCTCACGGAAGGAACTGCATTGTGACAGAAGTAACAGTGCACAGCAACAGGATTTGAATAAACATAATGAGCAATAAGATCAAGTTCATGAAATACAAATCTATGTGAAAGTAAGAGAAAAATCATAAAAGTGAGCAAAAAAAAGACATTAAAACATTGAGGTAAGACTCCTAAGCTTGATGGAATTAAGACATACTTATGGGATAAAACGTTATTTATTTATCTAGTGATCAGTTATTTTAGTAGAAAAATAGTCTACGGAGATAGGAACCAGTTTTGTTCTTATGGCTAATGCAGTGTATTATTACTGAACACATCTCTCTCATGGTAATGATGACAGTGAAAAATACCCACTCATTTAATATCTAAGTTTTGTCTACACATGACAGCAAAGTATAAGTATGTTGCTAATTGATCTCCTCTTTTCTATTACCTTGTGTACAGCTCACCATACAGTGATATGCTGTGCTCAGTACCACTATGCCGATTCTGCAGCTGTTCTTCGACCCAACCAAAGACATTCAACCAGACTACATCCAGAACCAGAACCAGAACATCCATGAACACCTTTCTTCAGATTCTCCACAGAGAAAATGACCATGGTTGGGGACACACTATTGAAATAATCATGTTTACGTATTGGCTTGCACATGGGCTGTCCTACAGAGTTGTTGTTGGTATTTGATGTGCCAAAATCTACTGTCTGCCGGCATGCACACAAGATTGCTCATGAGATCAAGCAATTCATAATGCAGGGCAAGGTCATCCATTACCCCACTACAAGCATTTCCATTCAATACAAATGAAGGCAGTATGTGATCCAACTGTTAGAGATAATTTCACTTCTCTGTAAAGTTTGTGTAGTTAAAAGTCAATCCCTCTTCATTTATAGGTGAAAGTTGAGAATTAGATGTTTTCTTTTAGAAACATTACTTAGAGACAGTTTATCCGACCTGTACTCTCTCCTAGGGACATGCCAAGGCCATGTTCATTCCCCTGGCGCCTTCGCCAGATAACACTCTGAGTGAGAGAGAGACCATTGTTGTTCTCACATCACCTAGATGGTGTGAGTCTTTATCTTATATAGCTAATGGAATGTTAGCACATCTCTGTTTGTGGGCTCGGTCCACCTTCCTAGTATATGAATCTGAACTTTGCAGCTTGGGCCTCAGAATTGAGGTGGCATCACGCACTCATGTTGTGTCGATGACTCTTCTGTTCTCCTTGATCAAGTCTATTAAACTTCTTCAGTATAAGACATCCAAGACTCCAGTACTTCTTCTCCCTGCATCACCTCAGAATTTCTGCCTAACAATTGGCATCACGAACAGGATCTCAACAGAACAACAACTCGGTAAGCGTATATGTATAATTTTATATATAATGCCTTACCTTGTCTGAGCTTGATGAGATCATGAACTCTAATGTTAAAATGGGAGACAAAACATTTGTCATTCTATTAAAGTGATGTATTATTATTATTAGAAATAGAAATTACTTTATTGATCCCAAAGGGAAATTCATTAGTCTGTCAGCTCATCTTTCATTTGCATAAGAATAAGAATTAAAAAGTCTGATGGATGTGGGTATGAAAGATCTTCTGTATCTTTCTGTCCTGCACCGAAGAGATAGGAGCCGTCCACCACCGCTGCTTCTTTGATCCATCAAGGTGTTATGAAGTGGATGATCCGTGCTGTTCAGTATGGCCTCCACCATCTTCATTGTGTATCTCTCCACCACCTCCTCCAGAGAGTCCATCTTTACTCCGATCACAGAGCCAGCCTTCTTGACAAGCTTATCCAGCCTCTTTGCCTGCTTTTTTCCTAAACTTCCTCCCCAGCAGACTGCAGCATAGAATAAAACACTTGCCACCACAGACTGATAGAACATCTGCAGCATCTTACTACAGATGTTTAGAGATCTGAGCTTTCTTAGGAAAAAGAGGCAGCTCTGCCCTTTTTGTAGAGTGCATCTGTGTTAACAGACCAGTCCAACTTGTTATCAAGGTGAACACCTAGATATTTATACGTTGTCACCACCTCGATGTCCACTCCAAAATGTCCAAAAGTGTTCACTGGCTGAAGAGGGAGCTTGGACCTACGGGAATCCATGATCATTTCCTTTGTCTTTGAGGTGTTCAGCATGAGGCAGTTTTGGTGACTCCAGTCACTGAAGGCTTTTATCAAATCCCTATATTCAGATTCCTGTCCATTCCTAATACATGCCACAATGGCAGTGTCATTTGAGTATTTCTGGATGTGGCAGGACTCAGAGTTGTATTTAAAGTCTGCTGTATACAATGTGAACAGGAATGGAGCCAGGACAGTCCCCTGTGGAGCCCCCGTGCTACTCATTAATGTACCTATATACCTATATCTTGTACCTATTATTAATTCTGTGTAAGAGAAATGCTTTAATCTAGAGTGAAATTCTTCTCTAACACCAACAGGGCGATTTCTGCACATCTTTGTGGGCTATCCTGGAACAGTACATAACACACGGGTTTTAAATAACAGTCCACTGTACTTAAATGCTGAGTATCCACCTCAAGGGTACTTTCTATTGGGGGATGGTGGCTACCCTTGCCTGGAGACCCCCATCACAGTTATCACTCCCTACCAGACACCACAAGGAATTATGCAACAGTGCTTCAATAAATGCCATGCCATGGCACACTCAGTCATAGAGCGAGCCTTTGGGGTCATGAAGGCAAGGTGGAGGTGCACACTGTCAAAAGCCATGGAGGTGTAGTCGTCCTTCTGCACAGATGTTGTGATGGCCTGCGCTTTTCTTCATAACATCTGCATCAACAATGGTGACATTCTGGAGCCCGAGGAGAGTGGAGATGAGGGTGAAGAAGCTCCTGTCCAACCTGAAGGAGTAGACACGCAAGAGAGGAGTGGAGCAGGAGAGACAGGCTTATTGCCCACGTGTCTGCCCCAGTAGCACCACCTGCTCAGCTGAGGGAGCATGACTATTTCCACTCCAGCATTTAAAACCTCTGTTCACTATCACTTATTTTCACATGTTTGCAATGTTTGCAGGTCTGTGCTGTACATCTTGACCACATGTCAGCTGTTCAGAAAAACTCTGCTGTTTTCAGCTTCGTGCGGATCCAGTGTATTTATCAAAGCTTGGTCATTGTGCTGAGCCACTGGGTCATTTTGAACTGTGTTCATATGAAGTTACACTTTTGCACTATTTTTGCACAGACAAATGCGAGTGAAATGCTGCAATGCATGCATATTTGACAAATACTTGGCCCCTCTGTGATAAATGTGGCCCCATGATGGCTCCTTGCCTAGAAAAATCCTAGATCCACCATGGAAACGAATATTGACAAACAGATGATTTTACAATTGTAAGTGGATCCATTGGGTTATATTTTTAAATTTTCCGGATGCTTTGTGTGTTTGACTTCCTGAGTGGGGTGATCTAATTGACGTGGATTAATGCACAATGGCTGCAAGATCTGGCAAACATAGACCTGCCGATATTTCTGCTGGACTGCCAGAGCTATGACTGACCAGAGATGGACCACAGTGCACATGCTGTGGATTGACTTGAATGGGAACAAATTGCTCCAGCATGTGCAATGGAGCACAGATGGAGTATGTGGAAATTGAGACAGTGATATGTATGAGGGTAGGAGACTTTTCGACCCTGTGGATGTCTGGTTGACCAGTGGACCACTAGTGGCTAAAGAAGTGGATTTAGTAGTGGGCCCCTGCAAATGTTTTCATGTTTCCTGGGGCCATGGAGTACAGCAGGGTGATAGTCAGGAATGCTACAGGAAATAAGTCTCAGGTGTACAAACTGATTTTGAAATATTGGCTTTTGAAATGAGAAAAGTAATTTCAAGATCAAGAATTAACTGAACACCACTCTGGCTGAAGTTGGAGGAAATGCATTTAACACATTCATTAGGTTTCAAGGATACTCATAATGTGCTTGTGCTTTGGTGAGAAACACCAAGGTAAACAAAACTTTTTTTATTGGCTTTTTCATATCTGCTTTAAAAGAAAACTACTGAGTAACTTTAAGAGCAGTAAAATGAAGTTTGCCAAAAAAATAAGTATGAAGAGTATGAAAACCATTTTGACTTTGGAAAGAGTCATGGTGATAAAGAGTCTGAGGCCCACTGACAGACTTGTTCAGAGCCTTCAGCTGTGGAGCTGTGGGTATAGGTAAGCCTTACTATGGTCTTTGGAAGTGAATGTAAATAGTTTTATTAAAATGCATTTTTAAAGCTCTGATGGTTAATACACTGACCTTTAAGCTTATTTTTTTGCCTACATTTTCAACAGTTAATGTCAATGTAAATATGTATTCCATATAACTACAGGAGGAAAAAGGTCAAAGAAGAAGAAAATAAAAACAGAGAAAAAAGGCAGTGTTTTACAATATTTGAAATTTTTCTTTTGATGTAATTCTACTTTATTGGCTTCATAAAGCTTAAAATAAGAGGGATATTGGAACAGAGATTGTATAAAGTCTACAGTTAATCTACTACAATATGTCTGTGACAAGCAGTACTGTTGGTTAATTCTTACAATTACTGAAGTGGTGTATTCAAGGTCTCCACTGCGGGGTTTGATTTTGTTTGTTTTTAGTTTTTAGGTAAAAAGGCAAAACTGCACCCCAAAATTATCATCAAAGAAAAAAGTGACAAGTTCTGAAACGTTAAAATCCAAGAAAAGTTGACTTGATTTAGGAATCAGTTGGTGTTGATTGTACTGGGAGAAGCCAACTGTGTCCTAATCAAATAACATTTGGCATTTGAATAGTTTTAATGATGAATCACGCTGAAGTGGTTAAGGTCACAAAATGTGGTAGAAAACTGATAACTTTATTTATTTACCCTATTCGCACAGGATTAGTATTAGCTGGGGATGTCTGGTAATTTGTAAATTATTCTTTTTTAATCAGTAATTCTGTCCCACACTGCAACGCTTCATATTAGCGCTGATCAGTACACCAGTTGGGATTGGGTTTGTGCTGTGGAGGTAAATGTCTGCAGCAGAGTGAAGAGACAACTGGGAAGCTTGGTGAGGAGAGAGTTGACATGAGAACAGGCAAAACCAAGGTTAACTTGGAGAACAAACACAAGGGGATAAAAAAAAGAAACTGAATGAGCTGAGCGGACTGAGTGGAGGGGTGATCCAGATCTTTATCTCACAGGTGTTGTGTAGCAGATTGGCCTTAGGTGCACAGGTACGTTTGCATCAGGAGGAACAAGACGCAGACTGGGTTAAAAGTATCCGCTTTTTTTTTTTTTTTTTTTTTTATAGTCTTGATCCTTTGTCAACATTGAACCAGCATTTTGGGAGTAGATTCATTTTCATTGGTTTCATGTGTACACAGACATTTCTGGTCTGCTCTGCCCAAGTAAAACTGATTAATGCTTGAGCTTCCATCATCACAGCATTGACATTAAAATAGGTGAGCAGCTCACACATAGCTAGAATAACACATAGCTGCTTTAATGTGAACATCAACCGCCGTGGTGACATAGGTGATCTATGTTGTATCTTTTAACTTTATTTTTTAGTGTGTATGTGTGTGTGCAATTGTTTGTTAGGACTGACTGTGATATATGTGTCAAGTGCTTTGCCAGAGCACATATAAATTTGTTGTATCTTTTCTCTCATTATATAAATACAATAAAGGCAATCTGTGTGAACAAGTTTAACTGTGTGAACCTGCAAACCCACACATGAAGATTTTGAAAGCTGCAGCGAGGGCTGAGCTATACAGCGCCCCACCTACAGATCTAATCGCTCCATTCCCACCAAACACCATGCACCTAAAGGGATTGTTGGTACATTTTCACACACTTTAACCGCAAGTTTTAGTCCAAACTCTTTTCTACCATAAAATGGTACAGTCCTGTTTAGGGGAGCAGCTTTGCATTTAAAGATGCATTATGGCAACTATTCTGTCACTTTTATTAACATCTGTGGGTGTCACTGGGACCATTAGGATGTAGAAACAAATCAATACAGCTCACAGCCCTTTAAATTACACTGACCTGTGGCTGATACGAACAGTAAAGTCACATTTTTATTGACTTTTCATTTCAAGGGCAATAAAACTCTGACTTGCCTCTTTAACATTTCAGTCGATCCCTGTTGCACTTTCAGATTAGCTTCACAGACAGCATCAATATCCTCAACGAAAACCCAGTGACATATCTGAAATGTGTCCATTTCTACTATTTTACTGCTGTGATCACCCCCATGTGAACACTCTGGAAAGGCTTTGGGTTAGCCACCTTTACCAGCACTCCTCTGAACATTGTGTACACCCTCCCTGCTGGAAAAATGTCCTCCATAAAACACCCATGCCTCCACATGGTGTTAGTCAAAGCTGCAGTCCTGATCATGACAAATGACGCTCCCCCTTCTTCTCATTTTTTTCCCTCCTATCCACGGTGGGTTGTCGTATCTTTAAGGAAGAATAATGTGCTGACACACGGAGCAGACCTCGAGGATGAGCACCTGTAGTTCAAAGGCCGCAGAGAGTGGGAACAAGGCCGAATTGTTTCAGAGTAAGGCAGAGCAGACAGGAATCTATGAGTCATCTGGTCCTTGGATGTGTTCGACAACTTTCAGTGGAGCTCAACGTCATTTTTCTCAGAGTGTGCCTGCTGATTGTTGGATTGTTTATCTTGTGCTGAACGTGTCGGGCAAACTTACACTCAACACTCAAGATGCAGGTGGAGAAATGTGGCTCAAAGTCAGATATGAAGACCACGTTGTTGTTGTTTTCCAAGATAAATGATTTAAATTGTATTTCACACATAAATTCTAATATTATTGTACAATTTAACAGATTATTTCCCAACCCTAACCCTTTGAACAGACCACCCCTGGAGATCAATGGTGTGGTCAATGTTCCCAATTAAAAGACTTACCTTTACCATCTCCTCTCTTCTCCATTCATCTCCAGTGAGTGTCCTGTGTTCCATTTCAAAGATAGTGGCCATGGCAGGAGATAACCAGCCTTTATTTGACTCCAGCTTTTATTGGAGCGATGCCTTTATTTCTACTGTGGCCATAATTGGTCAGATTTTAATAAGAAGCTTTATTTTGATCTACTCTCTGTTAAAGTTACTCCTTTACACCACACCCTGGCTGTTCTTGAAAACCTGACTTTTAATTGACTTCTATCTTTTATTTTAGGAAATATAATATGTTATTTGTGTGTAGTTCTGTTGTGCAGACTGTTAGGAGCAGAGCTGTGGCACTGGGCTGGAGTTTTTGAAATTTAGGACCATGATGATATAGGACTGATTGAGGTGCATGTGTTAGAATTTTTCCGTTTCAGGATGTAGGAAAGTTTCCCTCTTGGGAGAAAAACAGTTAGGGCAGTTGTCTCTGGG
The DNA here is from genome assembly GCA_021432705.1 of Caranx ignobilis. Taxonomy (NCBI): domain Eukaryota; kingdom Metazoa; phylum Chordata; class Actinopteri; order Carangiformes; family Carangidae; genus Caranx; species Caranx ignobilis. The sequence continues at coordinate 31,043,276 of MU270014.1, forward strand.
CCACACCCCACACAATTTCCTTTCTTTCTATAGTGCATAATTAGTTGCTGTATGAAGAGTATGGATGAGCTACCTTTGAGGCTCAATGGGCATTATGAGGTTTATGTTGGAGGAGAAGGAGGAAATGAAAAGGCTGCATCAGTGGAAAATATTATTTCTGCCTGCAATGTTGCAGAGATGAAGTGACAGAGCTGGTGCAGCCGTAGTTTCTTCAACCTCTGAGCAGAAATAAAAAAAAAAAAAGGTGTTGTGGTTGCAGATGGAGATAAAATGAGCACAGAAAAGATAAAATTGAGGTAGAGAAATTTTAGACTCAGACCATTACTGGTTAAATCTCATCAAAGCAGCCAAGCTGTCAGGTGTTACTAATGCTGAGTGTTCACATGAGTCTGCAGCCCGTTTCACAGTGTTTGATGTGTTTAGTAACTTGCACTTAGCACCAAAAGTTTGAGAGGTACTTTTTTCCCCCTCTCTTTTTGAATGTGTCACCGACAGAAGTTGGCCTGAGACTGACTGTGTTATGATGTTGTGCTAACAGGCTTTTTCAGCTCTGAGGGCAGCTGACATTCAGGAATATTCTAAAGACACAGTGCTGAACAATTACTAGCTGGTACCAAAGGCATGTCGACAGTATTTTAGCACCTGGAGGAAAACTGACAAACATTCAGATGTTGAGATTGTGAGGGACATAACTCAACATTTCAGCAGGTGGTGTTCTGCTGTAGGTATCCCTGCTTATAAACATCTGTGTGTTCTGGTTGCGAATCGTACTGCTGAGCATGGAGCACAAAGTGCCATGGAAGTTGCTAATTTGGTAGATGAATGTGTGTTTGTACATAATGAGAATTTTAGCATGGTAAGAGACAGCGGAAAGTTTAGAAGTAAGGAAGGTGAGTCACACAGGTAGTAAAAATGCTAAACCAGTAGCTTTCAATACTGCACTGAGGAAAGCTTGGGAAGGTGGTTCACATTAGCAGGGTCAAGTGTCAGTCTGTAGGTTTGATTGTGTATGACATCTTATATTACATATTATGGTATGTAAACTACAGGATGGACCAAGAATCATATCATCAGTGTTTTCAGGCTGAGTGGTGATGCATAATGTACTCTCTGTAAGTGAAAGCCACATGGAAGGTGTTAGAGCATAGACTGAGGTCATAATATAATAATATGATATTATGTAAGTTGTAACTGCCAATGTAAATACATTAATATGCAAAATAAATTGCAAATATGAAATACCCCTGAGTCTATGACAGCGTTCCTCAGTTGTTTTCAACAATGGAGTACAATAGCAGTTTTTCCTCACCTGTTTAATAAAACACAGCGCTGTGCAAATAACAATAACAAATCTATTCAGTCCAAACTATCTCCAAATTGTTTGTTTGTTTTTTTTTCTTTTTACACACCAGTGTGGACCAGCATTGTACCAGCCTCCTTGTTGCAGGGGAACTGATGAGTGGTGCAGTTTGGTTTGTGTAGAGTGTGAGAGATGGCAGATAGAAACATTGGCACAGCAGCTTTATGGAAGAACTTTGTTGTGTGACATTGGATTAGACTATACTGATGTCAGTGTATCAACAAGTCGTCAAAACCTGAACAGCCTTATAGGTTGTTGTTGAAGCCTCTGTTATTGAGCCCCAGTGTTTGTCTCTGTATGTCACCACACTTTCCCCTGTGCTCATGCCATAATAACTACTGCTCTAGATGTCACTGAGAAAGAAAACCTGTGTCACAGACAACTTATGGGCTTTTTGTTAACAGGAGGGTGACCTTAAATTTATTGTCTCATCCCATATTTATTTCCAGACTATATTAATATACATAATATGAAGTCAATGTATGCCCCACACCTACGCTTACATTAAGAACATCTGATTATCAACTGTAATCTGCCTTTGCTCAAAGTCATAATCAGCATCTAAGTATGTGTTGACTGTGATGTTCCAGGTCACATGTCATCCTTCTGCTCTGCAACCAAGGGTCAAACTTTTCTTTGCTTTGGGAGATCATGTGTATATCACAGTTTTCTTATTTGATAATCCTTCACTCCCATCTATCCCCAAAGACCATTCTTTTCCTTTAGAAAGCCAACCCAAAGCTTTTGTTTTAGCTCTTAGGAGCAAAGAGGGATCTCTGAGGAGTCATGAGTGCAGATACTCAATGCCATCCTTCATAGAGGTCTGAACTGGACTGACACATCTTTACTAGGAATCAGCTTTTGATGTGACTCATCTGAAACCACTTCCCACAGCATCAGTGTGGATTTAAATTGAAGTGGAAGGACAAATATTAGCAGTGGAACTATAGACAACTTCACTTCAAATGCCCTTATTGTTATTGCACAGTGTACACAATGTTTCTCCAGTGGTTCATACAATAAAATAGTATAAAAGCACGTACTCATTTATCATTGACCATGCTGTATTTATTTGCCTACTATTCAGAGGTTTAATCCTGTGTTGACACTTGGTGTTAAGGATTTCTTTTATTATGTGTTTGGACTATTTACCATTTTAATTGTTATATTGAATCATATTATATTCTGTTGTCATAACTTTTTAAGTGGCTGAAAATCAGTCTTGGGGAAAATCTAGAAACAAACTGTGGTGGTAGTAGTACCAGTTTTTGGACCTGAATGCAGACTCAGAGTGGAAGGTAAGGAGATTTATGGGGACAAGAGTAACAAGCTGGCAGCTGGTAAGAGCACTGTAGCACTGTAGCTCACTGTTTACACGTAGCAAAAATGGTGAAATTTCCATGTGTAGAGTTAGTCGTGTAGTGCTGTGTAGTGTGTGCAGGGTCATTTGTTTACAGGAAAATGGAGCTTCGAGTCACTAGTTGGTTTTCCATTACAGGTTTTCATAAAATAAATGCGATATTTCTGAAATTTCGAAAAAGTACAATTGCCATTTGCAGGTGTTTCCATTGAAAGGTGTTTTGTGAATTAGCTGTAACTCCCGTAAGTCTAGTCTCTCGTTATCCCATAATTCTCTTAAATTCTCATCATGCGAGACTTCACTTGGAAGAAGACGGACGTAAGCGTCTTGCATGTTGGGACAGTGATCTCAGCTGCCGTTACAGCTGTTGCTGTTATTGTTTTTAACAGAAGACGAAAGCAGCGCTTGATTGCTCAAAGGCAAAGCTCTTATGTGTGGCAGCAGCCACGGATGAGGGATTTCTGGGAGAGGAGTGTTCATGAGGATTTCACAGAGAAACTATGGATAGACAATTTTAGGATGACCCGGGATACGTTCAGTGAGCTATGTGAACCTCTTGTGGCACCAGACATCTCATGCCTGGGAGGCTGTTCCTACTTGGAAGCGAGTGGCCTTTACAAACTGGCAACCTGTGCTGAGTACAGAGTCATCTCTGGTGATGCTGCTGAATGTGTTTATGCGAAATAAGTGTTTCCATAGCACTTTTGTGATACACTTTTATATCAATACATATGAAAAACCACCTCATCAGAGTAAAAACATGTTTTAGCGATATTTGAGAGGTTTTTTGAAATGTAGGCGTTTCCATTACCATTATTTTGTGCATTTCTAGGGGTAATGGAAGCCCACCTACTGTTAATGCTTGTACCTGAAAATGATTTCAGTAAAGATTTGGGAAAAAAATCTTCACATTTGATGTGGACAGGAGGAAACAGAGTTTTAAACATGGTTTCATTTTTAAGTGACACATAAGAATGACAAATAAAATCTAATCCAATTTTATAGTAGCTCTTAATGACGTTATACACATAGTATAAGTGGGTTCATATAAATGAAGGGATGATGTTATTTTTTAAATGAAGAGGGGGAAATATATGTTCTCATATATGTTCTCATAAATGCCCCGCTGTGTGTAAATGTGGCCTGAGGGCAGGGGGAAACAGGGATGAAGGCAGAGGGAACAGGAGGTTGGCTGAAGAATGGTGCAGGGGCGCAGGCTGAGTGAGGGGCAGCGGTGGAGTGAGCTGAAATCCTGGACACAGAGGAGGACATTTTAGCAGTGACTCAGATACAAGTTTTAGAAAACCTAGAGCCTGTCTTCTTGGAGAAGTGGCAGAGAGTGTCACTGCCACACAGGTGACTAACACCTGGAGAGGAACGGATAATCAGCCTCACTCTTTGAACAGGGTCTTGATGAGGTGATGAGCAGCAGGTGTGGAGAGGAGCCTGGAGCAGGAGGTCACACCCACATGTACACACATACACACAGAGACCAAAAGGGGAGGGGGACATGAACACAAGGAGAATAAATTAAGTTGTAACCAACACAGCAGTTTGTCTGCAACATAAAACTACTACATTTCTACCAAACACTATAAAACGTTCTGATCGTAACCTGGATTATCACATAATAAAGTTTTAAAAACAGTGCAAATAGTTGTTAAACTGTTGCTCCCAGTAGAAATATGGCTGATGTGGTGAAGTGTATTTACACACTGCTTTGACTAATCTGACAAACACAAAGTATAAATACAGAGTGCAGGATTTTAATAAATGTGCAGTTGTTTGTCAGGGTTAGCATTAAACCCTAACACTTTCAAGATAGTCAAACATGCATACAGACAGAAGTGCTGCTGCGCTGGTTACAGCTAAATGTGCACCCTAATTTGAACTGTCTGTATTTGCCTAAATACAAACTCCAAACCAGCAAAAATATCACCACTGAGCTCTAAGACCTCCTGCTCCAGCTGCCATCAAAAATCCATGGACTCACACAAGCATCACGTACACGGCTGACCTGCTTACAGGCATAGCTTATCTGTATCTCATATGTTTAATTAAACCATTTTGCATTATTTAAGGTCAGTGTGCATTCACACACATACACACTTGTGAGGCGGATTGTGACATTAGACAGCCACGGTGGAATGACATATTTCCTTGTTAGGTACTGAGGCGCCTAAGCACCAGGATTTGCATCGTCTACCTTCTCGTTGAAAATCCATAAGCATCGTCTGTGTCGCATCAGCATGCATGTGAGAGTCGCCTCATCTGTTACAGAATCTCCTGGGGGCTACCTACAGTAATCTTCCAATAGACAAAGCCTTCAGGCAGTCAAGCTATCAAACACTCTTGCTGCCAGTTTGTTTATGGATTTTCAGCATGTTCCCTTGAAGAAATTAAGGTTTATCCCCACAGGATGTTCCACATTACGAGCCACTCAATACTTTTTGACACCAAAGTGACGAGGACAGTGACTTCTACGCCGGGAGTTTCCAGGGTAGGCTCGCTCACCGAAAGCAAAATATAAAAATAAAGATGTCCAATAAATTTGAAAATGCATCAAAGATGTGCTCTGTGAAGTCCCCGTAGGAGAAAATGTGTTTGATAAAAACCCAGCCTCATGTCTAGCATGATAAATGGCGTCCCTCCGTACCCCCTCTGCCGGCGAGCAGTAATAAGAATAGAGTAAGTAGTGTCATTCATCCTGTGCTTGGAAGAGCACACTTCAAGCGCTAGAGATGCCAAGTGAAGCATTATTCTGCAAATAGAGTGCACCTTCCAGAAATAATTGAAAGGTCCTTGCATACAAGGTAATAGAATCATCTCCTTTTTAGATGTTGGTGCATTGGACAAACACAGGCTCAAAAGACCAGCAGTGCTCCATTCTGTGGTTTCTTCATGCATTTTGTTATGTTCTATATACTGTGTAAAAAAAAAAACATTTACATGAACATGAAGGTAGAACACCAACACCAGCACAAAGTCCTCTAATGTAAACTTGAAATAGAGTGATGTGTTACCAGATGGAGGGAGCTGATTTACATTTGGCAACATAATTGTCTCTATGACACAGAAAAAATTAGCTGAAAAAAAAGGAAGATAACTCACTGGAATAAACAGGATGATCGTTTAGATGTCAGTTCTTACTCATGTGCAGCTGCTGCAGCTGCTGCTGTACTGGAATCCACCAATGAAACAGCAACAAAAACATTGTCCAATATGATCCAGAAAATCTATTTGCTTTTTATTTTATTTGTTAGATTCATGAAACAACATACAAAGAAGAAGAAAAGAAGAATCACTCAAAGGCCTTTGCTGCCATGTGAAATAAAAATGGCGCTCTTTGTCTGAGTCATCATTGACTCAAAAATGAACATGGTCCTGAAAAACACTTTATGTTTAGTCTATATATTATATTATATTCAGTGAGACTCACCGGTTTCTGTGAATGTCTGCTGTCCTTTGTGAACAAATGTCCATAAATCCACTTAGAAAACAGACTCTTCTCATTACCACAGAACTTTCCAGGGCCACATAAACCACATAAACCAGGGACAGATATCCATGGATACATTTCAAACATGAGGCTTAGAATGAGAGCTAAAGTCAGAGCTGGTAACTGGGCATTTGGATGGTGGGCCGACATACTTTTGGGCTGGTGGGGGGGTCATTTTGGGCCAATGAATGGTCCCTAAAGCAGCTAGGAGAGAGAGAGAGAGAGAGAGAGCTAAATGAAATTGTAAGGGGGGGGGTGCAGAGAAGTTACTGGAGGGTGAGTGAGCAGGCCTACACTGATTAGGGCTGTGCAACTCATCAAATTTTAATCATCATTTTGATTATTTTGTCATTTTCCTGGATTGTTCAGGTTTTATTCTGAAAGACCCGCACATGTGCGATTCTGCCCCCGGAGCCTGCAGTGCACTCACGCAGCCAATACTGTGAACGAGGCTTCTGTGTGGTGGCTGGTGGTGTTTAAAAATTCAAAAATGCCTGGGCTGACTTTTTGTCCCAGTCCTGCCCTGACTAAAGCTGTAGGCCACAGTTAAAGAGGAACTATGCTAGTCCGGTCGCTTTTCCACTGTTTTGCTAGCCCTCCTTCTGGCTGTGTATATTTGTTTTCAATGACGCTGCGAAAAAAGCAGTCCATGGAGGGGTGGATAACATTATATAACATATATAAGGTGTTACAACATTTATATGTGTGTAGTCTTAACTGTCATAAACAAAAGATTTCGGATTACGGAGCGTGTTCATGTCACAGGACTGCAGAGAGGAGAGCTGGGACTCTGGGGCGGAGGCCAAGTGCTGCACTGATGTTGCACAGTTGATTTTCAGCCCAGAGACGCCAGGTGGAAGACAGAGAGCCTCCATTCTCCCTGTAACACATTACAAGTCATGTATGTCACCATCACAATTACTCTGAAGCTGTTTAATTAAGGTAAAAATGTAGCACAGCCACAGGAAATCCTGCATAGTTCCTATTTCACTTAGTCTTGTTTTAATCTGAGGTCAGGTTGGGATACTGCAGTTATTTGATGGTAATGCTGATGATGATGCAAACTCCAGCTCTTTCATGATAAGCAAACTGAAAATGAACCCACTGTATTTGCACCGAGCACAGGTACTGAGTATATTGTGAGGTGCAGTATTATCCACTATGTGCCTGATTTAATAAAGGTTTGCATGTGTAAAAACGTGTGCAAACACCTGTAGAAGCTGATCTACCAACCCGGTGCACCGAGGATTGCATCTCTCATACGGGCAAAATAGCATGCGCAGTCCATTTAGCATGTTTGCCTGACTGAATGTGCAAATATGGGTGTTTCTGCCAGAACGCGCAAAATAGTAGATGCAGAAAGAATAGATGCAAATAGATTTATTTAGCACATGCAGTGTGATCTACCAAACCTGGGACTGATTGTGGCGGCAGTTTTTGTGTCTTTATTCAGCACTTTTGAAAGTCAAGTCTTAACTGGCAAAGCTATGTCCACAAATGGCTGCAGTCATTGATCTAATACCTGCCAGGACAAAAGTTCTTATATCTCTACATTTCCTCATGTCTGGGTCATTCCAGAGAACTGTAGCAGTTTTCCAGGTATGTTAAAAGTCCTTTTAGCGCTGTTATGCATGCCACACGACTCTCCTCCATTGCGCTCCCCTCCTCTCCTCCCTCTCAGGTACCTGGCTGCTAAGCTCTGGGACCGGGACTGAGAGACCTCACTTCTGCCTTCACCCACATCTTTGATCCCTCTGGTCTGGGTGTTTAGATCCGAGTGTGGCCCAAGTGTCCCACCTGAGCTCTCTATTAATCCATCGGATCAAATTTCATTCTGTGTTTGTGGCCCTCCAGCTCCCTGTCCACACTCTCCATGGTGGAAAGGATTGCCATGCACAAAACCCTAATTTTCAGTGTAATTTGTCAACAAGGCAAACAAAGAATTACATCATATGAATGAATTTTCTAAGCAACAAATTGATTATCCCATCACATGAATGACAATAGAACACATAGAAATCTCTAAATACACTACTGCAGTGGGAAAGCATCAGCGATGAACACTAAATGCACCGGTACAGTCATTTAAGTAAAACCTGTTAAGAAACACCAGGTGTTTTAGACAACAGTTAATGTGGGAGTGTTTTGGGTTTTTTTTTTTTTTTGTTGTTGTTTTTTTAAGCCGCCTCTGCTTCCTCCATGTTGCAGATCACTTACTTCCTGCCCAGATAGTTTTTTTTGCCTTCCTCAGACCTTTGGGGCTTGTTGATTTACTGGCCACTGGCCCAGACACAATAAATAGTCTTGGTGTTTCAATGATGTGGTTTTTGTTCATTCAATTTGCAATTTCAGTGGCTCGGTTCATTAGAAATGTGTTCATTGACTGTCAAACGGTGCTTATAGGAATTGTCAGTGCTTGCACCACCACTGTGAAACAATCCTCTGCCTCAGGCACCAGTGCACTCTGCAAGCAGCTGATGAAAGAAGTTGACAACATCTGAGATGTGAATATAAAGAAAGATTTCAGGATTACCACCGAAAGGAAATATAATAATTTCATCTGGGGGGGGGGGGTGATTGGCCCAAAATTTCTGTTATCTAAACTGTTATCTAACAAAAATATAACTATTTTTGGACACACTCCTGATGACACATATTGTGTTTGAAAGGAAAGTAGGAGGAGGCCGGGCCTGAGGCAGACAGATGACAGCCTGAACTGACAACATCAACAAGTGGACCAGTCTCGCTGTCACAGGTGTGTGGTTTGACTGCCAACAGGTCGCAGAGGATGTAAACGATTGCAGTGGCTCTCACAGTGTGGCACATGATGATGACGAGGATGATGATACCACTTTTTCATGACCTATGAACCTTTTTTTTCCCTCCAAATTCTAAGTGGTTGTTTCAATTCTTAGAACCGCAGGGGTCTTTCACACTTACCTCCTTTGGTCTGGACTTTCAGACTTTTCAGCTAGACCAATTTACAGGTGTGAGAGCTCCCCCAGACCAAAGACCTGAAATTTGGTCCAACCAAAAGAGGTGGTCTTGGTCCAGACCAGACTAAACCATGGTTCAGACTTTTGCAATGTGAAAGCTTTGTTTTCGATGGTTCAGACTTTGGTACATTTGTTTATCCAAATCTGAGCTCAGCCCACATATTGGGCATGAGGTTGATGCTGCTGGTAATAATGACATACTGTAACAGTACAATTGTTGGTGCATGCATTTTCTAGGCTAGTTTGCTACTTTGCTAACTAGCTAATTTGAGGAGAGCTTTGGTGACGTCAAGTGTATGGAGACACAGCATACATAGGCAATGAGGACAGGATGTCAATATGTCTTAATAAAGTTTTTGGGTGAGGTCACATTAATGCAGAGTGAAACAAGGACCAACTGGATCAAATGTAAACAATGTAGCAGAAACATCAAAGCTGGCTCAGACTTGAAAACACCCTCAGTGGGGAAGGTGGACAAATCAATGATAGTGAAGCACACTGACTGCTTGCACATTGGGATCAGAACCTCTTATCAGCTGCAGCCCCTCACATGTATACATCCAACTACAGGAAAATCTGTAAATGAGATTAATGGCTGTTCATCCCGTTTGTGTGCATTCTGTAAAACATGACTCAGTTCAATTGTCTGTAAATTGACCATTATATTTTCACTCTCATAGTGCTGTGGAGCAATCAGTGTGATAACGTACTTATGAACATTTTCCACACAGCTTTTTCAAGTAAGATGATGATTTCTTAAATGTCATGTAAACGAGAAACCTGATTTCAACAATCAGGTAAAAGGCTTAAAGAACCTTCCAGGAGAACACTGATTTATCAGCCATGTACATACAGGTAACCCAGTTTCTAAGTGGCCTTTCATAACTATGCATGTGCATCGCAATAGCCTATGGGCAGGAAAAGTGGCTGGATGGGTGAAGGACATGATTATACAGTGAGAGTTAAGTCTTTGTATTTAAGATAATTCCATCAAAAGTCTAACCGGAACTGAATCTAACACAGAGTGACATCAAGAAGTAGAAAGAAGTCTCTGACTGTTGGTTATATTCAGACACACTGGTGTCATGAGGGAAAGCTCTGCTCTGTCTGCCTGTCCTTGCATGGTGTCAGGCTGCTCTGACACACACACACACACACACACACAGTCAAAGAAAAAACAAAAAAGAAATCAGGACCTTGGGGCAGACACAGGATCCTTTATCACTATACAGTAAAAAACTGAAAGCAGCACAGGCGCCTGTTATTTTGGAATTTAAAGATAAATTAAATGTTGACACATTAGAATTTGTTAGTTAAGAATGTCTTGTGAGTTTGCCCAACAGTAAGTCATTCAGGCATAACCATATTGTAAGATACTGGATTATGTTATACTGACCCTTAGCCTACTATGTGCAATAACAATATACCGTATAAATGGTTTACCTACAGTGGCCCATTATTTTCTGCATGTAGCGCTCAGTCTGGGAGAGTCATGGAGGCAGGGGGATCAGCTACAGATTAGAGGAGACAGGCAGGATGCAGGCAGGATTAGATGATGAAACCCCAAAAACGGTTCCTGATTTTCTTTAAGACAAAGCTAAAGCTTTTGTTATGTACGACCAAACCCCTGCAGGAAATCACAATCAATGGGCCCGTGCCGTTCTGCAGTGAATTTCAATGAGTGATATTTTTAGAGCTGACCTTTCTGTATCATGTCATGTGCTGGTATAGGACCATTAAGTTGGGAAATGTTTTTTTGTACAAAGAGAAACAACCGATATGTACTTTTTTAGAGGCAACTTTTTCCTTCTCGATCGATACAGGAAGGGGAGCTGGAGTCAGACAGCAGAAAACAGCAGCAGTGTCAACCACGGTCAGGAGACTGCACTATATGTGCCTTTATTACAGGCTTTCTCTGTGCACTTTGTTTGTGCAGCTGTTGGTGTTAAGTGTTATTGAAATATTGAAGCAAATTATAATAATTAAACTAGTGAGGTAGACTAATGTTAGACAGTGCAAAATAGAAAAAGGAGTCCTGAATTCACTGCCTCAGAGCAGCTGAGCCTCTCTACATGCTGCTTCTGCAGGTTCACTGCTCTATATAGTGAAAATGTGCATGAGCAGCAGATAGGAGACATTTCTTTGCTCACACTTGATTCTGATTCTTCTTAGTACATTTGTATATAATGTATAAACATTAACAATGGTAATAAAGAGCTCCTACTGCCTAAAACACTTTCATTTATTCACATTTTTAAAATAAAAATTTTTAAAAAAAGCACAATCCAAATCTATTTTTTATGATCAAAATATATTTTCTGGGAATAATCTGAAGAATCTGAATCTGTGTACTTAACTACATATTTATTGTGTTTTTTATTATGAGGAGGCTACAAATCTGATCATCTACAACAGGGCTTTTATTTTAAGACTCTAAGCTGGCATTACTACTTCAATTTTCGTCAATAAATCCCATGCAAACAACGTGTTAGTCTGTCTCTAAGCGCTTGACAACTTCCCCACCTTGACTTTAGCACTCACATCAACCCATCCATTCATGCTGAATATGCACGTCTTGAAATGAATTCCTCATGTAAAAGCTGATTTAATGCCCTTGGAAATGAGGAAACACACGCTGTTTTTAACAAATGTTAGTAGTACTTGTGTAAATACTGTTTTTTATCTGAAATGTTTGCAGCAGTGCAGTAGTGAATATTATTTCATCTGACAACCTTAATTTTAACCACAGGGCTGTGGAGATAATGTGAATCCAGCTGATTTGCTGGCATCCTATGAAGCAGCATCAACAGGTTGCAAAGTTTAGACTTTGGTTATAGATTATATACTGAGCAAATGGCACTCAAATCGCCCTCAGCTACATGTTTAGTACTTATTCTCAAATGTTAGCATGATACTCTCCTGCCATTAAGGTAAATGTAAGGTGTCCTTTGGAAACTCACAGTGCATAGTGAATCTTCTCACATGATACAAATCAGCCAATCAAATCTGTGCACTCATGACATGTGGAGGGACTCGACAACACAGCAGACAGAGGAGAGATAGAGAAGTGGAAGAGAACAGGTGGCTTTTTCACACCACATGCTCAAAGAAAAGTTATCTTATTTTTTTTATCCTTTACTTGAGGATATTTTCACTAATTGGACTTAAGTGAATTTTAATTGAACACCCCTGGTCTATTGGATTAACTGTAATGAAGACCATTCACATTAACCTTTTTTTTTTTTTTTTTTTTTTTTTTCCTTTTTCTGATGTAGTGGTTATTAATATAGAATAGGCCAGATGTCAAACAGACTTATATGTCTCATATCAATCAAAGTACAAACAGTAGATCAAGGTTGAATATATTAATGTTGTTAAGAGGAACTATGCAAGACTTTGACCTTAATTAAACAGCTTCAGAGTAATTGATGGTGATGGTTAAATGACTTGTTAGGGAGAGAATGGAGGCTCTCTGCCTTCCACCTAGTGTCTCTTGGACTGAAACCCAACCAACCTGAGTTGTGTTTACGTCTCTTTTCAATAGAAACCAGGCAAAGCTAGCAGGTGTTTAATGCCTCGTATTATGTGCTGGGACCCTATTTGTGCTGTTCTGAGCATTATTTGTGATTATGAGTGGCTTTTTATTATTTTTTTTTTTTTTTTGTTTTTATCACAGTTAGCCCATGGTTACAAAGGCAGCAGTATCTTGCTATCTGGCTACCTATGCTGAAGCCGCTACAACTAGAGAAGTTTACTGTCGGCAACGTTGATCTCTCGAGGGGTGTTCTACTCAGTCTCACGGTGCATTAGACCAGGGGTTAGACACCAGAATATCCCTTTGACATTACCCACCTCGGTGGACGTCGCTCCACGGATTACCTTGGCAATGGCTGGGGGGGGTAGCTGTAAGTTTTTACCACAGTGAAATATGCACTCCGAAACTGTAGGGGGTCAGGGTGCTCCTTAGTAGCAGTGACATTCTATATTGCAGAGATAGAGTGCTCAGATCATTTTGAATGGGGAGATCCGTAATGGCAAAAATGGCACATATACCCCTTTCACAAACAGCCAATCACGTTATCATGTTGTTTCACCAAAGTATGTGCACAGGTAGGTTTTACGACAGACCAACCTACCTGGTGGCAAGCAGAGCCAGTTGAAAGGTCCACGGTAAAAGACTGCCTTTTATGCACAGAATTAACAACGAAGGGGTAGCTATATTTTATGCATGTCAACAAAGTCCTTCAAACGTCTCTGGGTAGAGCAGAGCAGACCGGCATCAGGCCGACATGGATTCAGCCGTACAGTGAAGATGGTCGTAAATCTGCGTGCATGCGTAGTGGAGTTCTCCCTGTGGAAAAAGAGGGTTTTAAATATCATTCTGTGGTAAAGTCGATGTTTTTGGTTTCAATTTGTATCTAATTTCACTGGCGATCATGTTTTTTCTGTCCCATTGTCACATTAAAGCATGGGTTTGACCATGTTCCCATTCATTTAGATAGAGGTATGGCCTTCCTGGGCTTTTCACAGCATTGCCAAGATGGCCACCGAGTGGCAGGACTTGCCTATAAGGACTTTGTTAGTACCTTGAGGTCTTTTTAACACTCACTTGGAAAATTCTCCACTTATACATCCAGTGGGATGACTGTTCACAAATTCTAATGATTTCCACAGTGCATGATGACACAGAAAGAACAAAGTTAAGATGGGATTTGAGTTGGTGTTGTTGTTTGTCTCTATGCTTCAGCTCTTTGATAGATTGGCGACACATCCAAGTCGTACCCCACCTTTGTCCTGTGTCAGCTGGGACTAGCTCCAGCCCCTCCCGTGGCCATGCACAGATAAGTAGTACAGCCAGTGAATAAATGCATGGATGGATTTTCTTCTGTGAGTAAATGGTTGAAATGCAGATTTGTTTCGACTTCCCCTAGTGCCCACCCTGGATGTAAATAAGCAAGGTCAGCTAAATGACTCATATTTCTTGCTTTAGTGTTGGCACAGCAACATGAGTGCGAAGTGATCTTGGCTGTGGTGTTGTGACTAACACCATGTTTTAGCAGGATGATAACCTGCCCCAGTGTTTTGCTAACACCAGAGCATCACATAAGTTTGATCAGACTGCTGAGAGATTAGCTGGGGAATTTTAGCCTGCTGCTGAAGGTCGGATATATGAGCCCCTTGCTGGAATTGCTCCATAATATGGTGCCACATGTCTCCATCCTCCACAGGCTGCTGCACCAACAGACCACTGACTGTATGTGTGCCCAGGGAGTCAGCATGCACTTTACCAACAGTGTATCAATTATCAGCCAAATTAAATTTAGCTATATTGTCTCTGTTTCATATTGCAGATTACATGAATGTGTTTTTTTTTTATTTTTCTCATAATGCCAGCAGCAGTTCACCAGGTGGGAATCCTGATATTGGTTGTGTAATTATATTTTATTGTAGACTAATATTTTTTTTTTTATTGTTTCTAGTTCAGGTATCCCCAGCTTCTGCAGGCATCTCTGTAGCATGGCCTACGGACAGATGAGTCAGATAAACATTCAATATTAAAAGAAAAAAAAATGTTACTATATTATCAACCTTTTGTTGTGCAGGGCTTGTGTCATCTTGTTGTAACAAACATGACTGTTTGCTTTTCAAGTCAGAAATAATTGTTTTAAATCTCAACGGGCCAATACATTATTATTATTATTTTATTTATTTATTTTTTCTAAAGTGACATCTGTACAAAAAAAACATGAACATCTTCCACTACAGTTAGAGTTTATTCTATCAGAGAGAAAAAAAGACTTTGAGCTGCAACACGTAATTCAGATTACGTGTGTGTGTGTGTGTGTGTGTGTGTAGCAGAAGCAATCAGTGGTCTTTGAGAACAGTCTGCTGCTGTTGTCCCATGTTGATTCTCTTGTATATTATAACTGTGTGATATTATAACGCGTCAGCCTCCGCCGTGATGCGTTTAGATAGAGGGCAGCTTTGCTGTTACATTTAGGCCGGTGACGTCATATGTGTTGATAGAATAATGAGATGATCACATCAGTCATAACCTGTAGTGTCTTATTTGCTGCTCTGTGTGCTTCGTCGTGGTGCCAGTGACTGTGAATATATCTGCACATCTGTGAACGGTCTAGTTTTCCATGTTGTAACTTTGGAAACATTTAACAAACTTCAGGACATCGATCTGGTTTGATTAGGATGTTTGCAGGATGTTTGCAGCCTCAGTAGTTGTGGGTCATAGCAGTATAAAACGTCTATTTAATTGTCTAATAATTGTGGACATGAAATGCAATAGAAATAAAGACTGTGTGTTCATAGAAGTGAAGGAACATGTCACCAAGTGCATCAGTATGCC
Organism: Caranx ignobilis; assembly: GCA_021432705.1. Lineage (NCBI taxonomy): Eukaryota > Metazoa > Chordata > Actinopteri > Carangiformes > Carangidae > Caranx > Caranx ignobilis. The sequence continues at coordinate 31,058,852 of MU270014.1, forward strand.
TCACTGGTGTGTTTTTAATACTTTCAAGAAAACAATGGAGCTCTATTGCACAGAGGAATATGATCAGGCTTTGGGTACACACAATATTTCAGTGTAGGATCAATTCAGTGTTGGCCTCTGCCTTTTCATTGGTCTCTGTTGACAGAGGAAGAGAAATATAGAATATGGCCAGCTGTATTGAGTTAACCAATGAGATATCATCGCCTCACCAACCCTGTCACTCATTTCGCCAAATGCAGTTTCACAGAGATGTAATTGCTGCCTTGATGGTCCTGAATACAGACAGAGAGGATGATTGGCTGCACCGAGATCATGACATGGCTGATGTCTTTTTTTCTCATATTTGGATACAGTTAGTTCACTTGCAAGGTTTGGGAAACACATGTAATTCATGGACTACCAGTGTAATTAAAAAAAAAATGTTGGAACAATGTGAAGGTTTAAATATCTCATCTCTTTGTGCAATTTTTTTTTTTTTTTATTTTTTTTTGTTAAAGAATTTTTTCGGCCTTTTATGCCTTTATTTTGACAGGACAGCTGGAGATAGAGACAGGAAATGGGGAGAGAGAGAGGGAGAATGACACACAGGGTGGAAACACAGCTGAGACACATGAGACATTTTAAAGATATGTTCCATAGCTTATAAAGATTTTGTGAATTTGTGTTGTAAATTTGTTTACCTAGCCGTTTGTGGACACATTGGCCCTTCAGCACCGTAACTACACTGGAACTAAAACTAATCTGCACAACAATCCCACTGCTGCTCACCAGTCAAGTATCGTTGAACTCTATTTGTGTACCGTCCTTTCAGCTCTCCCCATCCATGACAACAAAGGCCTGCCCACTTTGTTTTATCTGCATGGCTGGAGGTACTTACACTGATTGCTCTCCCAATCATTTTAAATAAACGGCTACAAGAGGTGAATCATTTCAAGTTTTGTCTGTAAGTGCACCTTTCACATCCATTGTAGCCCTGCCACAAGTGCCCAGTCCAGAGGAGGATGTTATGAAAGTGGTCAGCTAAGGCTGAGGATGGTTATCTGACGTGCTTGGTTTTGTGATTGTCGACATTTATTACCTAGAACAGCTAACAGAGCGCTGCTCTCTTATAGAACCTGTCAGTATGCTAATAGTTACCGGTAGACGGATTTCCAAAGAAACACCCTGTCTTTCCTCTAAAGCTCCAGGAGGCTTACTCCTTCATTTGCAAGGTATCCTGCAGCAGAAATGCTGCATTTATGGAGTCCATGGTGCTGAATGGTGCACTTAAACAGCACCTTTCAGCTAAGAGCTGAAATGACTGTACTTCATGTGAATGAAAATGTCAGTGGTGTGTGCATCAGCACATGCATGTGTGCATACAATTAACAAGTATGTGGGTTTGAAAATGTGTCAGAGTAAAGACAGTCCATTTCTTATGGTTTTTGCATTGGTTGTGCAAAGACTAAAAAAGACACCTCAACCTGTTAAAGATCAAAACTGGACCCAAGAATACAGACTCAGACCAGAGAAAACCAGTTCAAACTCCTCTTTAATAGACACTCACCTAAACCAGGGATGGTGCAGGTAATGGGTTAGATGGTGGGACAGGATGAGAGTGAGAGCTCAGAGCAGGCAGACGGTGAGTGAAGGCAGACAGGTGACTGGAACAACGGTGGAGGCAGGAACTGATGAAGGTGGCAGACTGAGGGCAGAGGAGAGCAGGTCAAAAACAAGGCATGAGCAAACAGGAAACCAGCACACTGGGTTGAGCAACAAACTGGTGGAGAGTGGAAGCAGAGAGTGCTCTTAAAGACGTCCTGAGGTGGCTCTCAGAGTGCTATATGCAGTTCTGCATGAGTATGTGGCTGTGTCTATACTCTATAATGAACTATATAATGAAAACTCCATTCTCTAATGCTGTCCAAATGTATAGTAAGAATGAAGATACACTATACAGTGGACTCATTGTATCCCACAATGCAGCGTACAGTAGTGTACAGCTGATGGTCACTAATCAAGCAATATATACAATGATGATTTGCGGTGGTGGTCAACATTGAACTGGCACGTTTTAATAGTACAATAGTGATGTAATTAACTCTACTGTGGAGAAGTGTTTTAAAGTGTTTTTTTTTTCTTTTTCATTTTACCAATGAGCTCACTATACAGTCCTCTACATAGGATTCCCTCTGTAGTGAGTAGGGAGTAGTTAATGAGTGAGTGATTTCAGACACAGCCTGTGTTTCTGTTAAAGAGGAACTATGCAAGTCCAGGCTCTTTTCCGCTGTTCCGCTAACCCTCCTCCTGGCCATGTCCATTTGTTTTTAACAAAGCTGGCAAGAAAGCAATCTATGGAGTGGTGGATAACGTTACATATCATATACGATATTACGACCTATATACAGTATTTGTCTATTTGTCTATTTATCAGTCATAAACAAGAGATTACAGGTTACAGGGCGCGTTTGTGTCACAGTGCCGTAGATGCAAGAGCTGGGACACCGGGTCGGAGGCACTGATCTTGCAAGGTTGGTTTTCAGCCAAGAGACACCAAGTGGAAGTATAGCTGCAAAGGCCGAACGACGTCATATTAAACGTTATGGATTAAGAATGGGATGTCACTTAATTTCATATGCGAGTCAAGGCAGATGAGTGAATACTTTTGGCAATATACTATATGAAGCATCACCTGTGGGATTGTCTGCTGCTGTGGAGGACTTCTGGAGGATCCTAACACCTCCTGAGAGTGTAGTGCACAACCTTGTTAAACTGATGAAAAGCAAGCATGAAGAACAGCGATGCTAAATTCCCAGTGATGTCAATGGTAAGTTTAAGAACTCCAATGTTGGAGTGGCATCTTTTTGACTGAGAACAAAAACATGGAGGGCACCTCTGAGACACAGCAGAAATATTGAGCTCAAAAGAATCATCCAAGGCTACATTCAGACCTTCAGCCTCAATGACTTCATTCTGAATTTGGAATTTATTTCTTCTGTCTCTTTCTTTTGGCTGACTGTTCATTGAAGCATGTAACTAGTAGTAGTAAGGTGAAATTACATTGATGTTATAATGATATTTTTCGCAATGTGGCAAGAAAGAAAACAATATTTGTTCTACTGCAACAGAGGATCTTTGATGGGTTTGACCATAAAGGACCAGTGAGAAGGATTTCAAGAGATGTATTGTGATTTTACTAGAAGCACCAAAGGTTCTATTGATTGCTTTATTTTGTGTTCTGTGAAAAAAGTGACACCAGTTGATTACAAACATACAACAAGCAGGCATAACATTATGACCACTGACAGGTGAAGTGAACAACACTTCATCATGGCACCTGTGTTGCAGGAAAATGGGCAAGAGTAAGGATTTGAGCCAGGTTGACACGGACCAAGCTGCGACGGTTGGACCATAGGGTCAGAGAATCTGAAAAGCTGCAGCTCTTGTGGGCTGTTCCCGGTCTACAGTGGTCAGGATCTATCAAAAGTGGTTTCAAGGAAGGAACAGTGGTGAACCAGCCACAGGCTCATTGATACACATGGGGAGAGAAAGCTGGCCCGTGTGGTCCCATCCAACAGACCAGCTACTGTTGCTCAAACTGCTGAAGAAGTTCATGCTGGTTATGACAGAAAGCTGTCAGTATAGGCTACACAGTGTATCATAGTTTGTGTGTATTTGGCAGCAAAAAGGACCAATACAATATTAGGCAGGCAGTCACAATGTTATGACTGATCAGTGTGTGTTATTCTGGGCCACAGCGCCACACATGGACAGACCAGGACCTGACACACTGAAGCTGAAGCTTTGCCTCCTGATGATTTCATGTCGGCAGGAATGACAGTCGGCAGGCATGACAGTCATCACTAATGGAAATATTAAGAAATGCTTACTGTCATAGAGACACCTCCAAATTCCAATTTGAGCTTCTAGAAACAGCGAAGGTCACTCGCTTCAGCATCTAATTTTCTTCACATCCATAAATTCAAATTGAAAGCCATTCCATACAGCTTTCTGCTGGTCACACTGATTACAGAACATCACATCTCTGTCAGATGAGAGTGCAGACATAATTGAATGCAGAATTTGTGCCACACAGAATCAGGTCAAGAACTTCCTGACGCAACACCCTGAGCTTTGCTTGATGGAAGGAAAGCTTAGGGGTGATTTTACACACATCGGCAGCAGAGAGGCACTGACATGTGCTCACAGATTAACACAGATTATCAACAAGACATATAGTGGAGGCTTTTTGTCAGAGTTGATTGGCAGTTGTTCTTAAAAAGAGCCAATCTTGGATATTTATTCATGAAAAAACTTGAAGAACTCTGTACAGATTTAACTTCTATAAAGCTCATACTTTGTATTTGCAACATGGGAAACGTAACAGTTTGAGATAATCCTCCTCAGCCTTCCTTCCTGTATATGTGAAATAGTAACACTATGAGTAATACTAGACTAATCAAAGGCATTTGAGCACACAATACATATACTAACTGCAACTTCACCACATTAACAACACTCTCTCTCTCTCTCTCTCTCTCTCTCTCTCTCTCTCTCTCTCTCTGCCTCGTAATTATTCACTTTTCATTTATGTGATTTATGTGAAACAATTTCCAGATGGAAAAGATGAGTAAGGTGGTTCTGGTCATGTGTGACTACAGACCCACATTACACTACACATAGCCAGTTGCTCTGGTGGATACGCACGCAGTCCTTCAGCAGGACGACCTTCACTGCAGTCTTTTGTCCTCCACCTGAAATGTCCATTAGCACGACACTGAATCTTCAGCTCCAACAAATAGGAGAAGAAAAGGAACATTACAGACATGTTTACATATTTAATGAATGGTATATCATTACAATAATGGGAATGATGTTGGATATACTGTCTGGTATGGTGTGTGCACGTGAGCTCATGCACGGCTGGCTTGGAGTTTGTAGGCGTTCTGACCTGACACCAGGGACAGGTCAGGGGGTTAATGAGCCTCTGTTTTAAATATGTGTTGTCCAGAAAATTCCAATATAAAATGTTACAAAAAAAAAGTTACAGTAAGTGTCAGTTGTGATGGGGCTTTGTTTTTCTCCACCTTCTCTTAATTGTTTTTGTGTACCTGCTGTTGATAATATGTCCTTCCTATTGTGCTTTCATTTGGTAAAATTACAGAGACAAAGTACAACAGTGCAACTCATAGTAACCTGACACGTGATGGTCTATCTAATACAGGGGGTGTCAAACTCATTTTGGTTCAGGGGCCACATACACCTACATACTGAGCTGGAGCAGTAAAATAACGAGAATGCCCTTTGTTTTAGTGCAAAGAGTTTACATTCAATAAACTATCCTTTTACAAAACATATTATGAACAACAGGCCAGATTGGACTGTCTGGTGGGCTGTGTGTGTGTGTGTGTTTTTTTTTTTTTTTTGCCTGTTTGACACTGCTGACCTGATAGAATCCAGTTGTTCAGGTTTTGTATATATTTGTCATAGATGTGTTCATTTATCTGAATTTAACACTGAGGTCATATTTAGCTGTGATGTGCTATGGTCTGCATCAAACACAGAGATGCAACATTCAGCCCCCTTCATTTATATGTAAATAGGACAAAACATTAAAAACACCTCTCAGTATAATATAGGCCTCACTAACTGACCTCAGTAGTTCACTCATTTGAACTCAACTGAGATAAAGAGATCTGCTGTGCAGATAACACACGTCTCTGATAATGTGATGACTGCATCTCTGTCTTAGTGTTATAGTGTTAGTGTTATATTTCACCAAGACATCCACATAGGCTGCCATGTGCTCAGGTATCATAGAAACTGACAGTGGCTGTTTATATTGTCTCATTTACCTTCCTTCAGTCGCATGCACACGTTTCTACAGACTTCTGTGAGAGACCAAAAATTCAGAGCTCATTCATACGGCCCAGATAAAACTGCAATTTCTGCTTTTTAAATCATCACTGAAGAAGAATGCCAGGAAACATTAGAAATGTAGCCCACTTGGCAGGGCCAGTCTTCTCTCTGCTGTATGTGACAGGATATGAAATGTCTTGGACATCAGATACTGGCACACTGTCTCTTGAGATGTTTCAGCACACTTTAAAATGAGCATGGCGATTTTTTTATTCTACTTCCCCCCCCTAATATCTCCAGTGTTAACCACTATCAGTCTGTTAGAGTGGGCAGCCACAAGAGATATGGAGTGACTAGGCCTACATGTAGCCTACCCCCGGTCTCCTCCTCTCCGCCTTCCTCTTTCTGCCATTGGTTAGCGCGCGGCAGGCTCCGGGATGGTGATGCCCGGAAAAGGGGGGTAAACTCGGAGCGCACGTCTCCCCCGCTGCGCACACACTCTCGGCTAAAGTGAAGTGAAGATGCTTCTTCTCTGTCTAGCAGCAGTCCAACCCAAGAGCCACTCACTTCTTCTTTTTCCTCTTCTACTATCAGACCGCAAAACTGTCCCCGTCCCTGGCTCCGCGGAGGAACTTGCGCTGCCGGGGCTCGTCCAGCTCGGAGGAGGAAGAGGAGGAGGAGGCGGCGAGAGGAGGCACCGGAGCTCCGGAGCACCGACACCAGCACTATAGCGTCTCGGTGGAAAGCTACGCGTCGGTATGGGTGTGCTGTCAAAAGGACGTTACCTCTCCATGACGGGCCTCCTGCTTCTTCTATATTGTGCAGCCTCCGTGATCTCCAAAGGTAAGATCCGCCCGTGTGCGTGCATCTCTACTTTTGGGTGTCACTGGGTTTTGTTAAAAGAAAAAAAAAAACATGATCCTTGTGCCATCCTCGTTGTTACGCACCACTTCTGGCATTTGCATTGTTTTGCAGTGGTTGTGTTTTTTCATACATACATATATATATTTTAAATCTTTGCAAAGGCATCACTGTTCCCGTTCAGTTCTCCAGCTGGGTGTTTGATCCGTCCTCGGACTTAGTGTCACTGTTCTCTCCCGATGCGCGGCGGAGCCTTGGTATTGATTCATCAAGCCACAGCTCACACCGCCAAGTTCTCACACTCTTTATCTTTTTCATATCGTCTTAAAATCGATGTTAATTGTGTCTTTTTCACTCAGTTCTCGTCAGTGGTTAGTGAGTCCATCATGATGCCCGCTCTGCATCCAGGAGGAGGCTTTTCCACAGGCACGCCTGTGCAACAGGCATGTCACCGCGTTTTCCTCCGTGAGTTGCAGGACTAATTCTGTGGACGTTTGTCTTCATTTTAACACGGTGCACTCCCTGATAGCATGAACTGGATCTAGAAACAAAACAAAAAAACAAAATAAGACAGATGTTATGCCACTGACGCACCTCATACGATTTTCTGGTGTAGGGCAGGAGGGCTGATGGCTGCGGGGCGCCACGCTCTGCTGAGGAACAGCCATCATTTGGTTAAAGCCATGTGGTTTACACAAAAGGGGTTTTCATATATTATTCTGTTGGCGAAAAAAAAAACAAACAAAAAAAAAAACTGGACGTGGGTAGCTGTGTGTGTGTAGGGGGGGGCTTAGGGTTAGGGTTCAATGTGATCCCATCTTTGCAACAGAAAGAAAACATCAAGTGAAAATAACCAGAAATGGTTTGTCTCCAGAAAAGCAGATTTCTCTTCTGGTGGGCAGTGAGATTTGTTGCAGGCTTTTCTGTATCTGAGGTTTCTGTGAGTAGAAAGTCAACTGTTTGAATCTAGTGTTACCACAACATGTTTGCGTCTCAGTCATCTGATTGTGTCTGTGATGATCTTGTGACTTGAAAAACTGTTCGTCACTTTCTCAGTAGTGTGAGGGGCTGCAGCGCGGGGCAGGTTTGTCAGATTCCTCTCAGTGTAGGTTAGAGGTGAGTGTGGATGGTATTTGAATCTGATTTGGTGTTGCAGCTTCCCACTTTGGAGCCACACAATCTAAACTCACTGTATGTCAGCCCGTGGAGCTGAACTGAGTGCAGTAATAGATTGAGGTCACAGCATCATGGCACCATGAGCCCACCACAGACACTGGACATATGTGTGTGTGCGTGTTGGACTGAGCACAATGATACTAAAGCTCTTTCTTCTTATTTAATCTGCTAGACTCTGAGGGATGGCGTCTGTAGTATGTTTCTTATTGCCAAGTGAGAAGATAGTGAGCTAAACACCAGCGGCGTGAGAGCTTTAGAGAGTGGAACATGGAGCTCACATGAGTGACATTTTGGTTTGAGCTCATTTTTACAAAAATGAGATTTGTGCCGTGTTAGGTTGCACCAATATGAATATCTGAAGAGGAGGCTGCTCATTCAAAATCAATACAGATATGATCCTTGAAATAAAAAATGAACAAAATTTACAATCAATACACATCATGCATGCATCTATTTAAGCAATGCTATCCCCATCGTCACAGGTTACACACGGCATATTTATGAGTAATATCAGCGAGTTCTTCCATGATGTTCAGATCTGACAAGGTCAAAATCTCAGCCCCAGTGTCTGAGACAGCCTGACTTTAAATTCCTAGTATTAGATATGCACCAGAAAAAAACTAGATCCTACATTTCCCATAATTCATCTTTCATTAGAACTGCCACAGCTCGAGTTTGTATTGGATCTTTCGCTCTCGACATTGTCTGGGATATTAACCAAACTGTCCATATTTTTTCCAGTAGAAAAACTAGACAAAACAAATATGTTTTGTTTTGTTTCTTTTTAATGTTTTTCCTTCATTCCTGTGTGAGGAATCATCTTGCGACCCCCTCACATGTCTTGTGACCCCTTGGGGGATCACAAGGGTGAGAACCAGTGAATTAGACAGTAGATGAAAAGGCCGATCATACTTGAGGCAGGGCCACTGTGCTCTCATGCTTTTCAAATGTTTTTTTTTTTTTTTTAATGTTAAATCTGTTAAGCAGAATGACTCATTTGCTTTGGCAGGGTTTGAAACTGAGGGACCTCAATGCCCAGAAGCCCTGGAAAGTGACATCAATAAAGCTCCCTCTCTTTTGTTCCCCAAACCAGTTGGTCCATGCTGCTTCTCACCATAGGAAACACAATCAAACATCTTACACAAGCAGACGGTCTGAAATCAGTGGATGGTGATTAGTTTGAATGGAATGTATGTTCACTGACTGCTGCTCAGGAGATCTTTAGGATTTCTTGATTGTTCTTGCTTTTTTTTTTAAGTTTAACTTCCATCTTCATGTTCCTTGTTTCCACTGACCATCAATCCAAAACCCTCACTATTAAACAGTATCTCATATTTGTCAAGCTGAAATCAGTTTGCAAAAAATTGATCAACTGACAGTCAACACTATCGCTGTCGAATGATTAATTTTATGTCAATTGACAGTGGACAGACAATCAGTTAATTAATGCTTTTAGCACAGGATGTAATACATATCAAATGATACTTCCACAGTGTCTCTCGGAGTCAAAGTGACATTTTCTGCTGCAGCCATCTTCTCATAAACAGCACCGATGCCTTCCTTCCATGTTGCCTTTCCTCATGTCACATCAGACTCCAAGGCCATACATGTAACGACAGGTGTCGCATGGACATTTCCCCACAAGGCTGACTCCATGAACCAGACCAGCAGCAGAATTCAGCAGCCTGGGCTGCAGCGGGGACCTGACGGCATCAGCTTGCACTCTGTGAGCTTTAAGCTGTTAAGGTGAGGCTCGCAGGCCCCATTGGCGGGGAGTGAGATTCAGGCGAGGGGGTCACAGAGAAGGGCTTCGCCTGTGCCACGCTGGCCGTGTGTGTGCACGGTGTGACCCAAGGGCAAACTTTAAAAGGCCTCTCTGTGTCACACAGCACTGGACGTGAAACACAAGATACAGCTTCCTGAGCAGCAGCGTTAGATGTAAGTTCCCGTATAGATCTGGTTCCCTATCACCATGCATTTATCTCCTAATGATGCTTTAAGAGATCCTGCTTAAAGATGCAAAAAGTATCTGAGTGCGCTGAGTGTGTAATATCCCATATAAACTGGCTTCTGATAAAGCTCTTGTTGATTTCATTTGACATGCAGGCGTGTTTATTTGGGACTTGATGATTAATTTATGTGATGTGTGATTTAGCAAGAGAGAGGCTGCTGGTAGAGCAAGAAAATTAATGACAATGTGATATTTGATTGAGTATTGTTGGAAGTCACCTAGTTCATGTACCAGTAATTCAACATACGCCTCAGTATTTTTTTCCTAATGCTATGTAACCTTACCAGAACGTGATACGAGATTATAGTGTGGAGCTGTTTGTCTGTCTGTGGAAAGAGCCATAGTGCACGCATGCCTGGACCCCTGGGGGTCACCTCATTTGATAAACATTAGCAGCAAACGGCATCTTCTAGCCTCACAGATGCATGATTATGTCAAGTCTCGCTGAAATAACCGTCTCCACATGGCGCCTGGTGCTGTGTCTCTCCGCTCTCTGACAGTGAAAGCTCATTTGACACATTAACTCATCAGTTCTTCCCAGGGTTTAGTTCACCCATGACCTTTGCGCTGTGTATTGTAACTCTTTCTTCATATTCCTCAGGTTGGGCAAAAAAAAAAAAAAAAACTCACCTGAGCTACTTGTTTTCCAAAAAAAAAAGAAGAAGAAGAAGAAAGAAAGAAATTTCAAGGGTTTTTTCTATTCTTCTGTGTACAGGGCTTTCATGAAAACAGACAAAGGTCAAATCTGTTATTTTCCCTCAGAGAAAGTAAAGGGGCTCTTATATTTTCCCTGCCGATCCCAGAATGAATCATCATAGTCAGGCTGCTGTGGGTGACAACGTGTGCAGTTCAGGGCCCAGATTTACATTTAAATGAAACCAAATGGCTGTACATTCAGAAATGATATACAGTAATGATGATGGTAATAAAAGCAAGTCCCCTTTCATATTGGACCAGCCCCTGCTTGGGTTTGCTGTCACTTGGGGACTCTGCAGGTACAGTCGGTGAGTTATGTCTTTGCTATGTCAAGACTATTACCTTCACATTTCAGCGAGTGGATTCATCAACGTTCTGCCTAAGAGGCTTAATGTAGTCAGCAATCAGCCCTGCAGTTCACTGGGTTCTCCTCGTCTGCTATATGGCTGAATGATACTTGAAGGCATTCAACTTTTCCCAACTACTGTACGTCATCTTGACCTGTAGGTAAATGCTGCGAAGGCCTTGACATGTCTAGTGGCTTAATTCAAAATATTAGCCGCCCGGTTTTAAGGGAACAGTAATGCTACCTGGCTCGCACCAAACAGCAGACAGATACAGTTATGGGGCTTTCACACCAGCAGGGCTCCGTGCTGGTTCCAGTTCCTGAACCCAATTTTGAACCGGCGGGTGTGTTCAGACCGAAAAAATAACAGGTTTGGAACCTAAAAAGTTGGTTCTCAAGGGAACCGAGAAATAGTAGTTTTTTTTCCTGGGAACCGTGACATCATCAGTTGGCGTGTCATATTCTAGATTGTGAGGATGAAAAGGAAGGAGGAAAAGGCAGTGATTGACAACCTGGAGAAAAAGAATTTCTTGTGATCTACTGAGGAACCTAAATGTTTGGTGGCAATTTGGGCATCCACAGAATTTCAAGAAAATCTAGACAGCAGTACAAGAAAGAACAAGTTGTAAGAATTTCCCTTTGCGGCTTAACAAAGTAACATCATTCTTATCTCTGAACTTACAGAAGAGATGGGGCTGGGTTCACTCCAATGTCAGACCAGATAATTCATAAACTTAAAAAACTGAAGAAGGATTACGGAGACAAAAACGCAAAAATGTTGCCACTGTTGTGTTTACTTCCTCCAGAGTAATGCACAGTAGCGTACTCCCACTGTGGTTTCACTTGGTGTGAATGCTGCTGGTTCAACAGAAAGCACCAAGGTTGTGAGACTCCAGAATGGAACCAGAGCCAGAACCAGAGCCGTGTCTGTCTGAAAGCACCCTTAGTGAGTTAATTGTGAAAACATCCAGTGCCAGGGCCAGATGTTTTAATTGATGGAACCGACAAGAGTGCTAAAGGCAGAATGAACACTGGGGTGTAAAACCAACTGGAAGCATTGTTTATGTGTGAACTGTCTGACAACTGTTTCTTAGCATGTTAGCCATTAGCAAAAGACCAAATACATCCATATTCCATTTTCAGGCTCTGTGACCACTGACAACATAAGGTTGAAATCTCTGGTGAAAGCCTGTTAGAGGATGTTTAGATGTTTAGACCTTTCTACTAGCTCAGCTCTGGGATATTATGATTCATTATTTCACCATTTTTCACATTAATCAACAATGAGAGTATTCTTGATTGCAACCAAACAGTGGTTTTTGTGAAGTAAGATATGTTCCCTCTACATTTGTAATAAACTGTGATCTATGTTTTCCCTCCATCATCCCCACCTTTGTGAGTCTGGACTCTGTTCTGTTTGATCATGGGAATGAGTCAACATGGCCTAATCTGTCCAGGATGGATGTTGCATCTTCTATCCTGCTTAATCTGAGGGGACGGCAGTCAGGACAGGGTGAGAGGCCCCCTGCTCATTCGCAGCGCTAAATCATGTAAGAAAGCTGCAGATACCTTTCATCCATCTCAGTCAGGAGATTCAATCAGTTGTGTTCTTGGAGCCACACATCTTCATTCCACAACCCTGTCTCAACTGGAGCCCAGTATGTTCCTTTTTTAAATATTGCCATCTTTGTATAAGACTACAGAGATGCATGTGGACACTGCTTTTTTCCGTTTTCTTTCTGTGAGCTTTTTCTTTTTTTGTTTTTCAGCACTTGTGAAGGAATTCCCTAAGGGTGAAAACCACTTGGGATTTAAATGTGGTAGGCAGAAGACTCAGTGTTCTGTATAATGACTTACAACAGGCTAAACCACTTTTTACAAAGAGCCAGAGACAAGGTACATTGTCTCTGGTTTGTAGCTAATACTTAAATATATTCCATATTTGTATTTTTTAGACATTCAGCTGATGTTTTTACACACATTTAGAGTCCTAATTTACTCTCTATCATCTTCAACGGTACATATAGCCAATGAAATTAAGTGCAAGGGTCAAAACAACAGCTAGACTGCATAAGTATAATATATTGTATTGTTAATATTCATACATAGTAAATAATAGATATGACTTGTGAATATGAAGCAAGTGGATAAAGTAGTTTTTCTCTCTTTAAATGGGTGATAACTTGTTTTGTGCAAACACCTGATGTAACTGCTTAAATATTAATAGCTATTAAATGAATGTCTTCTGATCTCTGAAGGTTCTCGCATGTGCTCTAAATAAACATATATTTATAGCCACAAACTGTAATTAATCACACTTGTACTGCGGAGCAATTACTGTCAAGGATCAGCCCAAGTAAAACATGGTCTATATGAAAAAGCAGCACTAATATGTGTTTTTGCACATTAATTCGGCCTTTGCTGTGGAGCTGGCATCACATGGGCCTGGTAATATTTAGAGGTGTCAGGTTTCACAGGCTCCATGAACTTCTTCATATCTGTGTTTACAGATGGTGTGCACCAGATGAGCTTTTTACAAGGCTGTTTTATGATAGCATCCTATTTAGCAAAACCTCCAAGCAGCCATAAGGCCTACTGAGGGATGTGCATGTGTGTGTGTGTGTGTGTGAGAGAGAGAGAGAGACTGCCCGCACACACACATATTGTAATTAGGAAACCCAAACATAGTCCTGTGTAAATTTTATTTATACTACTTTGCTGGCCATATTTGATAGCATCTGGGCGTGAGCTTCCACATAGTCAGAGTCAAGTGAAAGGCGAGGCCTCATCTCTTATCAAGTCAGCGAGAATTCAATATTGTTATCGGAAAACATGTCCTGTTGATGTATGGGTCATGGCTGAAATCTATGTCAGCCGATCTCAAGTAAATGGCCTTTTGAATGACTAGTGTTTCTAAGTGAATCTCTCATTGTCAGTTCATTGGAGCTGAGGTAAAGGAGCGTCATGGTTTTGTATATCTTATGGTGTGGGCCATCTTTTGGTTTTGTTTGTTATGCTAGTGGGATGGATGATGATGTCAGTTGCTTTGGACCAGACTGAAGTATCTCATCAACTATAGTTTACAGTTAAAACAAAAGTGGCATCCAACGGGTATCAAAAAACACAAAACACCCTACAATTAAAACAAATAACTTACAAGGTTCAAAGGACATAATTTAGTGGAACAATAGTAAGTCATGACATTTCAGTTGAGTTCATTTTTTTTTCATCCTCATTCGTAATATTCAGAGTAAATACACATGGAAATCCATATAAAATGTAGCAAGTTTGGGAAATAAATGGGAAATAGTGTCACTACCATTTAATTTATAGTCAACAAAAATTGGAATGAGAAGTAAAAAAAAAAAAAAAAAACGCACCAAATTATTCACCACTGAGAATAGACAAGGTAGTGTTTGCACAATGAAATAAAAAAGATAACAATAGATACATTTGATGAATTTGGTGCAGACACACACATACATGTGCCCTTTTAAAATGAACTGTAAAAACTTTGGTGACTTGATTACCTGCTGAACTAATTTTCCATTTTTTTTACTACTTTTAATTCATTTCATTTGGCAAACATTAGCATGCCAACATGTTTGAGCATTTAGCTCAAAGCATTTTTACATTACATGGACTGGGGTAAATCAGACAAAAGTATGAAGGACAAGATTTTATTTATGCAAGAATGTAGGATGGCAGCACAGCATCATGAGCTGATGATCCATAGGAAGTGGAAAAATCCCTCCGTTACATAGATCACAGGTATTTTTCTCGGTCACCTGATGTATGGCCTCTGATATGCCAATGGTGATGGTTCTCTGCTATTGCAGTCCCCACTCTCATGGCCTTGGGTCAGAAACAGCGCTAGAGGACAAGTTGTGATGAATGGACTGCCGAGCACTAGTCTCAGTTTGCTGTGTCCTGTCCTGCTTGGAGGACCTGTCGGTCTAGCTGGTGGGCATGTGCTGGTCACTGGACCACGTTGTTTGTGACCAGTGATTGACACGCACTGGTGCTGGAGAAAAGACCAGAGAAAGGGTTTATATAGTGGGGTTTTATCTTTATAGATTTTCATTGTGGACTTGTTAATGATTTGTTTAAACAGTTTATCCTCAATATTATCAACACAGTTACATGCAAACACAGTTGTCACATTTAGCTCCCTCTTAAATTTACTTCTAGCGTTCTCTGTATGTAGAGGATTAACTTAAGCCTCTGATTCATTTTGATAACATTGTAGTAAATGAGGCCGTGGTGATTATCTGTGTACATGATGTGTAGGACTGAGTTATGGCAGGAGGAGCAGCAGCCATACTGTAGTGGTTCAAATAAACTGATCTTCTTGGAAAGAGCAGTAGGTGTGACCAGTACAACTCACAAAGGTAATATACTAAGCAGAGATAAGAGGACATTGTATAAAGAGAGATGCAGAACAGTGAAAAGGCACTGATGGATAAGTCTGATGATTTTAGTCCAGCCCATAATAAAATAACTGAGTGCACGACTTAAAACCTGGCAACTCTATAATATAAAAGCAGTCTGGAGGACCATTAATGTCATGAATCTCAAAAACTACAAATTCATTGCCAGGGTCTGGCATGTAGAAATACTCCATTTGTTGTCAGGCAGACAGCCACCTGAAGGAGAGGGGTTGTTATAGGGTCACACATTAAATGGACTGCACTCTTTTCTAATCTCAGTGAACAGGGAAAGTGCTGCATCCATTCTTGCACACATCCATATAACGCTATTTTCCGTCAAATACAGCTATAGCTTCTCTACTGTTGACACTCCAAAGATACATGGGGGGCAATTTGGCGTTCAGTATCTTGCCCAGGGATGTCTGAAATGCAGACTGGAGGTCTGGTTACTTTGTATACAATTTTATATGACAAAAAATTATTTGCAAATTTCAGTAACGTCCATTGAGATTTAAATGATTTTTTTTTTTTTTTTTTTTAAGAAGTATTTCATCATCTAAGACCAGCTATCAGTATCAGCATTGGGACTGAAAAAGCCCGATTGGTCCATCCCTATTACAGACAGGGATTTATGGAGTGGGGCAGGCCAACAAAATCCAGAGACAGCAGGGGGCAAGGGTTTGGACCTGAGGCACAGGAATAAATACAAGTTCAAAAGCCCAGTGAACAAAAAGGTTTCATAAGCTGCCCTTGGTTATAGTGTTTGATATGACAGAATGATCTGGTGAAGAGTGGGTAGCTGAACTGAGCTGTGAACTGCAGGTGGTTGTGGGGTTGATTGCAAGATGATCAGCATGTGTTGACAGAGACCGGAGGTTGCAGGATCCAGGAAGCCACGGCCACTTGACACACACACACACACATACACACACACACACACACATATATGTAAAGATAGCAAACACAACACAGTAGAGGATATAGTAGATAACAACATGAACAGGAACTAATTAACTAAGTACAGATTGTACAGTAGGTGGGAACACTCTGTCACCCTTAAAGCCTCACATGGTACAACAGGATCAGTCTGAGTTACTTTTAGTTGTTTTTCCTCACAAGTAAAGAGAGTAGAGAGTAACTTCAAATCTGCTGCTTCCAACATTACACTTTATTAAAATATTCACCTGGAAATATGTTTGTGTCATTCACATCCAGATGCAACTGAACGACACATAGCATGACATCATAGTAGGATCAAGTCTCAGCATCAAGCAGCATTGGAAACTCCAATCTGACCTGCAAATAATGTCTCGACTAACTCATTTAGCTGCTAATTGTAGCTGAAATATTGCTAACAAACAGCATATTTGTCACACATGGATTAGCCCACACAGTAAACACCCTCAGAGCGTGTGCTACTGTTTTGCACACAGGCACCGAGTTTGAATCCTGCTCAGGATCAACGTCTTGTACAGTAGGAAAAGTCACTCTCCTCTATAGACAAGTTTGTTTTTTCAGTGTGAGGTTTTAAGCTCAGCAGCTGGTGTAAAACAGCCTGAGAAGTCTGTGTGTGTGTGTGTGTGTGTGTGTCTGTCTGTGGGGGTTGTACACATGGACGGTTTAACATTCAGGTACTTTTTTCAAACGGTACCCGAGTGACTGAGCTGATTGTTGTCATGAACACCACTCCAGAGGACTCGAGGGCTCACTGAAGTCATCACATTTCAAATTATACACGAGTGCCGCCGTGATTGCTCCAAACATTTTTGCTAAATTAATTCTTGATTTAAAGGAAGTGATATTTTCCACATAATTGGCCGAGCTTAATCACATTTTTAGTTTGGATGAAATTTCCGCTCAGGTTGATAAGGCAGCAGAGATGATGTGATGAGCGTCAAGACTTTACACGCTGACGGGACTGTGTCTGTTTTGATCATGTTTAGTTCACTGTGTTGTGCTGTTCACCGCTGCAGAAATCTCACACAGCTGTCTGACTCCAGAGATTCTAAACTGCTGTACTTGGCATTTTAGAACCACTTTAACACATGTACATGATCATACATACATCTTAAATCCCTAATCCTGAACTTTTACTTCTCATTGTACTTGAAGACATAAGATTGAAGGTGACAGTTAAGAATATCCAGTATACAGTTCTGTGTTTCTTCTCCCTCTCACCTGGTGCTCCTGACCTACCTGGCTCTCCTACTGCAGAGTGTTACTGCTGTCCTCCTCCTCCTCCGCCTCCTCCTCCTCTCTCTCTCTCTCTCTCTCTCTCTCTCTCTCTCTCTCTCTCTCCATTAGCTGCCAGCCCTTCCTGACCCTTTCATCCTGTTTCAGCTGCCTCAGCATTACTGGTTGAACCCTGAAAATATTCAAACCTAATTATCTGGATAGTTCATCACTCTGATCTGTGTGCTTTCTCAAGTTTCAAGATGCTCAGTTTAGGCCAATATCCCCTGTCCAGATTACCTCTGGACGTCATTTATCTGGACTGAGATGAATTCAAACTGATATCCACATCCACAAGCAGTCAGTATTGACTGACTGGCAGCCGTGCTAACTGTCCTCTCTGAGGGGAAAAGCCAACAACAATCAATCCTCCCATGCATGATCATGTTTTGATTTGGAGTGTGCACAGAGTGTTTTCAGTGTTTTTTGAGAGAGAGGGAAGGAAGGAGTGAGGCATCCAATGATCTGCAATGATTTCTTTTCCCCCTCAATTTGGAATAAATCAGTACAGGGTGGTCAGTGTTGATAACATGGTGGGCTTGCACAAATCAATCAGTGTATATAAAATACAGTGGAAGAGAGATGGAGCCATATAGCCTAAATACCAGAACTTAATAATATAAGAGACTTATTTATCCCACTTTATCTCACTTGTTACAGCAGCAGTGAACAACAAGCAGGACAGAACACATATAAATAACAAATACATTGGATTTTATTCGACAATAAGTTGGTGGATACTTTACAAACAACCTGGTGCAGAACCAACACTTATTTTTGGGTAAGGCAGCTCACATTTTCAACAGTGTCTGTGAGGAGTTGAAGTGTGTCAGGGTGTGTTGGACAGTGCGGTGGTGCTCAGGGTTCCAGTGTGTGACAGCTGATAGATGTGGCACACTCATGGCTGTTGATGGAAAGTCCATGATGTTACACAATATGCAATTTTTTGGTGGAAAAAACGAACAGAATAATCCAGCACAGCTGATGGATGAAACCTATTCAATCTGTGCCGTATATTTTTGTGGCAAATGACAGAAATGTCAAACATGCTAAAATAACCAAAATAAATTACCATAGAAATAAGAAGTGCTAAAGTTAGATGCAATCAAGATATCAAGAAGCCTTAAAATCAGCAAAATATCAATGTATGCAGATGAGACACATTTCCTGCTGAACAAAAACTTGTTTACTTTGAAGCTTTATTTTGGAAATTTGCAATTCTTCAAACAAAAAGTAGAATTTATAAAACTTTTTCTACATTTCTGATCATATGGACTTGATGGTGTTAATGTCTCATAGATATTGTGATTTTAGGGAATGTATATGATCTTATATAATGTTTACTTCAAGATAAGATATGTTGCTGTGAAACCTATAAACACATAGACAGGTTATGTATCTTTTCTCTGTCCTCTTTCTTTAAATCTTAAGCCTAAAATATCCTGGAATTTCTTTGGTGAAATAAAACAGAACAAAAAGAAGAGAGAGTGTCCTTTATCATTTTTTCCCTATAAAAAACACACATAGAGAAAGGCATCAACTATTCATTATACAGATCTTGGCAATAACATGTTTAGAAATCTATCTATTTTCAAAAGCAGCGATCCAAAGCAGCTGGCTCCGGTTCCACTTTAATCATTTAGAAAGTAGACACAAGCTCTGAGCGAAGTTATTTGGCTAAATTCAACCATTTTAATTGAGGGGAAACAAATATATTTAATCCTGGTGATTGGTTCATGAATGATATAGGAAATTACTCAGGAGCTATAATCAGTTCATGGAAACATATGGTGTTTTTCCTTTCACTCATCCAACCAATTGATCTCTGCTTCACCCAGACTGAAAACAGAAGCTGAGTAGTGGAGGATGAAGCTGTTGTATTTCTCTTCTCTATCTTGAAGAGACATATCGCATATTAACTGTAAAAAATGGGAGGGTAAATTACCCTGCTCTGTGGAATGAGGCTTTTAGGTTCATATATAAAACAACAGTGGATACATTGATGAGTTATTTTCTATTGGGAAATATTTCTATATTTTTTGCTACAAGTGAAAGGCTGAAGCTTCGGGGCCGTGCTGAGTCAGATGAGTGCTGCTCATGCTTTGTTTTGCAGAAACTGACTCAAAGGTTGACTTGTTCTGACTTGTTCTGGTTCTGTCGTATTGTGTCTGCCTTCTGGAGGGAGGTTCAAACCACCAACTGAGCCTCCAGCTCAGTTATCATTCAGTTATCAAATGCTGTTAAAAACATAGCAGTATTTGTTTCTGTGAGAGACTACGGCGGGCCGCCACAGTGTGGTTAATCAATGGGAAACACTGCATTGCTACTGTAAGTCTCAAAAAGACAACTCTTTATCGAGAAAGACAAGCAGGCAATTTTCTTCACACTATTAACATAACACGATAACACAAATACGGATTAAGTAAACAAATTAAATCATATCAAAATGAAAATAAAGGTTCTTATGGCAGCAACAAACAATGCCGAATATCACGACGCTTGACGTTGATTTACGTCGTTGTGGAAGGCACACATTCGAACATCAGTTTCTACCTCCAAATGATCTCGTTATTAAAATAATTTGAATTCTGTACGAATAGCAGAGTTCACTTTGGTCTGCTATCCCAGGTTAAAAGTGCAAAGAGAGCTACTTAACACTCACAACAGTGTGTTCATGATGCTTCAGGACATTTTTATTTTCATACAAGTAATTCCACACATGCAGAGTGTAAAATTAGAGCAGTTTGAAGTTGAAGGTGTTCAACCATGTTTTCCATCTTTGGGCTGTGCTCTTTGTCCTCACACGAAAACAGCAAATCACAAAACTTTCCAAAATGATGTAATTATCCGGTTTTTATGCAAATGAAGGGAGAGCTGCCAGTAGAAATTTGATGTAAAAAAGAAAAAAAAAGAAGGGGGGGGGGGGGGGGGTGAAATAGTGTGACAATAAACAGCAGTTATAAGGGATGTAAGAGTGGCACCAATGTGAGAGAGAGGCCGGTCCTCCCACCATTGTTTTATGGCCACTGCACAAAAGCATAACAGTAAATTAGACACTGGTATATTGATGCTTAAAAATGCTGCACATGCATTTTTAATATTTCAGAAAGCTCCCAGCTTTGCTTTCTTCCTCAAAGGCACCTTTGCAACCACTTCCTTGTTTTATAGACTATCTGTTTTTGACAGTTTGTTCGCTCACAAGCCACATGAGCCACACGAGCCACATTCCTTATGTAACATTACTCACCGCAAGCATCAGCCTGGATTGACGAACGATCAGAACTAACCTCTTGACGGTCGTAGCCACTGTGGAATGGAAGGGTAATATGAAAATGCATTTAAAGGCTGTCACCGCGACAGAGACATCAAGCAGGAGTTTACAGCTCGCCGTGAACGGTTCCGACATATTTTAAGATAGATCTGTGGATGGGAACACGAAGTAGCTGTGTTCTGATGATAGCAGACAGCTGCTGCTATCTCTGCCCTGCAATCACTGCTGCTCAGCGCTCACTGGATGTTAACCACTGTTTTTATTCATTGGTGACTAATGCATTATGATCTTGGATTTGTACCACATTAGACCTCTCTCTGTGTATAGGCTTTGATGGGAGCTACTTCAGTGCTTCTTTGTTGACTTAACAGATCCTGACAGTTTGGCTTGTGACCTGGTGAAGCATTTAGAATATGAATATTGCATTGTACTCCACTCTGCTTTGTCTTGGCGGGTAGAGTGGCTGTGCAACTTTTCAGTTCCTCGTATGCCTAAGGCATCCTCCTACTGCCTCCTTTTCATGCTTGAAATTTTCTCTTTTGAAACTCATTTTGGCTTTTGATACAATCTGAGAGTTCTTCAGGGTCAGCACCGCTGTGGATTACTCAACCCTCCCATGTAAAGCAACGTGTATTCATCTCAACCTTGTGGGCCAATGTTGCATCTTTGCTGATTTGCTGTGGCTTGTGCCCACACAGCATCTCAGGAAAGTGATTCTTTTGTTGCAGATGTGTTTCTCTTTTTAAGCTGCATTAAGCGTTTGTTTGAATTATAGCAGTTATGAAACAATGGCGCGTGAACTGTATCAGTGGCCTGAAGCTGCTGCTTGTTTGGGAACATCTTATGTCAGCCGCTGGTGTCTGTATGATTCAGCGTGCCTCTCCCAACAGTTTATGACATGAAATGCCATCCAGATGAGCGCTGTCTGAAGATGTTCCTTTGATAACTGGGTGATGGGCAGTGACCAGTACTGGGTTGTGATGCTGTCCCAGCTCCCTGCAAGTGCTTCAAAAGAGATTCCAGTGGTAGGAAGTAGATAATGGAACATACCTTTTTATGGTGCAGATACTCTAAAATGGGCTAACAGTTGCATCAGTGCAAGATTATATGTCATGTTAACAGTTTTCTCAGCAGAACCCTGCTTAGAAAAGAGAAGGAAATGTACATTATATAATTAAAACTCAATTAGAGCAATACAGTAGAATTTATGATTTTGCAATACAGTAGCTTCACATGAAGGCTCAGTGTATTGAAAACACTTAACATGACATGACAATAAATAATAATCAAAATCAGAATTAGAAAAAAACTGTGAGGACAGTGGGAATTCATCTTTGACGCAACTCTCAGAAATTAAGAACACATGGTTAAAAACATTGACACAAAAAAAAGACGAAACAAAAAACAATCATACATGTACGATGGCCCTGACAGGCACAGATTCATTAAACGTCTCCATTAATGTGATGATGTGTGTGCTGCCAATACTGTCAACACAATGGACATGTTTCCTGGAGACACAAAAATAAGAAAACTGTCTCTCGAGCTGTAATATCCAGTGACTGACCTCGGAGTAATTGCATGCCTGCCAACTTTCCCTAGGTCTTTGAGAATTTAATGTCAGGCTCTGAGCTGTGGGATACACACTGAGATAAGAGTCGGCTCTTTTCGTCAGCCCCTCTTGGCTTGGAGCATGTGAAATTCATATTTGCCCCCGTGAGCCAGAGATCTCCTGCAAAGTAACAGAAATCACCTCCCAACACTAAAAAGCTTTTAGCTAGAGCTGCTAGCAGGTCAAGGAGACACCCTGCCATTAGTTTGAATGTTAAGATGGAGCTAGGGTTTAGAAAGAGGAAACATCAATATTATTAATGGGCACTGGCTGTTGTTTATTAACTGCATCAATGATGTTTGGAAGCATTATGAATTTTGGATATGACCTAATTACTGCACAGCTATTGATTGGAGCTCACAAATCCATCAAAGAAATAAGGACATTTAGCTTGAGCAAACACAATGAGATATGTATTCAATTAGAATGTGTACCTCGTGTTGCTATTCAGTGTAAAAAACAACAACAAAAAACACAGAGTAGGTGGTGGAGAAATATCAGGAAATAAAACCCCACTCACAAATGTCACTACTGATTTTCTTTAGACAAGTCCCAGCCTCCGAGGTGAGGTAGTGTAACTCGATAGATGCTCGCTGTATATGCAGACTGGGTGGAATAAATTGAAGTAGTCCATCACAACGTTAAGTCCTTGAGTAATGAGTAGCCCTCGGGGCTGTATGGAAAACAGAATGGTAATTGCAGACAAAAAGGCTTCGAAAACCATTTCTAGACATTTTGTTGCACTTCAGTGGCATCCGGGATATTCCACATTTAGTTCTGCCTCTATCCGCCACAGGGGAGGACAGGGATAGAGAAACACATGTCTCTCATTCAAGAGGAGTGAAAAGGCACCAGTAAAAAAAATAATAAGACAAATATCCAGACGAGAATTAAGAGGCATAATGGATTACATAAAATATCAAGTATTAAAACCTTAAATCCATGTCATTTCTTCTAATCCCCATGAGCTGTCTCTGACTAAGAAACATCAAGTGTTACAGAATACACTACTGCTCTGATTGTAAACGCCACATTGATTGGAAGAACCTTCTTTTATGCTCACCTTGTGATGATAAAGACGAGAGTTGTGCTCCTTATAAAAACAGGTACTGTAACTAATGCCTATAGCTGCTGTTCACACCTGCCCTGTATAGTTCGCTTGAAACAACCTGAGATTTGTTTCCCCCTTGGTGTGGACCTTTTGGCCAGGTGTGAATACAGCAATGGAACTTCAAACAAGCAGACCAACGAACCCTGGTACAGTACGTTTTAGGTCTGAAAGTGGCCCGACCTTGATCCACCCACTTGCAAAAAGCAAAAGCCTTTTTTGGAGTTGACAGGTTGTCGTGGCGAACTGAGCGTACTGTATTTCTGCTTGATGAACGTTATTGTGAATGTGTTCATTCTGGCGTTTGTGAACAGTGCACTCCCACAGTATAACTTTGTTCATGGGTGTGCCAGATTTCCATAAAGCCTTCCGGCAAAAACCCAGCTAAAACACACCGTAAACCAGCCACCACAGTGTCACACGTCATGTGTTTGTGTTAGTACAGAATTATGTCACCGCATCTTCTGGACTTTGTTGTTAACAGTATACTGCAGTTTAGAATGGTCTCCTTGAAGGTTTTACTAAGTTGTAATTTGTATGTAGAACCTGCCTGGTATATTTTTCCAGTATTACTTTTCAGGTTCCTTCTTAGTATGAGCTGAAATGGAATTTGGAAAAATGTTGAAATATTGAACATTTCCACCTTAAGGACTACTGTCCTGTTTTTGTTTTCTTAATTCCTCATTTAAAAAGACCATTCAAAGCAGCAGGTTTTTCCTCCTGTTTTTGAGAATATACTGTTGAAACAGGTGAAAGCTGCATTTGGCTACTAGTGTGGACTGAATGGATGGCAACAAAGCGTTTAAGCAGTAATGGGGAAATGCCAGTATTCTGAGGGCTGTCCCCTCAGTGCTAATGTAAATCCTGGTTGGATCGGAATTCAAAATTCAATATGAAGATAAAATCTGACACAGTGTTAAAACTGATCAAATAATTGCTGTCGGTAGTTCTATATGGGCTGTGGCAATCATTTTGAAAAATAATAGCTCACAGCAACTTGTTGAAAAAAAATGAACTAGTTCATTTTTGGAACCGTGAACTGAGTTCAAAATTTTGAACAACTAGTTCTTGTAGAAAGTGAACGTTCCCAACACTGATTACGATTATTGTTATATATTATATAATTACAATAGTGCCATGGTATTCACATGTTCTTTCCTTCTCAGCTGTCTTGCAGCAGGTCTAATCATTTGATTTGGTCCAGACCAAAGCAAGTGAACCAACGGACTTTGCTGTGGAAACGCCTGCATGTTTCATCTCTTAGATCTCAAAGGATAGATCAAAAGTTTTTTTTCACTCAATCTATTAATGTCAGTTAGTAAGAAAACCTCCATGACGTGTCTTGAGCCTGGCTGCTCATGCTCGGAGGTGATTCTTGTTTGCTGCCATCTGGCTTAAAATCGTGCTGTATCCACAATGGCTCCTCTGCCTGCAGACTCTGACGATTGACCAACTGGTGGAAAACTAATTGCTTTAGTCGTCTTTAGTACGCTGCACTAACCTTGGGTAATTTAACAAAGAGTGCACAGCAAAGGAGGTCCGGCTATCTCCAGCTTATCCTACACTGCATCTGTCCCCCCAGCAGCCCAGCTATTGATAGTTCTATGTCGTTTGCTCTTCGCTCACTTGGAAGAACAGTGTAATTGAATCTCCATTTGCAAAGCAACACAATCAATGAAGAATGGGGTTGCTCAAGAGTTATCGTTTAATGCTATGGACAACCACACATTGCATTGAAGGAAATGAAATGAAAGGCTTTTCAGTTGTACGGTTGCATCTTTTACGTTGGTGTCAGCCGTATGATCCAGCAGCTGTTACATCATCATGTTGTCTGATATCATGCCAGATTTTGTTAGTTGGAAAGAACCCTAATGAATTAATGTGATGAATGTCATTGCAGTAAACAAAGGGACTAAAAGTCATTGGGCTTACGAAATGCATCCATCCATCCATCCATCCATCCATCTTCCTCCGCTTATCCGGGGCCGGGTCGTGGGGGTAGCAGCCTCAAACATCAATTTCACAGGTTTATACTCATCTTTAAAACTAAACAAGGGTGTGATGAGTCCAGGCTGGGTCACCTGGAGGAGGGTCGAAGATGCTAAAGGACCTGAACCACCCAATGATTCCAGGAACATCACTGACGATGCATTCAGGGGCATCAGCTGAGGTTCACATGAATCTGAACTCATGCTGCTTTAGTTTATTATCAATATCAGGGCAAGTTTGCAGTTTTATGACTTCCATCATATTTCATGAGGCTGATGATTTCATCTGATCTTCCAAATTGATAAATGGCACTGCCCTCTGTTGTTTGTTGTTGTTGTTTGAGCGTCTCTGGTATTAAACTGTGATAAATGTTATTTGTTGGGATTGTCTCTGGTCAAAAGCCACTTTTAAAGGCCAAGTTTGTCATAATCAGTTGTTTGCTCCTAAATGTAGTGAACCATGCTTACAGGAGAAGACAAGGGCTTAAATGTCAGCGGCACACTGGGTAGGAATCCTCTGCAGTCTGGCAAGGACATGTTGTGTAGCTCTCCTTTGGCAGACGGAAACTTGAAATAGTAATTGCTTTTTAGCATCACCGGGGTTTGAAGCCAGAGTGAATGTAAATACGATCAAATGATATTCTGATGGTGGCTTGAGAGGCGGAGGGAGTGAAAAGTAATAAGAAGGAATGATATCACTGGGGAGAACAAAGTGCAGTGATTACATTTATTTCCACTGGCCTATTACTGGAGCACTGGGGGAAAACGAGCGCTGAGCTTTCTGTTTTTGCAGCGGGCCACAGGCCGTTAAAAGCCCACAGGCCTTTTTTATTCATGACATGTCAGGAAAACAGCTCGCTTTACTGTTGTCCTCTGAGACTTATTTGATGATTTAGACTGAATCCATTCATGGGGAAAAACATTTTTATGCTTATAAATTTCAATTCTGGTTTTAAGTATCTAAATGTATGCCTGAAGAGGATGGATGTTTCAACTATTACTGCAAATTACCCTTTTTTCCCCTGTTATCAGCTCTGCCAGCAGGATGGATACTTGTCATCTATTAGCTCTTGCTATTCACTTCCTTAAATAGACTGCCAAGATGGGCGTGCATGGGCCCTACATGCATGTCTTCCTTTCCCATCACCTCTGAACTCTGCGGCAGTTTCACATCAAGTTCAGGGGAATCTCCGCAAATGAATTTCCATTGTTTATGCACAAACAATGATTAATCCAAAGTTTGTGCATCATAATGGGCAAAGTAATCAAACTGTCGACTGAATTTATCATCAGATCATTTCCAGGTGTTCGCACAGTAACCCTTATTAGCCGCTGTCGCCTTTCTCATGCACATCATGAGTTCTGGGTGGCGGTGGCAGTTTGCAGTGTCCTGCCTGGGAGACATGATGGATACCCCTCCATTATCAGGGCGTGCTTCTCTGCCCTTCGTCCTGTGGGACTCAGCCAGTACGACATTTATTAATCGACTGCAGATAATTCCTAATAAAACAGCAGAAGTGCCGCGGCTGCACCGCCGAGATCTGGAATGGCATACATTGCGTAAGACATGATACATTACCATGCCAATGCTTCCCCCCTGACAAGAAACTATTATTAACGTATGGACTGCAAGCCTGGTGGTTTCTGCCTCTGAAGTTGCACATCTCAGCTGGAAGACCGGGCAGCTGCATTGTACATCAGTGTGACATGACTTTTCATAGATGGTCAGATTAAAGGGAGCAGTCACTTATCACACAGCTGCTGCACTTACTCAGATGTTTGCTTGCACTCATTTTGCCCGTTTCGAGATTTTGTGCCTCTTAAGCAAATAGCTATCAACAGAATGACATTGTTTAGTGCACAGCATATTAATCATTGTGATTTGCATGGCTTCCCCATATGCTCTCTGCTTTGCTTTTCATTCTGCTGCAGGCTTGCAGATAGTATCTGATAGAGACTGATAATAATTTCCTGGATTAATTGTTTGTGTAGTAAAGTATTGGAAGATAATGAAAATATCCAAACATTAAATTGCTTTATCTGAATGAGTGACAGTCAGGAAATCGAAGGTGTTCATTGTGCTGTCAAGGACAGCAGCAAATCTTCAGATTACAGAACCTGGAACAGCAGGTTTGACATTTTTCTGCTAAATTATTGATCAACAAAAGTAATTTTTCTGCCTTTTTTTTTTCATCTCAACCCATAGTCATTTTTGTCATAGAAAATTTATCATCATATAATTCATCTCTATCTTGCATCAGAGGATCCTTTCCAGGAACCATGACAGCTTTATAAAGCCACAGGATTTTTTATGAACTTTTATGAATTTTACTTGTCACTGCAAGAAGATCTGTCTCTACATAGATCCTGGCCCCACAGATGTCCCAGCTCTGGAGGCATAAGTAAACTCCACAGAGTGTTTGGGAGCTGAGAAAATGACACCTGAAACAAAGCTGTCATTCTCTTGTTTTTATCAGCCAAATACAAACAAGAGTTAGTTTATGATTCGGTTTTTGTCCATTGGGGTTTAAACCTAGTGTTGCCATGCAAGAGTCTTACATGTGGCCTGCTGTTTGGGGCACAGTGACACTTTTGGGTGGGAGCAACAAATGTCTTTCACTACAAACCCATATTGCATCTTAATGTTAACCTTAACCTTAGCCCAGCTCACACTGTTGCAGGGATCATTTGTTACTGGGCCTGGGTGTAGCTCTGCCCCATGTGCTGCAGGCCACAGCGAGGGGCACTGTCAGCCCCTGGCTCATGATTAGTAGGGCTGTGCTCTCTCCTCATATTCCCAAACAGGAAGGCTTATACCGCTTTATCTTCCCCATCACCCACCATGCCCAATGTCACAATGCACCAGGACTCACTGGCCATTGCACTTTATGCCATTGTAAAAAGAGAAGTGCGCTACCAGCACATGAAGACTTTGTCAGACAAGCAGAATAATGCACTGCACCATATAGAAGTAAGCTACTTACAACTGAGTGATTCTATATGCACTTACTGTATTCCACTTTTGAGTCATCATCATTCGTCACTGCTTTATTTTTTTCTTGAGTTAAAGTGCATGATGCACAGCTGTGTGTGTGTTGGGGGGGCGGGAGTTGTTTTATTGTTTTGCCAACGGAATTCCATTTTACAGCTCCACGCTGTGAAATGGTAAACGCAAGGCAGTACACGAGATGGGCCAGCAGCCAAGACAGGAAAGAGCTTTTCATTAGTCTAATATTCCTCCTGTGCATTGGCCATTTTATTATGCTCCCGTTTCTCCAAGCAGGGAGACAGATAGAGGCAGTGATAGAGGCAGGGAGCTAGCAGAACCTCTTGACCTTAGATTTAAGTGATTTGAAATATTTGTTTGCCACACAGATAAATGACATAAATGTATTACTCTCCTCTCTATATATCACTGCCATTATTTTGTCCGCAAGCCGAAGACAATTTGATGAAATGTTGCATAAGAGCTATTTCAGGAGTTTGGTCTGAGCTGCTATTTTAATGTGATTTGTTAAAGATGAAGGGAGCAGTGCAGCTGCTGTCCAGTTGACTGTAATCCCCCTGGTTGTGCACTAGTCACTTCAGTGTAATGCCTGTCATCACTCGGGCAATGGGGTGGGATCTGAATGATGAGAGCAATGTTTTTCTAATGGTATTTGTGGTGTGTAAAGTGGACTGTGGTTGCTCACAGCTCCCACCGCTCTCTGCAGACTGCACTCTGACAGCGAATAAATACGAGGCTGAACATTTTCCAGCTGTACAAATTTAGTTTGTCATTATTGTCACATATATATACTGCATGCTAATTAGTGCGTGCTTTTACCTCATTCACCATATAATGTCAGTGTATGGATTCCCAATGCAAACCCTTTGGTTAGCTTTGCACTTTGATCTTGTAGGAACTGGCTCTGAATAGTTTTGGCAGACTGTGAGCAGAGCTGTTTAGATATGCTAATAATTTTAATGGTTGAGTTAAGCTGCAGTGGGCATCACAGGGAATTAAGAAATTGTAGCTTTTCGTGTCTAAGTATGGCAAAGCCCAATGGTAAACACAAGATTAGAAAACACAACTTAATATCACTAAACTTATGTTTAGAGCTGCTGTGACTAGGAGGAGAAATCTGCTCTGACCATTGATGGTGACCATGGTGAGGTATTCAGAAAGAGCTGATGTGGTAGTAAGTGCTGGTTTAGGTGGGAACAGCCCTCCATGGATATATCACATGGTGTTATGCCCAGATAAGGTCTAAGCCTGAACATATTTTAATAATACACACACACCTTATGAGGGAGGAGAAGAAGAGACATTTATTGACTTTAAACATTGGAACATATACATTTCTGTTTGCCTTTAGGCTTTGCAATCCATGATGCCAATGTCCAATATTAGAAATCAAGCACCTTGAGATAATTCTCTACCCATGTCCCATTAAACCACAGCAGAAGAAGGGGGCCCAATGTGATGATGTCATTAAAAGAGGACCAGTCAAACCTCAAACAGTGGAAAACAATGAGGAAACAGTGAAGTATGACATTTCTGTTGTCATCCAGCTGTTTTTATAAAGATGAATGGAAACCATTTTTACCTTTATGCAGAAACTCAAATACTTGTGATCAGGTGATTAGGTAAGAATTGTGATAGGCCTAACTGATGATTGATAATTTCCTGCAGAGATGTCATCATAAATCTTAAGGAGACTGACTGGCCCTAAAGAAACCCAAAGAAAAGAAGAAAGGCTTAGAAAAAAGGGTTCTCAGGGACAGAACACACATTAATCCATTTCTCTTTGGTTGTTTGTTTTTACTTTTTAGCTGTGGGTGATGTTTTTTATTTTTTTCCCCCATGGGGCGGACAGTAAACTCCAGAAACATGTTGCGCCTTTTGAAAAAGACAGCCTCACTAAGATTGCATAGTACAGAGAGGCAGGGGGTAATGCCAGGACCTGGGCTCAGTTGATTATTTTTGTTGTGCTGTTTGACAGTTTTAGGCTTTAAAGACAGTCCCAATTACTGTTACAGTGTTACATCATGGTGTTACACAATTTAAAGGGACACTAGAGAATAACAGATATCTCTATTGGCTCTACACTGGGGTGAAAATCAGTTGGAAGCCCGGCCTACATGTGTTATGGGAGTAGCAGCCCTAACAACATTTAATAATACAAAGAATGTATGTCTTTGAAGAAAATGAAAGCTGACAGAACTTTTTACATCTGATACATCAGATGATCAAAGAGACACAGCAACACAACACAAAAAGGCCAACTGATTTCTCAGTTTGAAAAATGTAGAACACAACCAGTTAACTGCCCTGAAATCTATGACAGTTTGTATAGAAACTGAAAGTTCAAGCTGTATAATAAAATGTATAATGAAGTGTGTGCTGCAATGCAAACATTACAGTTAAAAATACGATTGTGAGGATCCTATTAAAAAAATAGTCTTTTGGTCTAAATATTATTCTGTCTTGCATGTGATACAATAATATAATAATAACAAAAAGAGTTGCCAGAAGAAAGAGATCAAATAAATGGAATCCCCTTCGTGAAAGAGAACCATAGGAGATAACAGATCTGAGCTTCTTAATAAGAATGTACCACACATCATGTGTGTCAGTGAAGCCTGAAGCCAATTTGAAGACAAAGTTGTGTTGTCACTGAGGTGGTTCCCAGTTGGAGCAGCCAGAGGAGAGGGCTGCAGCGGCTGACTCAGAAAACTGCAGCCACTGTCCTCCTGTGAAGTTTGAACACTGTGACATTGTGTTGTTCTGCAGCGCAGGCAGAAAGTTCACAAAATTTTTAACCAGCATGCTTTACTTTAAATATCGATCCATAGTTTTACACCCTCTGCAGCTCCAGTAACAACATGTCAGCGAACCAATCACAGGAAAGGAGGCTTTGAGCCTATTTTCTGATAGGCTGACTGTTTTCTGTTTGACCCATTAAAGATGTAGGAAATGTTATGGAGGTTTGGATGGTGGGTTCAGGTGGGTGGGCCTTTGGGCATTGCCTGCTTTGTTGTGACATCACAAAGTCACGGAGGTTCTGACAGCCGATTTGAGGGCTCAGCCTCTGAATACAGACTGTGTGTTTCTCCATGGAATGAGGCTTTGATACTTTCACATTAATAGATAAACACAGCACAACAAATTGAAAGAGGTTTCTGCTTGTGCTGTAATATGTGTGTATGACATAGTTCATTGCATGTTGATCTTAATTGTGTGTGTGTGTGTGTGTTCTAAACCCATGTGTATTTACTAAAATGACAACATTATTGCAGAATTCTTGTTTTTACAGCATTGACAGTGACACCACCTGTGTAGATTGCATCCATAGAGCCACTGCACCAGCTTGCAAACATGCTGCTCTAATTGAGGTTTTACTGAAAGATATTATTATTAGTAGTAATTTGCCTCCAGAGCAGCTCTGCATCCAAGAAATATTTGGATCCCTAAAAGTCCAATCTGCTGTAAAGTGCTATGTGAACAATAATTGTGCCATTGTGTGATTCTGCCATTAATTAAGATGATTATGACAAAGTGTGAGTAGGCAAAGAAAATAATCGCCTTTTTTTTCTTTTTTTTTTTTTTTTTCTCCACTGTGGAAGTTGATAAACATATACAGTAATTAAAAGGGGATGTTACCCTGGTGGCAGACAACTTATTATGATATAGCTCTTCTAGTATATTTCAGTTCTTCAGGACTTTAACTGTCAAGATAAACTATATGAGCAAATACTCCTCTATGCTGCATTACTTAGTGAATGGATTGTACTCTGCGTATTGGCTTATGCATTTTGTGTAAATGGTTCCGTAGCTTTTATCACTAATCCAGGAACAGTTACTCCTAATTAACACTATCAGCAGCCTTTCTGTGCTACACTGTTCTGGCTCTGCATCTAAAGAGTCGGGGAAAATCAATTATGGGGATAGGGATCTGTGTACCTAAAAAACACAAAGGCTATGGTCCAATCCCTAAGGCTGGGGGTTGGCAGTAATAATACGGCATCTTTGTGTACAGTTGGGTTATATTCCCACCACCCGCAGGTCTGAAAGTAAAAAATGATTTTCTCTCTGATGATGTCTAAATAGATGTTCTTGGATCTGAGGAGAGTTGTGCAAGAAAAAAGAAAAAAAAAAAGTTGCCAAGTCAAGCAATTAGGCTGCAAAGTGCCAAGTGAAGTGACATTAAAGCAGGAGCATTTGCAAAGCCGGTTTCCCCCTCTGTTGCAATTGGATGTGAATAAATTCTTCGACTTCTACACACACACACCCTCCCCAGCGTTACCACTGAGTGCTGCAGAAGTGGGGGTTGGTGGTGGTGGTGGTGGATGGGAGGGGGTCTGAAATCCAAGCTGTGCGGTGCTGCCTTCTATGTCTGAGTGCAACTCCATCCCTCTTTGGAAATTGACAGGAAGAGACAGGTACAAATTATATCCACTTAACCATATTATAGTGTTAGGCGGCAGTGATGAAAAAAGGGGCTGTTTGGTTCCCTCAGTCATCATTTTTAATGGATGAAAGCACACTCCATGTGTGGATCTAGAGATGGGGGAGAGGTGTGTTTGGTCGGCTCGCTGTTCCCACAGCCCTGATAGGTGCAGAGATGACCAGTGTGGCAGATAAAGGCGGCTCCCACTGTCCCACATACAGTACACTCTGACCAGCTCCATTAACACACTGTAATATATAACAGTTCCTCTGCCACTGTAGTGCTGTAGTGTCAGTGTAAATCATTTCACTCCCTATAAAACTGTGAATTTTGTTTTCATTGGCTGTGTGAAATAATTTGGTATTATAATGCAGTTGACCTTCTCTTTATTGCTGCACAAATCTGTCCATTGAATCCCCTTGTATTTTATATCCCTTTGAGTGCTTCGAATATGAAAACACATTTGCAAAATCAGTGGTATTGGCTGTGTGTTTGTGTGTGTGTGTTTGTGTGTGTGCGGGCGTAGGAACTGTATGTTTTTTTTGTGAAATATCTGACCTGAAGTTTGCACCATTCTCTTGGCTGTAAAAAGTCTTTCTTTCTCTCTTGGACATCCAAGAGTGTGTCTCTTAGTATCTGGAACAATAGGAACACAAAGTGCTTTTATCATTTACAGTGAAGATACAGATACAACACAGTGTGCTGTAATTGAAGCCTTCAGAAAAGAAAATATTATTTCTAACGTTTGTTTTTTGCCCTTTAATTCTTCTTATAAGATGGTGCCATTTAACACAGCTTAAAAACAAGACCTTGGGAAATGAATTAATGTGAACATAACCTTGAGACAGTCGAGCTCCACACCCATTTAATTTTACTTTTAGACCAACCTTGTGATGAATTCCTACTCTACAATTCAACCTTTGCACGAAAGCTCCCGCTGCACCGTGGAATCCATCACCCTCCGCCGTAACGCCTATCATTTCAATGTGTCACATACAGGAGGAAGGGCGATACATAACCGTTACCTGCCATGTCAGGACACTGCTCATCACTCAGTGTGAGTAGTGAGAGCTGTTCATTCTTCTCTGCATCTCAGGGAAAAAAAAGAAAAGAAAGGAAAAAGAGCGGCCCTGTGGTTTGACATTCCTCCCATATCCCTGAGGCTGGGGGGGAATTAACACTAATGAAATGGCAGAAAGGGAGACACTGGCTTTGTGGTAAATGCGCAGGTGAATGAACGAGCCTGTAGGGGACGATACATTTTGTCTGACAGTGCTCATTGGTTTCCTTCAAACGAGCTGTGAGCCAAACTCACCCTTGTGTGTGTGTGTGTGTGTGTGTGTGTGTGTGTGTGCGGTGCAACATGGCCCCCATTGACTTTGCAGGTACATGGCTGTTTGCTGCCGACAATGTGCTGAGAAGACTTCCCTTCATTACTTCCCTGTGTACAGAGAAAATTTGCCAGATAAGAATAGCACCCTTGATATTAAAGTAATTATCATCCATTTAGGTATTGTTTGCCGCATCTCAGCGGAGGATTCAATGAATGAAATGTGATTAAGTTGTTTGTATCTGGCTCTTTTTTCTGTTCTATTACAGATATCAGATTTGATATGCGTGTTCGCGTGCACATGCGCACACACGCACACATGCACGCACACACACACACACACACACACACACACATATATATATATATATGTTGTGTGATATATATATATGTTGTGTGATTTATGCCACAAAGAACCCTCTGTGCAATACACTCCATGTGATAAATTAAAGAAGATTATGTTATTTGGTGGCTTGATGAGAGAGCGTCTTGGCTGTGGGATTGTACCAGTTTCACTTGAAAGCAGGAGGATTAGGAAAACTTTGAGCTAAAAGGAGGGAAATGTAATGTTTCGAAATTTGTAACACTGATTATTTCTAAGCATTCTCCAGTATAAGCTTTTTAACTGAGAGACAGATTAAAGTATAGAGTTGATAAAGCAGAAGAAATTAACCCTTTGGGCCTAATTAACATTTTCTAGATTAGCATAATATTCTCTACTGGGATGTCACTTCCTCTTTGGCTCTTTTTTTTAAATGAAACATCAAAGCCGAATTGGCTCGGAGATATCCCAAGTCTCCTAATTTAGCGAGAAGGATGCGGACCCTGCGGACCACCACCAGAGAAAATCAGCAAGGGGATAACGAGGAGGAGGGGGTGTCAAAGGCTCCACAAGGTCCTGCATTGGGAGATTATTACTGTAATGGCATTACTTGAGCAGCCTGTGCTGCCCACTGAAGATTCATCTTTCGGTCATTTTTCAGACCAAAAGAGACTTCACGTTACAGACACTTCCATCAAGAAGAGGCTGTGGAGACTACGGTGGGCTCTGCTGTCACTTCATCGAATTACAATACTAATGGTTGGTTTCACACTGACACAGTCAAACAGCACTGCACTTATATATATTCACTATATAGTGAATATGTTTTATTCTGAGTGTAAATGTGGACGTGCTTCCTGCGGCCACACTGATGCACTGACTGACACTAGTGAGTCGTCTAGCTCTGAGATTAATATGATGGGATATGGATTGATTTATCAATACTCTTGTTGTTGCCTATAGGAAGCCCTTTCCCATATTGATCCGATTACATGCACGTTTGCATAGATATGGACATGGAATAATTAACCTGGTGGTTTGACCAATCGACCCCCCCCTTTCATTTTTTCTGTTCATTGTGCATTTCAACCCAATGTGAGACTATGACATAGCCCTATATTTAGTCTTTGCTTGGTCAGAACGTTTGGTCAGAAAGTTTGGTCAGAAAGAATGTGTTTATTACTTTCATATTTTTTAACATCATTAATTGTAAGGAGCTTCTTATTGGACTTCTGCATACAGCATATTATCCATATATGTTGAGTATGAAAGTTCATTCCTGTGCCAAAAGTTCAAAATTCTAAACTGTATCAACTTACACCTTTAAAATCACTAATTAACTGTGCATCATGTTTAGTTTGAAAAATAGAAAGTGAAAATGTCAGGTTCTCCTGTAAAGCTGCGTTCAGCTGCAATCTCTGTTGCCAAAATAATTTCAGTCTTCTGGTTTATTGTTGGAAAGAACATAAAAGAAATGCATCCCTTAAAACAAATCTCATAACTTGATGTTAACTTACTGCCACTTCCTTTGCTTTCATCTGTCTCTCATGGTCTTCATTAGCATCAGTCTCAGAGGATGCCGTCTCCTGTTGCAAAAAGCACACTACCCATGTGAAACTTTCATTTATTTCTGTAAATGTGAAATGCTTTTAAAATCGGTTCATTACATACAAATACCATAGGTAACCTTCATAAGCATTTACAAACCTATAGAGAGAACATCTGACTGCTCCCTCCTGCTGCACTGGCTGTGGAGGTTACTCTGGTGAGTCTGAGTGGTGTCCTGTACAACAATTGCCTAGGTTTGTCATTTTGCTGCAGCCTTTCAGCACCAAACTCTATGACTCACAGACAACCTCAACTTCTGTCAAACTCCTCTCCGTCCTTGTAATCCTTAAACCCAAAATACACTAAAACATCTGCTGCCTGTTTCAGGGATCGTATACAAGATGTTTTTCCTCAGAGGACTCAAGGATACTCTCTGTCCTTGATCAATCCATGATAAATTCTGAGTAGCACAATGATGTAAATTAGTACTGAAGGGTAGTAAATATACAAAAGTGTAAGGAAAAAAACAACAACTTTATACAGAAATGTTAGTAGTAGTTTAACCATATAAGTCCCTGCTCTTTCTACCATCTGTCAGGGTGGTGGGAGATGTGGACCCAAATGCTGAACAGAACTCAGAAGTAGCTCAAAAGTACTTTTATTACAAAAAGGTAAAGAAGAAAGTCTTTAAAGTGCAACAGAAAAGAACAAATTACCAACAAAAAGGGTCAACATGCCTAAGTTTCTGGCAAGCAAAAGGTTGAACACAAAGTAAAACAGAAAATAACAAAGTTAAGAGACCAAGGCTATCTTTACACTACAAGGTTCAAGTGGCCCAATCCCAGTTTTTCCTCTCATGTGGCAGAGATCAGACCTGTAACATGATGATCATGTAAACGGGAAAAAAACACATATCAGATATTGTCAGATCGGATTCAGGCCCCTGTTATATGTGGAAATAAATCAGATACAAAGTGGATGGCCACCAGCGTGTCTGCAGTCTAAACACACAGATGGGATATTCCCTGGCAAGGCGAGTTGTATGTCATCAATAACGTGTCGATATCGCATACTGATGACAGTGTGTGTTGTTTAGCTGCAGCTGGGCCAGCTGACCTGCTCTTCCGCTTTGGTAACCAACCGCTCTATGCATGTGGATCATTTCACACAAGCAAAGCAGGTGTAAATGCAGATATCAAATATAGGTCACTTCAATAGAACATGTTAACAGACGAAAAAAACAGATATAGGCAACAAATCAGAATTGGGCATCAAGGCGTGTAGTGTAAAGACAGCCTAAGAAACAAAGGAACTCACTTATAAACAGGAATGCAGGCACAAAACACAGGGCTAGGACACGGCAGGGACAACACGGGACAGAACGCATAAGATCTGACAAAGACCAAGGCAGAACACTGAGGTTAAATACAAACAGGTATTGGAATCAACACAGGTGAAACACACTGGGTAATCACAAGAGGGAGAGCACAGGAAGACAGGACAGGAAGTTCAAAATAAAACAGGAACTAAGGACAGACCATGGTATTTACAGGTGGCACAACAAGAGTCAAAATCTAGTGTACATATCTTGAGGCCTGTTTTTTTTTTTTTTTTTTTTTTTACTTGTTTATTTGTTTATCTTTGGCAAACTGGCACCTCTAAACATTATGTTACATTACCTGTAGCAGTTCTACAGTCTGCAGTCCACCCACAGCAATGATTACTTTGATTCAGAGGTAAACACTCAGGACAACTCTGAGGAAGCTTTTGAAGGAGGATCTTTTATTTCCTACGACATCTTATTTATAGACCTTTTATTTGGAATCGTCATAATGTGTGATAACATCCACAGAGAGTGTACATCACTGAGTCTGACAATATGTGTCATGGCTGTGTTCAGATCAGACATTTTAGACTCCTACAAAGACTTGCAAATATATGGAGACAGACTAAATCTCCCACAGGGCTGTAACTTTTGAGAAGCAAAAAACAAAGACCATGTATGTCCTTTCACATCTCTAATATGTCTATTTCTATTCTATTTCCATTCTAAAGGTATTTTCATCTACACATTGACACACTGGTCCACACAGGATCAGAATCAGAAACAGATGTATTATACAACTTAGTTATACAGCTAGGAGGAATTTGCTTTGCTTTGGTGATTGGTGAGGCAAGGTGGTTTATATATATATATATATATATATATATATATATACAGTAGCAGCATGCACAAAGCATGCACAAAGACATTACATTACATTATATATATATATATAAGTAAAATACGACCCTACATGTTCTCAGGGTCATTAACAGACCTTGACTGCTTCTATATGCTGTGTGTCACAGTCACTGCTGTCCACGCAATCAGTGATGCTTTTGATGCATGGGCTAAATCAGCAAATCTACAATATCTAACTTGCCTTCCCAGTGTTTCACCCTTCTGCAGTATCTTTGCCTCACTCATAATTTCTTTTTTCTGGCAGTTTTCAGCTTTTCAGAAATCTCCTCCCCAAATCACTGGAGCCTGCCTGTGTTGATTGTGATAATAACCAACGAGAGTGTGTGTTGTTTTTCATCTGTCCTATTTAGCCATTCAGCCATAGATGTGTTGACATGAAACACAACCTTTGACGCTGATCTGAGCTCAGTCATATGGGACACAGCAGTCACGTTCTAATTTAGTTGAATTCCCTGATGTTGAGGCCAGGCAGCCTGCCAAGGTTAGTTAGGAGAAACAAAACAAACAAAAAAAAACACCTTTTATTTATTTAGAGGAAATACTCCTAACACACCACTATCAGCAGTTCAAGGCTCTGGTCATTTTTGGCAACATCTCAACCATCTCCTGATTAAAACAAGAATGCAGCAGCATCTAGATGGAGCTTTATTTGCTGGCTGTGTGTGGAAAGCAGGCTTTGCTGCAGTAGCCACGTCACTTTAATGTAATATGACTTGGATTCATCCTCCAGCAGAAAGTTGACTCAAGCAGTTTTTCAGATAAAGTCTCGGGCATTAGATGAAAATTTGTTATCCTCCCAGTTCATCTCAGCAGGTGCATCTGATTGCTCTGTGTCCATACACAACAGATGAGTGGATTTAATTGTGGCTCTGCTCCGCTGTATGTCAGGAAGCCGGCCTACACCAGTGACTCCTGGCAATATTCATATCCCAGCACCTCCACTTATTTATTTAGCCCATCTCTTATTATACTCCTCAGGCCAAGACCTTATTGCTCACCCCACATCCCCCACCAACCAAATGTGACTGGTGGCTGGCAGCCATGCCACAATATGGTTTTGACACTCTGATGCCAGAGCTGTTGATAAGGCAGGTCTTGTCTGGATGCTGGGGACACAGACATCTGTGGATTTTCTGGGGAGTGCTATCCATCTCAAGGTGAGATATGAACCCCACTGTTGCCAAGTCAAGGCCAATTTGATTGGTTTACAGAGGAGGAGGAGGAAGAGGAGGAGGTGGTGAGCTGTTCTGGAAGGAGGGTGATGCTCCTTGTTATTAGCCTGCCAGCGAGCTTTGCGGTCCAGCTGGTCAGAGCAGAGCTGTCTGCTGGGTCTCAGTGTGCAGTAATCAGCTGCACTGGGAATCCAAAGTGTCATCTCCTCCAGGTACATGATTGATGCATGATGATGTACATGATTAATGTAATTAGTCACAGGGGGAAAATATCAAGTATAATTGCAACTGCAGTGTGAAACAGTGTTGGGGATGAGTTGCTTGGGTTTTTCTATCATTCTGTGGCCTGCAAAGAGTCTTAAAAAACAAGTGTAACTGAGATTGTAATTTTCAGAGCTTCAAATGAAAGAATTATACACAGAGGACATAATCAGGATGTTGTGTTGACCCCTTTTAAGGAAAGGCATCGGTGAGACTTCTGCTCTTTTCAGAGATGAATGCATAGTGCATAATCAGTGTGGCAAATCAAAGAAAATTTTCCGTTTCTTTTTTTTTTTTTTTTTTTTTTTTAAGGGAGACCAAAATATAACTCAGTGCGCCAGAGCCAAGCACATGATGGATGTGTCACTTGGCTCATTTGATGAGTTAATTGAAAGCTGTGCTCTGTCCTCGGCTAGATTAAGTGCCGCAAATGACGGGTTACTGTCAGTGAACGGGACAAATGCACCAGCCGTTCACTTAACTGGAAAATCAGTCATCAGAGTTGCAAAGGAAATTGTTCCATCTCGAGAACACCATCCACATAATTCTGTCATGTGCTCCATTTGCTTAATTTGATTCACATGTAACTAATTCATTATAATGCAAAACAGCCTGCAGTTATCTGCTGTTGTCTCAGTGAACATTCTGTATCAAATTGGGAGTAAATTATTAAATCTGGTCGTTTTCTGCGGACAGTTTAGTGAACACACAGAGGATCTGCTGAAAACACTGAGCAAAGGCAGAAAATTGACATTAAGGTGCCTGTGCGGGCTAGATATAAATTACAAAGAGGTGTCAAGGTGTAGTATTTTTCTGCCTACAGGAGTTGCTGATGTTTCTTTCTCTTGTTTCCTTGAGTGCTTCTGAAGTCAATTTAGTATATGTTCCCCTAAGAGCAGGAATCAGGAGCCTCCGGCAAATGTATGGAGTGCTCCATGGAGAGCCTGTGCAGCTGACAGACTTTCGATAGGCAGCCGGCATAGAAACCCATTACAGCCGTCAGTCCGGCGCTGGCGAAATCCATTATATGATCACCAAAATCAATCCATAAGGTAGCTTTTTTTCTTTTCTTTTTTCTTTTTTTTTGATGTCTGCATTTGAAGCAGCCCTGGGTGATGGATGATTTTTGCCTCCGGTTTTCAGGAACCTGTTTGAAATTCTTGCCTCTCTCTCAGATTGGTCAGTGAATATGAGCTGAGAAGCTGCAGCTTCACGTCAGTGGAAGCGTGGGTTCGGTGCTATGGAGGAAAAAGGTACGGGAGCCATGAGGGCAGGTTTCATTACAGTCTGCAACAGACAATACAAGGCCCGCTCATTGAGCAATTCCATTACACATAGCATATCTAAACACGAACATATTTTCTATGGAGAAATATATTGACATGACATGATAGATTGCCAGTGAAAAGCTGCCATCTATCAAGCCCGTACCAGCCTGCGTTGCTGTGGGGAACAAGCACACTGACAATATTTCTCATGGTTTAAATGAGCACGCTCATTGGGGACGGAACGGGTCATTAGTTTTCCCAAATATCCAACACACTTTCACAAGTCCTTCATTCTATTTTTGGCATCATACATTTTAGGTACGGTATGAGGAAATTCATGTACGTCTCTGGTAATGTAATTGAGCAGTGATGTACAGCGTGTTGACTCCTCTGATTTAATGAGCTGTCACACTTCATAAAGATACGGAGAGAATCCTTCTTGCCTCTCGCTATAAAAGCTCAGAATCAGACATTAGCCATTAGTTCAATCTGTGACATTATCTCATGACTTCACATTGTTCAACAACCTGGGAAGAAACCTTTCAAAAAATCACTGTCTGGAGTAATGGCAGGGAATTGCTCACTTGAGATCACTAAGAATTCAGCGAGCATCGCCTGAGTGTTCTAATGGCTTCTCGCAAGAATTGCTGCGCGCCATAATCATTAACATTGAAATATCCCCAATCACTGAGTGTGGAAAGTCTATCAGCCATCGGAGTCGACCCCATTCCCCCTGTGATGCGCGTTGCTGTGGAGCAAACAACTGGTGTGTCTCCCGTCAGCTCTGTCTAATGACCCTCCAATGTTGGGCTAATGGGGATCCCACACGATACCTCTGTCCTACCTCCTGGCTTCATCGTCCATGTCTAATTATCACAAGCCTAATCACCACCTAAATGGGCAGAATACAATCTGGACATGTGTACATGTTCGCACAGAGTGGAGGAGTGGGAAGGGTATGGACCATATACCACTGGGCATCATGTGATTCTACCACTTGGTCTGTGCTGTTTGGTTTTGGTTAGCCTGTCAAGCATAACTTTAACACAGTTTGATTATCTCCTCTGCTCCAAGGCTGGGGATTGTGATTTTGTATTTCTCAGCAGATATCCACACATGTCTCTAGCAGGGCCGGGCCCTCTGTGTTGCGTACTGAACCAGAACCTGTTGCTATACTCAGTTTACAGAGCTGGTCAGCCACAATCTCTAAAGCGATAGTACTTATTTGTATTTGTTTGTGGTCCCTGTCCCATTTTCTGGCACACTGAACCAGAACTTAACCAATATGGTCCATTGCCAGGTGCCACCCAGTGTTTTCTTTTGCTTGAGCATAATTCGACGCCGTGCTCTTCATCAGAGTTTTTTCCTCCGGTCGAGATTTCTTCTTCACCTCATACTTTAGAGCACCAAAGGGTGGCAAATGACGATAATGCTCAATACCACAAGAGGAATTTGTTACACCCTGTTTATCAAGACCACCGCAGAGAGAGCGAGACACTGTGATGGAAAGAATAATCACACTTAAGTCTGACTGGAGAACACTCAAAGTTATTGTTTTCCCTGGGGTACGCAAGATTGTTACTTAACTGGTTGCTAACACTTTGAGCACAGCCCCACCACGCAGCCAGATCCATATTGTTTATAGTCAGTGCCATGTGGTAATCATACTAAAGAAACATTTCAGCTGTGCTGTCTTTTAGCTGTAATTACAGTCATTAAACAGTATTGATACAATGCATGCACCGAGAGAAATAAGAAATGAGAGGTGCAGAAAAACAAAATCAGTCCTCTCTCTGCACTTTGGTGTGCCAATTAGCATATGATAATTAGTTATGGACAATTGGCCTCCTGGATGGTTTCATTAAAAAGTATCACACTGGGACCTCATTAGCTCGCTAATATAAGGGGAACTGTTAGACCTGTTTTACTCTGGTGCATGGATCTCGTTTAAACTGGAGCAGTGTGATCAAGGCTGTGGATGTTTGAAGTCTCCTGTAAGGAGAGTCAAGTGGTGCATTAGATTTCTTCATGTCCAAACATAGTTTTTTTTTTTTTCCTTTTTCGAGAGCTTAATGAATACCTGAGCATTATGTTAAGTCATGTGCTCAGTATATCCATGAATTGATCGGAGGAGAAGCAGGAGAAGACATCAACAACTACAAATGGTGCTAATTTGAAATAAGTCAAACATAATGCCTCCAATTCCCCTGGCTGCTTTTAGCAACTGTCATTGACGGGAAAGGTTACTGTCGCTTGCTGCCAGCTGAGAGGAGGGGGGGTGGGGGTGTCTCTGTGGATCTTATCAGAGCAGCCCATCCAGTACGGCGTTCCACTTCCTTGCCCTCCTCTCCCCAGGTCTCCACTGAGCTTCTGACAGCTCCAGGTTGTTTCACAATAAACCAGGGGAAGGCTGTATAGGAGCCATACTGCAAGGATAAAGAGCAAGGGCCACACTCGATCTGCTTTTCATAAACTCCTCTATCCCAGCCCTGAGAGGATAAGTAAGCCATTGTGATGTGCTGGTGCTGATCACAGACCAGAATCAAATGTTCCCTCTTTACTGTCACTGCTGCCAAATA
This sequence comes from Caranx ignobilis, assembly GCA_021432705.1. NCBI lineage: Eukaryota > Metazoa > Chordata > Actinopteri > Carangiformes > Carangidae > Caranx > Caranx ignobilis. The sequence goes on from MU270014.1 coordinate 31,102,579, forward strand.
AACGCTTCCTGTAGATGAACTGAGCTAATCTTTCCCACCACCCCACCTCATCCCTGCTCACTTTCCAGTGTGAGCTGGGGGAGTAACAAATAAAGTCAGATAGTGGGATGGAGACAGCATTGGCAGGACTTCCTAACAAGATTTGTTTCATAACAGTTGAGCCGCGAGATGAATTATTGATATGAACTCGACAGTGACCTGCCACAGATCAGGGCGCAAAGTTCAGTGCTGCAAAATCCCTGACAGCACTCATTATAAGACCGAGGCTGCTGCAGCAATGTGTCCCTCAGTACCTCCATTCGCTGTCCTCAAGGAGTAGCTCTTCAACATATCGGGTGCCAGATGGTAAAACCACAGTGTGACAACAGGTGTCAAAAGCTAAAGCTGCTCGGAAAACAGTGAACTCTGTGGTGCAAATTGCTTTTCAATATATGAATCTGGATGTAAAAAAAACATACTTGAGGAAGTGATTTCCTCAGAGATTGACGCTACTTGATGAAGCCACACAGTGTTGTGAGAAATCCTGAAGTGTCTCGTCTCCTGAAAGGAGAAAAGTAAAAAAGAAAAAAAAACCTGGTTGAGGCCTATTTATGAATCTTCTCCTCATTCCCTCTGAGCCTTTACAGTGATGCCTTCAACTCTGGCCCCTCTGGTGAGTGCTGAGGATGTTTAGCTGGGAACATAGCAGCTCTAAGTAATAATCACATTCTTGGTGATGAAATAGCAACAGCTGCGTAGAGAACATCATTACTCAAGCTAATACAGTGAATACGTACTCTGTAATAATAACCTGAAGCCCTGCCAAGATCTGACTGAACAGAGCTGCACAAGACAATGGCATCCATCATATTAATTTCAAATAATTGTCTATACTCAATAGGTCACCAGAAGCGCGCCTGGCTGAATCTAATTGTCTGACCTCGGTTTAGCATTGGTTTATCCTCAGCGCAGCCGGACATAATAAAGCACAGGGAATGCAGAGGGGAATCTTTGGGACCTTGAGCTGTAGGCAACAATGATGGGGAATGCAACACAACCATTCATAATGGGAAGTGCTGCGCATGGAGTAAAAATGGTTTCCAGAGCTGTGCATGATGAAAGCCATGAATAAAATCCTTCGAGTCAGTGTGGGATGTAATGCTGAACACACTGTACACTACACACACACGTCCATATATATGCATATGTGTATAATACACACACACACACATATATATGTATATATATATATATATATATATATATATATACACATACATTCATGTGACTGATGTTTATGAAAAGTAAAAGTCTTTTTTTTTCCCCCTGTTGAAAAGCTAAGAGACTACATTACCTGCTTCCTATTCTCCAACACTCATTTCATTTTACAGGATAAGTATAAGGGAATAAGCATAATCTAGTGCAGGCATGGGCAAACTATTCCACAAAGGGCCGGTGTGGCTGCAGGTTTTCGTTCCAACCAAGCAGCAGCACACCAGACTTGAGTCATTCAATCAACTGATCTCAGTCTTCAGACAGCTGATTGGTCAAACTGTGTGCTCTTGGTTGGCTGGAACAAAAACCTGCAGCCACATGGCCCTTTGAGGAATAGTTTGCCCATGCCTGATCTAGTGTCTCTTTAATTGCTGAAATACAGCAATTTGGCAGTGTCACCAAATGATAGCACACAAGTTGACTATAGTCACATCAGCTTTAACAAACCTCCATGTTAGACAGACCTATTTGGAAAGTGAACATGCATTCTGAAAATCACACTTTGATGAGATCATCTCAGACACTGTGGCGATACACTGGCATGTGTTCGATTCCCAACAATTCCTCCGAAACTAGTTCCCCTTTAAATTATTTATAAGCAATAACAAAGGTCATTAATTGATAAAACCACAAATGTGGTTTACAGACCACATACAACAAAACATGCTGTTCTCCAGAATCTGGTGGAGCCTTCTACAAAAACTACAAATCTCAATGTGCCTGTAAATCACTGGTTATCAATTTAATGTTGTATAGTGAGGTAGTTTCTGATGTTCCTAAAACATTCTACTCCACTTTTGTCCTAAAAAACAAAGTCCAGCACAGGGATTTTGAGATGTTTCCCTGCTGAAATGCACCCAATTTGCTTGGCAGTCAAACACACACCTCCATTAACCTGCCTTCCCATGGCTCCCTGCGGAGGGAGGGGCCCCGATTACTGGTCGGACCAAGCAATGTGAAGAAGGCATCAAGGTAATTAAAGTTTCATTCCAAGCCAACATGCAACCTGCTCATGAACAGACTTTGAAAGCTCTTCTGAGGAAAGAGCTGCACTGTGATCTTCCAAATGGGCTTTTCTTGTTTGCTAAAATCCTCCTGCTCTCAGGTGCTTTGGCTTTAGAGAGATTTGTGCAAACTCACCGGGATGTATGCCCCTCACATCTTTGCAGTTTTTTTTTTAACTTAAAGGCACTTCAGAATCTGGATCCTTTGGGCAGTTTTTTTTTTTCTTTGCCAGCTGATCTTTTAAACTCCCTAGATTTACTGACCGAGTCCCAAGGTTTGATTCTTGTGTACATTAAAGAAGAAACTAGATTTTGATTACTCTGAAAGCATCATTCATTTTATGGAGGGCTTCTTAAAGGAAGTTTGCTGCTATATACCACAGCTTCAACTGTATCATGTAGATTAAATCACCAACCAATATGACACCCTCTAGCCATTGAACTGGACGGGTACACCAAATCCCAGATGAGTGTCTCAAATTATCATACAGATTGAAGTGATTTCCAGTGTGCGATTCCTCTGATTTCCAGCACTTAGGCCGGAGGCAGGAGGTCTGGCTACCTTGAATAGCTGCTGATCAGCTAAAGGATGCAGAGCTGCTGGAGGAGAAACCCTGCAGGCTCTGGGACTTCAGCCTGAATTGATTATTTTTGGTAGTCAGGGCGGTACAGGCCGCGGCAGTTATGCAAGGATCACCTGTGGTCACTGACCAGATGTTGGGATGTTAGTGGCAATGAATAACCAATGAGGCTGGGAATCACTTCATCCTTAATGTTACAGGGGAGAAAATGAGTTTTTTGTGGGGATGTTATTGGAGTTCAAGCCCATGAAGACTGGAGATATAGGAACTATTTCTAGCTAAGTTTGATTTTGTGATGTATATATTGACACCCATTATGATTTGTAGAAAAAAATGTTGTTCTATCATGGAGACACATTTAATAAGGTTTAGTCCAAAGCTGCTATGGAACATTACCTTCTCCAACACACTGCCTGTGAGAACTAATATGAGAACATATTGTGGGCCAGGTCGGACTTACCATAGCTCTTGCATATCAAATGTTTAGACTAAACCTGCATGTAGATGTAGCTTTGTCAGTACAGTAGAGTGTTTTGCATGTTAGATGCAATATGACAGGTCTCCATATGAACTACATGTGGACAACTGTACGCATCATGATTTAGTTCCAGTGCCAACGCTCTGCATCACTGCAGGAAGCAGTTCTGCCCTTGTTGTGATGTAAGGATGTGCAGGTCCTGCTGGTGAATTGGTATGTAGTTTGGCAGACTTCCAAACATATAAGGTTGTGTCCTGTCACAGGGCAGAAACACGCCTTTGCCTCTCTATTAGCTGGAAGCACAATGTTTCAGCTGCATTCTTTTGTTATTGCCATGACCATATTCCCCTCGTATCAACCGTATTGCAGGTGTCAAGCAAAGAAAGTGAGAATTCCTGTCACTATCAGGCCTGACTGGGGATTTTCGCAGAATTGCCTGATACTGATATTGTTGTGTGGTGGATAGCAGGCTGTCAGCTGACTGGCCTGGATTCAAACTGCAAAATGAAATGAGTAAATCAAAGAGAGAAGAAACGCAGGCAGCTACACTCACTTAGGACTGTAAACCATCATCCCCCCACCCCCCGACTGACTCTATCCTGATGTTATGATCTCCACCTGCCTTCACACATGATTGGTTGCATGCATGTGTATGCCATAGTGAAGGAGAAAAGGTGGAGCTGAGAGGGAGACAGTGGAGCTAAATGCTTCAAAATTAGATATTTGAAGGACATTTTGTGTTTTGGACTAAAATTTAAAATGGAGAGCTCTGCACCTTGTTTAGGTGGAAGGAGCTCCATGTTCTCTGAGCTTCATGTCTTCATAAAGTCCAGTTAGGACCTAGAGGGAACGTCAGCTGCACTACAAACACCCCAGAAGTGCACAAAGAAGATTTGTTTGAATATTTATTGCTGTGGTCTGAATAATGGAACTGCAACTGCCTTGAACTTGAAACTGAAGACACATGGCTTTTTATTTTGGATGCATTTTGAAGTATTTTTTGGGGGGTGAATAAATAAAACGGTTAAAATTATGAAATAATACCTACTTAAATGGTGATAGTAAGTCCATTGTGTCAGAATGAAGACTGTACAGAGCTGGTGTTAGATTATTACCTGATCAGATCATGCACAAAAGCCTTGAGGTTCTCTTCTGACTTTTCCAGCTCCTATCTCCACCCAAAACACTCTGACCACACTCCATGTGTCCAGAAACACTGCTTTACGATACATCTTTTATTTCATTGTGTCTGATGTGCTTTCACTGTGCTCATATTTCCCTCATGTCTATTTTTATATTGGTTGTTTTGCAGCCTCTGTTTTTTTTGTCACACATTCTGAGGCGTATTCCTGATAATTGGTGAGAACTGCTCCTTTTGTCTCTCAATAAATGACCTGTTTTTGTACCTCCATATTAAAGTGCGCCCTGTGAGCTGTGCTGCACATCTATCTTGAGGGTTTCAGTCTTATTGTTGTCGATTCCAGGCCTTTGGTTTGCAAACAGAAAGTAGCACAATGGCAGTAGGAGGAAAAACGTAGAAAGTATACATCACCGAGGCTGCTACAGATGCACGGTACAGTATCTGCAGATATTTGTGGCACTGTGGGATTTGAATTGGATAGTGTCTTGTGCTGTTTGGCTGCAGCTTTTACACAGCTCCTCTCAGGATGCAGCAGAGTGCATCTACATTTTTTAGTGAAGCATTCCCAAAGGAAAGTAAACCTTTAACCCCAGAAATGTTAGCATGACACCATAGCCATTCCGCTACAAGGCCGCTCCTTTGTGTGAACATGTTCCATTTAATTGAATCTGATACCAAGTCTATCATAGTGTACAGTAAAGTCACTTTAGCTAACCTTGACATGAAAAGCATTGCTTGGGATTTCTCCCAGAGGAATTAATGTGCTGCTGGCTGTCCTTTTGTCCCCGCAGTGATAATATAATGAAGAATGAGACAGCGACAGTATTTTGACATTCATCTGTGTGGCTGTAATCAGTGCTGAATCAATATCTCATCTGTTATCATTTCATTCGATGCCCTCCCGCGTAGTGGGTCGGCCTCTGCTGCAACATCAGTCTTATCTCAGCTCTGTGCTCCACAGATCTCTATCCACTGAGTCCCGAGCCCACAGAGATGCCCTTGGTGACATATAAAGGCAAATCCATGGCTATGAATCACTTACTGTACGTACGAGGTAGAATTGGGGGAACTGAAGCAGCCAGGTTAAATTTTAAGCCCGGGAGTCACCGTAGCACACATCCCATCACTCTTTTTCCTTTCATTTCTAGGCTCTACGCTGACGGGCATCCAGCTCTGCTGTAGCTCAGCTCCCCGAGAGTCGAAGTCAGAGGCAGCAATTAAATGGCCATGCTTGGTTTATTTATTTTATGCAGAGATTACAGCAGGCGTTCTTCGGATTTCTCTCTGTCCTCTGTGCCAGTTCCCCTGACAGTAGTTTAGATGATATAAAATATCCCCCACAACCCCTTTCCCCAACCATCCTTAAAACAGGCGCGGTCATGCGGGGGCAACATGTGAACTTCTTTTGCATATACTCTCTCTACATGCAGCAGGAGGGTGTTTTCCAAGACAGAGGAGCTACTGGACTTGATTTACGTCACTCTTCTTGCCAAGAAGCCAATAACAAAAGCCCTGACTTCATTCAGAACACTACAGAGATTAAGTACTCTCCACTCTGGTGCCATCTTCACTGCCGATTGTCATTTATTGTCGAACAGAGGAGGAGTCTGGTGCCCTCAGTGTGGTATAGCTTTTGGCTGGCTCTGTGGTTTTGTAGGCTATTCCACTGTGGAATTATTTACTCAGTTAATTCCTGCTTCTGTGAAAATGTCTCCATGCCAGTGTTTTGTTTTCTTTCTGGGTTTTTTGTTGTTGTTGTTTTTTGTTCCTGTGTCTGCTTCCTGAATATTCTCAGCAAGATTGATGAAACAAATAATAATGCTGATACAAAGACATCCTCTGTGTTCTCTTCTCTTCCATCTGCATGAGACCACATAACAGCAATGAAGACATTATACTAAATATAAAAGCTCAAAGGCTGGTGGGGGTGTAACACGCTTTCATCAGCCAAAATCATGGAGCTCCTCTTGGCTAGATTCGCTTTCTTTAAATCATGTCTTGACTCTTTTACATGTGCACATAATTAATCTTTCATTCTCAATGCTGGGACCTCTTGCCCGAGGTAACTTCATGTTTTTTTAATCCTCACAAACCCAGGCTGCTGACAGTCATGGCAGCTTTTTTTCTTCTTGTTTTGCATATTCTTTTCAAACAGGAAACAGACAACTGTCTCCTCCGCAACTATTTTAGGGTCTGTTGCTTAATGCTGCTAAACTCCCTCTTAGATGGAATATGAGAGTATTTGTCATTTCTCTCAACTGGAAAGCCGATCTGAGATCAGTGTGGCCTTTAAGTTATGAATGAACTACTCAAGGGACTTACGGAGTCAGCACTTTTGAGTTTGAGACACTCAATGCCCAATTTAGGGAGAACTCTCTGTAGTGATGACCACTGCATCATTTATCAGTTTAACATATGCATTAGACAGCCAAAGATCTCATTCATGAGCCTCACAATTATCAGCCTAACATTTAACCTGCTGAGCCTGTGTCTCTCTCTCATTTGAATTTGAATGTGCTTTGCAAGGTGTTTACTTAGCAAGTGGCTTTAAATGGCCCATTGCCTTGCTTTTATGTTAATGGCCAGGGTGATCATAATAACAGCTTCAATATTTGAAATAGTGGTTGCCAGTGGGACCACCACAAGTGGCTACCTAATTTGACAAGCTTCTTCTTAGCACCTCATTTTGTACCTTTGACAAAGTCAGATAGGAGCATGTCAAGTGGAAATGAAATGGAGAATTGCTCATTAAAAAGTGAACCCAGCCAAAGGGAACGTTACTACAACATAACAAATTCACTTGAGGACTAAATGGAGGACTTAATCATGCAGCCTCACACCAGCACACATGTTCATGTGGGTGCTTGGTTATTAGCCCCTGCTGTAACTTCAGGGTTAAGGCAGGAGAATTAACCACTTGGAAGAAAGAGGGTTTCAGCAAACAACACTTACATTAACACTTATAAACCTTAGCGTGTAGATTTAAGACATGGTGGAGAGCGGAGAAAGGAACATGAAGGGGAACAGATCACATTTAATTACTTGAAGCATCCGTGTGGTGTAATAGCCACCTGCTGTTCAAACAACTAGCACAGCCTCCTCACCCTGCTCACAATGAAAGCTGCTGATGCCGCAGCTTTACTCCCATCTTATAGTCTCTGCCCTCAATCTCTCTTGATCAGGAACTTCAGAGAAATCTTGCAAAGTTATGCATTTTTTCAGAGCCTACAGGAGGAGTGGATAGCTTTGGATTTGCCAAGTAAATCTGACACTAAATGACCAAGAAGGAAACAAGCCAGGAGGCAGAGAAATGCCTGCAGTCAGGCTAGGCTTTGGCACTAGCCTGGCTATATCTATATATATCTATACATTTACCCTGTGATTTTACCTTGGTGGCAGGAGATCTCCATTTCAGGCTAACAGATACCTAATGGTAGGGTAAGCTGTCTCCATTCTCCTCGACAGAATGGCTAACTGCAAAGCAGCATTTAAGACGTTTGACCTTGAGAAGACTGGTTCATTTACTATGGTGGAGAACATTGGAGGAGCCTTTTCAAAGTCAATTGAGTTTCCACTGAAGAGTTAGGCGTCTTGCTCCCAGCTCAATCTTCAAGACTATTTTTATCCATCCGACAGACAGATCAAGTGGCACTGATCAGCACACCTGCTTCTCTGTGCTGAGAGGGAGAGGGAGCAAAAAACTGGAGCTCATACATCAATGTGTCACCAGCCAGGACTGTCCAGTGGGCCCCTGAGAGTGAGCTCCCTCAGCTAGGTCGTGACCCAGGACCCACCTGAAATCACACATCCAGACTGGCCTGGCCTCAATGCCACTTAGAAAATAAACTTCTGTGACTTTGAAGGTGGTAAAACTGGACACTCCTGGTGTTTCCACCCGTTTATTTAAGAGGCAGAACCTGGAAAGATAATAATGTTAATTTAAAAAAAAAAGAAAAGAAAAGAAAAAACTAACCAGGACAAGCCACGATACAGATGAAGTTTTGATATATTGAAGCTCCTTAGAAGCATTTCCACAACCTCGCCCTACAAAGCTGTACTGAACATTTTCCATCAACCCTGTTCTCAGGTTCCCAGGTGACTTCCAGCCCCCACTCACTATCCCTCACTTTGCTTGTACTAGAGAGTACTCAAGAGTTGTCTGACATGCAGTATTTACAGTGTATGTGTCTTCCTTGAAGGAGCAAGAGCAGCAGCCTGTCAAAGTGTGCTGAACATTTCAAGTGAGCTGTGATGGCTATTGAAACATAAGGCTTTTAGGCAGTGGTTGGTGGCCTCGGCGGTCGTTTCTGATGAGTGATATGACAGTGGTGGCTCACAGGTCTGACAGATGGAAGACCTCTGACTCCATCCACTACTGAGCAGGTGAAGCCTTCTAATTGGGTGGGGGGGGGGGGGCTGCAACAGAGATGCAGTGTTCACAGACCCTCCAGAGGCCTCGTCACAGCATGGCTGAGTGCTGATGCTACAAATGTTACGAACAGGACCAGACAAAGCAACAAGGGGCTTTCAAAGAGCTGCACATTGTACTGCACAGCAAGAATACTGCCACTTAGCACTGGATGTGATGCTTTAAAAGTAGAGTCTGTAGAGTTTTCCTAAAAAAACAAAACAAAATATAGACTTAAACAAAAGAAATCCTGCTTAATCATCACCTCTGGGCTTCTACTAATGTGTGGTGGTGACTATGTCTGCAGAACCCCCACCCACCCCCTGCCACTGCCGCCATTTACAGTTTTTGGTGTAGTCAGGATGTTTTTGGGCAGAGTTAGTGTGTTCTCCCCAGCCAATGACAGAGCCCAGATGAAGGTGTATAGTACCATGGGTTTGCATAAAGAATAGCAAGTGGAAGCCGTCAAACCAGGAGAAACGGTATATACATACGGTCTAAGTGAGGTGCTGGAGCACCAGGCCCATACCTGGCTGTTGCCAGCAACGGGAGCCTCGAGGGCTAAGCTTCAGCATCTAGGAAGGTCGCTGCGGTGGGCACAGAAGCCCAGGGTGCCAGGTAGAGCTGCCACGGGAGGTAGTGCTGCTGCCCTCAAAGCCCCTGTTGCTGGTGGAGGCCGTCACTCTGACTGTATTTCCATTTCTTCGCTGTTAAGTGTATATCCTCCTTTTCTCCCAGCTTGATGGCATCCAGTCAGTGTGTCATTCGTAGTATCAAATATTCAAAGGAGAACTCTGAAGGCCAAAGTGGAGAAGGGTTCCATGTGAACAGCAGTTGGGGCTGAGGATGTGGCAGTTGAGCCCAAGAGGAGGGTCCAAATTTGAATGTTGTGTATAGAAACTTCAACAAGCAAACCTACAGACTCTACATTTAATGCCTGAGTCTCCATGAGATGAGATCATGCAACCATTTTTTAAAAGTCTGGTGTTATTTGTCAGTCATTACTATTATTTCTAATCTATCTTCTTTTCTCTTCTCTTTTTGCTTTGTGCTGTGCGCGGTCTCTTCCACTGGTCAGGTGAGTGCGCTTTTCTATATATGGTTGTTAATGTTCCACTCAAGCTGAGGTTTGGGTTGTTGAACAAAACAAACAAACAAAAAAAAAAAAAAAAAAAAAAACTTTTTCCAAGACTTTTAATTAAATTCTAATTTATCTGTGTGATCATTTTGAAAAGTAGACTCCACACACCTCATGATCAGATTGACACTGTTGGATTTACCATTTTAAAGAAAATGCAAATTTGCCTCATTACTCCGTCACTCACTCACAGGCACAACATGACGCTGCTTTGATTGCCAGAGTCACACTGTTGGTGATATTGCACTCTGACTTGTCAGAACACAATGCCGAAGTAGAAATCACTCCATAACCATGCCCAGTCGTACACCCCACCCCACCCCCACCCCTTCCACATCCTCTTGTTGATGAGTAGTTATTTGATCAGCAGTGTTGTGTACATGCATAGATCACCCCATTACCCCAGTCACTGTCTCTTTCCCCATGGTCCTTTGAGGTCAAACTATCAGGTCACTTCTCAGCGTACCAGTTCGTCTTCCTCCAATAAAGCTCAGTAATAAGAAGTCCTGTGGTCACCGTCTCTCCCTGTTGTTTTTGTTGTTCACCGTGATGTAGAGGACTAATAATCGAGCACCACCAAGAATATATTGTAAGACATTCACTGCTGCCTTGGGAGAATCTGCTTTTTAGTGGTGAGTACATTACATATTATTGAAAGAGTGGACGCTGTGCACCTCGAGGCTTGTTGGTCTGCAACAGACTTGGGGAAACCATATAAATCTGCAGGTAATATTCTTCAGCTTGAGGAGGATTTCCACATTGTTTACAACTGTATATTGAATCCTGACCTTAAATTAGAATCTACTGTGTGTCCAGTGTGTCTATGAAAGCTGGAGCTAGAAATTACAGTTCAGGAAAAGCTGCACATGCTGGTGCTTATAGAGTTGCTTTGTTGGTGTGTGTGTGTGTGTGTGTGTGACTGAGAGAGAGACTGTGAGTGTGATTGGCTGAGAGTATATTGTAGCAAGTAGCTAAACTGTCACCACTAACACTGGCACAGATTTCCGATTACTCTGAGAGAACAGAGCAGCATATTGGCTTTTTACTGCATTGAGGATTTGGCTCATAGAGATGGTTTGATGAATGTCTTGACACATCTGTGACCATTATTTTAAAACACTCGAGAAAAATCAATAGTGTTTGCTCTGGCTGCCCGAGGCAATGATATCCATGAATGCTTTATTTACCTTTTTATGCGTAAAAATCTGAAGTGCTATTCAGTGTTGACTAATGAATGAACTGCCCTGCCAAACACTCAAGCTATGGTGCAGGAGAGTATCTAATCACCTCCAAATGTCACTCTGTCTGTCTCCCATTCATATTCCATTCACCCTACACCTCATCAATAATAGGTAAGGGGAGAGCTCAGCGGAGAATAGTTGTCCCCGTGCCCCTGTGAGGGCCCACAGAGGCCTTGAGGCAAGAATGGTCGCCAGCCATCTTCTCCTGTTTCTCCAAGTTAATGAGGCAGATGTCAGTTAGGCCAAAGGAGCTCCTCCTCGGTGCATTGAGTTTAGAACCAGATCAGGGCCCACCTCTATAATTGGCACCTGATGTGTCGGATGAGCTCAGTGCGCTGACATTCATTACACTTAATAATGCACTCTAGGCTCTATGCACCCGTCTCTAACCAGCTGTCTGCTCACTACCTAATGCCATTAGGTTTCAAAGCCAGGGTGTCAAGCACTGCTTTTGACACAAGTCCTCTGCATTGGAGGAGCAGGCAAGTGTGAGCTATTTGTCTAGCAGGCTGTCCTGCCGGCTTGGCCGTCCATCACTCCTCAGAGCTGGAGTGAGCCATGTTGAGCTGAAGAGTGATTTCCTCCAGCCTCATGTAGATACACCCAGGCTACAGACGGCACTTTCAGAAGAATGTATGATTATGGCCGGCTGTCATGTGGGCAGCATCAAGACAGCCTTATCTGGCTGAACCCTCCCTGTCATCAGGTGTGCTGCTAGTGAGCCATGCTGGCTCCTGCTGCCAATCAGAGCCCAGTGGACCGATGTCCCTGCCAGGACGCCGTCGCATATGCTGAATCCCGGACAGTCTGCTGGCAATAGTGGACCAGGCTGTCCTTTCCAATCAGGCTTGAGTTCCCCAGTATTGCTGCGTGTGCAGGAAGCGTGTCTAGAGAGAGCCGAGCTCCTTCAGCTCAAGGATCACAGGCCCCGCTCTGCTGCTAAAAAAAAGGAACAAAAAAAAACACACACACACACACACACACACTGTCTCCGATTCTGCCACTTCCACACTTTCCTGGCAGGGTGTACAGAGGGGATTGTGTGTTAATAGCATAGCTTTTCACAATCTTTTTTTTTTTTTTTTTTTGTCTTGACTGTAAGGGTAGAGCATGTTTGTAGCTCTATGTATAGTATAATTTTTAAAGGTGGTTCATGTGAATGAGAATGTTCCTGTTCATATAATTTCTGAGTTGTGCACTGAAACTAATTTGAGTATTGCATCTTCCACAGTGCAGAACTGTGTCTGGGTGTTCTCATGAGACATGTGCAGCCATGGCCTCACTAAACAGTGAGGCTTCTTGTCTTAAACAATTGCATCTATGTGCATAGCACTGGAGCAATAAGACATTCCCTAGGGTGTATGGGGGCTGTAGCCAATCAGAGGTAACAATAGGTGAGAGGTCCCCTGTCTGTCACAGAGCTGATTCATAGAGACAAATAAACACACTCGCCTTCACACCTACAAGCAATGAGGGGTCACCAGTTGACCTAATGTGCACACCTTTGAAATATGGGAGCAGGACATGTAAACTCCCCTCAGAAAGACCGTAGTTGAAGCAGGGTTCACATCCTGAAGCCTCTGGTTTCAGGTGCCAGAGCTAAGTGTTGCACCATGCTGCTGCTGGACTTACAGCCTTTAAAATAACTTTTTTTCCAGCCATGCATCACATTTGATACACTAGCAGCTAACCTGAAACATAGTGTAGTGAGAAATGGCACCAACAAGTAGCAGTGATTATGCTAAACAAGTCCATATACAAAGTAAGAATTTAATGCTCAAGCATAAAAATGCTTTCATGCTGTTTTCCTGCTGCACGAGTTAACGCATTAGCACTCTCTGGACAGATGCCAGATGTGCTAATGCTAAAACTCAAATTAGAGATGACTTCAGTGTAAACAGGGCGAGCTGCATCCCTGACAAACTGTGTCAGAATAGGATTTAATCAATTTTATTGATCAGCCACATGGGATCGTGAAAACAAAGTCTACATGCACGATAATTGTTTTTTTTTTTTTTTTTTTTTGGGGGGGGGGGGGGGGGTAATTACAAATACTACTGTGTGACACACATTTTCCTTCCAAAGGTAGCAGTCTGCTCCTGTATTCATCTGACACATGAGAGCGAAACTCTTAAAATGTCTCCAACACATTCATCAACCTTAAACACAGGAACAATGTGAGCCGTCTCACCTTGAAGCAGGCCATTTTCCATGCAGTGTCAGTATAAAACCTTCCCGAGCCTTCATAAAATCCAGAGCTCTGACGTGATCACTGAAGCTAACAGCTACTTGAGATAATGAACATTTTTCAGTGATTTCTTTTGTGATTTGTGTCGGGCACAAAACAGCTTTTCATCTTGATCTTCTCATAAGCTCTCAGTCTTTTTTCTTTTTTTCTCCTCCCTCATGGCTGCACAAGCATCTCAGTGATGACACCAGTCAGAAATCTGTAAACAGGCAGGAAGAGGCAGCATGCTAGTCCCTGTCGGATAGGGAGCAGTGTTGAAGCTCCTCATCTGACCACTTTATTTCTTGAGAAGTGTTCCACTGCAAATCCAGCTAAAATAAATGACCATGATCCCAGTTAGTAATCTCAGTTTACATAAGAGTAAATATTATGCAAGTGAGCAGTGACAGACTGGGCATAGGGTAATATAGGCAAATGCCACAGTGGGCGTGTCATGATGCGGCCATGTGAATGTCAAAATACCCCAAAACCCTGAAAAAGGGGGAAAACTTCAATGATACTCTAATATGGAATGTTTTTGATCGTCAGTGCATTTTCTCATGATCACTAAATGATCACTGATATATATATATTATGCTGTGGCTGTGTAATATTTCTGTTCCTGAATGACTTGGGTGCGGCTCCCCTGTCAAACATGCCAGGGCCTCTTTTTGGTGCCAGTCTCTCACTGCAAAGAAGCCTACTGCACTGTAGAGGTTCCACACAAAATAAAAACATGTGGAAAGCAGCTGTTTATCACATGATGACCCTGCTCTCTCTACCTCTTTGTAAGGAGAAAAAAAAAATCACATTTGAATGTTTCAAGTAACATGCTGAGCTCCAAACATGGCTGAAAGATCCAGATTCAATGAGAGACGGGAGACAGCCTGCCTCTTTGTGTCTGTATGTGTGAATGCAGCTGCAGAGTCTGACCAGACACTGAGTCGTTGTCAGCCTAATATCATTGTATGGGCAGCACTAGTGATGGCAAAAAGGAGAGGTTTACTACACAGTTTTTTAACGTGACAGACTCCATGCATAGTAAAGTGACAGCTACCAGAGCTAACAGTACAGCTAGGTCTGCTAAAGCTGCTGGACACTGGACAAAACACCTGCTGGAACCTAACATCTGGTTTTTGACAATGAGTAAAATTGAGTGTCTAGTAGTTACAGGATTTATCAGCACATTTGTGTTAATATTGGCAGTGCCCCAATGTCTGATTGTGTTTTATAGTTTCACACACCCCAAATTTTAAAATGTTATTTAACTGCTAAAAATCCAACCACCAAGGACAGAGTCAAAGATAATGAACAAACTCCATAGGTGAGTGACCAGTCTGGATCTGCCCCAAATTTAAAAATGTTATTACATCCACCACAGTGCACACTTTCACTGAGCTTGGTCCAATTTGGACGAGTAGACGTTTTTGACTTACAATGCTGCAATGCTAAAGGTGATAGCTTCCTGGATCCCCCCATGTGTGAAAGTAGCATAGTCTACCATCATTCAATTGAATGAATGGATTTAATACTGAATATTAACTCATTATCACCTCATAAAACTATCATGATGAACATTTTAGCCAACAATTACTTCTTCACACCACCAGCAGACCACGTGTCTCTGGCCACCTGAGGAAATATTCATAATCTCCACCTCCAACTCCTGACAGCAACATGTCCATGTCCAGCTGCTAAGTGCTCCACCAGTTAGCCGCTCTGCCTTTAGGTGCTGGGCAGGTGTACGCTGGGTTTGTCAGAGCTTTTTTTCAGCTGCCTGCTTCTGCTGCTGGAAACCAGCACCTAAACAAAACTCCAAGCTGCCCTGTGGAGTTTTAGTCTAGAAACAAAGAAAAGTTATTTTTATATTCAGTCTTACTCACCAAAACAATCTGTGTGCATCCTGAAGGTCGAGTGCATTTCCTTACTTGTAGAATATCTGCAGAGACATTTGTTTGTGTTCCTTTGTTTGCTTCCATTTTTCACTTGTTTTCTCTTCTTCCTTGTTTTTGCTGGTGCACCACAGCATGTACTAGTGTGTTACTACGTCTGCTTTGCAAATACACATGAGATAAATGAAAGAGGTAACTCCTTTAGAGAAATAGCTCCATAGCAGTAGGGGTGGGGGAGAAACTGACACAACGTAATATTGTGATATTACACATGGCAATATTGTGTCGATATACTGTACAGACGGCAAGTATGTTAACAGAAAAAACAGATGTTGACTAGGTTTTCATTTGGAGACATCAATTTCAGTTGAAAAAAGCTAATAAACCACAATATATCACAGAATGGGGTAATATTTTTAATATTGCAATAATATCAAGATACAAGTATGGTGATAACATCGTATCGCAGGGCCTCTGGTGATTCCCACCCCTAAGTAACAGGGGTCTAAACACCCCAACATGAAGATACTCATACATATCTTCATGAATGCAGCATTACTTCTTTTATTCCATGTGAGGAACACAGTGTAAAATGAAAACATTTAAATGATGACATGATTTGAATTCTCTCACTGAACTGTTGACACTCAGTCACCAGGCTTGTACAGTAAGTGATGTCATACTGTTAATCCATTTGAAAACAGAGGCTTCACTTCTCCCAGTCAAGCAGAATGAAATAAGAAGAATCTAATGATGTTCATTTGGCCTTGTGTCTTTCAACCTATAAGAAAGCCAGATGAAATCAAGACTGTAATGGTTTCCATTTTCTGGTTGTGAAACAATAGTATACAATCACACAATAACATTGTGTTTGATCATCAACAAGCATTTAAGTTTATTCCAGTGACAGAGGCTGACAAAGAAGAATTTTATGGGTTTAATCATAAGCAATTTATTTCAATCTGGGCTATTCAGAGGGAAATGCCTCACATTACAGCGATGCATTATGTATTTCTTCATTAGCGAGGCAGAGATTTGAATGATAGTTGGGTGTCTTGTGGCAGTAGGGATCACAGAGAGAAAGAAATCGGATGCGTTTTTTGTCTCTGATATTGAACGGCACAATAAAAGCTGTCAGCAAATTCTGAGTAAAGTGGAGCAGCCGAGACAACTGAGAGAGATGAGAGGCGTAGATAATGACTGGTATTGTTTTATTCATCTGTGGGAATGAATGCTGACCAGTGTTTGTTTGTGTTGAACTCATTGTGTTTGCAGTCAGAACTGTGAATCTGTGAGTGTGTAATTAATTCCCTCCTGACTGCCAGCCAGCATTGGCTTCTGATGCACGGGGAGGGGAAAAAATGGAGCCTGGTCTGCACCGTCAACGCAGAACAACAGTTGCTCAGGAAAAAGAAGCAAGAAGTTGTCCGCTTGTGCAGAAACAATGTGTGTCGTTTACACAGCACTAAACAAGTTGTGCTGCTCTCTATCACTGTTTTAACACGACAACAGCAATCACAATATCCAGCTGAGTTTTTTTTTTATGCTATGTATAATCAGCTTTTCTCTCTGAAGTCATAATGGATTCAGCAACATGTTCGGAATCATTAAAAATACTCAGCCACACAGAAAGAAGGATTTTTAGATTAAAGTTTAAAAGGACAGACTGTACAGCATTTCTGCCAGGTTGTATAACAAACCCTTGATGTTTAATATTTCAGCGCTGTACTTCACCCAGATTAAACTTTATGTTCCAAACTCATCATTTGCAGATTCAGAAAAGTAGCTAAATACTGCATCACATCCAAGGAGTCTGAGTGGGGACACTCATGTCCTTGCAGACACAGAATGTCCCACGTTATCTCGGAGACAAACTTAGCATGAAAGAGTGGACGGGGGAAATGTCCTCACAGTTGGAATTGGGGGCTGTGTGATTGATGTGGAGCTCAATAAAATATGATGCACACCTGTTCAGTCTCCCAGCTGCTTTAACCAGCTCTCCACTTTATGACACATTTCGGAGATGGTGTGTATTTTTTGTTTGTTTGTTTTTGTACCAGCTCTTAGCGCTCACTCTTTATTCTTGTTTATGGGGTGACTGAAGAATGGCTGACTGGCAAGGTAAAGTGTCTGTTTTCAGGTACACAGCAGCAGGCTCTGGAGGTGGGGGGCAGTGTTGGATAGCTGGCCCATCAGTCAGCCAGCCACTTTGGTCTGGACTGAAAAACCTGCACAACTATTAGGGTGTTGGATGGATCCCCAGACCTTTCCTCCATAGTATGAGGTTATTAGTTTTGGTTTGAGGGTATCTTGACAATTTCATGCTCTGTGACTTGAGCCAGTGTTTAGACCCTCCTGGTCAAATATGACTCCGGTACATGAGTGAAAGTTACAGTAAAACAGTGGAGTTTATAGATTTATTTAGCTCATTTTTCTGTATTCACAGACC
The DNA here is from genome assembly GCA_021432705.1 of Caranx ignobilis. Taxonomy (NCBI): domain Eukaryota; kingdom Metazoa; phylum Chordata; class Actinopteri; order Carangiformes; family Carangidae; genus Caranx; species Caranx ignobilis. Next base: position 31,120,392 of record MU270014.1, read on the forward strand.
CTCATGATTGTGAACATACTATTGGCTCACTGGCTGGCTTTTTTAGGGAATAAAATTATGTAGAATATGATGTAAAACCTATTAATCAATTAAATCAACTAACGGACTCACTGCCATTCTCATATTTCTTATTGTTTGTCCAGTGAAGACGTTTGGTGGTGTTGAACGCAGCAAATATTTAAGACAAAAGTTTCAGATGTAGATTTCAGATCTGAAGAATCTTCTGCTTCATTTTTATCTAACATAGTACTGTCAGGACAGTCACGGGCTCAAACACAGCTGACTGTATCTGAGTTGGCTCTGATGCTTGTATGGTTTATTGCATTTTCAAAATAAAAGAAGATTAATTCCTCTGTCTAAAAGCTGCTTCATAACAATGTACAACAACAAACTAAACTGTATGTAACTGCATGCAATTAAAGTCTTCCAAGTCTAGTTGAGTAAAAATCAAACATCTCTAAAAAATGATAATAATAAAAAAACAAAACTTAGAAATGGCAGACATTCAAAATTCCCATGCAGGATCCACTGGGGTATGCAAAATACAGGCAGTCTTGACCCCATAATTAACTCATGAGATCCCTTAAGATTTCAAAATCTTTTGGAGGAGAGAGTCTCAAAATTAAACTAATTATTTCTTACTTATGTTATATGTAATATCACATTTTTGAGTACAGAAAGATAAGGAGCAGCATGAAAAATGACATAACAAACAGTTATTGTGGCCTTACTTGGTCCTACAGCTTCTGACATGGACCAGGTACCAGGGGTCATTTTGTAAACTCTACAGTTAGTGCAGTTGAAATAATGCATCCTGGATTCTGCAGTTCTGCTCCTCCTCTCCACATTTGAAAAACCTCAGTTCACCTCATACATCCTCATTTATCCAAAGAACAGAAAAGATGTTGTTAAACCCGACTGAAACCTTGAAACAAAATAATTAAACATGGAGTTTGGAGATTTGCTTCTACTCTACATATTATCTCATTGAAGAAACTGTGCATCTCTCAGAACGTCAAATTAACAGTTAAATGGGTCAATTAACAGTTAAATGTCTGTGTCTGCTGGTTGTTTTAAATAATTAATGAAGGTATCCACACTGTGCCAGCTGTGCACAAAGTACTATGCAAAATTCTGGAGCTGTGTGAGTGTGTGTCTGTTCAGCTGGTTTGAGCTGGAGGGGGAACATGAGGGGTGCTTCTGCCTGTGTAGTGTGTATGTTTGGTTCCTTGTGATGGACCCCTATAGGTTTTTATCTGTACTTCATTGCAGCCTTTGCAGGTGTGTGACAGATACTATCGCAGCACAGAAACCCCATATTAGTGGGTTTCCATCCAGTGGTTTTCATGTGCACTTTCAGTTTTGGGGATAAATAACAGGAAGTATTTTAAATAATCACAAAGATTTATTTTATTTTTTTTTTTTTTTTTATGGTTGGAGATTGTTGGACATTACACTCTCTCACTCTAATGCTTTAACTGGTTTTATGGGACCTGACCACAGTCGACTCAAATTTTGGTTCCACAAATATATTGACAAATTGCACTATATTTGATTAGAAACCTGTCAGACCTGTGAGTATTGTGCACTCACTGGTTAAGTACCATCATGGGTGAGTTTCACACATTCAAGATACTGATATATGGCCATATTCTTTAGAAGCTAATAACTTTCCCATCATCCTGAGCAGTGGTTTGTGTTTAGCGTTGTTTGGGGGTGCAGTCTGGCAGAGCCACGAACATGAATTACTTTTGTCCATCTTGTGTTATTTTTTACTTTAAACCACAGTTTCTCAGAAAAATCCAATGATGCAGAGGAACAACATGACAAAGTATCACCTGTTAAAGGTTTTCTAATCCAGCCAGTCCAAAGCTAAAAAAAACTATCTATAGACATTTTCTTATCTGGCACAGTAGCATTAGTTGAAGTTGTCAGTAACAAATGAACCATGGGGGTCAATGTGACAGAGCATACTATTGTCAATTTTGAGTCATGTTTCTGTCCACCTTGTAAATGTTTTTGGTCTCCTCTATCTTCTGATTGAAATATCCTTAGTGCTATATGTTCAGCAGCTTGTTTCTAACTGCTTGTGTGCTCTTTGCAGGTGAGCAGGTAGGGACCAGTACTGTTTTTTTGTTTTGTTTTTTTTTTCTGGGAAAACAGCCGCCTTCCAAAAATCAGAGTGAGTGGAAGGCGGAAGCAAAATTGTGATGTTGGGGACTGATAATGAGATTAAACTTTCTATAAAGATCCATAATTCTGCAGGCAAATGCAGAGTTCAGATTACTGTGTTTTTGAATTGTTGTGTAATGAATTGCTATCATGGAAGATATGGATAACCACAGGGAAAGGTCATGGTTAAAAGAAGCCAGCTTTGGCATCTGGTAGAAGACAGTATGCAACTATAGTCTTCAGTCTAGTAAGATGCTTGATAAACCCAACTATCCATGTCCTGAGTTGCGCAACAAGCAAAGGCTGTAAATAAAGATGGATGAAGCCTCCGTTATTCCACCCACAGGTTTCTTAAGAGCAGTGTTCAGTCTCAGAGTGAGCTGCTCCACAGTCGTCATCTTGGCAGTGTCTGACTCCATCCACAACTCCTGGCTAATCCAAAGCAGGCAAAGAGGTGGGGCCTATGTGGAGCAGAGACTCCAGTTGCTGGCAACCATATGGTTACCCACCTGTCATGCAAAACCCCATGCCCTGAAGGAAGTGCAGTTTTTGGCACTGTCTTGTGGTAATATAACACCACCACCCTTTATTTAAATACTTAAATCCTTCATACTACTGTTTTTAAACAGTAAATGTGCATTTGGATCTTTTACTTTCTGCATTCAGCCCACAGCAGTGATCCACCATCACTGCTTCATGACTCTGTAAAATAGCTGTTTTATATAATTTTGAAGGTAGCTACACTCTAGAGCAAGGACCCTTTAGAGTCAAAGATATCATTACAATCAAAAAAAAGAAAAAGAAAAAAAAAGCCACAAAGATTTCCTCTTCAAAGCAGACTGAGGGATCATCGTTCGTCTCCTGTTCTTCGTGAAACCTTTAGATGCTCTGTGATTCTGGCGCCTGACTGCAGAGCCTCGGTGATAGCCGTGCCCTCTGTGTACTTTTGCCCTCTGTTAAACTTGGCAATGAGCTGCACTTTCAAGTCTGCCGAATGTGGGTCACACAGCGCTCTGCTTGTGGTCTCTGTGGTCTTGCTCTGCATAAATAACAGCACATCAGTAGCTACTTCAAACAAGCTCCACAGGGCTGAGACAAGACTCACTGTGCCAATCGTTGGTGTAGACTTACTTGTTTCTTCAGCTCAGTCTACCAAAGGCTTGTTTTTTGACACTGGGAGAATTGTAAAGTTGACATAGGCCCAGACTCTGACTGGAGGAAACAAAGGAGAGTTGTATAGAATCAGAGCTTGTCATTCTAGAAGATGCTCTGATACACCTGTTTAGCATATATAGACTTTTTCAGTCTAGTCCATCAAATATACAGCATTCTTGGTCTGACAGCATTAATCAGATCTCTCCTCATACTGTATCTTTTTCTGGAACCTTTTATAGCTGCTTCTCTATGGAAGATAATGAGGCCTCCAGTGGAGAGGTAATGTTGAATAAGTGGGGTTTTCTCCAGGCTCTTGTTACGTGTCAGTGAAGTGGAGTAAAACCTTTGGCAAAGTTATCTACGCTAACATGAGACAAGCATATTTTTATTGAGGTCTTTTGAAGCCTTGTCTGGAGAACATCTTTGTCTGTCATGGTAGAGAAATCCTATTCAGCGCTTAAACTGACTTTAAAAGACACAGATTGTTCCTTACAGCATGGCTGCCATTCCTCATGACATGTGGTTGGAAGCTGACTTGGCATGAAGGTCAAAGATGACAGGTTCGAGATGGAAATTTAGCAGAGGAAGTTTAAAAAAAAAAAAAAAAAAGAACAAAAAAATAGAAGAAGAAGCACAGACAACAAAGGATTAAAGAAGGCTATGTGAAGATAATATGAGAAAAAATAAAAGCCTTTTCTCACAGCAACAGGGATCGTGGCAATTTGTTCTCTCCTGGTTGAGTGTGGACTGCGGCAGCATGATGCAGAAACCTGTTCACTGCAATATTATATTTTCAAATTAACAGGCCCAGCTGTTTGAAATTTACTGAAGCGAACCAGTTCTCAGATTAATAGCTTCCTGTGCATGTTAAATAAAGAAGTTAGCAGCACAAAAACATGTTTTGCTCTGGGTTCATTTAAAGTTTTGTCTTCTCTGTGTCTGTCAGGATGGAACTCAAGTCAACTTGTAGCCACTTCAGGTGATCCAAGAGATCCTGTGACATATTTAAAGGGGCAGTTTGGGTGTTAGGGTTAGGGTTAGGAAGTTATGCATAATCACTGTGTTACAGTATATTTGAATCAGCATACTGACAGTTATTGGGGGGGGGGGGCAGGAGAGTGATGTGCTGCTGTACATGGGGCCAGCAGCAGGGTCTACGCCCACCAAAACAGTCCTATATGCATTTAAACAAACACTTTGTGTAGAATATTTTCAGTGTCATCATCCCATCAAAACTAAGTAAGCTCTAGCACTGCATGATTCACTCAGCTGACCTGCACCTACAGCATCATATAATGCATGCTGGTGCGTAGTAATGCAAGCAGTGAGAAAAAATGTAGTACCAGGAGAAAGTGATGTTTTGATGGAAAGATGTTCTCCATGGAAAAGACTTGACTACACAAGGTGCACATTTAAAATGAGATTGCATTGTTGTCAGTGGGCGTCTTTTAAAAGACATATTTTCTGTTACTCCCTGCTCATGGTCCCTGCTGTCTCTCCTAACTGGCAGCGTGCTGCTCTGTATCTACTGCAGGTAACACTGACTATTCATGACTACCTCAGACAAACCCACAGCAATAAGACAAACTATCCCATGAAGGAGATGTACAAGTACCCACAAGAAGGTAAGATTTTGAGGAAAGAGGGAAGATAGTGAATTTGGTTATATACTAAATAAGTATATTTTTATATTATAAACTGAGATGTGGTCAAATATGAGTCATGTGACCAGCAGGCATTTAGACACCTGTGAATGCTTAGGTTCAGGGTTGCCAGGTCTGTGGGAATTTGGCTACTTTTTAACTGTTGCCATGGGTACAAAATAATGTCTGCTTGTTGGGCTTAGACAGACCTATTGCATACAGATGGTGTGAATAATGACTATGAATAAAGATTCATATTTTGAATGCCATATTTTTAAAACCAAATCTATGATGTGATCTATGATAACTATGATGTTGATTGGTTTGATTCTTACTTTGCTATAGAGAGATTTAATACTGTAAGTGGCTAATATGCATACTTCCCTTTGTGTGTTGTATGTGCTTATAAAATATACACGTAAATAATTTGACTCTATACACTGTACACATACACAGTTCAATTTTAAACAGAAGTTTACATTTAATGAATAAAGCTTACAATACACACCATTAACTAATTAATCATTCTGTAAATAAAAGCATTTTATTTATTGCACCTTTCATGGAGGTTGAGACCTAGTGTCAGTCGCTCTAACTGTGTAGTACAGTAGCTACTGCCTTAGGGTTACCAGATCATCAGACCACGCCTCCATATCTCTCATATGTCACTCTTTAATTCTCAAGCTCACGCGCAAACCTGGTAGGTCTGCTGAGATCCAACCTGTAATATTGGTAAAGATATTCAGTGACACCAACAGAGAGGATCATAGTGGGCTCATCAGCATGGCATCATGTGATAATGTTCAAAGACAGGGCACAGCTAATAACTGGGATAAGAGTGTGAATGTTAAAGAGACTGACTGTAGACAAGACAGTAAATACTTGTCTTTTGATGCATTTCATACCTGCATTGACATATTTGGAAGCATTTTTATGTCTCACAGACCTAATTGTGGGGTTGGTATCAGTGGAAAAAAGCAGGCTGCAAATAAAACTGTGCTTCTCATCTCCTGTCTTTGACAGTTGTGGCATAACAAAAAGCCTGCCTGTATTTCTTCTCTTTGAGATGCACTCTCAGACACTCTTTACCAGATTTCACTCTGTCTCTCTGTCTGTCATTCAATTCTGTGCTGAGCTGGCACTGCTCCTCAGAGAGTGGAGACATCAACAGATCCACGGGAGAGATCAGGACATTCAGAGACCGCTCGTCTCTCCCTCCCTGTCAGCTTTTCTTTCTGACTTCATGTGTTTAAGCAGCAGGCTGCAGCCCAGCTGCCTTTGAAACAGCATATTTGATTGCAGCAGCCTGGATGGTAGGGCTGAACTCAGCTGCTGGGGACTGGGCACAGAGAACAGGCAAGGTCAGATGCACAAGTATTCGCTCGCACATGGCAACACATACACACACACCCCCACTACACACATTTTCCATTCTTAATTAGCATTAATCACTGGCCCTTTTGTAAATGCTGCTGGCTGCCAATTATCAATGATTACGCACTATTAGCTGCTGGGAAGGTGATGAGGGTCAAGGCTGGCCCTTTCCACTGGACATTATTCAGTAGGAATCTGCATGGTAATAGCAATGAAAAGAACTTTCACCACATAGTTATGATAATGACCATTTAGCCAGAAATGTGCCACCAGCAGCAGTAACCTTGCTGAATTGCCACCGTGTTGTGGTCCGCCATCAACGGAAACAACGCAGGTGAATTGCTGTCATTGTTGGTATGATCTCTGACGTTCATTTTTATATAATGCTATGTAATTTACATGTGGCTTATTTACTGCTTTTAGTCATGATTTTTAGGTAATTTTTAGGTGATTTTGTGGTGGAGTGGTGAAACCTGCAAGATAAACAGCAGTTCATTCTTTCTTAACTGTTATTGTAAAAACTATAATATATTCCCCCAAATTCATACCTGGAGGAAATCTGTGATGCAGTCTCAGACACCTGTAAATTAGACCATACCATTTCTAGTCTTGTCTGCCTGCCTCACTCGGCAGCTCACTTTCCCACTTGTATGCACTACAAAAGCTAATTGAGACTGCAGATAAATGTAGCCTAGCTTGTGTTATGGGCCTTTTCCACTAACGTGACTTGGCTTGACTCGCCACAGCTCCACTCGTTTTTTTTTTTTTTTTTGCTTTTCCATAGCACCTCGTTCCTGGTACCTGGTACTTTTTTGGTAATGTCTCAGCCTGGGTTACAACCAAGCCAATGCAATACTAAAATGTGACGTCAACCGACTGTCTTCCACTGATTGGCTAGAGTGTCGTCACTGGAAAAGTCGTGAGTGCGACGTCCGACACGAGAATCAAACCCACTAATTTTAAAAACACAAGGCAGCAGCTCCCACTGAGCTGTACTGAGACTGTTGTTACTCTTTCACGCAAGTTAAGTTATGGGGCCCCTGACCAGCCTGAGGAGGTACTATGAAGTACTCAGCTGTAATGGAAAAGGACCTGAACCGATTCGTGTGGAGTCGAGCCAAGCCGAGTAGAGCCATGACTGCGTAGTGGAAAAGGGCCATTAGTGTCAGTTTCTGATTTGGAGTGTGTAAAGTGTTTGCACATGAATGCTCATGTTACTGAGCAAATTAAAGTTATTATTATTTTCACCAAAATAAAATGTCATCTATTATGATCTTATATTAAAACACTGGTGCTCAGTCATGAGCAGTAGGACAATGAAGAAGCTATCAGTTGTGATGGAGGTCAGTCGAGCTCATTACTTCCTATAGTCTTGTGTGAGTGTAGTAGTTTTCAGTATTGACTTAAATAGTCACCCTCTTTATTTTGAGGAGTTTTACCTGTTGGTTCATTTAGCAATATTAAAATTAATGTCTGCTGAAGCTCAATAATTGTATCAGAAGTGGTGGACGCACATTTACTGAAGTACAATTTTGAGATTCTTGTACTTTACTTGAGTGTAGTACTTCAGTATTACTTGAGTATTTAATTGTTCTTCCACTTATTGTTCTTTCTACTCCACTACATTCATTTGACAGATTTAGTCAATCAAGCAGGACACTGGAAGGACTTTTAACAGTTTACTAAAGCCTGTGACTGCTCTGCACTGGATTCCTTAGGAGAAAAATTCTAGTTTTAAAGACATACTGTGTAAATTTCTTCCATAAGCAGTGAGGTTCCAGCTGAATAGTATTCTGTGTGCTGCGTTCACATGGAATCAGGAAGACGGCAGAAGTGGCAGAAGTGGTCTACCGGAACGGCACACAGCAAAATGATACACACGTAACAATATGTTGTGATTGCGATATATTGTTTACTTCACCCACATTTTACTGGCTTTCCCTCATCCACTAAAATGACATCCGGCTTGCGGTCTGCCTGGTTCCACATGAAGGTGGCGTAAGTGTGACCCTCCATCCTTTCTCACACTACACCGCTGAAATTCAAAGCTTTTCCAGAACACTTCAGTTTGTTGATGGGGCTAATTACTAATTAATGAAACACATACTTTTGAATGAAATAATCCATTTTTGTTGATAGACAACATGAAAAATGACACAGTGGGGCTTTAAGTATGGAAAATGCAGTGTAGAGAGTAACAATGGGAAAAATACAAACTTTTTATTCACAATCGAAGACATATTTTTAAGCAAAAGCAGTTGATATGCTTTTATTGGTGCATTAAGAAATAGTACAGTTATTAAATGTGCTAATTAATTAATTAATGATTTAATTCTTCATTCCCTCTGTTTTCAGAGGAAGATGATCGGTGCACATGAATATACAGGGCATTTCAAACAATGATCTCGGCTGAGGAAGAGAAATATCCCTCAGAGTTTATGGTAAAAGGGTGATCTTTATTCTGCCTTTCAGTGATGAATTAATAAAATGAATTTTAAAATGGAATCACAAATTTAATTTAATATTTCAGTGTTTAGTATTGCTTTTACTAATGCATTTGTTTCAATTTTTAATCCTCCACTTCCCTTCTTTGACATTGACAGTTTGCAATTCCAGACACCATTAACATTGATGACACTCATTCTGGTGTTTCCTGTAGATGTTGCACAGACTTGAATTATGTTCTGCTGTCAAACTGTGAAGAAGAGTGGGGAGGAGTCATAACCTTTCCTACTTATCCCATACTACTCATATGTCATTTAGAACAAACTAATGACCATTAATTGGGAAATTTATTGTTCAGCCACTCTAGAGCAATAAGGACAAGCTGATATATTATCACCTTACTAAACCTTTACAAGCATCATTAGTAAAATTTTTCCCATTCACTTAATCAGCAGAAGCATACGGGGCGTGTTCCTGTTAAACAGAAGCAATATTCACTAAATTTCCAAATTTTCACATCCAATTTCCTCTAAAACCTATTTTTTTCTGTGTAACTTCAGATAAATTTTTATTTTTCAGTTTGACGGTCAAAAGAAAAGAAAAGAAAAGAAAAGAAAAGAAAAGGAACAATGGCAGCTTAGAGAGATGTGCCTTCATCCAATGAGATGTAGCCGCTGATCTCCGAGCGAAAAGAACTGTCAATCATCCCTCTGTACAGCTGAGCCGAAATAACATCTCAATATGCCTGTTCAGCCTTGGCAGACTACAATGAGCAACGTGAAAATTGTAGACAGCTGTTGCCAAGCGACTGTAATTTTTGCCTTTCCCACACTTTTGCACAATTCCACTTTTCCTCAGTCTTCCTCGCCTACCTCATCTTCTGTAAGTGGATTCCAATGTGGAGGAAGAAATGGGAAAGGCAGGAATAACCCCCCCCCCCCACCACATTTGTGGGATATAGCATTCTCACTATATGATTTTATTTTACCACTGATGCAAAATGGCAAGTCACTGCTTTCACACTGAGAGACTAAAGCCTGGTACACACGTAAAGATAATCTGACTGATTTTGCTCCGATTCCCCCCTTCCAACCAAGAACAGAAATCACCTGATTATCTGATGGCTCTTAAAACTATCCTATGAGATGATCCTGTGGTGTGAGGTGTGTTAAGAGTCAATTAATCCCGACAATCTGCTCAGAAATGGTCAGGACTGATGATCGTAAATGTCAAACCTGTTCAATATTTACGATCATCGGCCCCGACGATCCTGACGTTTCAATCAACAGTCATCTTGCGTGGGGGGGGGGGCAACAATCCCGAGGCATCGACTCTGCGGATTGTGGCGTGGAATTGAGTGTCGCCAATAAAGAAGCGAGCTGACTGAAGAACATGAAGCAGAACAAACCAGTATGGCTGCCATCTTCATGGCTACCATCAACACAGCGAAACTCAAAGTACGTCAGATCAAGTTTGATCATGCGAGATTTCTGGTAGGGGGGGCAAGACTCAAGTGTGCTGTAAGACAGGTCTTTATGTGTGTGGTGTGCTGTATTGGGAATATCGGAGCACACCACACACAAAACGATCAAAACTGTTCAACCAAAGATTTTTTTCTTCATGTGTGGGGTCTCACAGATAAAAAGAGATCTCACAGATCTTTGTGTGTACCAGGCTTAAGATCAAACTTTGACATTTGCTCTTGATGTTCCAGATAATTGTGCTGAAAATATCAGTTAGTTATTCGGCTGCTTATGCACTGACAATAAATAGATAAATACACCATTATATAATAATATGCATCCAGAAATGTAGTATAGATTAACAATAATTCTTTCATTTGATGTAAAGGTGTTTAGGGTGGAATTTCCCTTTAAAGGTCTCCTTTCATGTTGGCAGTAATTGGATCTTTGACAGGCTCTTTTCCATGACATGAAAATGGGGTGGCAATCCAAACTGTAATGCCACGTTTTTAGTAATGAGCTTAAAAACATTTGCTTATCTTCTGAACTGTTGAACAGAGCAGTGCCCTCAGTTAAGAATGCAGCACAGAGCTGAGCAGGAGAAGAAGAAAAAAAAGATAAATAAATAATGGAAGCAGAAGGCAGAGGGGGATTTGAAACTCATTTGCATTGCACAATTGATTTCTCGCAACTACCCTGTCCGCAATGTCAGTCATTCCCTCTTTTGAGTTTTAATTAAATCCCCGACTGAGTTCTGTTCGAATTTCTGATTTGAAGCTGCAGTCAATAGCAGCAAAGTGTCCAAAGATTGGGCCCCGTCCACTAAATCAATTCCAACAATGCTTCCAGGCCCATGCTTCTGCAGAGGGAGTCGGCTACACAATGGGTGTCAGAGGAGATAATATCTACCCGCTTGTAACCATCCCGTCCCTGCTGGGGGGAACACTTCACCACAGGCCTATCAGTTCCTTCCTCCCCCTGCCTCCCCATGATATGATCTCATTTTACAAAATTATAATGTGATGCTGCTCATAATGGATGGTAATGAAGAATTATCCACATCAAAATGGCTATGAAAGCACGTGGGCCTATATATTACACAGTAATTCTCCTCTATATTGCATGATAACATATCATTTACATGCACGTGGGTGTACTACATATTATATGTTCACACTTATTACATTATACAACATACATGCACATACATATGTGAGTACAACATACACAGTACATTGCACACACATAAATATTCTTTGTTCGTGGATGCGTGTGAAATCAGATTAATCTGTATGCAAAGCCTTCTGCCAATTGGATCTTAATTGTATTCTGCATGATGTGTGCTAACCCCTGGTGATGAAGCATGGAAAATATGAGTCTTCCCTTACAAAGTGGTGTGGTAGCCTATATGAATAGGACCTATTGAGGACCCAGGTGCCTGCTTCCGCTCATTATGCCTCACCTCTGGCAGGTTCTGTGTTGCATTTTTAATGAAACAGAGAGTGGAGCAACAGCTTTCATTTCACATCTCACATTTCTCCACACAGTGGAGTCATCTGTCAGAGATGATAAACTCCAATTTGGTGAGAGGTCAAGTGAAATATTAACAAGAGCCTCCAGCAAACCACTCAATCAATTACAAAATGATATATTCATAAATCAATGGGACGGAGCTGACAGCTGAAAGACGAACTGCTTCGGCGCAATGAGATTGGCATATTGGTTTTTGGACCAAATTAACATTTTCTGTCATCTTGGCTAGAACTTCTTGGTGAAGTCACCAGCTTCCTCTGTGAGCATGTGCTGCCCAATTCTCCATAATCATAAGCTGTGAGCACACCAAGGCAAAGTTATGTAACTTCTGCTGGGAAACCATCATCTTCTTCAAACAAGTGATGAGTTGAATTTCTAAGCAGGAGCAAAACCACATGGCTGCAGCTGCTATAGCCTTCTTTGGACTAATATCACCAGTTTCATAACCAACTAAGCCTGTTAGGATTAGGGTTTTGGTCATTTATAAACTAAGTAGTTGTGCCATGACAGTTTCAAACAGAAACTTAATTTTACAAGCGACAAACTCTAGGTCAATCCCCTTAAACTCCCATGTTAATATACCCAAATTTGCAGCAAAAATAACATGTTAATATACCCAAATTTAATTTTTTTGGGTGTGGATGTGTCATGTTCCATTTTACCATAATTAATTCTAGGCATTTGTTTATAAACCAAAGCCCATCAAAAAGTAGAAGACCATAAAAATAATTTGGGTTCATCCTGTGGGTAACACAAATGTCAGAAGCAAGTTTTAAAGCATCAGCAGTCATCCAGCTGTTAAAGCCACAAAAGCTAACCTCATGTTGGTGGTAGAGGATAATCATGTCATCACTAAGGGAATCTGAAAGGACAAAACATCTGCACAAAATGTTGTGCCAAGCTATCCTTCAGATGCTAAAATGTTTCCCAGGATAAGCAAGAAAACTGACCTGTTGGCGGTGCTAGAGGACCAGTCAGGGAAGATCTTATCCTCTGGTCCCCATAATGTAGCTTGGCCCCGCCCACCTACGTACTTCGGCTCAATTTTCATTTCCCTTCAGAACTCTGCCTGGGATTGAAATGTTTTCAAGGGTTTTCTCCTGCACAGAATCTACTGACCGGTGGGAACTTAAATTTGTTGAGCAAGACCTGCAGCTGTCCTTGACGGACATCTAGCACACACTTGCTTTGCTTTGCTCTGCTCATTGCAATGGGGGATGCTCGTTGTTTACAGCGTGCAGCAGCAGCTTCATTGCGTTCCAGCGCACATGACATACATCACGACCAAACGTTAGTGATTGGGTAAAGGCAGATCCAATAGTTTTAAACTTGAATCCACCTACCAGGAAGTAAACGTTTCTCATTGGATAGTGGCCAGTCTCTTTCCACAAATGAAATGAAGTCCAAGAGACTGGTCATGGCCAGGCTATCATGAATCTACAGGGGTGGTAGTAGTAGTGGTGAATGATGTTTAAACATCAACCACTGCAATGTGACTGCAGTGTGTAACTAAGGAGGCAGCAGATCAGCAAACATTAAAGCTCATTCTAATGCAATGTCAGGTTTGACTCTTGTTTAACTCTGTGGATTTTCTTTTGCTATCCAAAACCATAACAGTCTTGAACCGAGCCATGTACTGGAGACATCTGATAGATGTGTCAGGTTTCCACTGTCAGGTTTGAATGCTTACATAGGCTCAAGCCCAGTGACCCTGAGAAACAAAATGTTGTGTCGACTATAAAACAGCATGCTCAAATTGCTGTTGTGCCACAGTTGAAGCAAGAAATAAAAATTCAGCAGAGCCAGAGGGTTGCATTGATTCATGGAATCTATCTGTGCCCTGTCTGTATCTGTGATTGTGTGAATGCAACTCTGGTTTGAAACACCTTGAGTTTTCTTCAACAGTATAAAGCAGAGTGTTAAATAAGATTTATCAGAGCTGCCTCAGCTCGGGTTTAGAGGCCATTTCCCACTGTGGACCCTCTGTGGCCCCCATCAGCCAGCTTGTAAATAAATCAGCCTCAACCGTATGGCTCTTGTCTTTTGAGTTTCAGTTTACCTCACGACCGCTGAGCCACTGTGTGCTTTTCTCATGTCGGGAGACAGCAGTGAGCAGGACAGGTAGAATTTAAAGGGGGCAAATGTGGGGGAGTGTGTGTGCGTGTGTGTGTGTGTGTGTGTGTGTGTGTGTGGGTGGGGGGGGGGGGGGCAAGCTTATGCAGAATAAGTCTTGAGTTTGACAAGTTCCAGCATCCGCCCCCTCTCTCTGTTTGACAGGGAAAATGAGTTGGAATTGGAGCTTTGTCAGGCAGTCACAGTCAGTAATTAGTTTCTGGCCTTTCAATTTGAATGTGCCAAGAGACGGCACAGGTAACGCTTAAGTCATTTGCTACTGCTGAAAGAGTGATCAAAGCCATTCAGACATCCAGACACATTCCATTACGAAGCAGCTGAAGACCTTTTCACATTTTTCAAACATGCTACAACTGTCTCAGATTAAGGAGATACCATCTCTCTGATGTTCTGTTTATGGTGATATTTACACAGATGTCAGGCACTTCTGTGGACTAGCCGGTCCACAGAGGCTTAAAGGAAGGCACATTATCTGGGCAGAATGTATGATGTTTTTTTAGTCAGTGTAAAAACCAAAATGTTTAAGCTCCAGGGAGTTATGAAGGGGCTGTTTCTTGACCTGAAGCAATCACTTCCTGGATCCTTCAGTGTGACATTGTAAGGCAGGCAGTAAAAGACAACATGCTGTCACTGCACCTGGCTACTGTTTGTCTTAAAAGCTACAACACAAAACTCCACATATAAACTGTATTTTTAGGAACTTAGGAGGTACCGGTATCAATCTTCTTCAGCAAAGAGAATAACAGCATTTTAAAAAGATATCAAAGATCATAAAATGCCTCAAGGACCTTGCTGAAATGAAAGACAGTATAGAGTGAGTGGAAGGATCATGAGGCAAAAAGTGCCTAAGACTCCAATGTGTCATCCAATATGAACAGTGATGTAGGTCGTTTTTATTTCAAATAATCATAGGAGTTTCTCCTGAAGTAGCACCCTAATAGATGGAACTACATTTGCTGGCATAGTTACCATAAAAACAGTCATGGCTTGATTACATGTAGATTGATCAATAGACAGATAGACAGATATATTGATCGATCGATAGATAGATAAATAGATAGACAGACAGATAGATAGATAGATAGATAGATAGATAGATAGATAGATAGATAGATAGATAGATAGATTTTTGTCATTCACACCATGAAACATGAGGAACAAGAGTACTCAGGTCTAGTTACTATTTTAATAAAATAGATAGATGACATACTATCGTATAAAAAACCTATATAAGTAAAAATGAATGAAAAAAATTTAGCAGCTTTATGGCATTAGCAGTGTACAGCAAGTAAAAAAAGACGGAAATAAGGTTAGCTCTGAGAAAAAGATCATGAAGAGGGTTACAATAAGTTGTCTACTTCTTCATCACTACATAGTCCAAAATCAACATGGGAATCAAACACTGCTCTCCTGTATTATTGACCCATCCATCCACTACAACCTCATCATAACACAGACTTCGCCACTCCTTTCCCTTTACCACCATAACAACTACCACCACTACGTGTTGCCTAACAGATAAGTACGATGTTGTTTTGGGTTCATGTTAACTTTGTGTCCCCTGAAAGTGAGGAGCGGTGGATAAAAAAGGGCTGCATCCACACTGTTCTTCTGATGTGGATACAACAATACTTAAATAACAGCAGAGTCAGCACTTGAACTCCCCAATCATTGTTTCCTTTCAGGCCCTGTGTGCTGCAGCACAGAGCCACAACAACAACAGAGAAATGTGTCATTACTTTCTGACTGCACTGTTTTCTAAGCCTCTGCAGATAAAACACACCTATCTAGCAAATCCACCTCCTCTGGAACATATTTGAAGCCTCTGATTATCATCTCACTCAAGACAAAAATGACTCGAAGCAAATGAATTTTGCAACAAAATGCTCTTCACACATCTTGGTTCATCAAACAGAGGACATCAGAGAGTAAAATGAGCCCCGTTTGTTGTATGACATCACATAACAAACAATGTTCTCCTCAGTACAAAGATTGTGTCGGCGTCTATGGATCAAACAGCCTTGCGGCACATCTGTCTGTACCTGTCTATTCCTGTTCTACGCTGTGGGATTAACTTTTAATCTGATGAGCCTGTGATACATAAAAGCAAGGTTAGCTCATCTACAAGTCGATCCATGGCAGGGAGAGATTTTTTGTAGTAATATGTAAATCAGTGTCATCAGTATTTCCAGCAACAACATTTCTACAGTGGCTTGAAGTCTAATAAAGGGCAGATTGATTCAGCACTATTGTGAGGATTAGGACAGCAGACACCTCATGTTTATACATGAGGCCCAAATGTAATGCTGATGAGCCCGTGGCTCAGCGGTAGAACCATCGATATCCATTATGACAGCTAACAATGCTAACAAGCCGTTTCTCAGTGAACTGTAGTGCTAATAGAGAAAGTATTTTTCTCTTTTTAGAGGCACGGTGCCAGACTGCTTTGTCTTTACACTGGTAATCACCTTTTACAGATGTAATTGTTTTTTGGTGAGGTGCACCAGCAAGTCATTGGCAGTTGTTGTTGTTTTTATGGAAGCACAGAGTGTTTAATTGAGTAATTCTGAAATATATTAACACATTAATTGACTATTTAAAATGTTAACATTAAACATATAATAGGCTACTTGTCATATTCCTTATTATTGGTATGTTAATGTACATTTTATTTGAGAAAGTACCTTTTTAATTGTCTGTTTGTGTCATGTAATGAATATATATATATATATCATTTAGAATAAGTTTTCACACTAAGAATTTTATTTCATACAACTTTTACTTTTTATTCATTTTTTCATGATGGCATTTTTATTTCATTAAGTCAGTATATTTCATAATGGCACTTTTAATGTCCTAATGACATAGTTTTATCACAGTGGTATTTTTTTTTATTTTTTCATTTCATGAAGCCAATTTATTTGATAATGACACTTTTTATATCGAAGGACAGTTTTTTTGTTTCACGGTGTCACATTTTTATTTCATCGTGACACATTTTATTTCACAATGTGAATTTTTATGACAATGGTGTTGACATCAATCTCTCACTTCTCAGCCTATCAGATGCCCCCACCACCCCCCACCCAACCTGCTTCTAACACTAGTAAGCTCAATAAGTGCTTTCACATTTGTCCAGGTAGTAGCTATTAGCGTCAGCAACAACAATGTCACAGTGATTGTGAGTCAACAGGAAGGTGATGGCTGAAAGTTGTGATTGCAGTGAAAATTTACACTCTTTAAAAGTGACATTATGAAATTAAGTCAGACTTTTAACAAAATACAAATGTTTGTGATTCAGTGATCATGAAAATGGAGTTGACTTGAGTTTTGATTTTCTGTCACTACTTTTATTTTTTATTATTATTTTTTATGTGTTAAACAACACCT
This sequence comes from Caranx ignobilis, assembly GCA_021432705.1. Taxonomy (NCBI): domain Eukaryota; kingdom Metazoa; phylum Chordata; class Actinopteri; order Carangiformes; family Carangidae; genus Caranx; species Caranx ignobilis. Next base: position 31,137,700 of record MU270014.1, read on the forward strand.
AACTGAACAGCTGATGCCCACAGTATGTGCACCAGCTGCACTGCAATGAAGTCAGCTTGCAGGGGTAGACTGAAATGGTTCACAGACAGAAAACAACACCTGAATGCATCCTGATGGGAACGTTTCTTTCCTTTTTCTGCTGAAACATGGAGCACATGTTACTGTCTATGATCTTCCAGGGATCACAGGTTTTCACCAGCACTCAGTCAGTGCAGAAAATATGCTGAGCTCAAGTGCAGCCTGACAGGGGGTGTTGATGGGTGGAGTATGTAGAGACGTGGTGACAATGTAGATTCCAGGTTGGAATGAAGCGTCTGGTTGACAGCATGTCTAAGTCCTACAATTACACTGTAATAGTACAGGCAGTAAATGTTGGCATTACCAGAAAGTAACATTTAACTGTTAATGGTATAACAGTCTAATGTTCAGGTAAATTACAAACATTGCACTTTCCTGCTCACAGAGGTTTGAATCTTTTGAAATCAGAGCCGGTGTGTATTTGACTGCAGCGGTTGTGTGTTATATTGTATGTAATATTTCTCTTTTATCTCCAACTCAGCCAACCTTCACATCAGACCACAACACAAACCAGTGCATTGGTAACATGGCTCACCAATGATGGTGATTGTTCCCTGAAATTACAGATTTGATTAGCTTTCCATGGTCACAGTCTGTTCACTGAGGACCACTGCCAAAATCAACATAATGAGCTATTTTGTTTCACTGCCATCTCTCAGATTGTGTGGTCTAAATATATCGTCTTAAAAGGGGAACTCTTTTATAGCTACAGAAGCAGTTACGGGAATCTGAAAAAAATTATATCTGATGAAGAAAGTAAGAAACTTAGCACACACCTCGTCATCTCTGCTTGAGGCTAGCAGCTCAAACTAACTGAGCTGCTACTAACAAACCCCAGCCACTGATCTGACTGATCTAAGTGGAACATAGAAATGCACTGTCTTTTAAATGACTGAAATGATGAATGAAATAATTGAACTGACCAGACTGAGAGAAAGAAAAAAAAAAAAACCTTAAGATTTCAATGTGTTTTTCTCCTATTCTAAGTCCTTGTTCAGGCTGCAGCCCAAATCAATTATTTTTTTTTTTTTTTTTTTTACTCACTGACACTCCACATTACATGTTGTGAGTGATCAGATCTGATCTGCATGTGTCTTTTCCACATTGATTAATGTGGTAACAGGCTCTGCCCAGAAAAAAACAAACAAACAAAATGGACAACTGCGCTTGTTTCTTTCCCAAATCATTATGTGGAGCTGCAGTACAAATAGTCTGCTAACTGCAAGGAAGCGGCACAAAACAAGCGACTGCTGAGTTGTGCTGCCATCACCACTGCAATGACAGTGGAACGGAGCGTTTGGTGCAGCAGAGCAGCGATGACTGCCGATCAGAAGCACATTTAAAACAACCTTCGTATGTGGTTTCAGATTTGTAAAAATCAGATCTCATGTGGTTTTTGGCTGTTTTGGCTGATTTCAAAAAATCTAACTAAGTACAATCTGGATCAATACTATATATATATATATATATATATATGTGTGTGTGTGTGTGTGTGTGTGTATACACACACACATACACACATACATGTGCATACATGCATAGTTACAGTAGTCATATGCTATTCCAGTTCCAAGCTCTGTTGAAATCTGGATCTGAATTTCTGTAGTCAGATGGTTTCTTGAGCCCTCCCTTTGTGCTCCGACTTCTTCCTGTGCTCCAGACAGACAAGTGTCACTTTTCCTACCAGCACTAAAGAACTTTGTCACTTGAAGGAAAACATGTTATTTTGAGGCCATTTGCTGAAACTGTTTCTGTCTGTTTTGGGGAAAACAGTCTCTCTTTTTTTTTTTTCATCATCACTAGATCCTGGAGCCAGATTGCTTATTTTGTCTGACCAACACTCCAGCCAGCTGAAGAAAGTCCTTACATTTTTAGAGGCTGAAATTGGTTCAAACCTGGCATCTTTTTTTTTTTTTTTTTTTTTTTTTAAATCATTTCTCTGAATTCACCCTGAATTTAATTAACTTTTTTTTTCAGCTAATCAATCAATCAACCAATCAGTCAGTCAATCAGTCAGTCATCATCATTTCAGCTCTATAGTTTTGCAAATCATGATAAAAAAAAGTACATATAAAGAAAATGAAATTGACAGAAGCAAATATGGTAAAAATATTCTTATCATTCCACATCATGCCTGTGCATGGAGTATCATATACACATTATACTCAAAGTGCAAGACAAAGCTCTCCAAAAAAGTTAAACTGGGCAGTGCAATTACAGGCTGCAAACAAACCCCACTGTCCCACCACCATAGTAAAGCAGTCCAATGCTTCAGCAACAAAATACTAGATCATGTACCAATGTACATAAAGAGTCCCTGTGATAAGAAAAACTGAAAAAACTGAAAATCATTCATTATCCTTGCCATAAAATATCTTAATGAGTAAGTCAGCCTTCTACCACAGCACTAACACTAACACTTCTGATCCTTGTTGTTCTCTCTCAGCCCTCACCTGGCACTCATTTTCTGTATGATTTGATATTGTATGATGTGGTTGGATATGAATATATTTTTAATGCACTTGACTTGCTGCACATGTAAGCCAAAGACAAATTTATGTCATTTGTATTGTAGACAATAAAGTATTTTCTATTCTATGCTATTACTGAGCTCATTGTTGGTTCAGATTTGCAAATTTCTACGGCCAAGTTTTCTTTGTCCTACATCTCCCCCCTAACATTGTATTTGGTAATACCCAGTCGGGATGTTTCCAAACACACTATTATCATAAAGGCAGTGAAACAGTTGGGTTCTGGAAGGTTAGTTACTCCAGACTATAGCTGCTGTAAATATAAAACTCATCACTTTCACAGAGGATTTTCCAGAGGAAAGAGGCTTTCTTCAGCAGCTACACAGGCATTTAATTATTTGAAAAGGTAAACTGGTGACTAGAAAAATGTGGAAAGAAAAAGCATGCATTATTGTTGCTCTTCTGTAATGTCATCAAAGAAGAATCTCTGTGGAGGATGATGAGTGGCAGATATTTAAACTGTAGCAAACAGTCGAAATCGACCAATCCGTCCATAAGAGATGCTCTTAAACTATATCAAGCAAAACCTCCCATTTGGGGGCTAAAAGGAAACAGGATGTGTGAGCAGCCCTAACATGGAGATTCACTCCCCAGCCTCTCTCCCCCTCTCCCTAGCTGTTGCCCTTTCTGGGAAGTGGAGCAGCCTGTCAATAACTGTCAGAGGCTGTCTCAGTCAATCAGGCCTGTAAGGCTGCACGGGCCTCTGGTGTAACAGGAGGATCTAACAGAAACAACCTATATAAGACACAGCTCCAGATCTATGCTCTCTAATCACTGGGGAACCCACCTCTCAAACTGCAGCCTCACCAGCCGCCTGACAGTGGACACATGTGCCGTGTAATTGCTTTTCATACCGTTCAACCTTTTAAAATTGATTACAGGCCATGTAAGAGGCTTTACTGAGAGGCATACAGACAGCGTGGAGGGGGAGGTGGTGGAGTGGGAAAACTGCTTGACAATGTCATGCTGCAAAATGTGTATCTGTAAACAATGTGGCCGGCTCCTCTTTCATGCAGTGAGGCTGCATGCATTGAGTCATCATCCACAAAGGGTCTAATTCCCCTTGGGCCTGTGTTTGACAGACCACCTAGCAAATGAAAAACATTGAAAATCTCTTGCTGCTCTAAAAGTTATTTTCTTCTCAGTTACTTAGGAGACGCAGCTGTTTGTGTGTGTGTGTGTGTGTGTGTGTAGGTGGGTACTGTGCGTGTACTTGTGTGTGTGTGCGTATGTGTGTGCGTGTGTGTGTTTGTTTTCTGTTTGAGGACACATCCTTACTTAATTAAGGATTAGGTCTATGCTGCACAGGTATTTTTTTAAACCATAGCCGTTTGACCATTCATCCGCATACAAACTGAGTCTTGGGTCACAGAAAACATAGCCAGCATGAAGACTTTTAGTTTTCAGTGTTGTTGCGTATTCAGAGTTTTGGGCTTGTAACCACGCTTGTATCATCACTGGTACTTTCCCATGGGATAACTTTTTCTTTTGCTTCTAATTTTCTAATAGGGCGGTATGACAAAGGTCATATTGGCAGTGTGACAGGGCATGTTAAATAACAATAACAATGATAATGAGCATAATCGCTCACAGTTGTGGAAATTTACCTATGGCTTCACAGGCTCGATAATAAACGTTATTATATTTCACAAACAATCAATACAGTACATTAACACAACATTACATGTTGCATTTAGTATATTGGACTTGGTGTTTTAGTTTACTGTTGCAGCTCTGCAGTGTCTTCCTGAGGGTAGTTTTGCACGGGGCTTCTTAATCAAAGATAGGGTTTGTAGCATCCATGTTGCTGTTGTACCTGAAGTCATGTCAGTCGGTTGTTATACATGTGTCTTACTGTCTTATATATGAAATGGTCTGTGTGAAAGAATACATCCATTTGGTATTTACCTTTAAACTGCTCTCCACACTGGATCCCAGGGGCATCAAAACTATTAAGTTCAATATGTAATTTAGAAAACTGATTAATTGTAAATTTGTGAGGGAATTTGCACCAATAACAATACAAGTTCAGTACTGTGGGTCCTGAGTTATTGCTGAATGTTATTGCAGGACCCTTTATTAAAATCTACTTCATAGACCTTAATCATTGTAAGTGCTTATTAAAATTACCACAAGGTACAGTAACAGTTGCATTGTATAACACTCAAGGGACTGAAGGTTGGTGGGGTTGACGGGGACCTGCATGTTAAGTCACTGTTCTACAATACCTACTGCTGTTGCCAGGTGATATACAGAGTCTTTATGTGATCAATAGCAATTTAAAAAACTAATTTGTTGTGCAAAATATAGAAGGACTTATTAGTAGTAGTACTGCTATTATGCTAATGAAAAATTCCTTTTCCAGTCTGCTTCATTTCATAATTGATTCATGTTTCCTTTCCCTGATTTTCATTACCAAAAGAAAAAAAAAAAGGAAATAAAGAAAACTGCCCGGCTGAGGAATTCTACTCATGTCTTATCCTCAGTCAGACACAAGAGTGTGTTAAAGAATGAGGAGGCAACTGTGACCAAAATCAGCAACTAGAGGACTTTTCACATCGGTAAGCGCTGTTGTTTTGATTGATAGTTTGTAACTTTTGCTGTCTGAGCTGACAAGCTTTTAGTGACAGGTAAAAGAGCAGAGAGCTTCAACTTGAACAGGAAACTTCAGAGAGACTCAGCCACAGACCTGGGTCTGTCTGAGAGGAGACCAAAAACCAGAGTTAGCACTGTGAATGTTTGAACATGGCTAACACAGTGTTAGTGAGGAGCCACTGTTGAGAAGGCTGTTATAAACAAGTACAATATGGGGTCACACAGTAGGACTATATTCATTAGTGATTTGGATGTGATACCTTTTTTCTTGCTAATAGCCACTTCATTAGTTTTCCCTAAAACAAAATCTAAACTGACAGTAAAGCTGAGTCACATCATTGCTGCATCTCAATGTTTAGAGTTTTGAGAGCTTTAATTTAAGGAAACAGACATTCATGGAACTAACAGTTTTCATTATATCTTTATTTTCTCCTTTACATTTGGTAGACTGTTGGTCTATAATTTCCTGCCTGTGCAGTGCCCTATCCAAGGATTTTAATTCTACCATCTTAGAAGTCAAAGGCAACTGCAATTCTCATCTGAGAGACTATAACTTTTATTATAATGTCTGAGATGAATAATTGACTAAGACTAATGGAGTGAGCCAACAGAAACTCAGTAAACTTAATAAAAATGGTTGTCATGAATGAGATCCTGGGCATGTGGTCCTCTTGAAAGGCTTTCTGTGTGTTCATGTTTCAAATGTCAAATGAGGTTTTGCCGTAATTTCTAATATTGCATCCTGGTCCACTTTGATGGATTAATGTACCCACCATATCTCAAGCAGGTCTGTTGACTGTTATATTGTACTAGAACAAACTAAACCCAGGAGATGCTCGCAAGGTTGTAAATAGATCTTCAAATAGATTTTATATTTGTACTAATAAGTAAAGTATACACAGCTAAGAATGCATGTCCTTTGGGGTTTGAATGAGTTCTCTCTTGGAGTTCATGCTGAGGTTAGCAAGAGAGTGAATGTCGGTGAAATTCAGCCCACAAGAATCAGAAATGTGTGTGTGTTTCTGAGAGTGTATTCACCAGAACTTCTGTCCTCTCTGTGTCTCCAGCACCTACATTGTGGAGTTCACTCAGCGGTCTTCCAGCGCTGCCATGTGTAGAGCCTTTTGCTGCATTTTTGTTCAGCCACTCTTTTTCCTTTAGTGTCAAGGATTAGTCTGACATCTCCTGACTCTCCGCCTTTCAAATGAGGAGGACTCCTGCTGAAAAGCTGAGAGGGTGCTCTCCATGTAAAGCCGATACTCACACTGCTGACGCTCCTCATCCTTGCCCTCCACCTATCTCAGCTTGCTGTAAAAAAAAATCCATGAGAAGTCCCCAGTGATCTTGTGGATGTGAGAGGAAGAATGTACGGTTTAAAAGGACTTTGGCTGTGGAGCAGCTGTGTGAAATAGTAATGTCCAACTCAGTCAGGAGGCTCACTGTGGAAAAGCGTAAAGTGCTGTCACCCTGATCTTTCAGGAACTCCCCTTTTCATCCAATGTCCATTTGAGCAGGATTTGCAAAGGACCGGTCCATTGTCAGTTTAGCCATAAAGAATGTGGTAATAAATACATCAGGGAATTTATTTGACATCATCTGACCTCTTAAAAAAGAAGGGCTATAGAACCAGATCCAGTTTCGAGCTCTTTCCAAATCCCCTTCGTCACTACTAGGCTGAAATTCATGATACCAGAAATTAGTCGATACTAATACCAGTGAATTTCATGATTTTTGATACTCCTTCAATACCACAATAACAATACAAAAGAACAGAACAATTAATAAACAGGACAGGAATTCACTACTTTATGACATGAGGACATGAGGTCCAGCCGCATTCATATAACAAATGGACTGCGAGTTCAACCATAGCTCCACCGAGACCACGTGCGTATACTGCCCACCTCAGTGCTGACAGGAATCAACAGGACCCGCCAAGGGCAGAGTTGTATATCCAGTTCTCACAGTACAGAAAAAAAGCAGGCATTGACGTATCTTTTGCATGTTGGCATCAACTTGGTACCAGGGTATCAGTTCTCATGACAACCTGAGTCACTACAGTGTAGTCAATTTTACAAGCTTGGTGGCAGATTTCTGTGTAGCTGTTTGAAAAGCTTGCTTTAGGTTTTTGAAACACTCTCAGTCCCCTTTAGCCTGGATTAACTATGCTGCCATACAGTATAACTGAATAAAATACAGGTGCATCTCAATTAATGAGAATATCATGGAAAAGTTAATATAATATTTCAGTAGTTCTACTGAAATAGTGAAACTCATATATTATATAGATTCATTATACACAGACTGAAATACCTCATGTCTTTATTTCTTTTAATTGTAATGATTATGACTTACATTGAATGAAAACACAAAGTTCACTATTGTAACCTAATGATGTCACACTCTAATCAGCTGATTAACCCTAATCACCCGCAAAGGTTTCCTGAGCCTTTAAATGGTCTCTTAGTCTGGTTCAGTAGCTCCATGGCTGCTGACTGCTGACCTCCATCATATTCTACTTTATTGACACATTGGTTGTCAACTTATCTTAGGGTGTTAGCATGTTAAAATGGATCACTTAGTCCTACATTTGACTTTCAGAATGCCTTTAGTTTATTTTTATTTATTTAGATATTTGGTGATAATCCACATTATTGGAAATGGAAACTGCTCGTGCTCAACAAAATGTCAGGGGGTCATTACTGATATATCTTTATATAATCCAGTGGGGAATAGAGACTGACTAAGAGGAATATTGGCCAACCAGAGTATTGCATGAATGGAGCAATCTCTCAGCACTCTCAGCTGTAGGCCTTCACAATAATTAAAAGTTATGCTGGTTGACTGGTTTGGTTAAATGCTGCTGGTTTAGGTGGTTTGCCATAATGCTTTTATTTTCTTATCATTGTGTTTCTTGCAAGGTTTTACACCTAGTCCCACCACCAGGCCAAAAACATATGTGATTTCTATTCAGTGTTTTTAAAATGTTCTTTAAAGATGAATCCCAATAATTTAGAGCCCCTCCTGACCTTTCCCATCATAACCTCAGAACAAACCTCCAGATAATCATATGCCAGAGAGTGATCAACCTTTACTGCCTTCATGGCAAACTGTCAACTTTCTGAAAATGCAGCTCGCCAACACTGGTTGACGAACTTGAAGAAGAATTTTCGGGGTGACTTTGATCAGTAAAGATGAATCACTCTGATGAAGGTCCTGTGTTGAGACGTACCAATGAAATACGGAAGATGCCTCCGGTTGGTCAACCAGTTTTTCAGAGTTGTGTTTTCACGTTCAGTTCATTGGTACTTGAGCGCTCAGATGGCTTTACACAGAAAACTGCCTGGAGGTCCCGTCTCAACGTTGGATGGAACTGCCACAGTAGCTCCACCACTTTTCAGATCTATTTGATTGTACTGCCGACACCTACATCGACTTTGTAGATGGAGCATCGTGGAGCGGGGTCTTAATGCGACTGCAACATGAAGCTATAGGTGGGGAATGTAGGAGGTGGTGGACACACAGATTTCTTTTTTTTCCTGTTGTATATAGCAGCGATTCCCAACCAGTGGCACGAGCACATTGCAGGGGGAACGTGGAAACATTTATTAATGTATTTCCAAGATGATTAGCTCTTTACTAAAAAGGTATGTGCGCACCACAACTAGTTCCCCTGGGAGACAACAACCTGTGGAACAGCTCTGTGAAGACACAGGCCAGGGCCATGCTAAACATTGATAAATGGCTGAAACATCCAGTTAGTGTTAGATAAGAGTTTAATAGAACAGAGGCAGGTAGATTTTTTATTCATTATTTCCTTTATTTTGAAGGCAGACAGAATCTTCTTTATTTTTATGCTTAATTTGAGTTTAAAAGAACAAAAATGAAGGAGAATTTGAATTTAATATACAATATAGTAACAATACAATATAGTAAGTGTCAAATGTTTCTGTACAAACTAAAGAAAGAAACTAAAAAGATTTTCAGTTGTGTTATGTTTTATATGACCACATTTGGAGAATCATCAACATGTATAAGTGAGGGGTGCTCATGATCTGATAAACAGGCTCAGGTACACAAGACAAAGAAGGTTGTTATATAGCAGTGACTCACCACAGGCTCAGATGACTTCAGTGGAGCATCTTGTCTGAGATCAGCTGTGTAGGTTGCATGTCACTACTGCAGAATAAGAGCTGTATGGGGCAAAAATAAAATTCTGTTTATAAGCTGTGATTTGAAGATTGTGCAAGTATTGTTTGCAAAAGGCTTTAAAAGCCTATGCATGGAGACTGGCAGAGCATATTCATGCTCCCGTGACCTCAGGAATAACTTCAAATATTTGTCAGTGTTTTTTTTGTTGTTTTTTTTTGTGCAGTCTACACCTTTTGTGTGATTATAACAGACAGATTCATCCTCCCAGGCTGACCAGCACACCTTGTTTCCAGAGGAATAGGTTAGCTGTCAATATTCCAAAAGTCCAAAAGTTGGTCTTTTTAAAGCTCCATGACTGTGCTCTCCATCATTAAAATCTGAACCGTGTCGGCCCTTCCTTGCGTATCCAAACAGGCCTCATAGTGCTCATTGCCCTGGCGTGTCTCTAAGAGACTGTTGATTTGAATCTGTTTTCTGTTCTACATGATCCCCTGGCTCCAGGGCTTTGTCAGCCAGCCTGAGCCGACAGTGCCGCCACCATGTTGTCTTTGTCCCTGTATGCAGATTGATACCCAGGGCATTTATCAGCTGCAGGTCCACTGCGCTGAGCCTCATGTTAAGTCAGGTGGAAACCTGTGACTGGCAGCAGAAAGGGTGACGGAACATTTTAGAGGGAGTGTTAAAATTAACCAGCGTAATGAGGAAATAAGTGACTTATTGGTGGCGCAGTCATTTCCTTCATTAAGGCTGATATTTATGAGCATCCGTCACAGCCAGTGCTACAGCTCCTGGTTTATGGAGCATGGATTGTCACCTTGTTCCAATTATCTGCTGCCTTTGAATGTGCTGAATGTTTAAGCATTAAGAGAAAAGGACATGGCGCATCATTAGTTGTTGTGCAGTGTAAAAAAAAAGTGAAAGGAGAGGCTTGTATGGGCTTGGCTGTGTCAGACTATTTTTATTCATCATAGCAGCAATTAGCTGATTAGAGTAGGGACACTCTGTTGTGAGAAAGGTGCTCGATGGAGGAGGATTACATGCCCTTACCACTGAATGTGTTAGTGCTTTAAATGATGTTGAAGCACCGTTTCTCTCCGGTTGAACCATTTCCGCTATATTAGCAGGCGTCCATGTAAATTTCTGAAAGCTATAAAAGCTGTTTCAGTGAGCTGTAGTTGTCAGCACTGGCATTCATGCTTCTGTGTCACACATTCATTATCAATATAACAAGCCAAAGGGGAAAAAAATAAATAATAAATACAATGATATATAATAGTCCATTAGAGTGGTCACTGGTGGTTCCTGTATAATGCTGTGAGGTCTGCAGTTTGCATGCAAATGATATAACAATAATAAAAGTAGTGGTAGAAATTAATATCCAGAGCTGAAAATGATGTGATTATAGATGTTTAAAATAGTCTCAACACCTCAAATGTAATTCAAAATACCTGATTAGATATTGAATTATATTTGGGGTCATTTAGGGTAGAGCATAGACAGAGTGCAAATAATTATATGATTATTAAAGATCATATTTGTTTGATTCATTCATAATCAAAACAGCTATTGGTTACTGATCTTAGTAAATCATAATAGAAAAGCTGCAAAACTTTAACCTTAATGTAAACTTCAAACATGATTAATGCTGGTGATGATGACACAAACAAGAATACTTAAATAAAACCAAAACATCCTCAACATATTTGTCTATGAAAACATCAAAGATTTAAAATTTCAGTACCTCACATCCTGTGCATATTGGTACTGTACTCCAAACATAGTATAGTCAAATGCATTTATTATATTTAATGTGGTTTCTGTCTTATTGAGTCATCCAGACCTGAAGGAAAACCAGAGGTGCTAATAATTTTGCTGTGTTCTTAACTAGACTGCCAGGCATGTTTGATTTATCCAGGCTGGTTATTCACTGAGGAGTATGTAATTCTTCAGTGTAATTTATTACATACAGTCAGATGGTAATGTAAAAACAACAGGGCCATTGTGTGAGTGTTCGTTTCTTGGCTGCTGCTGTAATCCCCCTCCCTCCAGTACAGACGGTTGTTCAAAAGTAGATTTCATACGTTTTTTTTTTGTTGTTGTTGAAATTGCCTTGCAGTTAATATCAGTTGTTTACTTACTAGGGTTGTGTACTGGCAAGAATCTGGCAATACAATACATATCATGATACAGTGGCAACGATACCATTTATTGAGACTGCAATACATATTGTGATACTGCATGACTGTAATGGCTCTAGCGATGTTGAAATGATAATATTAACAAGAGAGAGTGGCAGGTGTCTCAGATCAGACAGGGGAGAGCCATAATGTTTTCAGAAGGCTCTCTTTTTGTTTTATTTTTCTTTATTGATCTCAAGTTTCGGGTTGTGGATCCTGCCAACTAAACAGAAGTAAATCCCTGTTTGATTCAAGAGAGATGCAGCGACAGAGTTTTTATTAGAGCACGCTAAGACCAGAGCAAACCCCCGGAACAAAGAACAGCGGCTAAGCCAGGTCGCCGGTGTAAGTAGGCTACTGGATGTGCAGCCTACTTACACCAGTTTAAAGGCCGCCACAATAAGCAAGATGATATATTGCGATTTTTTTCCTTTCTTGAAGTTAGCTAACACTTGAGCATGTGATGAGCCACAGACCTGTACGATATCTCATTGTTCCGTTGCAGCAGCAGTCAGAGTTTGAAATGCACCACAAAGATGAACCACTGCTCTGAATGTTTGCATGTAAACTGTTAATAAAGAAAAAAAAATGATACAGTGCTTTTGAATATTGATACAGTATTGCGAAACTAAATATTGCGATATTTCAGTGTATCAATATACGCACCCTTGGCAGGTGCTTGACCTTATAGCAAAAAACTGACAGTCTGCTTTCTGGGGTGTCATTATTGAAACTTTCAGATCTTATGAGCTGAAAAAAGATGAATGCAAGCTGCTCATGTAAGAGCTGTGTGGTTTTCTTATTAATGTGCGCTTGGCAAGACGGGAGCTGCTCTCTTGGGAGAAAACGCCTACAAAGTTTGCCGGAGACAGGGCACAATGTGCAGACAGGTGCCAGCGGTGTCTTTTTTGAAAATAGCTCTCCATACGTAAACGAGGCACAGGTCGCTCCAGGTTAGACACAATACTTATATCCTTTGAAAATCCAATAGTTTGCTGAAAGATGAGAATGATAATTTCCTGCAAGGTGTCATAGCAAGGTGTTCCATGTAACAAAAAAACAAAATGAAAAAGGTATGAAAAGATTTGATGCTGAGGAGTATGATTTTTTTTTTTCTTTTTTTACATCAAATGGCCGAGTTGCAGACGAACCTCAGCATGGGTTTGTGTGTGTGGAGAACAGCTTGCGGTAGCTCACGTAATGACTTACAGCCACATGTGGTGATACGTATGGATAAAAAAAGACTGCTGCTGCTGCTCTCAGAGCAAAACCCTGTCTTAAACTGTAACGCAGCCTGTGATGTTCAAACATTAGGAATTCATCACCGCATCCATTTCATGGCAGCATATCCTTTTCCTTTGTTTGTTTTTTTTTTTTTTTTTTAAATGTCACATATGACATGAATACATAATTGGCTGTAAGTGTATTAAACGTGGGAGGAAGGAAGAAATTAAAAATCTGACAGGACTCAATTTTTGCATCAGATGTGTGCACTGGGCCGAGCTCCTCTGCCCAGATAGAGGTAATGAATTGATTTCATGTACTGTCCCCTGAACCTATCATCCAGTCTAGTCCCTCTTATCCAGCAGCATACAGCAGCAAGAAATAATCTAATCTGCATCTGTTTTAGAGCCATTTTCAAGCTGTCAGTCGGTGGTTATGGAAACATTGCTGCTGTTTCATGTTTTTCATTACAATGGGAAACCTGTATGTTTGGTGTTTTTCCTATTTGCCACACTTGTCACACACAATTCCACATCGTGTACTTGCTTTGACATTGCAAAACCAATCTTTCTTCATGCCACAATTGTTTATACATTATCATGACATGATCTGAGGCCACATAACGGAGGATTTTACCAGAATATTTTAACCCATGTTAAATGCAAATGACTGAAACGTTATAGTGTAAATCAAATAACAGAACATGAAGCTGAATGAGGAGCAAAGACAAAGGTTACATTAGGTCATCTCCTCCACAGGGCTGCTCTCTCAGGCTGGAGATATAAATTTGCATATGTTCGTGTTCGTGTAGGCTGCAGGTGTATCTGGGAAAATGTTCCTTTTTGCTTGTTCACAACAGTTCACATTTAGCTTATCTTTACTGTTCTTGTGTAAAGAAAAAAAAAGTCTCCCTGGTGCAGGTTTTCATGATAATTTGAGGGTGTAATAATTGTGACAGGCTCATGTACAATTCTGTAGAGCAGTAGTTGTTAAATCATCCACTGTGATGTGAACTTTATTGTCCTTTGAGGAGAAATTTGTCTTGGCCACAGTGCTACAGTCCATTGTTTCATAGTGTTAAACAGATATTATCACACACACAATTAAATCATTATCAATCAACACAGATCAGCAACATCACATAAAAAGTGCATTGACATCAGAGACATACAAGGTTAAAAAAAGGTAAGGATTGCACTAGTTTTTATCTTTGTTCAGCAGCTTAATGGAGGTTGGAACGAATGATAACTCAAAGCAGTTTCATTTACATTTTGGTATTCCAAATTTTCTCCCTGGTGGGAGGAGTTCGTATTCTGAGAACAGGGGATGAGTTGAGCTGGAAGAGATTTGTGAGCTTGTTTCACTATTGCGTTGTTGTAAAAATATTTTTTCATGCCCATTATCTTCAGCTTGTTTTTCAGTTGTATTGTATGATTACCAAACTAAGCAGTGATTCCAGTGATGAAAACAGACGCAATAGTAGCATGTGTCAAGGTGACTGAATAGTGGTGATAACCAGCGTGCAGTTGTCTTTGGTGTCAGAGAGAGTTCAAAAGTTGTGGACATCTTTAGTTGAGACTAGGTTGCTTTCACACCAGAGTTGTTTGGTCTGCTTTAAACGGACCAGGGTTCGTATCCTGGGATAGCCTGCTTTGTTTGGGCAGGTGTGAAAGCTCATCCAAACTCTGGAGCGGACCAAACAAGCGAACCCTGGTCCACCTGATAACATGGGTCTCGATTTGCTTCCAAGTGAACCGTGGTGCAGGTCGTATGCAGTGTGAACACTCACTGGACCAAACACAGGACCAAATGTAGAAAGGGTTGCAATACACAGTGAATCTATGCACAGTGCGTCTGTAATGTTAGCAACACAAACAACTCGTAGTCCGTCATTGACCGTATTTTCCTCCTGTGCTGTTTTTCTTTCATTTTCTCAGTGAAAGAGTGAAATGCTCTCCACCTCACTGCCTATCCTGATGGTCATATTAGACGGCTTGCTGAGCCATGTGCATTTGATAAGTAAGAAACAAAAAGAACAATCACATTCACAAAGTGGATAATTATGGAGGTACAGTAACTGTGGTACTATGAATGATGGTCAACGTGGGGCGTATATAAAATAAAACAGCTAACTTAACATGCTGCTCCATGTTTGCTGTTTGTTTTTGCAGGTCAGAAGGGAGGGATTTCCCCTCCAAATTTATCCAATTGACGAGCGCCATTTTCAACTGCATGACATTATTCAGAAAGTTTAGTATGCTTCAGAAATGGCAGTGTGAAAGCAGAATTGAACTGAATGATAAATGTTACAACTTTGTGAAAACAAGCTGTGTGTATTATAAATGGATAAAAAGACATGAGCACTGGTTTCTACTCATTGAGAAAACCAAACCAAAGCCAAACCAACCCTTTGGTACCAACCAAAGAACACTGAGGATTCAGAAAAGTCCCCACATTCACATGGTGGCTCACATATTTTATCACAGTCACAAATGATGTTGTGTGATGGTGTGATCAGCACATGGATGGAATAATGTTTTAGCCTGTGAATGTGCTGTGTGTTATCACATATTGTCTCTTGCACTCTGCTGTGTGTTGATTCATTTTGCTTTCACACCACAAATGAACTCAACCAGACTTTTCCTGGATGTTAGTCTGCACCAGAATCCAATTTACGGCTTTGACACCAGCCCAAATGAAGTGCACTAAGCAGGGAAATGCACCAGAGTGCATTTTTATGCAACCAAACAGGTTAGGTGTAAAAGCAAAAGAGGCTGAGCTGGTCACAAATGTACATAACAACATGTTTTAACCTGATACCTAAAATTAATCAAATCCTAAAGCATTGCTTCTATACCTCGCACTCTGTGTTACTGGCTGGGAATTAATAGTGGGAGGTCAGAACTGCTCAAATGACAATGTGAAAAAAGTTGATGTTATTGGGCATTAAGCACTTTGATGTCTGCTCCTCCTGTTGCTGCAGGTCAGACAGCACATTGTACCAACAGCAGTCACCAGACTGGTTTAATGCTGATGGAAAAAGCTTCCCCTCGGTTCAAATATGTTGTAACCCATACATGTTCTGAGATTGCTGTGAAGTGTGGGTTCCACTGACTGTGTGACTGATTTCACTGAGTCAAGACTCTGAGAAGAAGTGGTGCAATATCTGTGACAGCTTGTGTCAGCTGTGTAACAATGACAGTGATGACAAAAAATACTCAGTATAGGATTAGGATTATGATCATTGCTGCATTATGGTGGAGTGTTCCTCTGTAAAAGTTGAATGTATTTATATGGTGCAAGGGAGATTCTTTCCCATTCCTGGTCACCAGTGAATTGAATCTTACCTTAACCAATCAGAATATGTCATAATTAAGATGGTGATATTTTGTTTTTAATAATCACAATCTACATGGGAAAATTATATATATATATATATAATCACAAGAGAGGGGCTCTGAGTCTCTCCTCTGATTGGACAACTTTTTTTCTGTGTTGATCTACTATAAATATAGCAGATATCAGGTAACCAGTGTCCTGCAAGGTTGGATGGTGGGTCCAGGTGGGCGGGGCTTGTTGACCACAGAGTGATGATAGTTTTGTAGAGATACTTGATATGTATTCCTGTGAGGTGGTCTTTTGGAACCTGTTTTGTCTGTATGTGGACATGATGTTTCCTGAAACTGAGAGTGTGTGCACACGTGTGTGAGAGAGAGGTACATTTAAAGGCAAATATCTTAATCAGTACAAAGTTGGTGAGAAAACGTCTTGGCACAATTACCCATCCCTACTGCTGTTTGTGACATCACAAAATTACTGAGGTATTTATGGCTTGTTTTGAGGCTCAGATTCATTTCTCTATGGACTGAGAACTTTGATACTTTTCACTGTATTAATATTATGGAACCTAGACCTGCTGTATGATCAAAAACGATATGGACATCTAAATAGTTTAAATGTCGTGTAGAAAAGATACTGCATTTAGAGAATAGTTAAACAAAGCAAAAAATGGGATGGAAATACTCAAAGTCTTTATAGGCAAGTCATGCCACTCGGCAGCCATCTTGGCAGCGGTGCTAAAACCCCAAGAAGACCAGACCTCTATCTAAATGAATGGTCATACCCACGCTTTAACGTGACAATGGGACAGAAAAAAACATATATACACGTTCGCCAGTGAAATTAGATACAAATTGAAACTAAAAAAACATCGACTTTACCGCAGAATGATGTTTAAAACTGTCTTTACGGCTGAATCCGTGCCAGCCTAATGCCGGTCTGCTCTTACTTAATTAAGTTTTAATACTTTTTCATGCGAGAAAGTTTCCGTGTAGATCCCCAGTATGTGATCAGTTTATCCAAATGGCGACTGTTTGGAAGTTTGCTCCGACATTTTCAGAGATGTGAAGAGCCACCTGTGGAACCAGCCGACTGGCATCAACGGGTCATATCGGAAGGCGAGCAGCCGATCTCCTGAAGTAATCAGCCGGTCAACCTCTGTTGTCATCCCAGGGGAGATAGCAAGCTGATTGACTTAGCCGCAGGTCTGTAGAGGTTTACCACTGACTGGTTAAATTCTTTCTGGAAGGTAAATGTTGGTCTCATTGATGAAGTCTAACAGTTGTGGCAGCCACATTAGTTTGTTTGGATGAAAAGTGAAGCTTCAGGTGTGTACAACTGGACAAAAGAGCAGCACTGCCCCAGGGCTCTGTATGTACACAAATCACAACATTTCAATGAATAATATTTTATAATGAACCGACTGGTCTACATTAAATTTTATCTTCTTTTTGCTTTTGTTTGCATACTACATACTACATTTTGGTCAAACCAGTACGTATACTAGCAGTACAGTATGCGGTTTCGAAAACAGTGTCGTAAAAAGCTACCTGTGCGCATGTGCTGGTGAAACAACATGATTGGGTTATAATTTTTCTGGTTCAGCTGGTGACTGGCTGTTCATGAAAGTGGGCAGGATCTGCACCATCTTTGCCGTTACGGATCTCCCCACTCAAAATGATTTGAGTGCTCTGTCTCTACAATATATAATGTCTATGAAATACTTGACTCAAAGAGACTCAAGAGCCAGAAACTCAGGGATTGAGTTTCCACCACTTGGAGGAGAAGCAAACATTATCTGATCATATTTCAATAAAGTATTGGTATTTCTCCACATTGCTGCTTTTCACCCACATTTTCCTGGCTTTTACAGCATTAAACTCTTTCAGGGGTTAATGCTTTTACATTTAAACATTATGTAGTTTACCGTGGTGGATTTGATCAGAGGACACTTGTAGCAGCTGTTAGCTCCTTGCTTTTTAAATGATTCCACCAACTGAACACACTAGCTGTGTTCGAAATCGCCCCCTATCACGGATATAGTGCACTATATAGTGTGTTCGCCATTTTGTAGTGTTGTTCGAATTCTTCGTGGTCAATTTCATTCATTATATAGTGAATATATAATACCCACAATGCACAGCGAAATTGAGTGAGCAAGCGATGTACACTACATTCTTCTGCCGTATCCCACAATGCAATGCGGTCATTCAACATTCTAAATAAATCATTAACGTTAATTGTGCCAATAGGGTTCGCCCGTATCAGCTAGCATGTTTGCTAAGATTTCTTTCGGTTATTTACCAGTTGACGTCGGCAAATCAACAAATAGTTAATTAAATTGAATTAAACGCCTTAGATGCCTTTGCCTTCGCCTCCGTCTGTGCCTGAGAAGCAGGAGTTGGGCGCGCAACATCCAAACAATAACCGGTACCATTTTTCATCAAAGACACAACCGTTTTCGACAGAAACTAGCCAGTAGCTTACAAGCTAAGCTAATAGTCACTTAGTTTACTCACACTAAGTAGCTTATAGCTCGTGCATACAGAATCGCGAGCTATTACAGCTCACGATGGGACACAAGACAGTAACTGACCAAACCAAACTTCCACACCATTGATATTTTAACAATTTATTGATCAAGAAACACAACCACCATGCAGAATCACATCCTTAAATGGTCCCGTCCGGTCCAGTTTGTTTACACGATGCAAGGCGCGTCCTCTAACGTCACAGGAGAATCCGGCGCCTCTGCTGCTGCACCCATGGTCAGAAAATTCCGGTGTAGTGTCCGAAATCCCCTTTCATCATTCCCTGTGTAGTGCACTATATCATATACACAATGTAGGGAATAGGGAGTGAGTGAATGAGTGGACAATTTCGAATACAGCTAAAAAAAAGCAGGGTGTAATGGTGGTATCAATAGCTGAAGGAAGTGCATGTGGTAGCAATGTGATAAAGACGTCTGCCTGTCCTACAGTGGGCAATGTCAGCATATTATTCCCATTCAGTCACCTCCCCCAGTTTGTTTTATGTGTGGCCTCTCTTTACACCTGCATCCATTCATTTACCCATTTAACAAGGACAACATTGATTGAGAGAGGTGGTGAGGCGGCCGATTCGATTTCAGGGGACAAAATTGGATTTGATGGTGGGGTATAATAGCTTTCATGGGCTTTTACGGCACTGAATAGCTTAGCTGGAGCTGCCTTGATGGGACTGAGGTGTAATTCTGAGAAGGATCCCGGGGATGGCAAGATCACAAACATCCTGTTCCTTATTGTCCCAGCTCACAGAGCGCTCTGTGCTTTGCCCCAGAGGAGGCGAGTACAGGACGCAGTGTGAGGCCTGAGACCTGCCTGCAGACTTTAAAAAACCCACAAAGTCGTGCTCTCCCGGTCTCCGGGTATCGTTTCCAAAACTGCACTTTGATTGATCAGCTGCCACGACAACTAGGCCGAGCTCTCACCAAAATAAGAAAGAAGAGGGTTAACCTGCTGCGAGTTGTCGTTGGAGGTGGTGGCACATTGGCGGCAACACAAAGGCTGTTTTCAATCTTTTTTTTTTTCTTTTTTTTTTTGGCGGACCAGAATCCAGGCCTTGTGGCTGAGATAAGATGTATTCAGACTCCACAGACACAATTTGGGTAATCAGTCCCCTCTAATGCCTCTCCACTTGGTCTGCTCTGATTTCATTCATCTGCAAATTGCTCTGAGGAGAACAGTTTTGCTTGAATGGAGGACGAATTGCACTTTGTGAATATGTTGCCTTTCAACAATATGTTAGCTTTTGATGAATGGTGGAATTCAAAAAAACTGTCCCCTGAGCAGTCATTCAAAATTTGCAAACAGTTCCTGTTACACTGTTGTCAGTAAAACAACATGCTTTTGAGACTATTTTTCACTCAGTTGTGTCTTCCACTGAAAACAACGTGGCTTCGCTTTGTGTGTGTGTCAGTCTCCCTATTGTTCACTTAAGTGTTGTTCTCAAACTGACACCAGTGGGAAGATGAATTAACCGAGGTGTTGGTTTTCAGGTGCCACAGGCGATGCTCAGCCCGATGCCCTCCCCTCGGTGCAGGGCACCCTGCCGCACTTCATCCAGGAGCCCGAGGATGCCTACATTGTCAAGAGCAACCCCATCAAGCTGCGCTGCAGAGCCGCGCCCGCCTTACAGATCTTCTTCAAATGCAACGGGGAATGGGTGCACCAGAACGAGCACTTCTCCCATGAGTACAAAGACCTCAACACTGGTAAGATCAAGTTTTGTAACCGGTTATACATCACAGCAGTTGGTTGAGATTGGACGGAGTGATGCCTGGTTTAACATGGAAAACAGTGACAGTGAATTCAGATATAGTATATTTATTTAGACTTTAACAAACACAGGGATGCGACTCCTTCTAAACATGGCTGAATGTGATGCCTTTCAGGTTCACATGGTCACATGTTTCCAGTAAAAATGCACTGGAAGGGAGGGACTTGTTGCAGATATTGATTGACATCTACTGTAGCCAATAGCGTGGAATGTACCACCTGTAGGCTTAGACAGCCTGCACTCTGTTGTGGAGGACTTCATAGATGATTTGGATGAGGAGGAAACAGAGAAAGATGATGACACGGACGAAAATGTTTCTGGAGTGACACGGAATATGTTTGATACTGATGGGAATTGATAAGATTTTATTGATATCAATGCAATTATTGATTCTGCTTATCGATCCGATTCTTTATTGATCTCTTATCGATTCCTGTGGATTTTCTGTGTGGAAAAAGTAGGCCTTACAGGTTTTCAGTGTCAGCAACACACATTTTATTGAGTTATTATGAGTCTCTGAGTACTGAACAAGATAGATAACTGCTTGAGAAGAGACTGACAATGTGCTAAAAGAAATGAAAGTGTATATGTTAAAACAAATATAAAACTGGTCTCTGGATCCTAGATCTCTTACCCTCACTGCTCTGCTGAGACCGCACAGCACTCGTCGACTGGCGGCGTAGAGAGTCAAATACATGGCACTCCTAATACTTAATGCCGTGCGTCGACAAATGCTTCAGCATGTTGCTGATGTTGCCACCCTTGCATGAAATGACAGTGCAGCACACATTACACGTTGCGCTGTTAGTGTCATTTTTTGTGAAACTAAGCCACACTTTGGACTGCTTCTGTCTCTCCGCTGATTGCCTCTCGCACGAGCGTGACGTCATTTTTTGCAAGGCACGTGATGAACACGCAAAAGTAAGGCATTGATAAAAGCATCATTAAGCATAAAGGCAAATGATGTCGATGGATTGGGCCATTTGGAACCAGTTCTCAACCTGAACCCGTTCTCGATTCCCATCCCTAATGTTTGAGCTAAAAGCTGAAGGTAACAGTGATGCAAGCGGGGGAGAGACACAGGCTCATCCCTGCGCTGAAGCTCATGCTTCATGGTTTGTCCACAGTGAACAATGAAGGGAGCACAGTTGAGTTCACACAATAGAAAATACAGTGTCGGCCCCATACTCTCGAGGTAACTAGCAGGTCCAGCACCAAAGTTGCCACAGTGACTGGTTGAATTTATAGTTAGAGGAGGTATGTAAATATTCAAGAAATAGATGTTAATGTTAACTGGATGTAAAACTGGACTGCCCACCAGAGCAGGATGAATCATCCAACATGTGAATTTCTTTTACAGGAAGAGAAAATAAATAGATTTTGATGTAAAAATACACAAATAATATATACATATATATATATATATATTTTAACAGCTTTTTCTCTTCATGGGGTCTTTGAACTGTGGGGTTGAGAGAGGTTGAGACTTGGAAACTTTTTTCCCTCCAAAGTTTGACTGTAGTTGTGACCTAGATCATGAGTCATGAGCTAAAAGCCAGTGACATAAGTCTGGTCTTTGGCAAAACGGAAGCAGCAGTGGGTAGTTCTATTTGTTTAAAGCAACACATTCATTTCTTCATCATGCAACCACACTTGATACAAACAAACACTTTATATTTGTTGTGACTCACTCCCTGAATACAAAGAATATCCTTGATGTACTAACAAACCTGCTGAACATATTCCCTGCATATTGTGTCCTTCAGAGCGTCATACAGAGACTGGGCTTCAAAAACTGCCTTTTTACTCACCTGGAAAACAAACACATTTCTTTATTCCCAATTCACCATAGCAAACGCCCTGAAAAAAAAAAAATTTTTTTCTTTTCTTTTCAATTGTATTTTCTTTACCAAATGCACAACAGTGTAAGTTAACATTCAGAAAACAAAGCATTATGAAAAACAGTGTGAATGTGGAGCGGGGCAGAGGAAGCTGAAACTGAAGTTTCTGTTTAATTTGGAAGCCATCTCTCTCTCTCAGTGATCTCACACACACACACACACACACACACAGTCTCTGGGTGTTTTCACAGCAAACTGTCGAGGGAAGAATACAGGAGACTTCAAAACACTCCCTGAGTCATAATGAGGCAAATATTCACTTTCTGAATAGTGTTAGAATAGAGCTGGTACAGTTGGATTAAGATTCATTTTAGATGAACACTGATGACTCTGACTTCCATCTCTGCATCCTGCCCCTCTGCTCTGGAGGAACCAGCTTATGTGATGTCCTGAATGCTGTGATCCTGGTTTGAGCTGTATGATGCACACAGTACGGTCATGTTCATATATCAGCTAATATAATATGTATGGCCTTTATCACTGCACACCAGCAGCTACTTTCTCTGAAACTGACCGACAGAAATAAACGTGGGCTTCACAACTTGTGAAGGACCTCTTTCATTACACTTGTCATTTATTTAATATCTTAATTTAAATAGTAGTTTGTTGCAGATATTTCTTAAGTTAAATTCATCACCAAGGAAACATGTTTGTGTTCTTCCCTAGTGAGACACAGGTCTGTCTTTGGACACAGATTTCCACTGACAAGGTGGGAACTGAGATTTTTCTCTCATGATCTTATGATACTTCAAATTAGTGTAGTTTAACCACTGCCCTGAAGCTCAGTAGTAAACAGTAAAACTGCAGGTTTAATTGAACATTTGATAATTCAGACATTTTATTCTAAGGGCTATTACGTTAAGGTTCTTTAAGGGGGTAGATGTTACGGGTCACCATGACTTTCTCTGAACAAATTTCATTAGTGTGAGTGGAAAGTTTGATTAAATTGTGGAAGGGAACACTGAAAACCTTTTTAATACATTTGAACATAAACAACTGAAACTATTGTTTCTCTTGGCAGCACAGGCTTGATTTACTGTTGGACGATGATGTAACAGTTGCCAACCATGGATTTAAAGAAATGTCCTGAAAATAAATTGTCCATTTACCCTGAAGGATGGGCTTCTTAAAGCTCCCAAAAGCTCCAGCAACAACAGATCAGAGAGCCAACCAGAATAAGTCTGAGACATTGCGTCATTTGGGCAAGATTCAGTGAGATAAATGTGATGTCATGAATTTAAATCTACCAATCAGAGTTCAGCATCATTGTAATTTTAAGTATGACACTCCTGTCTCCTGTATATCATTTCTTTTTGTTTTGTACTGGTTTTGTACAAAACATGCTTTTAGCTTGATTATGACTTCTATTTATATAAGGAAGATGTATTTGTAAGTAAACATGTTTTTCATATAGGATGCATGCTGATACTGAATGGTGAATGAAAAATTGTTCCCGCAGCGTATTTGTTTACCACTCACTCGTAGTAACTATTTAAGGTCATATTTAGATTCTCACAACACCTTGTTAAGATTATAGAGAGTGACTGTGATCTGGTTTAACTCGGACAAGATTCACAGTGACTTGAGATATATTTAAATCCACAAACTTTCTCTTACCTCAACATCCAGCACAAACAGCTACTGCTGTTCTGCTGCTGATAATACAGTGCTTAATGGTCTGGCAAAGGAATACTACTACTTCTACTAAACATATTTGCTGCTACAAATTGCTGTAGACAGCTCTGAATATAGTGGCATTAGGTTAATTCTTTTGTTTGAGTGTTTGTATTTGACTCCTTTACTTGTGAATTAATATCATGAAGAAGCATGTGAATTAAAAACTCTCCGACTCAGACCACCTGTTGTCTCTATCAGGTCACATGGGTGAGTAGTCTGAATTTATATGAGTCAATAAAGCATATGAGATAAACACAGGAGATCAATATCTGTTTTTGGTTTACACCAACTGTCAATATTGATTGATTTCTTTTTTTTTTTTTTTTCTTAGCCGAAGAACTATTTTAGAGGTGGAGAGCAACTCAGTGCCATGAATCTTTAATGAATAAGACAAAATCTCCATATTAAGTGACTGATTTTACATTTCACTCATCACTGTAATGCTGCATTCACATAGAATCCAGCAGATGGGAGATGGCAAAGAGGATGTCATTTTAGTGGACAAGAGAAGGACAGTAAATTTGGGCCTTATGAGCCTGCCTTAAAAGAGGATTCTGGCTCTAGAGAAAGACCTAATAAGGTGTGCTCTTTTTTTTCTCTAAATCCTTACTTGGTGTCAATAAGCTGGAGTTGCAGTCTTGGGTAGACACAGGATATCTCAGACTCTGCTTTTTGGCTTACCATTATTTTAATGTCTTTTCTGAGTCCCTCAACTTTATGGATGTACATTTCTAAATCAGAGCACCAATGCTAAAGGTCTAGCATAACAATCTAGTTAGCAGGCCTGAGTGTAAGTTCTCCTCTTTATCTGTTTCAGCAGAGCACCTGCTTCACTGGCCTGTGTTTCCTCTTATTATGCATATTGAGTCTTGTGCTGTAAAATTAAAAGCTTTTTAGAGGCCTCAATAAATCTCCTTCTGTACTGAATATGGTAGCAGTGATCTTAATGATGGTTTATCTGCCTGAATTGCATTTTCTTTTTGCAATTATTTTTATTAATTAGAGCTACACTCCACAGTTTATTTGTGTTTTTATGTCCTGAAATTAAACTGAGCAGGCATTAAGTAACTCTATGTTTGGACCATGACCATGACCCTCAGACTAGGCCATGTGGAAACCTGAAAATTATGTCCGAATACTGTTTCAACAAAGTCTGTGGCTAATGGTGATGTGTTTCATGTCGAAGTTATGATTTGAAGTGTGAGGGAAGCAGTAGTGTACCATACCAATTAAGTCCCATTAGTTTTTGTCAGGTGGAAACATGTTGATTAGAGGACCTGACTGAGGCCTCCTGAAGGGATTTCTGGCAGACAACAAAGCCAATGTGACACCTCGGCTGGAATACTCTGTGATTAGAGCCTGTGAGAAAGCCGTCTTTCTTGTATTCATGAAGGTCCCTCCACAGGAAGGAGGCTTTAATTGCTTCTGGAAGTTCATTATAGTGTGATTGCTGTGCTGTGAAATTGTTGTGAGCTTGATAATAGCAAAATGAAATTTGGAACTTCAATTGTTTGCTGCTCCATGTGCAGAGGGAAAGTACAAAGGGAAGTTCACTTGGTGGTATTCGCCAATTCCCTTCATATGCCACATCGACATCCAGCATCCAGCAGGAGGGAAGCTAATCAGTGGATTTAACAGATAACAGTGAGGAACTCAGAAGCCAAAAAGCTGGCTCTGCCTCCAGACTACAACATGTGGCAGCTGTGTTCACAAACCACCAAAGTCAAATTTGAAATGTTTGGGTTCCAGACTTAAAACACAGCTATGGAACCTTTTAAAAATGACACATTTTACTTTCCCCAGTTGAAAGGTTATTCACTGCAGTCAGAGATTACGACAGGCTTTGCTTGTTGCAGCATGTCACAAATAAACATATCAATGGTTTTATAGAGAAAAAAAAGCATAACTCTGCTTTAACCACTTGCACCCTAGGCTATGTTCTAACAATTTCTGCCTGAAATGACACAGCCACAGTATATTAGTAATTGCTCAACAACTGTAGGGCCTACATGCACAAGCTTGGTGTCTATGGAAATGTAACAAACTTTGTCTGCTTATTTTCCCGAAGCTGGAGGGACGTATATACATCATAGGGAGGTAGGACTGGTCTTATTTGAAAGAGGAGAAAGTCCTCGTGTTTTGATGTATAATATGTGGTATAAAGTTACAGGACCTCTTCTCTAGCTCCCTTTTATTGTCACAGTCACTCATGCTTGAGGCGCCAGAAAATAATCTACAAAATGGTTTCAATTCTTGAAATCAGACAAAACCTTTCGTGGAATATTCAATCACAGCTGTTTAGACACACTCCAGGCCCCCGGAGCAGAATCAGGAAAAAAAAAATCTTGTTTCATCTTTTCTTTGTAAAGTTATCGGCTTGAGAACAGAAGGAAGCTCATGATGTCGCCCATCACCTGCACCAGGAGCTCGGGTGCAAGTGGTTCATATTAAGTTTACTTGGGTCCTTGTTGAGTAAATATGCAGTTCAGGCATCGAGTTGAAAATAGCACCGAAAAGGTGTAGACTGAAGGTGAAACTTACTTTACTTTCCCTAAGAATTACATTACTTTTCAGAAATAAAATAGATGAAGGAGATGAAATGATTACACTTGTTGTTGACACGAGGACAGGTCTACTAACATTCTTGTGTCCATGCTAAAGGAGATGTAATAATGGCTGAGATGCCTCCTCCACAGCATCAGCATCACAGTTACACCTCACACCTGATCCTCTCTGACATGTTCCAGTGCTACGCTTCTGGCTGCCTTTTTGCTAACACTGTAATTAAGCCGTGCTTTTAGACATTTAGGGGAAAAACACACCAGTCTGTAAATGGCCTCTAATGCTCTGTCACTGAAGACACTTTGTCTTATTATTTATTAAAAGCACACGTCTAACAATATTATAAATGGCTGGATTCAATTTAGGTTCATCATGTTTGACCTCCCTGTCACCTCCCTGACTGCAACACTTGATGGGGCTGAGCTATTGTTAATGTACATGCAGCGATGACAAGGTGGACCAGCGGTTTGCACCACTGCCTCACAACAAGAAGGTTCCAGGGTTGATTCTCGCCCTCAGTCATCAGAGTTGGCTCCATTCTGCCCCCTTGCAACTCTGCCAGTATAAGAAGGTTAGAAAATGGACAGTGTGCATATACATTAGGCCAACACAGAATGATAAAACACTACACCAAAGTAAAGCAGCTACATAGACTTCTCTAAAATACTCACTGTAAAGCAGTCGTTTGCAACCTTTCCCAACACTTGAACATCTCAAAAATGTTCATGGCCCACCTTACCCCAATACAGAGGCCAAATAATGTGTTCTCAGAGCACTTTTTTTAAATGATAAAGAGAGATCACTCAGGACTGAAAGCTGAAAGCAGGGGAAACATGTAGGAAGCTCTGCAGTCACTGAGAAGTTGAAGGCATTGCTAACTGTAGTTGAGGGGAGAGCCCTGAACACTGCAAGTTACAGGAGTGGAGACAAAAAAAAAGTTACAGTCATCCCAGGTCTCCTCTATCTTTATTTATTTATTCATTTATTTTTTGACGGATATGACGGCCCACTTGCCCACAGGTTGGAAATCACTGCTATAGAGCATTTACTGAAGCTAAAGATATGTTAACAGGGACAATTTTTTGGTTTTCTCTGGAGACTGTAGTTGGTGTTGGAAAGTGATGAACCTTCTTGGTTAGTGTGCTAACTTAAGTGGAGGCAATAGTAAGTAATAGTAAAGAGTTGGTGTTGCTTTTGGCTGCAGGCACCAGTGCCTGGGCAGATGCCTACAAAAGGGGAGTAAAAGAATACTTTTTCAGGAAAACCACAGTTATATTGACTCGACACTGAGTTGAATTTATTAAATACAAGAGTAAATGAATTAAAGCTGTCATCTAGTTCTAGTGTAGTAAGCCAGTGTTGGGCAGTGGCGGGGTTACAAGTTTCTCAGTAGTGTAGTTATAATGTGGCTGTTTTCTACATCAATAGCTTTGCAGTAGTGAAGCTACTTTAGTGATCACATAACACCGTAACTTCCACAGAAGCTTCATTTCCCCAGGCATTTCTAAGCCTTAAATGCAGCTCTTCCATGTGACGTCACATGCTGATCCTTCTGCTGATGTCCATGAATCGTCTGCTGCAGCGGGGCACAGCGCACAGCAGGTGATAGTGACAGAGGAGAGGGGAGAAAAGTCCACTGCGAGTTCATCACGAGTTGACATAACTGTATCTTGACAAGTTAAAATTTCTAATCAAGTCCTCAGAGAACAACTACACTTTCTGACGCTTACTATTGTAGTTTAGCTTGCTACATTTCCCTGGTGGGTAGCTTCAGTGTAGTGAAGCTTCATTTTATGTGGAACAGCTTGTAGCTTAGCTCACTACATTTTCCAAGTAGCTTGCCCAACACTGCAGTAAGCTGCTTTTACGTTGGTGTAGCTTAGTTTGCTACTGACTGACAGACTGTCAGATTGGTTAACACTGGTGCTGTGTGTAAAACTGAAAAATGTTGCTAAGATAAAACATGAATAATATTAATAGTTTTATTTATATAGCACCTTTTGAGCAAATGCAAAGTACTTTACAGATAAACCATTACAGAAAGAGGAAAAAATGAAAAAGGAAGAAAACCCCATGTAAACCCTCCTCCCTTTGAAGTCACATAACCCCCATCAGTAGTCCACAATAAGCAGCACTGTGCCCAGCAAAGACAGTGTAAAATACAAATGAATTCATCTATAAAAGGTACAATACAAAATGAGCATGTAGCTATAAATGAATAAAAAAAAAATGGAAATGTTCTTGTGAGGCAGATAAAATGTTAAAATAGTTCAATAAATTCAGAAAGAAACAACAACAATAACAACAACAACAACAACATGTAAACCATATTTTATAAGTTAAGAGTAGGCCATCCTGTAAAAGTGAGTTTTAAGGTGTTGTTTAAAAACTGCAGTGGAGTCGACTGACCTCACACTGAGCGGAAGCCTGGCTGGGTTGTAGGGAGTTCAAAGTTCTGTAATATATTCAGGTGCCAGGCCATGAATGGCCTTATGTGTAAGTAATAACATCTTAAAATGAATTCTAAAAGAAACAGGCAACCAGTGCAGTGCTGCTAAAATCGGGGTGATGTGGCAGGACCTTCTGGACTTTGACAGTGATCTGGCTGCTGAGTTCTGGATGAGTTGTAGTTGAGAGATTGTGGAGGATTGAAACAGGTAAAAAGAGA
Organism: Caranx ignobilis; assembly: GCA_021432705.1. Lineage (NCBI taxonomy): Eukaryota > Metazoa > Chordata > Actinopteri > Carangiformes > Carangidae > Caranx > Caranx ignobilis. The sequence continues at coordinate 31,166,921 of MU270014.1, forward strand.
GCTATAATAGTCTAGGCATGAAGATATAAAAACATGAATAACTTTGAGCATATGTCTAATCTTGGAGATGTTTCTGATAAAAACAAGTTTGGGTGATGTTTTTGATGTGGTGCTCAAAAGATAACTGGCTGTCAAATGTTACTCCAAGATTTTTAGCTGTGGACTTTAAATTATCTGCAAGTGAGCCAAGTGAGGACTGTACAGTATCTGTGATTCATGCTGATTTGGGCCAAGGATTAAGAATTCTGTTTTGTTGCTGTTCAGTTGTAGAAAGTTGGCTGACATCCAATCCTTTACATGTGCTATACAGGAGTGCAGTATGGTGAGGCAGTTTGTTTCATGGGGTTTAAATGAAAGGTACAACTGTGTATCGTCCGTATAACAAAGAAAAGACCATTGAATCACAAGCATCTGGCCAATTAATACACCAGAGATGGCAGCCACTTGTATGTATCTTTAATCTCATTTAAATTCACTGGAATTATCAATACCAATTACATTTTGTTCAAAAATATACTAATACCACTGTAGCTTCTTAGAGAGGCTGTATAATGGGGTGTTTGAGGTCAGTTGAGGTGAAAGTCCTTGAGGTGGCTTCAAGGGACCCTTATATAACTATGAGAAACATGAATAATTTAAAGCCCCCATGTATTTTTATGTGGCTCTGGCATCTATTAAATTATTCCAATGGTGAGAGTTTTTCTTTAAACAGCCAATCCCTCTGAAATATGGTGCTATACCTACAGTAGCACTAATCTCCCATACCTGGAGTGTGGACCATATAATTCAGAGCTCTATGGACTGTATGTGAGTAGCATGACAATTTGAGAACCACCTCCATAGTGTAACTAGTGTGCAGACGCTAAGCATCGACTAGTTAATGCAGATTCATTTCCTCCTCTATCAGTTATGCTCATTGTGGATCATTTTGAAAAGGGAAAGCTGATGCATATTTCATATTCATTACCTCAAATTAGGCTTGGCTTGTTCATCAGCGTTCGCACATCAGTAAGTGCCTCCTGCCATCGCTGTTCTTTACTGACTGACAGCCCACCTGCCCCCTCTTCCCTTAATCTGTTTCATTATCCGTTTGCCACTCCACTATCTCCCATTCCTGTTTTTAAAGGGGTGGAAAAATTACAAGCCGTTTTACCTCGACTTGCGCTCTCTCTCTGTTCACCCGATGGTTACCTCTCGCTACGAGCGTCGCACTTAACCGCCCGTGGCACTGCCAAGGCTGAGTGAAATCTCTGTGCTATCTAGTGGCCCGTGTGGATTAGCAATTAGAAGAGCCTGAGGATGTCCTCACCATAGCCTTGGCACAAGCCGGCTTGTATCAGCAGTGGATGTAAAAAAAAAAACACACACACAGATAAGGACGGACTTAACGGGAAGGCTTTGTCCTGGCTCAGTAATAGACAGCAACATTGAGTATTGGATTAGTCTAGCTAATCAGAGTAGGAGATCAGTGAAGAATTGTAATGTTATTGATTAGGACATGGGCCCTCAATGCAAGCAGAAGCACCTGATAGCATCTCTTATTTACCAACTATCCTGATGAATCACTGGGTGCTGATAAAGCTGACAATGCCCTTGAGTTTGCCAGCAGCAGACACGAATGGAGGACTGTGTGTATCTGCTCTGTGTGGTTCAACACCTGAGGACAGTCAGGCCTGCCTGCGCAGCGTCTGCATGGATATTGATTGCATTTTTTATAGATTATTCCAGTTCCATCTATAAAAAAAACACTGTAAGCAGCTCTTTGCAGATTAAATTTGAGCAAGTTCATCTGAATGTCACTTTGAAAGCAGAGTGTTATCAGAAATTAAAGGACACACCCACCTTGTGCACGCCGCTCCTGTGATTGTAACCTTTGGGTTTAACGCAAATCTCGGAACGCCTTCTGTCTATGGACTGAGATTGAACAGTCATACAGGGAAAAATCCATCACAGAAGAAAAACAGATACCTCTCCCTCCATCCACAGTAGCCTCACTGGACCAGAATGCAATGCAGCCACTATGCAATTGGCATTTTGAGCAAGGGCCAGGCTCACAAAGCGGTCGGCTCATGAACAACAATATACAACAACAATTTATCCGCTCACAAAAAACCCTTCGGAGACTGAAGGCAACAAGCTCACACCTCATTCCTGAAAGGCATTCTGGGAAATGCAGAAGTGAAGTAGACATAGATGAGGCAGGCTGAGGGGAAATGGGGACGCCAAAACACTTTATCACAAACTACCTCTGGAATGCACTCAACAGTATCACAGACTGATGATATATACAGCAGTGTAAGAGGATGGGAGGGAGAGTTTTTCCTTCAGGACAGGGCTGATTTGTTCTCACCAATCTTGGTGTATTAAACTGACACTTTACTGTAGACGCCAGAGTGGAGTGAAGCACAGAACGAGGTTCAGCTGGACTCTTTCCCAGCAATAGAGTTCTCACCAGGTCAGTTACGTATTTTACATCATGCTGAACAATGCAGAGAGATAACTTAGGGGAGATATGCGAGGGAACGAAATAATAATCAAGATAATTTCCTTTTATTCTCGGCGGCTTCATGTGCAGCAATAGTCTATGCAGCTCAATGCAATTATGAAAATATCCTGATGAATTCTCCATTAAATGCCTCGGTGTTATTAGAGAGGTTTCATCCACCTATTTTCATGCTAAGTAAGATGCATTGAATTGCAAAAGCTGACCAGCCAAGATGAAATTAGACCAAATTTCCACTAAAAGGTTTTGTGAAGCCTTGAAGTTAGAAGTTTTATGCATGTGAAGATCTTACATAAATTGTGATGGAAATGCATTGTCCAATAAATAATGACAGACTGCATGCCGCTGGCTCATTCTCAGTGACTGTGTACAGCACCGTGAGGAAGAATATTATAAAAATCACACACTTCTTGTTTATTAGAAACACAGAGTGGAACTTAATACAGTCTGATGCAAGAGCCTGCAGTAAATCCTTCTTTCATGAAGGTTATATTGTTCAGTTTTAGTGTTGAAACTGTTTTAGAGACGCATTGATCAATTTTATGATCATTTACTGCTGAAGTTTGTGGAGCTGTTGGATTGTATTGATTTATACTGACAGGTGTTCTTATAATTGTGTTCCCCATGTTTATCAGCTGAAGAACAGAAACAGCTCTCTGCAGACAGTACAGTGCAACACAAGCACAGAGCACGTCCTCCAAAAGGGTCATGAAGTTAAGATGACACCTACAGTTTCAAAATCTCTGTGCCAGAGGCGATTGCTCTGAGACTGCTTCCTCTAAAATGTCACAAAATAAATGGTCAGATATGAACTGTAGTTTTTACATTTCACTGACTAAAAGTGCATTCCCATAGTGTCTCAGTGCATTAAACCTGTTAAAGCTCACCGTCCATGGACTTCAATGGGGCGGCAGTTAATAGTTGTTTTCACTGTCATTAGATAAATGCTGCGATTTTGTCCCTCCCATGGATGCTCAGCCTCCCTGGGGGGCTGATGATGATTGGAGGCTCTGTCTAAAGGCTGAATCCCTTTTTGATTGACAGCAATTTTGAAACATACAACACTGGCACCGAGGGATTTTTGAGGTCAGTCCCATTGGGGATTTTGCAAGTGAAATCAAGAGACAAACTGCAGCTCATTTCTTGGCATTTACTTGGTGATACAGCCCATTTCCATTGTTTATATAATACACTGTAAATAAAAACACAATTGTATCATCCTTGTTTCAGTTTAACATTGTTCTCACATTTACTTGATCAAGTTTAATGTAGTTTTCTTTCGTTCAGTGTATGTAGGCCGAAAATGACCTTCCCCTCTTTGAAAGACCAGCAGCCGCCACTGCACTGAAAGAATGTGGTATTATATTGTGATAGTTTTAGCTACATGTACTAATATACAGCTAGCTGTGTGAATGTCCATCACACTGTCAGAGGCTATGAGTTCAAGTTTGAAAAGTTAATTAGAGCCATATTTATTATTATGTATTTATTTAAAAAGAAAAACAAAAAAACATGACATACTGCAGAGCTGAACAAGGTAAGTCTGCTTACAGTGTACAGGGGTGTTTGTAGTGAAATGGTAAAGCATGTAGCTCTCTCCCATTTAATCAGTACCCCTGTCATTAATGCAGTAGCCATTTGGTCATAAACCATATTACAGGGGAAACTGACAGTCTACCCTCTGATTGTGTAGTGAGGAAGTGAAGGGCCAGTTTATCAGGGGCGTTAAATTTCATGACAGTTAATCTAGTCGCTGATGAGAGAATGCATAAATCGACCACCAATCACCAAAGTAGGTCAGTAGGTTTTCAGGATACATGTCTGGAAACCATATGTTAAAAAAGGTGTTGATAGGAAGACATTTCACTGGATAAGTGAAAATGTCACCCTTCTGTTACCTAAAGTCAGGGATTCTCACTCTGTCTACTATGACTGTACATCCGTGTAAAAATATGAAGCTGCTGTTGGCATGAGGGGGAGAGTCAGGGGATCACTGATCTACAAGGTTCAAGGTCCAAGTTACTTTATTGGTGTTCCAACATGCAGACATGAAAGAAGGAAATCTGGACTCAAGGCCCGGAGAAACACAATAAACAGAAATAGAAAAATAGAACAGATAGGCACGATAAATGAAATCTAAAAAAGCTAAAGACATTTAGATACTCATGTGCAGCGGTATCTATACCAACAGTGCTGTCCTCGTTTCCTCCAGCTGACACACAGCCCCTCCCCTCACTAGCAGCTGAACACATAAACACTAGTTGAGTTTCACAACACTGAGCTGGCTGCTGTCGCCAGCATAAAACTAACTAAACGTGGCAAGTGCTGCTGCTGAGGGACCTTCAACACAAGTTTTAGTGGAAGAGGGAAAAAAAGGCTAAAGTGCCATTTGGAAGTATTTGCAGACAAATGAACCAGGAAAGACTTAGGAATAAGCTGTGTCTCAATTCAGGGGCTGCATCCTGGACAGAACGTGGTCTTTGTAGACCTGACCCTTCATAAACCGTGTGGAACAGAACCGAGCTCTGGCAAATGAGGGGCTCGAGCCCACAGAGCACAGCCCGCTGTGTTTCCGGGCCTACCCAGAGTGCAGCTCCTTTTGCCTAGCAACTGTAAAAGCTGCAGCTCATTCAGCTAATTACTGACTTGGAACTCTCCTCTGACTGGACCATCACGTTCAAAACAACTTGAATTACTGTATAACACAAAGAGTCAACACAAAGGACATGGAGAAAATATGATATGCAGGATATGTCATGTAGCATTGTATGGGCAGATACTGTGATTGTGATTCCAGTTGGTCAATTTTCTTTTCATTTTTACTGAAAAAATAAATTAATTAAATAATAATAAATTGAAATTGATGGTGTGATTTTAGTTGGGATATGTACCAAACAATGTCCCTTTATGAAATATCTAATCAGAACAGATCAAAATGCCTTGTAGGTCAGGTTGGGCTGCAAGGGAACAGTTTAATGCTTGAAGTTCAAGAGAATGAAGCCTGCTGTATTTGAAGGAGCGTTCCAAATATGAAGGCCTGGGTCGACTTGTGCTGCTGTGGTTATGACGTATTCCATCTTCAAATGCAGCCTCCAAAGACTGCGGCCCCCTGAACTGGCTTCAGAATAAAGGCATAAAGCCTTTATTTTGACAGGATTTTGAAGATTTAAGATTTTGAAATGTTATATTGTTATAAATTATAATAACGCTCAAAATATAATAATTCGACTTTATTTTGTGGTTTGCATTTGTTCTCATCTTACCTCCAATTTGCTGAGGACCCCCTAGCACCCCCATGGTGGCCCCCCAGGGGGCCCCAGTCCCGACTTTGAAAACCACTGATCTATAGAATAGAATAGAATAAAAGATACTTTATTGATCCCCAAAGGGAAATTCATTTGTCTACTAGCTCATCTACCATTTGCATAATAATTAAAGAGTCTGATGGATGTGGGTATAAAAGATCTTCTGTATCTTTCTGTCCTGCAACAAAGAGATAGGAGCCGTCCACCACCGCTGCTTCTTTGATCCATCAAGGTGTAATGAAGTGGATGATCCGTGTTGTTCAGTATGGCCTCCACCATCTTCACTGTGTATCTCTCCACCACCTCCTCCAGAGAGTCCATCTTTACTCCGATCACAGAGCCAGCCTTCTTGACAAGCTTATCCAGCCTCTTTGCCTGCTTTTTTCCTAAACTTCCTCCCTGGCAGACTGCAGCATAAAATAAAGCACTTGCCACCACAGACTGATAGAACATCTGCAGCTTCTTTCTACAGATGTTTAGAGATCTGAGCTTTCTTAGGAAAAAGAGGCGGCTCTGCCCTTTTTTGTAGAGTGCATCTGTGTTAACAGACCAGTCCAACTTGTTATCAAGGTGAACACCTAGATATTTATAGGTTGTCACCACCTCGATGTCCACTCCACAAGTGTTCACTGGCTGAAGAGGGAGCTTGGACCTACAGAAATCCATGATCATTTCCTTTGTCTTTGAGGTGTTCAGCATGAGGCATTTTTTGTGACTCCAGTCACTGAAGGCTTTTATCAAATCCCTATATTCAGATTCCTGTCCATTCCTAATACATGCCACAATAGCAGTGTCATCTGAGTATTTCTGGATGTGACAGGACTCAGAGTTGTATTTAAAGTCTGCTGTATACAATGTGAACAGGAATGGAGCCAGTACAGTCCCCTGTGGAGCCCCCGTGCTGCTCATTAATGTCCCAGAAAAACAGTTCCCCAACCTGACAAACTGTGGCCTTTCTGTCAGGTAATCTGTGATCCAGGAGACAAAGGAATCTCTTTGAGCTTGTTTTTGAGTATGTTGGGTTGGATGGTATTAAATGTGCTTGAAAAATCAAAAAACATGATTCTTACATAAGCGCCAGATTCCTCCAGATGAGAGAGGGCACGGTGGAGCATGTAGAGGACTGCATCATTCACTCCAATGTGTTCTTTGTATGCAAACTGCAGGGGATCTAGTTTGTTTTTGACCTCAAGCCTCAGTAGACGTAGAATCAGCCGCTCCAAGGTCTTCATGATGTGTGAAGTCAGGGCCAGCGGTCTGTGGTTATTTAGTTCAGCCGGACATTTTCTTTTTGGTACCGGCACTATGCAGGATGTTTTCCACAGAGCCGGCACCCGCCCCAGCTGTAGACTCAGGTTGAAGATCCTGTGGAGAAGTTGACACAGTTGGGCAGCGCAGTCTTTACAATGCTCCTACTGTAGTGTTTGGAATTGTTCCCTTTATTTAACATGTCCTGCCTCTTACTGTTTGGTCATTTTTCCCCCAGTCGTATTGAAAATCATTTAGAGTATTTAGTATTCTCCTGAATAATAGAATCAAGCTGGATATTTCAGTATTGTGACAGCTAGGGGTGGGCGATATGGCAAAAATATCATATCACGATTTTTTTATAATAAAATCACGATCTCGATTTTATCACGATTCTTTTTTTCATTGATTTTGGAGCCTAATTGTCAAGTTTCTGAAGAGTACGACCAAACAATTTCCCTATGTAAAACATAGAGAAGAGCATCCCTCAGTCCTTGCGCTATGAGCTCACCCCTGTGATCTTCTGGGAAGTATGTTGTTTGGAGAGTTGCACTGCAGAGCTTCCAGTCGTCAATATAGTGAATGGTCAGACTCAAATAGGGCTCCGATGTGCGGCTGGACCACAGATCACTTGTTGTTGCGTAAAAAACTGAACGTTTTGAACTTTGCATTCAATCTTTTCACGGCATTTGGAGTACAGGCGTGGAATTGCAGTGCTCGAGAAGTATTTACGGGTGGGCAGCTCGTACCGCGGGTCAACTACTTTAAGCAGTGTTTTGAAACCGTCATTCTCCACTGTTTTTATCGGAACCATATCTTTAGCTAGGTAAAATGTAACTGCCTCTGTTACCTCCTTCCATCGCTTGCTTGTCTTCTCATAAGCGGTCCCTTTATCAAATGCTTGTGAGAAAGTTATCTGTTTTGGCTTGACGCTGGTTGATGGCCCCGCTTGCGGTGTGGCCGCCGGCGGTCCCCTAGCTGCTCTGCTCTCCTCTGCATACTGTTTTGGATGCCGTCTCTTGAGGTGGTTAAAAAGATTTGTTGTGTTGCCGTCCGACGTGCGTACTGTATCTTTGCACACCTTGCAAATCACGGTAGTTTGTGCTTTGTCATGCGGGGAGAAACCAAACCAATTCCACACTATGGAAGTGGAATTATTTTTCGGGACCAACTCCTCCCTTTCGCCTTCAGACATGCTGCTGCTGCTACACAAACAAACACGGCGCTGGCTGTACTTCGTTATGATTGGTTGGTCAGGAGCACGTGAAACGTCTGCACGTGATGTGTCTGTGCGGCAGCATATAGCCGTAACATATAGAATGTTCCCTGTAGACGATTCTGCGATATCTCTGTTTTGTTAGATCGTCAACACATTCTAATCGTTCACGATCTAATATCGTCATATCGCACACCCCTAGTGACAGCCCTATAAAATATATATATATTTTAGACCAGGCATGTCAAACCTATTCCACAAAGGGCTGGTGTGGCTGCAGGTTTTTGTTCCAACCAATCAAGAGCACACAGTTTGACCAGTCAACTGTCTGAAGACTGAGATCAGTTGCCTCACTGAGTCAGGTCTGCTGTGTTGCTGCTTGGTTGGAACAAAAAACTAGCAGCCACAGCGGCCCTTTGTGGAATCGGTTTGACATGCCTGTTTTAGACTAAAATGATGTGTATTCTGAGTCAGGTTGTCTTTTCATCAAACAGCAGGTAAATATTGTTTTTTTTTTTACAACAATTTAATGCTCCTGTGGCCCCGAGCATGTTATCTGGTCATAGCCATGTTTGAGATGTGAGTCTCTCGTCTCCATATGCAGGGCCAGGCTGGTGCTGGATTAGACTTTTGCTACATTCGCATTTCTTTGTTTCTGTTTCCAGGCTGCATAAAACATAGATAATGAGGTCTTTGTAAAGAACAACAGGACCTGCCCGTTTCTCACAAAGATTTCCTGCTTGATGTTTTTTTTGACATTTTCAGACTTTTCGGCAGTTTGTGAATCATCTTTCCTTCACGGATGAATAAAACCAGTGACAGCTGCTTCCATAAAAATCATATTCAGTATATTTTTATAATGCATCTGATAGCAGTCTCTTCATCAGAGGGCTGTTTGGACAGATTATTAGTCAGGTGAATCCATCCATTAGAGATTGGTACAGCTGGTTATTTTTCCTGCTATTTCTCGTGCCCCCCCACATCCCCACTAATAACTCTTCTGATATGTATCTGAGACATGAGAGCAGGAGAAATATGAAGGGAGCTATATGAAAAGAATATTACCGAGGCTTAGACCAATATAGGATTAGGACTTAACTCAGTAGTGTTTGGGGTGTCAGTCTGTAAAACCTGTAATGGAATCAGGCTTACCAACCATCAGGGGAATTTAGTTAGTATGCCATTCAGTGGGGAGTTCAAGTGTCCCATGATGATCAGAGGAATGAAATCCTGCAGGAAAGTAAACATAATTTGTCAGGCTTGGTCTAGTGTTGCTGCTATATGCAGTCAAAAACTGCTCAAGCTGATTGAACATGTACAGTGATGCATCATTACAATTAAACATGAAGCACTTCACGGCGGAGCGCTGTGCACCGTTCAGTTTTCAGAGGAACAGGGAAACAATTTATCCATTAACTATGGTACAGTAGACAAGGCATGCATCAGCTAATATCAAAAGGCAGACCTTTAAAATCAAAACAAATGAACTCTGTAAATTAAGCAAAATTTACTCCATAGCTGTTAGAGACTGTTTGTACAGTAGGTTATTATGACCCACAATTACATTTTGTTGTGAGTCAGTATCTAGGAGTCATAGACAGAGCAATGAAAAAGTGCAGGGACTCAGTGTAAAGAGACAGAGTCCACCTCAGGATGGATGGAATGTGATGGATGAGTGGTTCATTTTCCATGTGAAGGACAAGGTTTGTTTCTATTATCATTCTAACCATTTAAAGTTAGCAGCATAGTTAATTGTAACCCTGACGACAAAGGTCATCTAAACTGCATCCCAATCCAGGGGCTGCATCCTTCAAAGGCTGAGTGAGGCTGTCCCATTTTGAAGGCTCCTCCCAATGCAGCCTTCTTTTCCCACATTAGGAGGATCCATCAGATAGATGCCTCACGGCCTAACCTATCCCAGAATGTATTTCGGACCAGTTGGAAAGAGAGAAGCATTGCACGCTGGTGCAGGCGGTGAAGCTTCTCCCTACCTCTTTCATGAAGACGCAAATCACCCTAAATAGAATAATTTTTCTACATCCATCTTAATTGTGCCTGGTGTAGCTCTGATGCAACTGCTAATTAAAACTATAGCTGTCAACATTGCTAGGCAACAGGAGTGACGCATCATTACGCAAGGGTACGCAGCAGGAAATTGTCTGTAGACCAGATCGTCTCATTTAATAACACTCGTTTATGGACGTGGTCTACGAAGCCTTCTTAGACCACTTGTCAGATGGACGCAGCCCCTGAAATGAGACGCACCTCTAATTTTAAGGATGTATTTATTTTAAGATAAATCCAGCTTATTTTCGAATCCAATCTGTGACTGTTAATATGGTAACCATGGCGACAAAGGATGCAGAGTTGTTTGGTGCAAGAACTTCATGGTCAAATCCTGATCCTGACCACAGCAGTCAGACAAAAAGACATCTCTGTAGATCTAAGGAGAGCCACAGACCTGTGATGCTCTGTGTGTTAATGGTTATGAATAGACATAATCAGTTGATCCTTTTTGATACCAGTTTCTCCTTTCCATAAAAAAATATTGATTATTACAACTTGGAGACAAATCAGAAAAATAATCAGAATCCACGCAGTGATGAAAACATCAAATTTGGACCCTCGGTTTTTGATCAACATCTATAGCCCAGTAAAAATGAATCCACCCACCTCACTTTTGTTTGATGCCACTTCCTGTAACACAAACACAACGGTTAGGATTCATGTCTGTCTGAGGAGATAAGTTAATTTAGTGTAGGTGTATCTTTTCTCAACTCCATCCCCTGAAGTAAGTACTGTCCTATTTCCTATCATGAGGAAACCCTCAGCGTTTCCTCACACGGTTCCTGTCGCACCGTATCTGAGAGATGCTCAGCAGGGTGGCCGCTGGAGAGCTGAGTGCTCCTGTGGGTGCTGGGTGTAAAACTGTTCCCTCCCACCCATATGTCCAGGACGGCGGAGGGGGGCGAGCCGTCACTCATCAGCGCCAGCTCTCTTGGCGCTTTCCTAATCGTGATTACTGCCTCCAACCTGGGAGTGTGAGAGGAAATCAGCGTCCACCTGGCTCTACCAGGGGGAAACTCTTTATCCTTGTTTGTTGTAAAGAGGAGACATGTTTACGCTGTTAGGACTTGTGCATTCTCCTTTATGTGATTTTAATTGAGGCAGTTAAGCCTCTCTCGGAGGAATTTGACTATTAAGCACTTGGAGTTGCGTGCAAATATGTTTCCGTATAGAAACCCAGTGTTCAGTAGTTACCCACAGAGGAGAGAGAAAGAGAAAGGGGGGAAATAATCATTGACCTTTCTCTCCAGCATCTGTAGTGTGAATGTTATCATCGGTGAGCAGCAAGTGGACGGAGCTTCGCCTTCATACACCGCCAAAGCTGTCTTGTATGTGTGTGTGTGTGTCTGTGTGTGTATGAGAGAGAGTGGGTGTTGAGTGTGTATGGATGTGGATAGTAAGTGCCCGTGTGTGCATATTGTATGTGTTTGTATGAGAGTTACTGTTCATTATGTGTGTCATTCAGCCATCTGGTTCACGTTCATGTTGAATTTGTGCCTGTATTGGTATTGCATGTATACAGACACACACACACACACACACATACAGACTTTTTGCCTTTGCACAGGCTACTGAAAGGCGGATTTTAGTGTATTGGTTGGTGTGGGTGTGTATGTATTGCTTTATGTATGTGTGGAGTTGCAAAGGCCTAACTATAAGAGAAACAGTCCTCAACTGCCAAGCAGTCTTTTGTGAGCTTTGTCAGTGTGTGTGTTTGGTCAGGATGTGGTTGCACGGCGGACAGAGGGCTGAGCTTGACAAACGGGTGGTGACACCTTACCACCCTTCTACCTACTGCCTCACCTCGCCTTTCCAGCATGGTGTGTATATCTTGGGCTGAAAAGTAATGGCCTCTAAAGCTGGGATTGATGTTATCGTTGCCCCGGGGTTGCTTTGTGAGCCAGTTAATGGGGTTGTTAACCGAATGTGGCCCGGACAATGTGCCTCACACACACATACAGTATACGCACACCCTCTTTCTACCACTATAGACTCCTGGGGGCAAAAGCAGGGGTTATAACTTCTCTTTTTCCTGGAGATGATTTTATTTTGCCGTACCGTATGTTTGCTGCCGGAGCAGAGGACTGAGCTGTAAAGGTTTGATTTTTTTATTTTTTTATTTTGATTTTTTTTTTATTTTTATGAGAGAGAACGGAGCCCCTTATAGCTGCTGATGAGTCAGCAGATTCGGCTTTAATACCTGAGCTGTCACAGGCGTATCGATGCATGCACTCGTGTTTTTATATCCAATTTTGACCCTTGGGAAGGTGCTCAGCAACACTTGTTTTTGAAAGTAAGAAGGCAGAATGAGCCTGTGCTCAAAAATTCAGAACTGGAAGGTTCACCAACTTTTTTCTTGGCTTTCTTGTCCTTATTTGATGGTTAGGCATTGATAATTTGTCAATCATTGGACCACCATATTCCCCTAAATGCCCTGTTTTCCATCCAGCCAATGTAAGCAAGGATGTTTGTGCATACAGTCTTCTCTTTGCCACCTCCAGTCTATCCCATATTACCTGGGATGCAGTCTGTTCAATATGTTATTACTCTTTCCTGGGGCTTCCTCCAATTTGAACATCCTTTTAATATCTAAGGAGACTTCCTGGAGATATTTGCCTAGGTTTCATCACCCATCTCCTTTCAACATCACAGAGCAGTGACACTATCTGAGTTCATTTTCAGATTGCTGAGCTCCTTGTCCTGTCTCTAATGGTGAGTCCAGCACCTGCAGAGGAATTTTGCCTGCTTGTTTTCCTTGACCTTTTCTAGTCATGACCTTCTGACTCTTTTTGCTCTTCACCATGGCAATTCAATGTAATAATAACATTTCCAGCAGCAAATCATAACAGAAGCTAACTCCAGCCGGGCGTGTTTCATAGAGAGCAGGTCTAGAGTCACATTACACTCTCTGGAAGAGGAGATAGTGTTGATCTTGAGGTGCTAACCCTCATCCCTGAAACTTCACACTAGGTTACAAAGATTTCCTTCTTGATATTGGCATCATATCCACATCATAGGCTAATAGACAAAGTCAAACCCTAGTATTGGCAGAACTGTGTATGGTCAATGGGCAGAACATAGGATGCTGTTGAAGACTGTTGTAGATCCACTGTAAAGAACTGACATGGTCTTGTCTTATTTGCATACAGCCCGCTGTTAGCCGATATCAGTAGTTTCTCCTACTCTGTTGTCACATATTATCCAGAACAATTCCCAGTGAAGCTGCTCTCATTTATGTTTTTTTTTTTTTTTTTTTTGATTGTTTCTTTAAAACACAATGGAACAAGACACACTGACTGAAATGTGGCCCATTAATTAAAACTACAACATTATCTGAGAAAATAACCAAACACACAAATGAAAGACTGCTCTGATCTGCGTTAAAGAGAGACAATGGTCAGAGTATCTTCCTCATTTTTGTCTCTGACACTGTTCACAGCCTCCCTATGGTTAAGGAAGCATTATTGGCAACTCTCTACTAACTGAACATGGTTTGTTTGGAGACTTAATAGACGCACTTTTCTCCAATTCTACTGACAAATGTGGCAAGTTGGGAACACTGCTGGTTGTGAATGGCCCTTAATAGAAACTGTTTGCACCATTTCACTCTGAGATATCAACTCCCAATAGGAAAACAGTCATGTGGCATTTCGCTGAACAGTCAGCCAGTCAGTCAGTCAGTGTTGTCAGAGTTGTAGTCCTCAGGCCATGCATGAGCCTCTCTCCACACCTGGCCTGCACCTCCAAATCCTCTCTATGAAAATCACAAAACAGAATCAGCGACAAGCCGAACACCCAAGAACATGCTTTGACACCCCTGCCAAAAATATGGACACAGCTGTAACTCCGTTTATACATGAAACAACAGGCTGGAAATAATGGCCCCGCTAGCCCCTACCCATAGGATCACCGTTTTCCTCTCTGCTCATTTCGCTGTGCAGCACCACAGTATAGCAACAAAATTACTGGCGCTTGTGGAGAAAATTAAGCTAATTTGAGTGTAATTTAGACAAATTCAGCTCTAAAACACAAAGGAGTGTAGTCCCAATGATTAGAATTAATGTGCGCAATATGGTGCAGTAAAACACATTTTAGAGACGCTACCTGTAGCAGAAAAGGAAACAAACCACACACCACCACCACTGCCCTGTGGCATTTAATCCAATTGAGTCACATAGAAGTACATACAATCAACAACTTTGAGACAACATGATGGCTGGGCCATCAGATGCCCATGTGTGAACAAAACCACTTTTCTGTTTTTGTTTACGAGCCACTATACTTCTAATTGCCGCTGTGTAGTGTCATTTTTGTTTGCATCTCATATCATTGCGAGATATGTCAGTTGTTAGTGGTGTGTTTTCGGTTTGTCAGGCTGGATTTCACATTTTGCAGGCCTGAAATTTGGTATCATTTCAAGGAGACATGTCTGTGAGTCGGGACATCTCTGGTTACAGAGCTAAGAAGTGGGCACAGAGCCTAATGGAGTTCAGAGATAAAAGTTCCTTTTTTCCTGGGGGAATAAAAAAAATGGCTATCAACGCTATCAAATATCCTTCCCCCCCAAAAGAGGAAGGTGAAATAGACACTAATGGCACTGTATGTCTGTGTGTGAGCATTTTCTGGTATGTAATATGAATGTGGGCAGGCTGAAATAGTGGCTAATGTGAGGATTCATTTTGAACCTAACCTCAGTCTTAAGTGTTCTGGTTACTGAGCAGCAGGAGATTTTCAAAAGTACCTGCAGGATTCTTCTGGTGTGGAAACCGGCCCTAAGCTGGCGAGCAGCAGCAGCAGATGTAATAAGACCCTGATGGAGGATGACACTAATGTGCTAATGCTGTTCTCACATCTTAAGTGTTGTGCGCTCGGTTTTACTCAGGAATTCTTCTGTGGCTCTTACAACATGTGGGTGGCACATGAGCGCAGGCGAGATAAAACAGACTTATTATTAGTTACTATTAGTCTTTGTCAGAAGGGCCTCTCTGATATCCTCCGCTGATGAAGCAGAGGAGAGGAAATGGAGATGGTCTGAACATGGATGTTTTTTTGGTTTTTTTTGACACACATTACACACACACACACACACACATTAGTAGACTTTAGGCTCTGGTTACATGTACACTTCCAAAGCTTTCCTGTGTTTTTAACGTGCATGTATTTAACAGAAAAAACAAAACAAAACAAAACAAAAAAAAACTTAAATACATTTTTGGCAAATGTCGTAGTGGAATATATGTTCAGAAATATCTCATTAATGATGCATTCATCTCGTAGATAATGATGATGATGATTTTGTGGAATTGCCCACCCACAAAGAGGTGTTGGCATATTCTCCTTGTGCCAGGTTGGGTTTCTTCCAGGTCCTCCACTTTCCTTCCAATTTCCAGAGACACACACGGTTTAGGTGATGCTAAATCCTCAAAGGTGTGAATGTGAATGAATGTGTGTGTTTCAGCATTGGGACAGACCTAAGATTAAGACCAGGTGGCCCCTAACTGCTTATACTCTGCAGAGATAATGGATGTTACTGGTGATTATAGTATTAATATTAAATAATTATACAAATTCTGGCAATGATTGTTAGAAATATTAATAATAAGATTTTACTCACCAAGTTAAATGCCTTGAATTCGTTCATCATCTCCAGATAAAGTGGTTAAGGTACTCTGACTAAAATGTTGCCTTGTTGAGAGGCTCCTATAGTACAACATGCACCTGTAGTTCATACAGTAACTCTGAGTGTATTTGTGTGTTTGATGGCCGGCTCTGCTGCCTCTGATCTCCAGATGAGAAGCAGCAGTGTTGACCACCCTCCTGCCATATGAAAAGACAGGAGGTCACATGACAACTCTTTGCTGCCCCATTAGCATTAACACTGCGTGGCAACCATGACAACTTCTCCCCTTTGTAATTAAGGTAGTGTAAGTGTATTATTTGCTCATTAGAGTTCAGTGTACTGAGAACCTCTTTGTTTATTTTGAATGATTAAAAAAAAAAAAAAATCACTGCAGTGCAAACACACCGCAGTTTAACATCTTGTTTTATTAATTTAAGGATAATGTTAATATTTGCATGTTCTCCTCCTTTTATTCTCAGTGTCTGTTATCAGATGATGGTCTTCTTCGTCTTCCTCACTGTTTACCCAACACTGTGGCTCTCAGTTGATTGGGTGGGTTTCTGCCACATTGAAGTTTGAGCTCTTATATGATCTGATTTCCCACATGGCGGCTGTCTAAAGATCCATATCAACCCTGCACTGAGCCAGATTTAATATTACAAGAGTAGCATTTTTTGGTGTTGGGGTTGGACTACAACCTGATCTGTGATTTAAAACTAAACTAAAGCCACAGAGCAAACCATATTGCCTGCAGCGTCAGCCACCTGCATCCTTTGTTTTCTTCTCACTTTCAATTCAATTCAATTCATAGAATATCACAAGGTGATGCTGCCTCTCTCTGTTTTTGTCTGCATTAGTGACAAGTCTCAGAGGACATAACTGACTTGGGGTGCCGTGTTTTTCCAGTATGACTGCTGCACTGGTCGTCGTCAGTTGATCTCTGCTAGGGTATCAAGCGTACGGCCCACCAGAGGGGCGTACTGGATGAATTTGCCAAGCGTGGAAATTACATAGGAGAAACACAATATTGTTGAAATTGCATATATTGTTCTGTAGAAATCCCAGGTGGCTCATAATGTTTTGTAAAAATATAGTTCATTAACTGTAGACATATTAATAATATACTTGTACTTTTTTTGCACTAAAACAAAGGGAAACATTCAGGGGTCTTATTATTTATAGGTTATCATGTTATTATTTTACCTGTCCGGCCCACTTGGCATCAAATTGCACTGTATGTGGCCCCTGAACTAAAATGAGTTTGACACCCCTGATCTATGCAGTGAGAGCGTGTGAGCTGATGCAATCCTGTAGTTTGAGTTAAAGGGGACATATTATGGAAATATCACTTTCTGAAGGCTCTTTAACATATATCTGGGTGTTTGTTTTGCCTTCTGGTCCCAAAATGTGAGAATTGACAAAAAAAACTCTGTAATTTGCTCCACAGGTTGAAATCCATGTGGTTTTCCAGCTGTTCTCTTGGTTGTCCGATAATGATGTCATTAGTTTTTGAATTTGCATAATACCCGCCCTACCTGGTACCAGTAGAATGGGTGAGGCGGGGCTAGCAGTGATTCATTTGCATTTAAAGGGACAGGGCACTGAAACAGACCGTTCTGAACAGGGCTGTTTTAAAGGATGAGAAGAGCTGTGATGTTTGATCCTTGGGGTATTTGGACCGAAGCAGGTCACAGACATGACTTTAAGACACCTGGGAACTATTTTCATTTGTGGAAAAGGGGCAGAATATGTCTCCTTTAACACAACATAGAGGATTTAATAAAAATGTGCAAGTGAGCCTGCTGAAGCTTCTACTTTGCGTCCGTTAAGTAGGCGAACAGGTCTTGTGGATTCACTTCAGTATGGCTACTGTTGAAATTCATAAACAAATCAAGGTTGAGGAAAAACCAACATGCTGTAATTAGCTGTACTGCTGCCACCACTTGACAGTCATTACAACCATTAGCTGTTTGACTGATTTCAATCCACAGTTAAGAGTTCGGTGTCAACTGGCTCCATTAAAATAAACTACCTTGTAAATGTGAATGCCAGGAAATTCAATTAAGTGATAGATGATTGGACTGGAACTGGCAACATGCAGGAGATGTAATGTGTCTTCATTTAGATAATGTAAGTGAAGTGGGACAATTGAAGTGCTGCTGATAAAGACATTTAGATTGAGCTCATACTTTATGCATAATATACACATTGTATGTGCCAGAATATGTATGTATACTGTATGAACTCTGTTTCTTACATCTGTACATGTCCTTACACACGGAGCAGAACACAACATGTGAGGAGATGTTGAGCTCTAGATAAATGAAGAGGCTGTGATTTCAGTGAGATTAGCTTTATTAGCATGCAGACACTGAGTGCAGCGGACCACTACAGCCAGCCGAGATAAGAGCAGCTGTCTGTGGAGTGCTGCATGCATCAGGAGTGGGATCTGCACCGCTCCCGAAAAGCATCAAAAGGAGATGACACAAAGTTGGTTTTTATCAGAGAGAGATAAGAGCTCATTTAACATAAACAAACAGAACGCATGTCGCTTGGCTGACGCGAAAGGAGTGTCCGTTTCTATCCCAGCCGCCACAGTGGGAGTCCTCCTCCTGCTCCGACTGATATTTTTGTCTGATATAAACACAGGAGAGAGCAATCTTTTTTCTAAAGGCCACTGAAGTAGATGCATCTAAGAAATAACATCTGTCCCATGATTTTTTTTTTTTTTCAGAAAGGTTTATTGAGTAGAAAAAGGGTTGTGATCGATGGACGCTACCTGTCAAAGGCACTAATTTACTTGCTGTTGGCTGGAGGCTAGAAGCTATTTCACACCCTGATTCTAATCCATGGAAGGAACTGAAGCTGTTACCTTAACTCCCTAACCAACCATGATCTCACACACACATAATGCAAGGGGTTTGAATAATTAAATGGCACAAGAGTCATGAGGATCCCATGCACACCACTACCAAAGCTCCTCATGCTAATGCACAGTGGTTACATTTGAAATATAAAATATATCTGTCATTGTCATGTGTGTGTGCTTTATGTAACTGATCTCACAGGACTCTCATTTAGCCGTCGACTCCTTTCTGTCTCAGTCTGATGGATCGAATGGGTCATCCACGATGAGCCTCAGCAAACAGCGTCCGTGCTGCAGTCCTGCACAAATACAATATCAATGACACTTACCGGCATGAAATTAATTTTTGCCCAGAGGGGCCAGCGGTATTTCACGCCCGCCGCACACTGCTGAGCACAATGTATCGTAAATAAGCGGCGCAAGAGTAATTCGACCCATGATCAATCAGCTCATTCAGAAATATTATACAGGTACATTAAACAAATAGGGCTAAGAATCTCAATGGTACACCATGATACTGGTTGTATAAACACAGCACTGCAGGCATGCAGCTGTATTATTGTTATTAGACCTTGATATTTGGTTGGATCTAGGCTGTGGCCAAAATTCAGCATCAACATCAACATTGAGGCCAGTTTGATGAGATCTGATAACAATATTTTAATGGTTTGGCGTTGTTATCAAACCAAACGTCTCATGCAAATGTCATCTTGTGAAGCTGGGCTCCTGCAACTGACACTGATGTCCTGATTTTCCTTTCCAGCCAAATTTCATTGGTCTTTCTCTCATTACACTGACATGTGCTGGGAGGGATCTTTAGCTAACCTGAACTACCAGTGGACAATGGACATGTTTTACTGTCAGTTCTTTAGCTAGTCCATCATTTATGAGAGTTTCACAATTACCTTGTTTGGTCCAGACTTTCTGACTTTTCCGTATGATCCGAACCAAATCCACAGGTGTGAAAGCTCCCCCAGACCAAAGACCTGAAATTTGGTCTGACCAAGAGAGGTGGTCTCAGTTCGGACCAAACTAAACCATGTTTCAGACTTTTGCAGCGTGAAAGCTTTTTTTCTCAGTGGTTGAGACTTTTGTATCTTCAACAGGAAGATCTGGTGGTTAGCCTACACACATTAACATACACAGTGGAGCCAGGGCTCACAGCAGAGCTTGCAGTTGTCTTGTAGTTGTCTTCTCCTTTCCTGCCAGCAATGATAAAGCCTCTGCATGACAAAGACGTTCCTCTGAGTCCAAACCAGGCTCCATATTGGGCATGGTGTTGATGCTGCTGGTAGCAGTGGCATAACAGTATATTTTTGTTGCCATGATGTGAACTCATTCATTCATTTTCCTAGGTAGCTACTTTGCTAACTAGCTCATTTGAGGAGAGCTTCGGTGACATGACTACGTCATACACACGCCTGTTTACAAACTAATGAATGTCAAGTAGGGAGACACAGCATACATAGGTAATGAGGACAGGACGTCAACATGTCATAAACAGTCTTTTGGTGTGCTCACATTAATGCAGAGTGAAACCAGAATCAACCGGATCAGATGGAAACAATGTATAAAAAAATACCGTCTTTGGACCTTGGTTTGGACTTTCAGGTGTGAAAATGACCCTTAGATGTTAGATGGTCAGGAAAACCTGAAAACAATTCATATTGCTCTATTGTGATAGGTAAGAAGAATATCCACCCCACAGTGATGTGACTCTACTGTGATTTATTAGGTGAACAATGTGTGTCTTGTATAGCATCGTCAGGTTCGCCTCCGGTATTCCCTGATGGGTTCAAATAGTTTCTGGTCACATGACCCAAAACAATAATAGAAAAATAACAATAAAGTTTAAAACAGCATGGTTTCTGAGTCACATCTTCACATCCTAATGAACGCTGTAGAGATACCCAAATGGGTAGAAGCAATGTACCACAATACAATACAATAATAACAATAAATCTTTATTGTCCTCCATGGTGGAAAATTGCCTTCAGCTCACAGTGAAAGAGATACAACATTCATTAAAAACACAGTTAAAAAGTTAAGAATGCAATTTAAACACAGTTAGACATAAAACAGATAAATAAGGGAAAGAATAAAGGCATAGTTGAGAGCAGTTCAATGCTAGTGCATCATTTAGGTTGAATTGAGGAGGCGGGTAGTGTTCGGAATGAAGGAGTTTTTGAAAGCTCCCTTAGCCAGTGGGACTCCGTCTCCCAGACTTCAGGAGCTCGAATTGGTTGATGAGGGGGTGTGAGCTATCTGCTGTGATTTTCCTGGCCTTCCTCTTTGTCCCCTCTGTGTACATTTCTGTTAGTGGCTTTTGGGGTCGTCCCACTATTTTCCTGGCCCTTGACACAATTTTGTTTAGTTTGGTTTTGCAATTACAACTTAGGTAAGCAAACCAGACAGAGAGATGAAAGGTGAGCAGGCTGTCTGCATGTGTAGTGTACACCAGTTCTAAAATCCTCTGGCTGACCCCCAGGCTGCTCAGCCTCCTCAGCAGGTTGAGTCTCTGTGAGCATTTTTTGAATAATAGTCTGTGTGTCCGGTGAATTTCAGTTGACCATCGAGCACTGTTCCCAGGTATTTGAAGGTTTCAACAGTTTCCATAGTTTGGCCATCAAGTGATAGTGGCGCTGTGGGGAGCTCTTGGTTTAAGCAGAATATCACCTCTTTTGTTTTTGTCACATTGATCAATAGATTACAACAAACAATAGATTACAACAAATTACTCTGGAAAACAGGGCAATAAATGACTATGAATGGCACATTAACAGCACACACAATGCAACAGGATACTATTGATAGCGAAGGCTGAAAGTAAAAGAAAAAATAAATTCTCAATCCCAAGTAACCTGTGTGTGTGTGTGTGTGTATGTAGTTCGACAGGGTTATCACAAAGCATATTAAAGAAAGTAACTCAGGTCTTGCGAGTCGTTCATACCAGATGGTTCAATCGTGGACAGTTCATCAATCCAAAACGCCTCCCTTCTCAGGAATTGTTTGAATTGATTGACATATTCATATTCCCTCCTCTAGGATTGGGAGGTACTTTTTCAATCCCAATGAACCTGAGGGAGGTGGTAGAGCCATGGTTTTCGTCTTTATAATGTCTGGCGATAGCATAGTTGAGATTGTTATTTCTGATCGCCGCTTTATGTTCGGCAATTCTCAGTATGTAGGTCTTACCTACAGTATTTCATATATCCCTGCTGCCGACCAGCACCTGACAACCTGTGGCTGTGCAAGGAGATTTGCTTCATTCTAGCTCTATTTTAATATTTAATAATCAGGGTAAGCATGACACACAGTGAAGTGTATCAAAGGCGCTGCCAGCTAAAAGAAACTGCTTGCATAATTTCAGTCAATTCACCAAATTCATCTTTTTCTTTTGGTTGCATCATTGTACACAGAGCGACTGGCAGGCTTTACAAAGCACGTCTCAGACAGACCCACCCTCTAAACTTACAATGATGGAAGCCGAGAGGGGTAATGGAGTGGCTGTTGTGTGTTGTCCACTTCAGCACTCTTAGTTCCAGCGCTTACTGTCAGTGAAGTCGGCTAAACTACTTTTGAACGAGGTGCACACAGATTCCCCCACCCTGCCACCCAGTGTGATTGAGTGTTCGGCTGACAGCAGGCTGGCACCAGAGACGCCCTGTGGAGTGTTCAGTGCTTAGAACTGAACTTAACCAGAAGGACACACACTTTTTTCTCTGTACTTTATGTGGAAGTCTGATGTTGTGGTTTGAGAACAGGGAGCCCATACTTGTGTGTGACAGCTCTATGGAGATCTGTGTACTGGACATCAGGTCCAGTACCCGGTTAGCAGGTTAGGTTAAACAGCCATTTGTGATGTATAGGTGTCTGAGGCCAGGTAATTTATTATGTCAACAGGGGTTCCTGTAAATATAGTGAGATTAGGATTTGGGTATGTTTTTAGTGTGGATCACTAATACCTACACTATACTGTAATACTAATAAGCTTTAAGCAGGATTTATGGGAATGTGAAGGTTCAAGCTGAAAATTGTGATAAATATATAAGCCTACCTGAGTATTATATACACATAATACTGACGGGCCTCTCCCCATGTGTATCAATGAGCCTGTGGCCGGTTCACCACTGTTCCTTCCTTGGACCACTTTTGATAGATCCTGACCTGTGCAGACCAGGAACAGCCCACAAGAGCTGCAGCTTTTCAGATGCTCTGACCCAGTCGTCCTGGTCAAACTGGATCAAATCCTGACACTGCCCATTTTTCCTGCTTCTAACACATCAACTTTGAGGGTAAACTGTTCACTTGCTGCCTAATATATCCCAACCACTAACAGGTGCCATGATGAAGTGTTAATCAGTGTGATCCACTTCACTTGTCAGTGGTCAGAATGTTATGCCCGATTGGTGCAGTGTTTCCCCTACAGTGTATGTGGGAGGGTGCCCCCAGCCCCCACCAGCTCCCAACAGGACCCCCACCCAGAAATTCAAATTGTAGCTCGTGCCTTCTGATGACGTCGCCATGAGCAGACCTGTTGGTCTGACTAGTCCCAAACAGTTTGAGTCGACGGGTCGACCAATCAGTGCTGCTCTCCCTCTGCCATCTTCAAGCCCTCAGATTTTTAAATGAGCGCTCACCACCATGGATCAATAACCAATCCATGGTCACCACACGAGTTGCCTCTCAGAAAAGGCCAAATTGTTGTTTTTCCTCTATACATTATATAAATTTATATAGTTTGTTTGGTACCTAAATTGAAATCATGAGTACAACTGTGCCTTCAATGTGAGTTACTCTAAAAGCCTTTTCAGTTGTAATGACTCATGACTGATCCAAACAAGATTTCTTTGAGAGTTTCCTGAGCGACCGTTTCTACGCTGAAGGTCTCGTCAAGGTCAGGGTTCTAAATCTCCTACATTAGATACATTAAAGGAAAGATGAGGTTGTGAATGAGCTTCAACAAAGATATCTGTAGCAGTGGCTATAGAGAGGAGGCGAGATCCAACTTAACCTTTTCCTCTATGCTGTTTGTGTTTTGATTTAGCAGCTTCATGCTAATTTCCTCCATTGATTATAGTAAGTGTTTGACTGCTATTTTTCTGTAGGGGACAGTTGTTTATATTGATGTAGATTTGTTACTGGGCCCATCTAGATGTCCTGACAGAACACACAGCTGCTGCAGATAATAACATGCCTGACAATAACTTCTCATTTTTATGTCCTCTCACATGTATAGCAGAATCTCAGCGGTCACATTTGCTCAAATATTCTAAATCAGTTTTACATGAAGAGTGCTACACTGGAAGAAAGGCTTCTTTCTGTTTCTGTCTGTCGGGTAGTTGATGAACTGAAATGATTTCACCACCCTGACCATTCTCCTTCCATGCTACTTAATGGATGTAACCATTCCCTGGAATGCAGATCCTACTGCAGACACTCAGCACTGATAAAGGCTTTTTTTCTGAATAAATACAGATTTCTTTATTAGAAAGTTCTTTTCACACAATCACTGCTTAAAGGAGTGTATTTCTTTAGTGGGAAAACTGAGACAGATCAGGAAATGACTACGGATTATTTTTCTTATTGTGTACAGTTATTCAAATGAGTCAAACATGATGCTGGAACAGGTGCAACTCACTGTTCAGTCACAATTCTGTCTTCAGTCTGTAATATGCATCTAAAAGAGCAAAGTAGACATGTTTCTGCAGCTTGCTGTGCAAAAAACATTACGTGTCTTAGTTGCTTCTGATAAAATAGCTGTTGCAGTGGATGTGATTGTTGAAGAGTTGACACCTGGAGACCTGCATTCAGCACGTTTAATTAGAATAATAACACAAGATTAGAAAACAGCTTTATTCTTGTCACTGGAAACACACGCCATCAGTGTGTTTCATCAGTTCTATTTTGTGCTAAACTGCAATGGGAAGCTGTTAGATGTGACTTCAGACTTTCATTCATGTTACTTCTATATCTGGTTGAGAGCAACACATTCACACATTTTACACAGAGTCAATTAGTTGTTGAGTTGGTGAAGTCATGTATGAGTCTGTTGTAAACTTTTCTAACCCTGTAAAAATAGAAATTCCAGTTTGCACACATACACAACATTTCATATAGACATTTTCCTCTCAGTTTACATAGTAAGTATACGATACACAGTTTCTACAGTCATTTTTGCCTCAATTTTTAAGATTTAAATATAAAACAGTGTTTATTAACATAGTGTCAAAACTCACAGTAACAAATGGTTCTGTTAGCACTTCGTCTTAAGCAGGTCCCTCTTTCACACGCTTATGTGTTGAGTGGTTGATGTTAATGGGTTAGAGGCCAGGTAATTTATGATGTCGATAAGGCTCTATTAGGATCTGGGTGCCTTTGTATGGTGTGGATCTTATTTTAGTACTAATAATCAAACAGCATACTGTTATACCAATACTATCTATATCACATAATGTTGAGTGCTGAAATCACAGGTTGGACTGAACATCGGCTGAGAACAGTGGCACACCAGTTAAACGGCTGTATGACCATCAGAGCGTAAGTGATGCAACAGTTTCAGTGGCCACAGATTTTAGCATCAGTGAAATTACACTAGCAGCATTGCTATACCATAATGAGGTTAAAACAGATCACTGAAAGGGTTAATTCAGACTTTCAGACTGAGAATTACAGTAATGACATCCACACTGACATTTAAATGACACATCAGCCTGTAAAACGAGGGCAGTCCCTCTCCCTCTGCTTCAGAGCCGGTGGAGTCATCTCTTCACCAGTACAATGGGTAGATATTGCCATTTTTCTGAAAAGGCTCATATTGATCTGTGGGACTGCACCATATTCCCATTTTATTAACAGAGGAGGGAATATGTGGAGAGAGATAAATGACATGAGACAAAAGCCTTCCTCTCAGCTCGGATCCCTGAGGTCGAAACCTTTTAAAGCAGAAATGATCCTAATGCAGCATAAACTTTGTCTCCTCCACATCTGAGTGAAAAAGCTGCACTTGTGGCAAAGCTACAGCAGCAACACTCTCCTTCTCTTTGGATCTCAGAGGCCTGAACTCTCATCTCTCTATTCTTTTTTTCCCAGCCACCTCTCCAGTCTCTCTGAGTGAATGTGCAGTTTTGGATGAATTTATCAAGTGACTCAGGAAACTGCAGAGAGCGTGCAGGGGATCGGGGAGGAGAACAGATCAAGTGGTTTACTCTAATGAGCCCTGTCAACAGTATTCTGCTTATAAACAAATAGGGCTGACAGATGACACAGTGGCATCACTCGTCTCCGTCTCTCCGGCAAACCACCTGTCGACGCCGGTTTGGACTCCAGGAAATGTGTCGCTCTGTTGAGAGAGCTTACTGCCGCCTTTCCCCTCCTCTCCCTCTCTCTCACTCCATCAGTCTGTTCTGTCTCGCTCTCTGTAAAACCTCAGGCTCACTCTTTTTAGGGCATCATGGAAAGTCATTAGTCATTATTTTCTCTGCTGTCTCTTTTTCCACACATACACTGTCACTTGCCAGCTCTCTGCCACTGCTCGAGAAATTATGAATTATGCTTGTGTCGAAGTCTCTACAGGGGCTGCGACGAGGAAGCACCAACCATCGAGCTGCAGCTTTGTTTATTCCTCTTCTTAAATGTGCCTTTTTTTCTCCTCCAGGCCTGTCAATCATGATTTAAACTACCATGGTCACCAGACACACTACAGTGCACTATATTCACCTGAACCATCCAATTTGTATCAGCATTTCACAACTTGCCTGCTGTGTTTGGTGTGACAAAAAGGCAGAAGAATGTTTTTCCCATTGTTGTTGATTTTTTTTACCCGGAGTGGTGATGACTGCCTGTCACCTTTTTTTTCTCCCATGTCTTAAAGGGAATCATGTATAATTTGCACCTTAATTAAACAGCTTCAGAGTAATAGTGATGGTTAAATGACTTGTTACAGGGAGGATGGAGGCTCTCTGCCTTCCACCCAGAGTCTCTTGGCTGAAAACCAACCTTGCAAGATCAGCGGCTCCGACCTGGTGTCTCAGAGCTCGACTCACGAGAAACATGGACTGCTTTACAGCACTATGAAACAAGCATGCCCCGTAATCTGTAATCTCTTGTTAATGTACCCACTTCAGTGGACATGTCTCCATGGATTGCCATCGCACCAGCTTCACTGAAAACAAATGCTCCTGGGTGGAGGGGTAGAGGGTTATGACAGTGTTGTAAAATCTGCACTCCGGAGCTGTAGGGGGAGCTCCGTCGAGAGAAAAGCGACCAAACAGTGAAAAAGTGACTTCCATAGTTCCCCCTTCATTTTGTTCTAGCACAGGTGCTGTTCACCTTGGTTGGACTCATATGCATTTGGAAGTCACGTCACTGCTTCACAAGCTGTGCAGCAGCACAATAAGGCTGTTTGACTTTAGTGAGAGTGTGGCAGATTAAAGAGTCATTAATCAGAGACAGTGGGTGTACGAGAGCCAGAGTTGTCAGGGGTAGAGAGGTTTGTTATGAAGGGTGTGTGGGTATTGGTCTTTTTTGCAGTCCTGAGCACATTGCACGTCCCTCGCCCTTAATCCAGTGCTGGGTGTGAGGCCTACAGGCTGCAAAAGGCTGTGAGGAGCAGTGAGAAAACACATGTGACAGGCCCTAAGCCGATGACTCAGATGAAATATGGGTTCTATGTACCCATCTGAGGCTATGTGACAGGGTGACGAATATTCCCAACCTGGGTCTTGCAGTGTGATGCTGAAGAGGATTTTCAAATGGAGTGTTTCCCTCTTCTTCTACTTTAATGCATTCAGTATAATCAGAGGATTGTGCAGCGCACTGTGCTCGCATGCCTTTTGTGTTACATAATATAGTATATTGTCCTGGTGTCACTTGCACGACGAGCCTACATATGCTGTTTGAAGCCGTTATGTGTTGTTCAAATTATTAATGCTAATTCTGCTACAGCTGATCTGGCTTTCCTCTTGTTAGAAGCATTGAGCACTCAAAACATACAGTGGAGGACCCCAGGGAACTGTGTTTCTTCCAATTTCCTTGGTGATGCTGAACTGGGGAGGAGGAGAAGGGAGGGGTTACTGGTTCAGGAAGTGTGTCAGCCTTCTAAGAAGTTATGCATAACTAATTTGGTAAAACACATTGATCACTGATGTGAGCCTGAAGATGTATTGAGATATTGACTGAGGACATTGTAAGGAGCTTTATTTAGAACGCAGGGCTTTCAGTATCCTCACTTTACTGTAGTTCTGCAAACAGACGCCTCAGATATCTCTGAATGCATCTTGACCCTGCTGAACTATCGAATTTAAAAACTCCAAATCCCCTGGATTTTCTTCCTGCACCTTTATGAGGTTGACATTTGTGGCTTCATAGTAATGTCTTGTCAACTTGTGGATACACTGAAATTTTGTTCCAGACCCTATCATGAACTGTAATGACTCAAGTGACTTTTGATTTTTATCACCAAATATCTGCAAAGCTGCTGCTGTTCACCTCAACATCAGTTGGGGATCATATTGAGTGGTAATTGGTAGATGTTGATATGCTAAACTTGACTTGTAACTACAATACAATGGCAATAATATATGTTAGAGTTAGACCACTACAAGGTATGGCATGATAAAACACAGGCAGTTCATAGATGTAAGATCAGTTCTGCCTTTTCCAAATACTGGCCTAATAAACATTACAGCTCCATCTGATGAAACAGATAATTTTGAATTCAGAAAAGATCTGGTTAACATTAAAATGCCTACATTGTTATTTTAACATGGTGTGGCAAGTCAAGTAGAGGATAGTTTGGCAATACATAGGTCTGTACTAAAGCACTACAGATTTTAACCACTTGCACCCGAGCAATGGGCAACATCATGAGCATATCATGAGCACATCTTTAGCTTCAGAAAATACAGTATTTTGAAGTCTGTGTAGTTTGCTTTACTTCGGTTTAGTGTTTTATCATTTTGTATTGGCATAATATACAAACACGCTGTCTATTGTCTAAGTTTCTTATACTGGCAGGGTTGCAAGGGGGCAGAATGGAGCTAAATCTCTGATGACAGGGTGAGAATCAAACCTGGAACCTTCTTGTTGAGAGGCAACGGTGCTGCATGTACATTAACAATAGCTCAGCCCCATCAAGTGTTGCAGTCAGGGAGGTGACAGGGAGGTCAAACATGATGAACCTAAATTGAATCCAGCCATTTATAATATTGTTAGACGTGTGCTTTTAATAAATAATAAGACAAAGTGTCTTCAGTGACAGAGCATTAGAGGCCATTTACAGACTGGTGTGTTTTTCCCCTAAATGTCTAAAAGCACGGCTTAATTACAGTGTTAGCAAAAAGGCAGCCAGAAGCGTAGCACTGGAACATGTCAGAGAGGATCAGGTGTGAGGTGTAACTGTGATGCTGATGCTGTGGAGGAGGCATCTCAGCCATTATTACATCTCCTTTAGCATGGACACAAGAATGTTAGTAGACCTGTCCTCGTGTCAACAACAAGTGTAAGCGTCTTCACCATCGCATCTACCTTCATCTATTTTGTGTCTATTTTCTTCATCTATGTAATTCTCTCATAGGGGAGGTAAAATAAGTTTCACCTTCAGTCTACACCTTTTCGGTGCTATTTTCAACTCGATGCCTGAACTGCATATTTACTCAACAAGGACCCAAGTAAACTTAATATGAACCACTTGCACCCGAGCTCCTGGTGCAGGTGATGGGCGACATCATGAGCTTCCTTCTGTTCTCAAGCCGATAACTTTACAAAGAAAAGATGAAACAAGATTTTTTTTTTCCTGATTCTGCTCCAGGGGGCCTGGAGTGTGTCTAAACAGCTGTGATTGAATATTTCACGAAAGGTTTTGTCTGATTTCAAGAATTGAAACCATTCTGTGTATTGTTTTCTGGCGCCTCAAGCATGAGTGACTGTGGTAATAAAAGGGAGCTAGAGAAGCGGTCCTGTAACTTTATACCACATATTATACATCAAAACACGAGGACTTTCTCCTCTTTCAAATAAGACCAGTCCTACCTCCATTTGATGTATATATGTCCCTCCAGCTTTGGGAAAATAAGCAGACAAAGTTTGCAAAATAAAAGAAAGATGTAAAAATGTAATCCATTTTTGGCAATTTCCAATATATTACAGATGGCATCTCATTTCAGGTTGGAAATTGTCAAAAACAGCCTAATGTGAAAGTGCTTATGAATCTATCTCACCAATAGATGGGAAGTATTCTTTATGCTGTGTTTGTGATCCTGTTCCATTTGGAAATGTCCAGTTGGAAATGTGGACATTTAATGTAAGTGTAACACATGTAAGCCTGCTTTTGCACATTTATTTACAGTATGATCCCCTCTCTTGTCCCAGGGCTGAAGGTGCGTGAGGTGATGATCAACGTGTCCCGTCAGCAGGTGGAGGATTTCCACGGCCCTGAGGACTACTGGTGTCTCTGTGTGGCCTGGAGCCACCTTGGTACCTCCAAGAGTCGCAAGGCCACTGTCCGCATTGCCTGTGAGTATGGTGACATCTGCTAAATCTAAGACCTATAAATCCCTCTGACCTGATTTTTAACTGACTAATTGAGATTTCAGTTGGGCTTAAATCCTTGACTTTGTCTCTTTTTTTAGCCTATTTATGCTGGTAAGAATTTTTGTTCTGCTTCTTATCATGTCGATGTAACTGAGATCTCAGTCCACATCCAATTATAATTGCACTTGCCAATTTATGGTACACACACAGGATAGCCTGGGATCAAGAGACACTGATGTAAGACACTGGATATGAATTAAATCCCATGAAACTGACCTGATTGCTGCTTGCACAAGGTTGCTCCTTGCGACCACCAGAGCACTACCAAGTGTAGTGAGGTGGGGTGAGGTGTTAGTCTCTGGAACAAAAGAATAGTGATGGTACAGAATGACAGGCCACCAAAACTGACAGACTTACAATGTCTCTACATGTGACTTGAGTTTAAAGGGGATTTATACAAGATTTTGACCTTAATTAAACAGCTTCAGAGTAATTGTGATGGTTAAATGACTTGTTACAGGGAGAATGGAGGCTCTCTGCCTTCCCCTAGCATCTACTGGCCAAAAACCAACCTTGCAAGGTCAGCGCTATAGATGCGTGGATCGCAGATTTGACCGCAGATATCTGCGGATTGGGTGGATCTGCTTCACTCTGATTTAACTATTAATTAACAGATAGGGTGTGGGCAGATGACATAGGACTACAGAAAATAATTTAATGACATCTATCTGAATCTGAGTGCACATGTGTGTGAGGTGTACTTTGTATAGTCCACAGATTCGACCACTGCACCGATAAAAAAGAAAAGAAAAAAGATGGATGGACATCCCAATCACCCATAAATCAATGCATTTCTGTGATCTCACGCTCAACTAAGAGCACCAGAAATAAGAATAATTGTTTGACATGTGGATACGTGGGTGGTGCGGGGCTATAAATTGGATGATGTAATTAATTCAGGTGAATGGCGGATGGATGAGTAATGTGTACACGCAGATTCAGGTGAAGTCAGAGTCCATCCACACATCTCTAATCAGTGCCTCCCAGATCTCATTTTGCTGGAGACATGGACTGCTTTATGGCACTACGACACAATCCTGCCATATAATCTGTATTCTCTTGTTAATGGCAAGACTACACAAATATACACATCATAAAACATCCTTCCGCTGGCTTCGTTGAAAGCCAGTGCACATGGGCAGGGGCGAGGGAGGGGGGTTAGCTGTGAGTTTTTAAGACAGTGTTGTAAAATATGCACTCCGAAACAGTAGGGGGAGCTCCACAGAGGAAAAAGCAACTGGACTTGCATAGTTCCCCCTCAAAGACAAGAGGGCCCTCACTGAATCATTTCTTTAACTGTGTGAGCTGATAAATGCTGATATAATCTTATCAGCAGCAGCAAACAATCAATCCCCAGAATCAAATGAGGCTGTCCAATTGATTTTGGACACAATCAGCCATCCACAGCCCCTGTGTCCAATAGCTAAAGATCAGTAGTGCTGCTCGAGGGTGTTCTGTGTTTTGTACCTCATGTTTGATTCCACCCTGAAGAGAAATCACATACTTTTAAACACCAATGAAGAAAAAACAGACAGACATATTTTCTTGTCCTTGGACGAAAATAAGAATCACAGGGCTGATGTGATGTCAACATGTTTTTCTTTTGGGATTTACATATCATTGTGTTTGCACTCAAACTGAGGTTTCAGGACACTATTATAGACTTCCCACTTCCAATTTAGATCCCTTATATACAAAGAATCTCTCATGATCCTAGTCTACATGAAAACCATTCATGAGCCATGTTGAAATTTCAAAGGCACATTCCTTCTTTCCAAAAAAGGCTGACATTTTAAAGGTTTTCAGAGGATGGTGGAGGCGCAGTAAGCTATCAAAGGCGGTTTTGAAAATGGGCAGAATAGAATCCGTCACTATTGTATGCACATGAATGCTCAGGATGATCAGAGCAATCCTCACTCACTTCCTCTATCCAGTGTATCCTCCAAACCACCTTGTCAACAGATTACCCAGCGCTGGGCCACTGGATCCTCTCTATCCTATACAGGCTGTAGTGGGTTTTTGAAGGTCGTGGCGTGCAGTGCCAGGGGCAGGCCAGCATGTTAGCTGCTGAAGAGGATTGAGGCCAGGCTGACCGTAACACTTGACACCTGACAGCTGCCTCTTATCTTCCCACGCAGACCTGAGGAAAAACTTTGAGCAGGACCCCCAGGGGAAGGAGGTGCCAATCAATGGGATGATCGTTCTGCACTGTCGCCCTCCAGAGGGAGTGCCCGTGGCGGAGGTAAGTCCGGCTACCCCTTCGCACCTCCACCCCTGAAAGACGAGAGGCTTTTACTCCCACTGAGCTGAAAAAAAAATCAGCATCAGAGGTGGCCATCCTTATTCTGCTAGAATACCTCTCTACTGCCCAGTCAATTCTTCCCTCAGCTCTGCTTTTCATGACCTTTAAGAGAATGATATAGTCCTGTTAGATTCCAGCAATAAGTCCACATAAACATTTAGAGATGAAGGTGTGGGTTCAAAAATGAGGTAAACCTTGGAGATGAAGACGGCTCGTAGTATAAATTTTAATCAAATCCTCCAAAAACTACAGTATAAGGTATCAATAAAACATAGACACCACACACTCAGAGATTCTCTTCAGATTCAGTTCCTAGCACCATTAGTCTTGTGAGTGTACACTGCGAGAAACATCTGGTTTAAAGTGGGTCAGACCAAAGAGTGGATGGTCCAGTTATACTCTTGGAGGCTGATTTAAGAAAGGTGGATGGAGGGGTGGGGGTTTGCGGGGGCGGTGGGACTCTTTCTGCTACTGGATTCTATGGTTTGATCCATCCACAGCTCCTACTGCAGATCTTAGTGAAGACATAAAATACAGCAAAGGAAATCTCACCATTGTATCCCAGCGTGAACACAGCAGATAGTGTGAATCACTGCATGTACAATGTTCACAGCAGATACCAGAAACTTTTCAGGAGTCTTGGATTCCAGTTGATTTTCACACTAGGATCCCTACGGTTTTCCCCATAGTGTTTTCTGGTGTGATTCATACTGTGTGGGGAATAATGTTTTACATTTGATCATTCATGTCCATGTGTATAAGACTCATCCAGCTTTCTAAACCTTAACATCAACAATGTTACAGACTGTCATCAGAAGAGCAAGAGGTTTTGTTGTGATTGGAAATCTACCAGCTGTATTAATTATGACTGGAGAAAGATGAGCCTGGTTACATAGAGGAACCAGGTCCACATTAGGAGCTGGTGGAGGTGTGGCTCAGCAAAACACAGATGGTTGTTCAGTTTTCAGGTCAAACTAGCAGCTTGTGCTGTTTCTTTTATCCATGACCATTCTACATAATAACATCCTGTTATTGTGTGGCCATGTTCATGTAACCATGAAAACAGCAATTGTCAATCGGCAAGAAGTACTCATTTCAACTCAAATCCATGACCTTTTCTAAACCTTAGTGATTAGTTTTTGTTCTTAAACCTAACCAAGCTGTGACATTTATTTCTGTAACCATGGTGACAAAGGTCCAGTACAGCAGACACTGTCTGGGCACTAATTCAGGAGACAGTCGGTCGGATCAGAGGGTTGGAACAAACGATCTGTGCAGTTGTACAGCGGAAGTTGTGGTATTGGAGAAGTTGAGGCAGGAAGATAATGACCCCGCCATGCCAACATGCTAAATCAGCAAATTTGAGTTTCTCAGAATCAGAATGAGAGCTCATCCAGGTTTCTTTACCCAGGTCCTTACTGCATCAAACAGACTCCGAGACTGAAATCAAATGTGCACAGGTGGTTTAGCTGAATGTGTCATAATGTCCATCACATGGTCCAGTCACAGGTTTGGACCCGGGTCTGACCTTGTCCTGCTGATGTTGGAGTAGGGCTGAAATTCTACATCTCAAAAATAATGAATTATAAGTATTTGGAATGTTTCATTTTTCTTTGTATTTTCTTACAATAACCTTAATATGATGGGCTGATGAGTGGCCAGCCAAAACACCCTGTGATCTTTATTTCTCCCTGTTTTCCAGTCAGACGAGAGGAGAAGAAGGTTAATCAACAATGAAAATCATCATTAATTGCTGCCTGAATTTGTTAAGCAAGTGCCTCAATTAGGGATGAAAATTAATGAAACTAAATTGACATTTAAATATCATTTAACGGACTTCCTGAAACAAAGAAACAACAAGGAGAGTTGAAGAGAGTGCGGGAAGAGCAGAGAAGGAAAGCGTGCGTGAGGTCAAGTGACAGTGTTTATGGGTGGACGTTTTGTTTGGTAATAACATGGTTTATCAGTGAAGTGTACGGAGCTACACTGTGGACTGGAGCCTCTGCTGAGGGTGACAGCTGCAGATTAACCTGTGGCAGCTGTCAACCTGCAAATGGCTCTAAAGCA
This sequence comes from Caranx ignobilis, assembly GCA_021432705.1. Taxonomy (NCBI): domain Eukaryota; kingdom Metazoa; phylum Chordata; class Actinopteri; order Carangiformes; family Carangidae; genus Caranx; species Caranx ignobilis. The sequence goes on from MU270014.1 coordinate 31,201,707, forward strand.
GCTTGAATGCATGCATCCTGGACTTAATATGTATCAAACACGCTATGTGTGTTTGTTTGGTATGAGGTTTTTAGTCACAAATCAAAGGCAGATACCACTTTGATGAGGATTTAACATTTTAACTTGCTAGCAGCTCATTGTTCTTTTTTCTCGAGGCAACATAACGCTGACTCCCTGGGAGGTGGAGAACAGATGTTTCTCACAGTGTGATCAACCTGCAAGTCTGATTTCAGGGGCAAATATAGCATTTAAATGTTTATGTGAAAAATGTTACATTCTTCTCCACATTCAGAGTGTCTGATTCCATATTTGGTCAAGTGATTATCAGCATGAACAATGGATGTGTAATAGATGTGTGCAGAGTACAGATTTAGGTGGCGGTCAACCTCCAGGCCTGCGATGTATCAATGATTCAGGATGAAAATGGAGGAGCGGTGTCATTCCAGCACCACAGAATCCACAGCGGGTGTAAAAATAGTGGAATCTGAGCAGAACGGACCGATTCACAATCTCCCATCCAGTCCTTTGTCAACACAAATGAACCCAGTTGCAAGAGATGGGGAGTGAATAATGTAGAGAGCACAGGGCAGATATCTTCAGCCCAGCCAGTTTCAGTGCACCTTGTCCATGAAATATTGAGATAGCGTCCATGAGTGTGGTGGTGTGAGGTTTCAGAGTGCAGCTGTGGGATGGATGCTACCATGGCAAACACAGCACTGCGCCTGGTAGAAGGAGCGTCTGCGGTTTGGAGTGCAGCATAAACACTGTTCTTCTGAGGGGTGTGTTTGGAAATCACCTCTGTCAGCAAGGATGTCAGGGTGAGCTAATGAGTCTCCACTTACTCACACTAAAATCATTTTGTATCATGCGGTAACAACAGTTTATTTAGGCAAGAGTGTGACACTGAGCAGGAATCTCTCCTCCACTCAGCCATTCTATATATGCATTAGGAAGCAGATTTGTTCCTGACAATACTGTAGCTCACTTCCATTCACTCCTTCCAATTATTTGTCCCTTATTGCCTACTTTAAATTGGCCTTTTCTGCTGTTTATTTCAGTGTGAGAGTCAGTATCGACATCAGTTTTAAAGTATTGATTTGTTGTTCAATTATTAAGTTTTATCAACTAAACAGCTTAAATAAAACTAAGCTGGCATTAGGCTGCGTAGTGTTTGTTGTGTTTGTGTTTATGTTATACAAATACAAATACGAATACGAATTACTTTATTGATCCCCAAAGGGAAATTCATTTGTCTGTCAGCTCATCAACCATTTGCAGAAGAATGAAGAAGCCTGATGGCTGAAGGTACAAAGGATCTTCTATATTTCTCCGTCCTGCAGTGAAGAGAGAGGAGCCGTCCACCACCGCTCTTTTCTTGGTCCATCATGGTGTTATGAAGAGGATGATCTGAGTTGTTCAGAATGGCCTCCACCAGCGTGTATCTCTCCACCACATCTTCAGTGAGTCCATCAGGGAGACATGACTGAAGTCAAGTGCCTCAGGATGTTTAGTCTGTATCCTAGCAACAACTTCATGGAGACCTTGACATGGAACTTCAGCGGTAGCCATTGGTGGGATGTATACATGTATTGTTTTGATTTGAAAAATGTCTACTTCCTGAGTCTTCACCTATATCTCCAGCTCCTCATCACTCTTGTTGGGCAGAGAGTTGACATTTTGCATGATGACTGACAGCAGAAAGGACCTACAGTACATCTCCACTTCCAAGCCTTTAACCTCTGCACCACCAGCACAGCAACCACGAAAGCACCTCCTCATCCAGCTGGAACAGGGTGGTATCCTCCAGACTTGCTCCATTTTCAATGACAGCAGCTCCTCTCCTGAAGAATCTCCTCTCCTCACAGAAGTATCCATCAGTAGTTGACAAAATATGACAAAAACATACAAAATACAACAAAAATAAAGCAAAGGTTGAGTAAAAACTCAGAGCTACCAGACTTTGCTGCTCCCAGTTGAAGCGCATGTTCTGGAATGTTATGTTATGTTTTATGCTATGCTATGCTATGCTATGCTATGCTGTCAAAACAATGTCAAAACAAACTCCAGAGAGGAGATGAATCACAATCATCTTAGCTGAACAGCAGTTCTGAAGATGTGTAGTTGAGATGTGGGAGGTGTGCATGTTGGCTGTGCCTGCAGCCTACAACCACAACATTCAGCAAAGGTCCACAGACACATCTTCAGGAAAACATAAGTCCAGTTTTACAGTATTCACCTCTGCAGTAGTAACTATAGATAGAACATGCTGTGTGAGAGGCCAGGACACAGATTATACATCTACAGCATAGGATCTCTATATAATTTACAGGTAATGAAAACACAACAGTACCACTATACTATACTGTGCTGTACTGTTCTGTACTGTGCTGATAATAATAATACAGTAATAGCATCTGAAAATAATGAATTGAATGGCTGCTTCCTGTTTGTGCATCAAATGAAAAGAAACACTCAGTTCTGTCCTTGATTGCGAATTGTTACATAACAGATTCATACTGTAAAGGACTAAAACATTCAGTGACACATCTTTACTCATATTTAAGTAAACCCATGATAATATTAACCACAGTGCTTCTGTCACCCAAACCTAACCACATATAGGACTGCAAATCCCTGGTATCATTTAGGAGACAGGGTTGAACCTGCAGTCTCACTGTGGGACTTGACAAGTAAGCATCTCGTTATTTTTTGACATTTAAATGTAACATCAGCAGCTCGTAATGAAGTCATTATGATTTAGTCCTTGGAATTCTAAGCTTTTCTAAATGAAGAATTATACAGGATACATTTTTTTCATTAACACACGTGTAGAACACTACAAACCTTACATGGAGGAAGAATTCATTGTGAATCCCTCCCTCCAAGTGATAGAAATATAACTCCCTGAAAGCCATCTGAGCACAACTGACAGGTTTGTACTGAGGCTTTTTTTCTCCCTTTAGATCACTAAGAAAAAGTCAACGAAATCTCCCTTACTCCTCTGAGCAGCCATGCCTGCTGGAGGACTGTCATGCCCACACCTCTGTAACTGTCTCTGCAGTATCCTCAAGTCACAGGTCGCCTAATCGCTTCTGCACCGAATGTGCTACAGTAATTGCAGTGACAGAGAGAACATTTGTGCAAATAGCATCTTCAGAGGCGGAGGTGGCAGGGGTTGTAACACAATGTAACACAGGAAGCATTTCCATTCATTTTAATACTGTCATGGAAATCACAACTTAGCATTAGCACTGATGCCATCATTCTGTGGTAGTATCTTTCCAGTCTGTCCTGTAAAAAAACAGCCAGTAGGTTGCCCATCTGTGCAGAGGGTTATTGTGACCCATGGTTACGATTTGTTGTTAGGCAACGTCTAGTGTTCATAGTAATTATGAGATGTGTGACGTTAGGAGGCCGCATTTGAAGACAGAATGCTTAAGCAGTGTGACCAAGGCTGACCCATGTAGGTATGGTAGACAAATGCAGCCTTTTATCTCCCAGACATGAAGGGTTCAACTGTTGGATCCTTGGTGGCCCAACGCACCCCACAGTGTATTTCATTCTGCTTGAAATATTATTGTCATTGTTGTATTTATTACAGAGATGGCATGTGCTTTGTGTTTTTTCCTCATATTTAAGTATAAGTTGTTGAGAATTCCCAGTGAATCAATCAGTGGAATGAGTTAGAGTACAGCTGTTTAGGTTGCTAGGCAATGGGAGTTGTTCTCTGGGGAGGCCTGGGAATGCTGCAGGCACTTGCAACAAAGATAACTGTGTTATTATCATGGCAACAAATATCATCAAATGTTAAGCAAGTACTTATTTAGATCACAATCTTTTTCTGAAACTTAGCCAATTAGCTTTAGTGTCTAAACATTACCTTGCCTAGTTACTATGGTGATGTAGGTATGCTGAAATCATCTGAAATAGATTCTTGAATGGATTTATTTTTCTATACATTTATTATTTTATCTATATTTCTCTAGATTGATAAGCTATATGGTATCTGGTCAATGTGTTTGTATTTAGGGGATTTGCTTATATGGGTCATCCTTCTTTTGTCATGATGCAGGTGAGCAGTAGCTGTGAGCCAGGGACTCATTCCACAAAGGCCTGCTGTGGATGCAGGTTTGTGTTCCAACCAATCAAGAGCACACAGTTTGACCAATCAACTGTCTGAAGACTGAGATCAGATAATTAAATGAGTCGGGTCTGATGTGACACACCAGGTGTGTGTACTGTTTTACAAGCCACTCCTCTTGTTGTCTCATGTTAGACTTGATAAAGGCCCTGTGTCAAGTTTTTGCACTTGGAGTTGAGAATGCAGCTTCTTTTCCTTTTTCTTAAGATAAATGTAGGCAGAGTACTCTGTGCCAGAGACGATTGCTCCAAGACAGAGAAGCTCTGCTTCCTCTAAAATGTCAAAAATAAATGGTCAAATATGAACTGTTGTGTTTACATTTCATCGACTAAAGATGCATGAGAACACGTTCAACTTTAAGTCGAGTTTGCACAGAATCAGCTCCTTATCACAGGTCGACTGACACCATTTTCTTCTCATACATTCCCGTAGTGTCTCATTAAACCTGTTGAAGCTCAGCGTCCATGTGATTTTGTCCCTCCCCTGGACAATCAGCATCCCTGGGAGTGAATGGAGCAGTGGGCAGGCCACGACACTGGGCTTCTGCCTGATGATTGGACAATCTGTCTAAAGGCAGAATCCCTTTTTGATTTGCCGGTGATTTTGAAACATACACCAGCACCGGAGCATTTTCCTGTTCAGTCCCACTGGGGATTTTGCAGGTGAAATTGAGAGACAACCTGCAGCTGATTTCTTTATTTGCTTGGTGATGCAGCCCATTGCCATTGTACATATCATACACTGTGAATAAAACCCAATTATAGCATTTCCTTGTTTCAGTTTAACATCATTCTCACATTTCCTTGTTCAAGTTTAATATAGTTCTTTCACTTTGTTCATTAATTCATTGATGTGGACCAAAAATTAGCTTCCCCTCTTTGAAAGACCAGCAGCCGCCACTGCACTGTGCAGTCTGCACCTTTATCACTAATCATGACGTCTTAACTGTAACAATAGATCAGTACAATGTCTCATCAATCAAGAAATGTCTAGTTTATTTCCTGGTTTGTTTCAGAAGAAGCTGTGGTGAAGGTGTGTTGATTTCCCAGTTTCAGAACCTTTTCTTGTTAAAACAAAAGCCCAGGATGCAGATTTAAAGTAGTGAGTTAAATCTTAACTTGTTCTTCTTTTTTAACCTTTTCCATCTTACTTTTCCAACTTAAAAAGCAGATAAATGTTTCATTTGTTGAAGTGTGCTGTTCTGTTACAACCCTGTGTGCAAACAGTTTGAATTGAGTGCATCCACAAAAATCTATTGAATGTGGTTGGTAAATGAACATCTATGTCGCAGTCATACAGACAATGAAAGTGTTTAATTTCCGGCTCTAGTTGAAATGCTGTCACATCAATAGTTATTGATTCCCAGGATTAAAAACAAAAAAACAAAAAACAAAATGTTTACAGGTAAAATACCAGGACATAAGAATGTGAGTAGTTAGTGAGTGTAAATTGCAACATGCAAATTCTCAAGTGTTTTGCTACAAAAATACGTTCATTTGACGTATCCAAAAAGCAGGGACTGTAATTTACCCGTGGTTAATAGAACGTAGGAGCAGCTTATTTGTGATTTCGTTTCAGTGCTCCCGAGCCAAAACCAATCCTCCACTTTTACTTCACAGATATCAGTGGGTGTGAATGCAAAGCAGATCTTTTAACACGGGGAGAAAGGAGTCCATGAGAACCCTGTATAATGAGTTTCTTTTGAGAGGTTACTCTGAGAGAAAGTGTGAAATGAACAGCCAAACTGGAAGCCAATTTCAACTTCCCTGAATGAAAGCCTTTAATCCGAGATGAATCCCCTTGATCTACAGTAGCTCAGGTAGACAGCCCAGGCTATGGCACAAAGGGGAATCAACTAAATGCTTCTGCACTGTGATACAAGCTGTTCTCTGTTGAGCTTCACAAAGACATTGCAATGCTGCTTCAAAAACAAGTTAGCATTTAACTCCGGCCCACCTCCCGCCTTCTGTGCACTTGTTTCTCCTCTCCAATCCTGCCGCCGAGCACCTACTGTTATTTTCTCATAGGTCAGAGAAAAGTCTCCTAGAGAGCAGATGATGAGCTTCGTTATTAAGCTGAACAATTACACCCAACCCAGGCCTGGGCCGAAGCTGGGAGCTCCCTCTTTTTATTTCGTTACGATGAGACAGATCGGGGTGGAATAGTAATGCGGTGCCACATAGCTCACAGGGGAGGAGAGGTGGCATTTGGGAAGCAACGGGGGAGGCGGATGGGCAACACAGACCCACTTTGTGTTTTCTCCCTGTATCTTTTCTGATTAACCTCCAGAGCGGGAGAGCACAGCTGAGCCGCAGATAGCTCCCTTCAGCTCTACCTGCCGCTGTCAGGCAGCGGTGTTCGTATGAACACACCGAGCCACGCTGAGTTCAAAGAATCTGCAGGAAACTTTGTGCGTGTGTGCGCAACCAGCACACCTTACTTTACATGTGCTGCTGCTCAGCTGTGGGGAGAATCTGTGAAGTGGATTAGCTCCGTGCTCAGAGGTGTCGCTTCTGATAAGCCGCTCAGCGGGTCCCACTGACACCCCCCTCGGTCCCCAGGGTGCACCTGACGGAGATGCTTAATCCATGTTCTTGTGTTGATGAGGTACCCAGCAATTAAAAAGTTCTGCTACCAATGTCGGCTTGGCCACGGTCACTAAAGGGGGGAGGAGATCATGCTAAATTGTGACATTAAAGCGTGAGTCAGCGGACGGATTTTCCTCCTTATATGCACGGCATCACCTTGACATCAAATGACCATCCGACCTAGGAGTGTGTTGATGAAGCACAAGCAGCGCAGGACAAAATGTGTCAGCTGGCAAGGTCTTGATCAGCGCTCTCCTCATAAGTCTTGCTGATGGCTGCGGTGTCACCAGTTACATTGCTCCTCTGTCCTCTAATTGCCCCTCAACCAACACATTTCTCAGCTTCTAATCATCAGCAAATGTCATCTGGATGAGCTGTGTGCATGTATGTGTGTGTGTGTGTTTAAGGAGATGAGAGGACCTGGCCGTTGTGCAGGGCTGGAGGAGGTGACCTTCAGGGGTGGTCTGGGTAATGAAATCACAGAGAGGACGTCCTGATGCGTGGCCCCACCTGGAAACCCCTCCGTCAAGGCTGACACTGATGACCACATCCTAATTGAAACAAATGTGCCAATTAGGCAATTCATTTCTCACATCCTCTGCCACCACACTCGCCGGGCTAATTTGTATTTGTCCCTTCATCTTTTCTCTCTCTCTCTCTCACCCCCCCTGACTCTATCTCCCACTGTCTCTCTCTCTCTCTATCTCTCTCTCTCCTTCTGCTTGGCGAATCTTTTCATCATTACCCATGGGCTGTTAGCGGCAGACAGACAACTAATGTGCAGCGTGGCCCCAAACACTGCGAGGGCCAGCTTGTGTCACACGTTAATTGCCTCTTTCAAGTCACAAATTTCCCAGGATAAAAATTGAAATAAATACATAAAGAGATGGAAAGGTGGGGAGGGTTTGTGTGTGTGTGTGTGTGTGTGTGTGTGTGTGTGTGTGGAGGGTGCCACTACTTGTGTCACCCATTCAGTGACAGATGATTCTAATCATGAGAAATTAGACTGTGTCCCCCAGTCATGTCTCTCTATTTTCTTCAGAGATCAGAGATGCTGAGCGCTTTACCTCTGATGAATCCTACACAAGAGGCTATCTTTTAATTGTAGAAAAGAATCTGGGAGTCTTTGAAGATCAGCTTCCAAGCTTTCTTCAAGGCAAACAGAGGGGGGATAGAGGCTTCCTTTGCCGTTGTTCTGCTGCACTCCTCTCCCCCTGAAAAAAACAAAAAATCCACCTCTGCTGAGAGTCACACAATCGAGTTGGAAAAAAAATACTGAATGTGAGAAATGATTACTGTGTTATGATGTTTATAATCATTTTTATTTGTGTCAATATATACCTGCAATCCATCATCCTTTGGGTCTGTGTGTCATTTCTATTTACCCAGTGTTTGCATGCCCAAAGGCACTTCCTATTTGCATCCAGCCTGAGTGTTGTTTATTATGAAGAGCGTCTGTGTGCTTCCTATAAATCCATCAGCTTGGCCCATTCTGCCACACTATGAATGTAATTTGCAAACGCAGCGATGCAGCTCTCTTACCATGGTAGAAGCAGTAAAGCGTCTCTAAGTTTGTAATTCATAATTAGTTTTCGTCTGTGTTGCTGGTAATTGGTTATAGTGCTTCTTTTGACTGCCTAATTTAGTGTCAGTGGTCGTGCTGCTGAGCTGTGGTTATGCAGCAGGGTGGGCCTGACTGTTGACCAGCAGTTATGTGAGACACTGTACAGATTTGATTGGAACAGATGTAAATATGAGATCTGCATCTTCTGAGTTTCTATGTATATGTTTGCTAATGGGAGCTGAAAAAATCCTATTTACCCACACAAACTTGAGTTGCTCAGACAGACTCACAGGTCTACATTTTAATGTACAACTGCACCGTTTGAATTCATGTGTGAGCATCACTTTTCACACTCAAATTCTTATGTAAGTTCTACCTGTGATTTGCACCTGGCATCATTCATAATTCATTGTCTCATCCATACATCAGTGATGCCTGCACCATCATTTGTCCTGGAGAAGTCTCCATTCATAAAGTGTGGTTGTGACGTTTTACCAGATATGAGATACACTGATCAGACATAACATTCTGACCCCTGACAGGTGAAGTGAAGAACACTGAATTACACCTCATCATGGCACCTGTTAGTGGGTGGGATATATTAGGCAGCAAGTGAACATGCTGTCCTCAAAGTTGATGTGTTAGAGGCAGAAAAATGGGTCAGAGTGTTTGAAAAGCTGCAGCTCTTGTGGGCTGTTCCTGGTCTGCAGTGGTCAGGATCAAAAGTCTATCAACAGTGGTCCAAGGAAGGAACAGTGGTGCCCACAGGCTCATTGATACATGAGGGAGGTCATAGGCAGGTGGTCATGATGTTACACTTGATTGGTGTATATGCAGCTCATCGTTCATGAGATCAGAAGATCGGGAGCAGCTGAGGAGAAAGAGAAGTGGCCGACCAGGGCCGAGTGTGTGACATACACTGATATTGACATCCTTCATTCAATCATACATACATAAGTACATAATTACTTGTGTTTTACCTGTGCCTGCCACCCATGGATGATGCCTGAAGCATATTTTTACTCTTCAAATCAATTTCCTCCATTTTACAAACATAACAGATTTATGTATTGAGCCGTGAACACTGCAAAACGCTGTTGACCTACAGCTCAATACTGCACCTGAGTTCATCCTGTGTAAACACATGGAGCCATGAAGCTTAACTTGAGTTAAAGATAGAATCTGTAGGTTTGTGCATTCCAGTTTGTAAACATAACAGTTAATATTGAGCCTCTCCTCTCAGGCTCAAATGCCACGCCCCCTCCCTCTGACAGCAGCTGTCAGACTGACCCATCTTCATCTGCTGTTCACATGTTCACATGAACCCTTCTCCACTTCACCCTTTAAAGTTCTCCTTTGAATATTTGCTGCAATCATTGAGACAGAGACTGCACATCATCAAGCCGGGAGAAATGACATACCAACGGAGAATACGAAATACAGTCCAAGTAAGGGGCTGGAGCGTCAGGACCATACCCGGCCATGCCCTCGAGGCTCCCGCTATGCCCGATGAGTAGGAGGGCCACCGCAGTGAGCATGGAAGCCTAGGGCGCAGGTCCAGGTGGAGCCGTTGTGGCTTGATGGTGAAGTTGCCGCCCTCGTGGCTCCTGTGGCCAGCGATGGCCAGGTATGATCTCAACACTCCAGCACCTCACTCGGACTGTATTTTCTTTTTTTCACTGGTAAGTGTGTTTACGTCATTTCTCCCAGCTTGACGGCGTCCACTCCTTATGTGTCATACAAGCCCATGGGGCCACACACCCAACTTCACCTGCACTCTGTCATTGGCTGGGAAAGACACACCGGCTCCACCCAGAAACATCCTGACTACGCCAAAACATCAAAATGCTGGCAGAGGAGGGCTCTGCAGACACAGTCGCCACTACACAGCCCCTAAGAGATGATTATGATAATATTTTGTTTTTACCTTTAACCTTTATTTGTCAGTGGAGATTTTGCTGCATGTCTCAGGTCTGTGTCCTGTCTAATGTCTCTTGCGCAGGTGGAATGGCTAAAAAATGAGGAGGTGGTGAACTCCCTGACTGACGACAACATCGACACGCGAGCTGACCACAACCTCATCATCAACAAGGCGCGGCTGTCCGACTCCGGCAACTACACCTGTCTGGCCAGCAACATCGTGGCAAAGAGACGAAGTGCCACCGCCACTGTGATCGTCTTTGGTGCGTTGTTGTCCCAGCTGCAGCTTACAGCATGTTACGCAATGTTTACATAGCACTTCAGATCAATTTGTTTGGTTTCCTACACAACCCTACACAAGTGATTAAGAGACCCATCTCCATGTTTCCACTGAAGAGCGATGTTTCCTCTTTATTTCAATGAATGTATTATTCAAAGACTCAATTTACTGCCTCTCATTTAAAATCAATGTGTACTTTATGAAAGGAAATAAGCCACTGTGTCTTAATCTCATTTAAAAGGAATGTAGCTTATTAAGTATTTATTTGCCAGAGGCCTTCCAGCAATGCGGGTTTACCAGCTTTGATAGCACTGCTGAACCTTTAGCTTCCACACACGTTAGACGGAGATCATCATAGGGTAAAGTGCTTCAGTCAGACGCTAAGTGGTCGATTCCAAACTGTCGGCTACTATGAGTCAGTGTCGCCTTTAGAAATGGTGATTCTGTTTAATGGCTGTTTTCCTTTGCTTTCTCACAGTTCCACGCCTTTATCTTAATCCAAGAGCAAGGAACACTGAACTGGCAATTAGGAAAGAGGGAGTTGTATATCCACCACAATGAATGTGCCGTGCTCAATCTGCTCCAGCCGTTCTGCATTGTTGCCTTGCTGTGCCTCAGAGCCTGCATAATCATTAATAACCTCAGCTCTTGTTACGGTATTAAATACAGACCTCTGGAAAAGTAATATGTGTTGTTGTGCACTCACTCCACCTCTTCCTCTCACTATGCTGAATTCTCTCCAGTGAATGGCGGCTGGTCTCTGTGGACGGAGTGGTCACCCTGTAACGTGCCGTGTGGGCGGGGTGTCCAGAAGCGATCTCGAACATGCACTAACCCAGCTCCTCTGAACGGCGGAGCTTTCTGCGAGGGCATGTCTGTACAGAAGATCACCTGCAACGCTCTCTGCCCAAGTCAGTTCCACTTACACTCTGCACAGAATCAGTACAAGTTTGTGGATGGACTTTTACCAATACAGAAGTTATTTTTCTGGAGGCTCCAGTGTTTTCCAGAGAATTACTTTCCATTTGTGGTCCAAAAAAAACTGCCATCACTATACAAACTCAGGTCCGGTTAGTAAGGGTGATTATATGTATATTGAGAGTAGTCACAGAAAGAAAAAAAGAGGCGGTAAAAACTTCAAATTTAACTTAACTGAGTCCTCACGGTTGCAGTGGGAGTTCTCCCTGTGCCCATGAGGGCTAGTTAGACTATGACACACACAGGCCCATTGTTTGTGTGTTTAGAACAGAGGGAGAGATGAAAGAGACAGAAAGAGAACAGGGGAAGCAGGGACTTAGTAACAGCACTGTGCAGAACTCTACAATGATTTTACTGATCTAAAAATATAAAAACAGCAACAACAAAAAAAAAAACAAAAAAAAGAAGGCAAATTATCATGTGGCAGATGTTAATATGGGAGGCCAGAAAGGAAAAGTCATTGTAAGTAAAATATCAAAGTTAGTAATACTTGGTTATGACTGAGTAAGCTGACAGCTATACAAGGATAACCTGTAATTCACAAATGACATTCATTTACAGTTTCTCCTTTTACTTTTGTTTCCTGATGACATACCTCAATGCAAGTTCTTGTTAAGCCATGTTGTAGTATTGCAGCATGTCTCCCATTTAAGCAAACTAGACATTTATTTGTCTGTGATACCCGACTTGACTGAGCATACATTCCAGCCTCATTAGCATCGCTGACAACCAATAATCAGGATTGTGAGGGATAGATCCGTAATGACCCGATAATATCCATGGAGCAGCAGCCTGATCGTGCTGAGAGAAGTAAAGAGCAGAGAGGAAAATATAATAAAAGCAAACAGAAAAGAGGATTTTATGATGAAAAAAAAAGTGACTGGAGGATGCAGCAGTGTGACAGAGGGTATGACTCAGTGCACTGTGGGATTCAGGCTGAACTCAGTTACAGCTTGAAGAAATGGATTTTTACCCTACTAGTGTAAACAGAGATGGACTGTGTTGTTCTAAAGGGCTGAGGTCTGTTCTCACAGAGGAAGGGGCCAGAGGTGGACTAAATGATCCTACAGGAGGATCACTTGACATTTGAACAACAAAACAATAAACAAATGCACACCTCCCCTCAGTGCTCCTTCAGGACCCCCCCCCCCAAAAAAAAAAAAAAAACAAAAAACAAAAAACAAAACAATTATATTAGACAATCCTGGATGTCATATACTTTGTTGAAGTGTAAGCTGAAGCAAAACAAACCTCATGCAGAACACAAAACTACAGAGAGAGAAGAAAAAGACTGAGGATTTGTGGTTCAGCTAACAAGGGAAGTAACATTACTTGGCATAGTATGTAAAATAAACACTGACTTGAAATGAAGGCATCCACTGTTCAAGCTAAACATTGAGGTCTTAAAAAGGTCTTCAGGTCTTAAAAATAAATGAATTCTATAAACTGCAAACAACTAGACAACCTAGACCAGGGCTGCCAAACTCATTTTAGTTCACAGGCCACATTCAGCACAGTTTGATCTCCAGTGGGCTAGACCAGTGAAATAACTGCATAATAACTTATAAATAAGTTAGTAGAACTTTAAATGTTTCCCTTTGTTTTAGTGCACAGAAGTACAAGTACATTATAAAGATGTTTACAGTTAATGAACTGTCCTTTTACAAAACATTATGAACAACCTGGAATTTATTGAGAAAAATATGTGCAGTTTCAACAATATTATGTCTCTTCTGCCTTCTGTGTAATTTTTACACTTAGCAAATTCATCCTGTGGGCTGTACGCTTGACAGCCCTGGTGTAGACCATGTTCTTGCTACACATGTACACCCCATTCTTGTGTACATGATGTCTCTTGAAGGAACGTCCTCAAATACAGCACAAACACTGACTAGGACCCTATGTAAGAGCAGGGACCTCCACAGCAGCACAGTCCATCATGTCCATCTCAAGAGATTATTTTCTAACTCTGACTTATTTCTATAAGTGTTATATAAAGGAAACATCTCTGACATCACTCTCACTGATGCTTGAGATTCACATATGACCCAAACATATGAGCTAATAGGAGTAAGGGTAGGAGTTATTAACCATTTATCAAGGTGGCCCAGTGTAAGTGGAAGGTGAATGCACTGTACGCTCAACTATAGAACATTTGACCACAGGGACTATGTACAGAACTTCACATTTTTCTAGAGCATGTACCACAGCAGTGCTTTGATGAACACTGAGGACACAGACAGAGTGGTGGTATGCTTCACTCCCACAGTCGCTGCATCATCACATCTCTCTTTCATAATCAGTGAAGGAAACACCACAAGCAGCTCATGCTGGAGAACAAAGGAGCTCTGCACTCACATGGCAGAGGACTTCCATTCTGCTCTGCCATGCCTCTGCAGTGCCTGGATAAAATAAGCAGCAGCTTATCTCAGCTGGCCTCCTGAGCAAGGGCTTCCCCCCTCATAGTAATTGTAGTCACAAGGTGTCCTACTTCATTACACTAGGGAGGCAGTTTTCAAAATGTGAAGTCTCCCTGGGGGGGCACCAGAGAACTTCAGTGCAGTACACAGGGTGAGACAAAATAAGATGACTGTAAACATCAGTTTAGCGAAATCCGGCTATGCACGAGACAAAATGGACAGATGTTTAGCATGTACAGTGAAAGAGCAGACAGGATGTGTGGCGAGCAGAAAAAGGAGGGTGTGTTTATTCCTTTGTACAGTGAATCCCATCATCAACTGCCTATGAATGTCAAAGATGCAGCACCCAGTGTTACAAAAGCTGAGGGGCATAAGGCACACAAGTCTTTTTTTACTGTCAGAATGTCAAAATTCATCATCCTGTCTTGCAGCCACATTGTTTAAATAGCAATGTATATGTGTATACATGTGTGCAGGTTTGAAGGTACACTAGTCATACTGTGATGATTCTAATATTGAAATAACCATGTGTTATGATCTGGCAACATGAAACATTGATAGATCTACAGACAGACAGACAGACAAACAGACAGACAGACAAATAGACAGATAGACAGACAGACAGACAAATAGACAGACAGACAGACAGAGAGACGGACAGACAGACAGACAGACAGACAGACAGACGGACAGACAGACAGACAGACAGATAGATAGATAGATAGATAGATAGATAGATAAGGAAAAAGAAAAGGAAAAAGGAAACATGCATGTGTAGTAAAGTAACATCAACTTCAGTGACTTCCCCTTGTTGGCAGTAATGGTCATAATTTCCTTAACATTTAGCATGCTATTGTAGGACTGATGCACTTTTTTGTGCACTGTGTGGTTAACAGAGACAAATCCCATCAGTGGTTTATTGCTGGTAAGGATGATATCAGGTGTCCCATAGCCAGCCAAAGCTTTTCCTGAAGAAAGGACAATGACTAATTCTTCACTGGTACAATGTCCAAAAATAGTCCAGCAAAGAAGTGATTAACCTAAGTGCTTGTTATCGAGCTACAGCATCATTTCCCATAAAGCATTGTGAGTCATGCAAACAATCAAGCTACCAACATTATTGTGGACAAGACACTGATTAAAAAATTGCTTCACCAATTACATTTCAAGACATATCATTTCAGAGCAGAATATGGCCAATCAAGTCAAACTATTTTCTAGTTAAGTTCTGTGCCATTACCAGTCTAGTTTAGGGTTAACATTTAATGTTAGTGATTTAATGTGCTCCTTGTATAAAAATGTGATTTTAAGAAGATTATTTGCCTGTCAGGTTCATGCATTGATGTTTTACTTGGCTCACTAGATTAGTTCTGCCTGAAATATGTATCCAGACCTAAATCTCAAATCTGTGACACATCTAAAGCAGCAGGACATAATCACATATGTTTAATATCTACAGCCGGATCAACAATAAATGAGTCCAGTCGTCAGTGTTATCTCAGCTGTAAGAGAGATAGAATGGGAGACAATTTAGGCTCTCTGAGAGAAGCAGTTTTTCTTATATTATATATAGGAATATTAAAACAGACAGTGGTCCAGTTAAATTAAATGTAAAATTATGTCAGCGTTTAAAATTCAGATTTTAGCCCGACAGAAACAACTGACTCACAGACTGGTCATCATAAATTCCATGCAGTACAAGACCACCAGGCAGGAATGAGGCGGTGAAGTGACACAGTGTGCCAGCGGGGGATTTTTTTATTTTTGTCACACATTTTAATATTCAGTGGCTTCACAAAGTGTTCAAACTCCTTCTCCTCATGCACTCTTTATTATGTTGTTCTGAATCATTCTTTAAAAAAACAACAACTTTCAGATCTTTGCTGTGGTCAGCTGCATCTTGTTTGCTTTCATTATCCTTGAGATGTGAGTAGAACTGAGTGGAGTCCACCTGTGGCAGACTGGGGTTAGAAACACGCTCCTGTGGGTGTGAGGACTCACTGGCCACGCTGCATGTCAGGACAAACCATCATGTATTATACTGTCACACACACTATTCTATTCTTACACATGCACTATTACACTTTTAGACAAACACAGCTAACAACAGACATGCGCACTTGCCTCCCTCAATGCAGCTTTTGTTGATGAATAAACACTATATGTTAAAGCAATTATTAATCATCTCTCAGAAGGCCTCTCATGTTGCAGCACTGACACACACACACAAACACAGAGCAGGGGCAGAGAGATTCTACAGACTAAATGCAGAGTTTGGAAAGATATGTTTTTTTTCCTCAACAGCAGTTTGATTAAAAAAGTAAAAACACAATGACTCAGTTTCACATAAAAATCTGTTCCTACTGTACATCAGTGACAGGACGTCAGGAGGGAGAGAGGAGTCGGCTGGAGATACTTCCATGTCTGGTTGTGTGGCTGGCTGCCACCTGGTGTTTGGGGACAACCCTGATCTTAGCTCTCCCTCTGTTGTCAGCTAACGCTAACGTTGATTTGATGAATGCCTTGAACAAGATGAACAAGCAGAGAGACCAATGTTGCATTTCCTCATTTCAATCCAAATATGTGGGACCTGTAGAGCTCTGTCCCTCCTCGTGGAAAACTCCATGTCTTCTTTGGAGTTGCTGGACACTGTGTTGGACACTCTTGTGTTCCTTGTTTTTGCAGAGTTTGCAGGTAATTAATGTGAAGTGCTGCTTCACTTCAGATGTTTTAGGTCAGACTATTTTCTCCACCTACACCATGTCTCATGTGTTTCATTTGCTCTTAAAATACCAGCTCTGTTCAATGATTGCATGACACAACAAATCCATAATGAACGTTCACAGTTTTCTTTTTTTCCCATCTCATTTTTGCAGGCTTACATGAAATTCCATAAACCCCCTGTGATAAATCTGGACAGACATATTTGGATAAAGTTATAAGATAGTTTTTAAGCTGTGAATGTTCCCAGGAGAAAAGAGGCCTCAATAGTTGTAAAATGAAAAAGGTTTGGATTCATCAGTACTCTTCCTAGAAATGGCCGTCCCCCCGAACTCAGTGACTGGGCAAGAATGGCCTTGTATCCATCAGTCAGTGTAAAAGAGCTTCAGAAATCCCCTGCAGAGATGAGAGGACCTGTTGGAAGAACGACTATCTCAGCAGCACTTCATCATGTCAGGGACAGGCCGCTACTCATCAGTTGCCCATTATGGCCCTTGTGTTGCAGCAGTGCTTCTCGGTTGCCTCAGAACAACTCTCTGATGGTCTTTGAGTGGCCCAGACTTAAACCCCACAGAACATCTGAAGATGGAAGCTGACACTTTCAATCCAATCTGATGGAGTTTGAGAGGATCTGTCAGGATCAATAAGTTAAACTACTTAAAAAGATTCCAAGCTGTAATAGTTGTTTTACAAAAAATTTTGTAATTGAGAGATTTCAGGTTAGTAAGGTATAGGATATTTTTTACTTTTTAAGTTATCAAGTGATTTTTTTCTGCAGCACATGTCTGGAACGAGATCCAACAGTTGGAGCTGAAGCTGTTATCTCACCTATAGAGTTATATGTGCGCTTTGTGGTCCCTACCCTTCTTCTAGTGTGAACATATTCTGCCTGTGAAAACCATTTGCATGTGCTGAAAGCACCACAGATAAAAATAAGTTCAAGTGTAGTGTTTCCCCAGATTTTAGTGTGAGGAGACAAATAACATGTTGGCCTGGAAGGTGCCAGACTAGCATCTGAAACAACACAGGGATGGGGGGGGGGGGTTAGAGGCAGAGGAGATGATGTGCTGGTAAAAGTTGAACTTGTAAGAGATAAATGGTACCTTTAGCAGCTTGGATGATTTTAGGGTGAACGCACTCAAGCCTTCATGCCTATATGTATTTTCAAGCTGTGAACTGAACATATGTCAAAGGCATATAACTCGTCTATGTGTCTTGTCACCTCTGCGTGGTTGTTGGGCCCATGTAGACCCGTTAGTCCCAACACATCCTAGACATAAACTGTCATTCTCCCCCTATTATCGTCTTTTCACAAAGAGCTGGAATTAGTAGCAGTTCAGAAGTTGCTGGGATCATTCAGTGAACCCACCATGTGACAATTTGGTAATTTGAGAGTCTTCAGGCTGCCAGGGGCACAGGTGTGGTCAGACAGTCAGGTCCAGTTTAATGGCAGCAGAAAGATGAGCAGAATGAGAGATGTGAAACTGGCACAGAAGTTCAATGGAGAGAAATGCCTGGTTCAGTAGCTGCACTATCACAGGGAAGACTGCTGACCTGACACAGGTATTCTAAGTTATTTAGATGCACCTGTACAGTAAACACAACTCACTTGCCTTATCCTCCTGTCTGGCACCAGCTCTTGAATAAATAGATAAACCCTGTGATATCATTAGAAATTCACCCTCATGTAGATGCACTGTATGTCTTTGTTGAGCTTTACTACTATTTTCTCTCTACATTTGTCTTTTGCCATCTCAAACTTTATCCACATGTGTGCAGCTGCGAGAGATGTCTTTTTTGTGTGTGTGTGCACTGCCATGTGGATCAACAGTGGCCGTTAGCAGCACACTAATAAAATAGAAGGGGTGCTGACTTTAATGATGTGACTTTCATGTCCTTTGTTAATGTATAGCCAAGTAATGCACTGTGCTGCCAGCACTTTTATTCCAGTGACCTACAGTCAGCAGCAATAAGGTGCTAAAAATGTAGCAAAGTTGCAACAGTGGCAGAGAAGGAGGCTGTGACATGCCAGCATGGAGGTCAAATGCAGTGACATTGCAATTTTTTTTTTTTTATCATTATCGTAGTTATATTTCTATATGTTGTACATATGTAACATACAGTATAAACCCAAGCATATGCATCATAAGTCATTTGTTTTTGGATTGATTAGAACAGGGACAGGGGAATTTAAGCTGGTCCTGACCAGTCTCTTGTACTTCTTCTCATTTGTGGAAAAAGACTGGCCACTCTCCAATGTGAAATGTTAACTTCCTGGTAGGTTGATACTCTGTTGAAGTTTAAAACTATTGGATCTGCCTTTACCTAGTCACTAATGTTTGGTTGTGACGTACGTCATACGCTGGAACGCAATGAACCTGCTGCTGCACACTGTTAATAACAACCATCCCCCACTGCAATGAGCAGAGCAAAAAAGTGGTTGTTAGATGTCCATCAAGGTCAGCAGTGTTGCCACAACAGAACGAATGGCTGCGCAAACATCCATCTCTGCGGCCATTATGTGTGAACTACAACTGATAATATAGCGCATAACCTCAACGTGATTGTTCTCAGCCACTCGCTCTGTTTGCTGATTGGCTGGTAGATTCTCTGGAGGAGAAAAACTGAGAAAGAATTTCAATCCTGGGTGGAGTACTGAAGGGAAATTAAAGTGCATAGGTGGGTGGAGCCAGGCCAAGGGATATTAGGTATGAATGTAGCAAATGGTCTAAGTCAGTTTCCAACCCAGGCTGCTGTGGTCAGGACTATATAGTGTGGGCTCCATCGGGTGAGCTAAAATGACTCTCGTACAATAGGAAGCTGAAAAGGGCAGGACTGAACTCCACCATCCTCAGCTCCTTCTACAGATGTGTCTTCCTGCATCACGGTGTGGTATTGGAGCTGCACAGTGGCAAGCGGTGCAGAGAGTGCTGAAGTCTGCTCAGAGGACCATCAGATGCAGTTTACCAGCCCTCTTGGACATCTACACCAACCCATGCAGACACAGGGCAAACTGCATCATGGGAGACTCCACCCACGCTGCACATGGACTGTTTTCACTCCCCCCCTCTGGCAGGAGGCTGTGCAGCATCTGGGCAAAGACCACCAGGCTGAAGAACAGCTTCTTCCTGGATGTTTCTATGTATCTATCTATCTATCTAGTCTGTCTGTCTGTCTGTCTGTTCATGATGTTGGCAGAGAAACTGACACTGTCAACTGCCCTGGATTTCTGTGCAGGAAATCCTCTGATGTGGACAACGATCAATATCAGTGACTCAGCTTTGGCTTTTCAAGGTGCCTGGCTTTCAAAAGTCATTTTCTGACTGGATGTCTGAAACAAAACATTTCAGACATCAAATTACCAGAAACTGATTGATGTGTGGATATTGAAGTTTTCAACCGGCTTCCTCTCACTGCCAGTTAAAGCTGTCAACCTTTAATGTAGCTTTAAACATGGAGGGGGCTGGGGGTTATTTTTGCAGTGTGGACATGAAAAAAAATAATTAAGTGTAAAAAGAAGAGGAAGATTTCCTATACCTGAGCAGAGAAAAACAGACCTGTGCCATCACAACAGCCTGGTAGTCTCACAGAGTGACTGAAGGTGTATGCAGCAGATAGGGGAGCGCGTGTCGCCAGGTTATCAAGGTTGAGCCGTGTATTTGTGGGAGGAAGGAGATGCAGACAGGAGGGAAGCGTAGGCTGCGTCAGCCCGGTTGTCTGAGCTGCTGACTGACGAGCCCGTCCAGTTCTGACAAGTCAGCCCAGAGCATTGCCTTAATGATGGTCTGAGGCAAAATAGAGCACAGAGGATGGATGAGGTCAGAGGTCACACCATGACAAGGCAGATAGCCACTTAACAAGAAATGGCAAAGAGAGGAGCGAATATTCATAGACAGTTGTGGATGTAGTGAAGTGCTGTGAGAAGAGGTGATGACGAGTCAGACTGTGACAATGACATCTGCACCTAATTAGGTATCATTTAAGTGATCTCAGTCTGCCTCATTTGTCACATCATCTGTGGTGGCTGGAGTCACAGAAACATGAACAGGATTATGGGATAATATATGAATATAATATTAATTTTACTTTTAAAAAAGAACTATATTAAAGACACACACCCACATTTACAATATGGGATATACATTGCCATAATTAATTAGCTTATTGTATTTTTAATAATACAGTGAGATTTCTGACAAGTTTTAGGCAATAACCTGGTCTTCTTACATGTTGATATAGATATGTATGACCTCTATTTAATTTGTGTGCTTTGGTCTTTTTAAAAGATAATACAGAATGTCAAAATGTATTTATAAAGCGAATTTAAACAGAGTGCTGTACAATATAGTACAAAGAAACAGAAGGAAGGTTTTGAGACATAACTATCCTGTAGGTACAGACAGACTGGGAACAGGCTAAAAGTGACGAATAAAACCTTAGGGCACTGGAAAGCCTGAGGAAACATGTGGCCTTTGGGTTTAGCTTTTAAAAAAATGCCCACAGAGCGGGAAGTTAATGAAAAGAGAGGCAACTACATGGATTACTCAATCACTCTTTCCCCTTCACCTCAAAATACATACAGATATAGATACAGATCAGTGAAGAATTTATACAGGATGTCTCTTTACACCTTCTGACCCAGTTTGGCTTTTTAGATCGTAAAGATAAAACAGTCAATTATCTTTCCTCAGTGGGCTCTGAGGACAGACATGTCCTGTGATGAGACCACTGCAAGGTCTGAGTCAGGTATCTGGCAGTCATTCAGTCCTACAGCCACAACATCAGTCTGTTTGGAAATGTTGACACTTTATATAACAAGAGGGCCTATAGTTGATCTACAGAGAAGGTTGTTTTCAAGTTTTAAAATCCTCCAGTGTGTCTGGAAGAAAGTCACTGAGACAAAAACTTAATGTCTGCTTTTTGCTGCCAGGATGTCAGCAAAACAAATTAATGAGGATCTGGTGACTGGCCAATTTAAGAAAAGTAGACATGAAGGAAGTGACCGGCAGATAAACAACACCGTGAAGCTGGTGTTGTGAAAAGTGTCCAAAGTGTATTGAAAGTGATGCAGAGTTTTGCCATCATTACAGTCTGCCACACTCTATTGTGGACTGGTAGGCAGATGAGCTCGTTCAACAGAATCAGAGCAACAAGTCATAGGGGAAGTAATATGCATACACTCAGCAGTGCCTGCAATCGAACTCAGAAGCACTCAGCATTCTCTCCACAACATAAACACATCGTTTGCATTTCAAGTAGCTGAGAAGAAACCACAAAAAACAAAAAAAACGCGTAGGTAGCGCCCGTGGAACATTACAAAGGAAAATTACCTCCTCCGCCGCCCACAACACTGTATTACTGCTGCCAAAAAATCTTCAGGCGCCATATGGTCTCCCAATATTTGTTAAGCTAAGCATGATGAGCTCTTCCTTGATCAGATGACAGAGCACGGTGGAAGAATCCCAGCTATTAGCATGCACCAAGCTGTCTTGGTTTCATAGCCTTGCATCAAACCACATTATATAAACAGGCCTGGGGGTTAATGGGGAGACAAATGTCTCTCAAGCTGTACCAGCACATCACCACATCACCCTGTGTATTGTATCTCATACTGAATATGTGTGTGTGTGTCCACTAAGGAAATTCTTTAAAACCGCAGTGTGTGAGAATTACTCCTATCTAGTGTTGCGCTAATGCAAACAATGCAAACAACCGAATAGTGTTCTCTGACACCCCCTCCGCTAAACGCGTTATTACCACTACGGAAGCCGCGAAGAGTCAAGAACGTGTCACTTTGTCAACTTCATGCACAACTTCGTTGTCATCAAATGATGAGGTACAGAAGGATTCTGTTTTGTTATTAATGTGGATAAGTTCTAAGCATGTGCTCCATAATTAACATGTATTTGGTACCATGCTACTGCTAACAGCCAATAGCTACGGTCATTGTTGCCAACAAATGTGATATAGTAAAATGTTAGTGCTAGTTCTAAACGAACAATGTAACAAAGTAACAGTGAAACTGAAATCGTTTTTCTCGGCCTGCAGACTCAGAGATCATATGATGATGTGAGAGGTAGAGGGAGAGCTCAGCAAAGCAGGGGCAGTGGAACTGTCAGGACGCAACAGGACGTAAACAGGAGGATACAGTATTTGCTGGACTACACTTCCCTGCTTCTAACATTACACCAGAATAAACCTGTCTAGCGGAAAGCTTGCAACCTCCGCGTCCGTTTTGAAGTCCTTCTCGCTCATGAGTTGTCTCCACCTGGGAACAGCTACGCCGAGACTCTCGTTTTATCCCGCTCATGTTTTCTTTTTCTTTTCCTGGATGGTTTGCCTTCTCTCTCACGGGGCAAAAAGTATGCATGTTCCTCCATTTCAAGGAAAAATGGCAGTTAAAATAAACTGCACGGCGCTTTGATCATCATAGTCATCTTTGCTTGCTTCTCCTCGCCCCCGACAACACACGGGGATTTACAGGTAAAAGGCGAAAGGCGAACCAAGTTTGTCCCCTTCGACTACCGTATTCTAAGATGGCGATGCAACACGGCAGCCTTCAGTTGGGTGCATCGCCTCCTATGTTTCTGTAAACAACTCATTCTAAGCTACGAGAAAGCTTTCATTTTTATGCGACTGTGATTAGACTTCGGTAAATGCGTATTCATGAAAGCAATATTTGAATTTTGTTAATAAAAAGCCAAACAAGTTACACACTGTACCTTTAATGCTGAGTGTGTGTAAATAGAGAAGTCGAGTGAAAGTGGAGACGGTGTGTGCAGACAGGAGTGTGAATGACGGTACATGTCCTCTGTCTTCACTTTAAAGGAACAGTATGAAACGTTAAACATGCTTTTGTGTTTTCATCCCATGTCTTTACAGTTTTAATCTGTATGATGTGTTCTTCCTTTATTCTAAAAGTTTGCATCGACATTCAGATCAGAGAAATCTGTGGTTTTAATCACGGTAAAGATCTGAGTCATTTGGTTGCCTGTCAGGTGGGCTAATGTAGTTGTGGGCTGGTATGAGGGGGAAAAGAAAGTTACTTTGGGCCAGCAAATGGACCGTAAAGCAGAGGCAGCAGTCTATTGTTTCATTTTCTATACTGACACTGGGCTGGCTCGATCACATGTAGGCCCAACCCCTCCCTCTGTCACTTCACCTGTTAGATGCCATGGGCCGTTAGAGAGCCCAAAGTCTGTGGAAGGGTAAGAATAAAGAGAGAGAGAGAGAGAGAGAGAGAGTGAGAGACCTAAACAAAAGCACAGAGAAGTTATGGGCAAAAAAAAAAAAAAAAAAAAGCCACAGCCACAGCGAGGGTGGCCACGGTAACCAGGAGCAGGACAGAGAAGCAGAGGAGGACAGGACAGTGGACTCTGATGGACAGAGTGAACAGTGAGTGTAGCTGAAGAGGCTGTGAGCAAAACACAGCTGAAAGTGTTACATATCGATCACGGAGAGTGAGTACACTGGTCCATTTACACTGGTACACTTGTCTACAGCATTTGCTCAGCTTTTCAATAGGTACGCATATTTAAGGGAACCGCAAGGATGGTGTCCAACTGATATGCATGGCCAGTCTGGGCCAAAAATCCCAGGGCTGATTTTTTTTTTCTCCCCAGTCTAGCCCTGTTGCCTGTCAATGACATTATAGTTTCCTGTCAGATGCTCAATATTCACATGTCACCACATAAACCTTTAATACCTCAGTCATTTTGAACTTTATATTCAAACCAGATGATGGATTTCAGTTATTGGATGCCTGGTCTTGAGTATCAGTACTGCTACACCTCTGTGGATAAACCAGCTGCAGCTAAAAGCCACTTGAATGTCTGCTTCACAAGTTATCAGAGAAACAATCAAACTGAAGATTTGCAGAAATCTCAGCTTCCAGTCCTTTCCTGACACCTCGTGCCTGCTGTACAGCATCACTAAAACACTGACTTTAAATGAAAAACTGCTTTATTGTGTGTTTTTACCAGTTTAAACCCCCTGCTTTGTTTGTTATAGAGATGAGGAGACCTCTGTGGATAATTTAGCTCCCAGTCAAGGAATCCAAACCTGTGGTGGTGACGCCAACGCCAACACACTCTGTCACAGTGTCAGCAAATAATGTCTTGTTTTGACAGAGAGCCTGCACAGCAGTAGTTACACACCATGCATTTAGGCCACCAACAATTCAAGATGACTAATGAACACATTACACCCACATAAGAAGGGGAAATGGAAAAAAAAAAAAAAAAAAAAAGTCTGTCACCTGTTGGGTTGGGCATTGACAATCTACAATTGAATGGAATTGCTTCTAACATTTTAGTTCCATCAGAATCGTTAAGAGGTTTTGATTTTGATTCCTCTAAACGGTTCCTAAACTACTTTTCATGCTTCGTCTTTGGTTTGCAGTCCGCCGACCACCAGTAAAACCAGTAGGCTGCACAAACCTTTTTGACCCCGTCTTTTGAAAGAATCGGATGTGGAACCGGAATTAAAACATAGAACCGGAATCGGAATTGGAACTGGAATTATGTCCACCATCTAGCCTGGGAAAGAAGAAAAACAAACTAGCTAAAAGCATGTGTCTTAAAATATGGAGTCTCTGTTAATCCACATGTGTGT
The DNA here is from genome assembly GCA_021432705.1 of Caranx ignobilis. Classification (NCBI taxonomy): domain Eukaryota; kingdom Metazoa; phylum Chordata; class Actinopteri; order Carangiformes; family Carangidae; genus Caranx; species Caranx ignobilis. The sequence continues at coordinate 31,226,932 of MU270014.1, forward strand.
GTGTATCCTTGTGTTGCAGTCAATGGAGGCTGGGACGAGTGGAGCGAGTGGACCATATGCAGCAGCCAGTGTGAGAGGCAGCGGAATCGTGAATGCAACTCCCCTGCACCCAGACACCGAGGCAAGATGTGCGAAGGGGACAGTGAGGCCACAGAGAACTGTACAGATGGACTGTGCACCCAGAGTAAGGCCTCTCTCCCTGCTGGGCATCATCATCACCACACATCATTTCCCCATCATTCTCATCATCACACTGTGTATACACTCAGGGTAAACTATCACAAGCATGTTTGGACAGGAGGTGTGTGTTGGGGAGGAATCACACTGTGGATTGACACAGATGCCCAGCGCATGATAATGTCAGCACTCCTCCTCCTCCTGTGTGCTGCTCACTTGACATATTGCGCGTCGTACTGAGTGTGTCCCAGGGTAAGAAGTGCAGACGCTTACTGCTGAATGATGCTTGAGGGTTGGAATGAAATGTCATTGCACTGTTTGGGTCATGCACATGCAATGACTTCAGAACCTGAATGCTTTACTTACTATTGTGACACAAGAATGAGTGAATGGCGGCACCACAGGCCTGAGTCATGAGATCTGTCATATCACTATTGTGATTGGAACTGTTCTCAAATCACAAGATGTGCATTTTTCTTTTTTCTTTTTTTTACTTTATTTTTTCTTCTAATGCAAGTCTTTTGTACAAATACAAACACTTTTTCATGATGATTAATTTAATTTTTTTAACATCACTTAACAAACAAACTTTTTTACTCTCATATATGAGCCCATATACAAGTTCAGCACATATTTACATATATAGATACTTATATATATTTTTAATTATTATTATCGAATTGAATGCAATGGCATTGTTTCTTTTATTTTTCCATGCAGAGGTTTTAAAACCTTTGTAGAAGTTTTTATTTATTATCTTGTATCTATTATGACTGGTATAGAAGTGTAAGAATAAGGGATCAGTATCATGTTATAATATGAAACATTATTATAACACATTTTCATGGTTTTGTGACATTCAAACTTTTTACATCCAAACTAATCAGGTTCCAACAAGAAACTTTACTTATTTGATTTTATACTAATTGTAAATGACACAGAATTATGTAAAAGCATATTCTTCTAAATTAAATGTTGTGGCACAACCAGGAGTGAAGCTTTGCACTGAATTTAAAAAAATCCCTAAAATGACATTTTTCTAAAAAAAACAAAATTACCATGAATTCTCAAATAAAAGCTGAGTCGCAAACAGGTGGTTGTCCCCTGCACTGGCCGGGTCTGGCTAAAGGTCTGAGCAAATCTGGTCTCAATTGGAAGCCAGGTCTATTTTCTGTGAAAGTCCTTGTGAATGTACAAAACCTCTCAAACCCACTAGATGTCCTGTATGAGCAGTTTCTAAGCTGCTTTATTCGTGCGTACAACAGCTAGACGGCGCTGGCACCAAAGGCTAGAGTGAAAGATTGGTTAAATTCACTTAAGAAGTAAGATTCTTACTCTTAAAACACTTGATTTGATAGTATTTTCCATCTTTGCTGAGCAAAGATGGATGTGAAATTAATTTAAAACCTGTACATAGGCACCCGTCTCCAATATAAGCCACTTCTGTTCAGCAAATAAAAGCCCTGGTTTAAATTTGAGAACAGTGTTTCAGTATAACAAGCAGGAGACGAATTGAAGTGACGTTTGTGAGACTGTGTTGTTTGAAGGCAGTGGTTGAATTCTTTATAGTATCTGTATCCAGTTTGCATTTTGTCCCTGCATACTCGACTTCCAGCTGGCTGCACTGAGACCAGGGTTCTTTCACCAGCCCAGGACGGCTCACTGTGATGACATCTAGATGATAGCTGGTTGTCTTCCTCTCCACAGTATGAAAGAAGTATCTCAAGATTTGCACTTTAGAAACAGCTTTGGAGTAATTGCGATGGCGTCTCTTGGCCAAAAACCAACCTTGTGAGATCAGCGCCTCTGACCTGGTGTCCCAGCTCTTGTCTCACACCACAACACAAACACACCCCATAACTTGTATGATATGATAATGTTACCCACCTTGATAGACATCGCTCCACGGATTGCCTTGTCGACGGCTTCATTGAAATCAAATGCACATGGCCGGGGGGAGGAAATAGGGTTAGCTGTGAGTTTTTACCACAGTGAAAATATGCACTCCGAAACTGTAGGAAAAAAATGGACCAGACTTACATAGTTCCCTTTTAAAGTCTGAATAACAGCACAACCTAACCAACCAACTTAAGCTTGAAGTAGAACTTCATCAAATGCAATAAATGAGCCATGAAATGGTTCATATTATAACATTACAAGTTGTAACTTGTTATAAATGACTCATTGAGTGATAATAGTAGGAAAGCATCATGTTATAACATGAAACTCATGTTGTTATAATGTGAGACCATCTTGTTTACAGTGTTTCACATTATAATACAACACTGATCCTTTTTTTCTTTCTTTATCCTGGCAGTGGTACACCTCTGTAGGTAGACCATCAGTGCAAGCCTGGAGTTCCATTCCTTTTCCATCTCCACAAGAATGTGCCTGTGATTATATCGTTGGTCTCCATGATATACATGTGGAGAAATTCTAAATATTCAAAAAGAAAAATGTGTGAGCTCTTGCCTGTGGAATAAATGAGACTTGTTTTTTTGGACTAAGGTGTTCAGAGATGATCAGCCCACTCCCTCTCTACCCAGTAATCAGTACCGACGGCTGCCCCAGCCGTTATCAGATACTGTACATGGTTGATGAGTGCAGTCAGCAGAGGAGCTCGCTTCGCTCTGCTCAGGGTTTTTGGGCTTGAGACCACACTTGTTAGTCACTTCACATAGGCTCGGACTTTAATCACCACTTTCTCTCCTCTTTGTCTCATTCTATCTCTCTGTCTTTGCAGATCGAAAGCTGCTACATGACGTTAAACCTCAAAGTGAGTCTTCCTCTGTGAATTTCTTTCATCTTCAACTCCTGGTCCCCTCCTGCCACTAATGTGTAATGCCCTGAATTCAGTTGGCAACGGAGATGACATATACAAGTTGAAAGTGAGCAGGAAAAAAAGGAGTGACAGTCGTCTGCAATCTCTCACTACAGACTCTGGAAACAGAAACAACACAAATTACTGACAATTAGTTCACCTTGATCTGATCAACTCCTGATTTAACCCAGCAGAGTGCTCATTTGTATTCATGTCATTATCGAGTGGCCCAACTTTTATGACAGCCATGACATCACAGCTGTGTGTCTACTTTGAGCCAGGAGATATATTGGTTGTGACAAGTGAACATGTGCTATGTTGTGAAGGATTAATGGGTGGTAATCATTGCAAACGAGCTAATTTGACCAATTTACGGCGCTGTCCTCCACGTTCCTGTGGCGGCTTTCAATCACTTGCCGGAGTTAGCCCAGCTAAGTGACTGTCAGGTGCTAGCCTGAGTGCTTTCATTAGCCTGCCACATAAAAGGGAAACTGGTGCCTGCTGTGTTCTTTGCAGCTTTAAGGAAAGCTTGCATGACTGAACAGGGAGTGCATTAAACTGATGTCTGTCGAGCAGTCGCCTCAGCGGCAACGCTGTGAAATAAATTTGCCTCGCGTTGGTCCTCGCAAACCAACCCGTGACCAGCACCTCCACCACATGGCTCCTAATTGCCTTCGCTGCGAGATATCCATCATAGCTATTGGATATAGACCGGTGGGTCTAAAGGCAGTTAGGCTAATCACCCTCCATGTTAGCAGCTTGAGTGTGATATGTAATAGTTTAGAGTAACGGCTGGACATGCTCATTTATTCCTATCTGTGGTGCATAATGTAGCATAGAGAGATAAGACAGATGGTCTGCTCCATCTTACCACTTTCCATCCTTCTTGTTTCATTTCCACACTGGAGCCACTGTAACACATTGTAACTCTTGCATGTGTTTGCCCTTGAATGTCTCCATAATAACAGCACTGTTTTCACTGATTTTCTTTCTTTCTTTTTTCATCTCCTCCTCACTGTGTCTAGGTCTTTATTAATGCAACAAACACAGGAGTGTTTTATGTGCAGCGCTTAAAAATCCCTTTTTCTCTTTTTTGTCAAAGCTGCCATGGTCACAGTAAAAAGGAATTGACCCAGTTGCTATAGAGAGATCTCAGAGGAACATATTTACATACTGTCACACTGTCTCTGTACACATACTGCCACATCCATGTGTGCTGTCAACAGTGGCTGAGGCCCTTACTGTATTTACCTCAGTGGCAGGCAGCAACAGGCCTTGATTTAAGCTTATATTAGAGATGTGACATTGTTTTCTAAATGTGACCGCAAAATGAACTTTCTCCATTTTTCCCTGTGGCCTTGATGAATTCAGTAAAACATGTGTTTCCACAGCATTAATTCAATACAACATGAGTCACACCAGGCTCTTTCATTCTTTTTTTCCCCCTTTTCTCTCAGTGTTAATGGGGCTTTATAGGGAACGTGACAATAGCACCACTGCATTCTCTAACCAGTGTTTACAGTGTCTTGCACCCAGAGACGATTGCTGTAAGACAGTAAGATAGACCTCTAAAATGTCAAAAGTAAATGGTCAGATATGAACTGTTGTGTTTACATTTCATGGACTAAAAATGCGTTAGAACATGTTCAACTTTAAGCTGAGTCCGTTCAGAATCAGCTCCTTAACACAGGTCGACTGATGTGATTTTCTTCTCATACGTTCCCATGGCGCCTCAGTGCATTAAACCTGTTGAAGCTCAGCATCATGGACTTGAGCCCAAGACGCTGGGCTCTGCATGATGATTGGAGGATCTGTCTAAAGGCTGAATCCCTTTTTGATTGACAGCGAATTTGGAATCTACACCATCACAAAGCATTTTCCAGTTCAGTCCCATTGGGTGTTAGGGTTAGGGTGAAATCAAGAGACAAACTGCAGCTCATTTCTTGGTATTTGTTTGGTGATACAGCCCATTTCCCTTGTACATATCATACACTGTAAATAAAACACAGTTATAGAATTTCCTTGTTTGTTGGAACGGAGGGCAGAGTTTACATATAAATAATACGGCCACATTTTATGATGCAGGCTAAAACTGAGCTTCCCCTCTTTGAAAGACCAGCAGCCACCACTGCACCACACCATGACTGTTTGTTGCCGTCCTGAGCAAAGTGCAATGCACAATTTGACGAGTTGAACTTTGACCAGTGCATAATATACACGGTTGAGTTTTTCACTGCAAAATCAGTGAGCCAAGCTAACACTCCCTGGAGAGACACATTCAAAATGTTACTATCTGACCTGTAGTTAGGCTGCAGGTTATTACACGCCCCCTTTATTTTATTCACTTAATTTTGTTCATGTTGGCTCCAACTACTCTGGATATTAGATGTTACATTAGTTTTTACAGTAACTCTCCTTTTCTTTGTGTCTTATGTGTTCCAGGTATGGACAGCTCCAATGACATAGCTCTATACTCTGGTCTTGGAGCCGGCATCATTGCCGTGGCGATCCTCGTAGTAGCCGTCATGCTGTACAGGAAAAACCACAGCGAGTACGGAGTGGATGTCATCGACTCCTCTGCACTCACAGGGGGTTTCCAGTCTTTCAACTTCAAGACCACCAGACAAGGTAAGAAAGAAGGAGTGCCATCAAGTCCACGCTGACACGTGTGTGCACGTGCCAACATGCACAAGGCCGAGAGCCGGCGTCATCAAAGAGCTCTCTGCCCTGGTGATTGATGGCATTTGTTTACATCAGGGCAGCATGCCAAACAGCCTGCCTATTTGCCTTGGATTTATACGTCCATAATCAGTGAAAGGATCTGTCCTTCTATTTTGACAGACCTGCTCCTCTGTTATTGTGAAGAAGGAGATAATCAATCTCTGATAGACACTGGTGCCACGGCGTCCCCTCCCCCACGGACCACACATTTGACTGTCAGGCAACCAATCTCCTCCATCAGATTACACTGGCCTAAGCCACTGATAGATAAATGTGAGGGGTATGGAACAGTGAACATCAATTCAATTTCTGTTGTGCACAGCAATAACTTCTGTTGGTGATGTGACTGTGGCTGTCCCGGGCAGCCTCGATACAGGCATTCATATTAATGTCACTGACACTTCTGGGTTACCGCAAGTGATAGCCATCGTGGCCAAGGGTGATCCATCCTGGCGGCCCCGGTGACAACACTGTGAGAAGCCCTCCTGGAGCTCACACCGTGCCCCCAGCTCTTCCAAGGCCCAGGGACTCACTGGAGCCCCCGCCCCTCTTCAGGCAATTGGACGGATGTGAGCAAAAGGGTGGGTGGAGGGTTGGGGGGCTGGGTCTACATCCAGCAGGTCATCAATCCTATTTAAATAGGCCATGTCTCCCTGCAGCCTGCCTGCTGTGCCCTCCACCGGCCACAATCACTCCTTTCCATTTTCCTCTCTATCAGCCGGCCGACGCTCCCCGTGAAATGAAGAGCACTTCCTCCCTCTCTCTTCTTAAGTCAGCCCCAGTTTGTTTTGGAGTTGTCGAGGCATTTTACACCAGCCTAATTCTGCTGTGACTGCATTGTTAACCTTTTACTGTCCTTTTCATAAACATAGCAGGAAATTAAATGCTTCTTCCAGGTGAAGAGGGTCTTTAAAAGTGTGTGTTTAATTGCAAATCAGTGGCCTTTTCATGCCTACTAATCACCACAAAGAAAAAAAAGACATAAAGACTTAAAGAAGTTCTTAAATGCTTTCGGATGACTCTCTGCTGCTGGAGCGGCTGTAAGGCAGAGTGCTGAATGAGTCTTTGGACCTGACCCTGTCTCTCTACATTACTTCTCCTTCTGAGTGATTTTTAATCAGAGGTCCAATTCCAAACCTATCCCTCAAGGTATTCAACCTGAGGTACATTTCATTAACTTCTCTCATCTCACCACTGCCATTCCATTTTCACCGCGCCATTCTTAAAGATGCACAGTCAAGTGATAATCAGATCATTCTCCACCCGACCGGAGTGAAGAAAATTTAGCAGTGATCGAATGTCAGCTGCAGAGAGGGTAATGTCCACCAGGCTGCAGCTCTGACTGGGAGCTGGGATACCACAGAGTCCCCTCTGGGTTCACTGTCACCGTGAGGCCGTTAAGAGATGAAAAAATACACACATTCATTTCTCATGGAGAGACATTATCTTTGCAGCATTACCCCCCAAAATGTTATTGTGTATCACATCTGCTCATGCTCGGTATCATTTATAAAGCTGGTGCAGTCATGGAGCATGGTGACTGAGAGGAACAGGTTCGATCCCTGCAAAAATATTCAGATTAAATAGTGGAATGAGCAGTTGAAGTGACCTTTGGCATAGCCAGAAACAATACAGTAAATAGATCTTCGTACACATCAGGGATTTAGAGCCCCATGAGAAGAAATCTTACTGGGTCCACTTGAGGCTGTTTTACATGGAACTATACATTTGATTAGATTTGCATATTTGTGAAAGGAGCAACATGACAGGTGCGTGGCTGGGAAAGCACTGAACACTCTGAATACAATGGAATTTACTGCAAGACTGATCCTCTATATAAAAAAAGTCTCTTTTCTGGTTTAAATGGCACTTCAATGGTTAACAGGCTATCGTTCCACAACTTTCCACCGCTAATTCATGGATGATGAACCACTAACAAACCCACCCTGCTTTTTGAAAAACTGGGTGACATGCCGTCTCTCTTTCGCCTCCCTCTCCTCTCTTTCTTTCCTTGACCTCCTGATTTTTGAGACATCATTTTTAATTGGACTACCTGCTGTCTCCACCTCCTTACTTGCTGCCTGCGTGTAACGATAAAGCACCATTCTGCAGATGAGCTAGTAGGAGGACTGAGCCATTTTGCATGAATACATATGTGATGATAAGGTAATAACTTAGTGCCATATTATTTTTGTCAGTGTTATAATTTCATTAGGAGCCTCTCTGGGCCCTTGTCAGTCATGGGCCCTCGAATCCTTCTCCTTTCCCCCCTTTTGGCACCTCAGTTTGTACAGTAACAGTGTTTTCAGTACTTCAGCTGATTTTTCACAAAAGGTTTTGATTTGCAACATTCCCAACACTGCTCCCAGCACACTGTACTCCTGGTGTCGGCCTCAACGTCTGTGAGCACACGCCGAAGATCTGCATCATATTCAGTCTGCACCTCACAAAGAAAGTTGAGTAATAGTTACTACAGGACTGAACATGCAATTTAGTGCAGTGCATTTAGTAAAAAGTCTAGAATTTACTGTAAGAGATTCAAAGATGAATCTGTTGTAAAAGAAGTTCCTGGTCATGATTTGTAGTTTAAATGAATAATAAAAGGAGAACAAGAAAAGTTGAGTTCTTGAAGAGCAAGTCAAAATGAACACACTCCAAAGTGCTCATCACAAATCATGCCTCCAGTAATTAACGATTCCCCTAAAAATAAACCAACATTAGCCTCCCGCCTCGCACCCCTCGCCAGGCAACAGCTGGGCAGCAAGGACTCAGTGACTTCGCCGTTATCTTGGCATGGCTCATCCAGGGGCAAGCGCACATCTGAGTCTGCCAGATCGATGCAGCACGCCCCTCGCTCCGTTTGGCAGCGTCGTCACATCTAATGGCCACAGATGAAGACCCCCCCCCCCCCTCCACGGGCTGCTGGGTCCACACTGGAAGCCGAAGGACTCCCCTCATTTACAGAGCAGTCACCTAGACCCCTCCTGGCCCTTCCTCCTGTCCTTCAGGAGGACGCCGCCGTCCAGAGGAGCCGACTCCAGCAGATGGATTATGGAGATCAAGCTGTGTGTGTGCTTGGTAATTAAATCTAACGCACTGACTGTGGCTCTGAGCCCTGGACCTTCTGTCCAGGTTGCACTCCCTTACCCCTGATGCACTGATCGCCTGCCCGGACATGTTGTTTTAATTGGTGCTGGAGCATCACCGGTCAGCTGCAGAAAATTGCAGGAGAAGGAGCCCAGAGACGTGTCTCCTCAACCTGATCTGAACTGGATTGTTACCTGGGATATGAATTCATTCTGGAGATTAAATCTGATTTTAATCTCAAAAATATGCCAGATCTACTTTTTAGAAAATAACAGCTCTGTTGGATGTAACATACTATATCATGCTGCAGGCAGAAATCCCTTGCTAATATCGATTCATGCAAAAACCAGTGGCACATTTTCTTTCCTCTTTCATCTTCCTCCTGTCATGGAAACCGATGGAACTCTTGACACGATTTCAGCTTTTAAACTTCTGAAAATTCCTACTTCTGCTTTGCTAAACCAAGACATAAACCAAAAGGCAAGACAAATAATACAATCTTGACCTTATTTAGCTGTATCTGGGACACCAGTGAATTTCATTATCCCATGTGGGTGCTGTTCAGGAAACACAGAGGTTGGGCTTTGATTCATTAATTAAACAATTCCCCCCACATCATGCGAGTCCCATGTGAGCAGGACGCTAAGATGACTGTGTGGTTGTGCTATCTCTCCATCTCTGTAGGCAACCCGCTGCTTCTCAACTCCTCGATGCAGCCTGACTTAACAGTGGGACGGACATACAGTACTCCCCTCTGCTTCCAGGACAGCACAGACAAAGAGCTCTTTGACCCCCTGCCAGACATCAAGGTCAAAGTTCAGAGCTCCTTTATGGTTTCACTAGGTGTGGCGGAGCGCGCTGAGTTCCACGCCAAAGCCCCCGCCGAGACCTTCCCGCGGGACCTGAGCCGGGACTACTGCAGCACCATGGACAGACGCAAGAAGGGCCTGCTCACCCTCAACGGGCCCCTCAGCACCAGCAAGGAGCAGCTGAGGACCACGGGTCTGTTCGGCCACCCTGGAGGACGCCTGGTGGTGCCAAACACAGGTAAGGGAGTAGACAAAAACAAACATACATGATTTTGTTCTGTTAGTAAAAAAGCAACCCCTCAGTCTTTAATCATGAAAATAGCTCCTTGGTAAGAGGTTGCAGTAACTTCTCAGTCCCTCCAGAAAAGCACAGTTATGTGACTGCATCATTCAAGGCATAAGTACGCATATGCAATAATGTGGGGGGTTTGCATTTTTTCAAAGACGCTGTACTTTCGCCCCAATTTCCCTGAAAAATGCACAAAATATACGGAGCTTGCATGATTTCATTTCATAATCCCCCCACATTTCCGTAGCAAAAAAGTCACACGTATTTTTGCAGAGAGTTGAAAAATGTTGCATGTTTACTTCACACAGGAGAAGCCATTTTCCCCCTGTTGCCTTGGGAACATTATAAAGTGACGTAATTATGCAACATGAAAAGTTATCGCCTCGCATGAGGAGATAAACAAAATTGGAAAAGCTTAGAGCAAACCCCACAATGAGTAAGACAGATCAGTCTCATTTACCAATGGAAATTAGTGCAAAAGATGGCACAAAGCAGTGTCCAGATGTCTGACATGAAGGGAGGCAAATTATTTATAACTCCTCCCAAATGTATGTTGGAACACAGGCAGAAATCAACGCTGGACAACAACGTGAAAAAGTCTGAAAATATGAAAAGGTTGAGAAGAAGAGAAAAGAGAATGAGACAGAGATAGGTGTGTGTGTGTGTGTGTGTGAGAGAGAGAGAGAGACTGTGTGAGAAAGAGAATAAAAAATAGCCCAATGATTAAAAAAAAATAAATGCTTTACTATAATGCATCAAAACAGAGAATTGTGTGATTGGGACAAAAAGATGTAATGTTAGTGACAGGTGTGTGTGTGTGGCAGCCTGAATCATACAAAAGTTAGAGTTTTTTCCTCAAATCACATTGATTAACCAGCTCCCACAGTTTTTGCAAGTTCCCCCATTTACGTTTACGTTTTTCTGGAAGGACTGACATGTGCTTTTATTAGGCATCATCAACCAACAGTCCAGCTTCATTGGAGGCTCACAAGACAACAAACATCTACGTGTCTCTCTCCTTCACTGCTGCTTGTTGCTGCTGGGAACATTGTGCTGCAGTTTTCAATTGTTTCTTTTGTCAGCATATGAATGTGCTGCAGTGAAGTGCAGTGGTACACAGAGCAGAATCAGAGGCTTTCAAAAGGCAGAATATAACTTTATTGTTGGTTTTCTACCAGAGTGAAAATTAGACCTCAAAATGTAAAAGCAACAACAAGAGCATTCAATGTGGAAAACAAATGAGTTAACAGGTCCACATTCAGGTGTACGACACAGGCCTGTCACAGGGCTGTGGAGGAGTGGATTACAGCATCAAACTGAATTCTAGGAGAAACATTTGCAGCTTCTTCTTCTTTTTTTTCAAATTTAAAATGCTGATTGGACTTGGAATAAAAGAGTTGTGGAGGCACCCTGTGGTACCTCCCTGAGCTCACGGCTTCAGATTGAGAGAATAAAAGATGAGAACTGTCTGTTTTTGTCTTTATCTGTTCCTCTGACAGACAGATTAAACGATCACCTTCATCTGGGGATTTTCAAGCATTTCTTTTTCACCAGCAAATCAGTGTTTTTAAATCATTTTCAACATTTAACATTGATTGACTCTGAAACTTTTATGTCTCCTAAGAAAAGTAGGATTCCTAAGTATTTGTTCAAAATATTAACAGTAATAATTAATACATTGAGCAAAGCTCAGGCAGTCGTCTGGGCCCTGCACTCCACATTTCCATCTATGAAGCCTTTTTAAGAGGTTTTTCAGCTAAAGCAGGATTAGTGAAGCCACTGAAGTGATTGAAGATGAACTACCCTCCTACTCACTTTTACAAAGTTGAGACATCCAATAATTAAAAGAACCCCAAACTTTCTTTTTTTCTGTATCTGCCAGAATCCAAAAGCAACAGCTTGTGTATCTGTATCACAGAGCACAGCTTACAGACAGTTTCATGAAGAATGCTACTTATAAGTATATTCAGCAGTCATCTGACTCAGCCAACATTACATGTGCACGGATTTGGTTCCTTTGGGAAAAAGATGTTAAAAAATAAAAAATCAAAAAACAAACAGAGCCTTAGAGAATGTTTGTGATAGAGACTGCACCAGGAGGATTGCATCATTAGATATGTTTGTACAGTTTGAACACGTCAGTCACTGAGGTAAACTGGTTTTGTTGTCCAGTAACACTTCGCTGCAAACAATCACTTCAGAGGCTCCAGTGTTCTGTTTTTCTGTTTGAAGGTTACACTGCTCCATGTCAGGGGTCAGTCTCCTGTGCAAGGACATGTCCTCTGTGATGAAATATCATAAAGTGGGCGAGGAGAAGCAGAGGAGGAAGTAACAGTGAAACATCGTCAGATTCTGTTTATTTCATCTGACATACAGTGGAAAACAGAGCAGAGTGTTGTCTCATGTTCTGCTGTTGTACATATTCATACCAGTGATGTGCTGTTCTCTGTGCAAACAGTGCGTAGCTGATGTTGAGCATAGTGAGACATACATCCATATAGTACAGTACATACACAACACATATAACATGCTAAAGTAAAAAATAAAATAAATAAATAAATAATAATAATAATGAGGATAATAAGCAAAGGTTTATTTTGGTGATTGAGCAACAGCAAAACAACCCCCTGCCTCCACCCATCCAACAATGAATCAAACATTACTGATAAAGCACTATGAGGAAGCAGCCCAAAGCGTTTAACTCCCACATTCACACACACATACTCACATACTCACATGCAGACAGACACACATTCACACAGTTGTCATGCAGAATTAAAAACACTCAACACTTTGAGGTGAGGAAACACTAAGAAAGAAGATAAATATCATGTATACATATGTACAAAATGATAAATAAAAAGAAATATATAACTGTTCAGGTCATAAAAGGAGAGAAACATGAAATGGCATAAAATAATAGAAAATAAATAGGTATATAAATGAATAAAAAGCGAGAATGAAATGGTAATACTGATTCAATAAAAAACTCTGTCAAAGTCGATTAAACAATAAAAAGCAATTAAAAGCAAGAAAAGGTCATTATTAATAATACAATGTCATAGAATCTAAAAATTAAATTAAATTAAATTAAAGGCCAGACTGAAGAATTCTACTGCGCTGCATTTAGCACCATGCTGCAGAGCCTTTATTACAGCTGAAAGCTGAGAGGTGAATGTGGTCTTAAGTGAGAAAAGATAAAGAAAAATAAGTCCTGAGCAAAACTGTTCATAGAGTAATTCAGTTTGTCATGGTTCGTGCCTCAATAAGAAGTCAGCCTCTCTCTACAATGTATCACAGCTATTAGTCTATCTACACACTGTGTAGTCACCATACACTGTAAGCTGCTGCCGATCCATCAGTGCCGTCTCCAAGGTAGGCAGCTATTTGTTATTCCTCCACATCCTCGCAGGCTCTCTCAGGCAAACAGGGGTCACACAGTCATCATGTCCCGCCAACACAAATGGAGCAGTCGGAGGAGTTTGCATGGACCGTTACAGTTGCCTTGAGGTCAACAGTCCGTGTGAACCGTTGCACTTCCTGCCCTCTTCTGCAGCCCTCATGCATGTAGCAGCAGCATGGCCTGTGTGGAGAGGTGCAGTGAAATCAGCCTCCTGCCGTTGTGTTTCAGGCTGAGGGTCTGAGTGGAGGAGTCGCTGCTGTCAAGTGCAGCACTCACACAGGCCGTCTGCAGGGATGGCTATTCATTAGACTGAACAGTCAGCTGTACGCAGCACTTCATTACAGATTACTGAGGCTATCTCGTCACCTTAATGCCCAGGGACCAAAATAGCAACATTTCTTTCAGTTAACTTGACTTTTATATTGACTCTTTTAAACAGTGGGATCACAGAGATTGCAAACAATGTATAACCATGATCTCTGCTGGTAGAGTCCAGTGTATAAATAGTTAGCCTTGCCCTCAAAGTTTGTGGAGGTGAGAGGAATCAAAAAAAAAAACAACAACTCAGTAGCAACCTTACATGGAACATTTTAATGAACTACTTGCAGCTGAAGAAATAGTTTCTAGGTGACTTGTGACTTCAAGAAACAAACAGAAATGGACAAAACACAATCACAAGAAGAAAAGAGCTCAGTCGCCTACACAACACATATGTGACATTTAAAAAAGAGAAATGCTACAGTTAAATTAAGCACAAGAAACACCAATATGAAGAAGAAACATGGTGGTCATTGGAAAACCTGAGGAAAAACCAAAATGTTGCAAACCACACCCAGTTCAAAAAAGCCCTGATGAAGAGCAGCTTGCACTCAGCTTGCTTATTAATCAAGAAAAGATAAGACAAGATAAGTCTTTTTATTGATCCCACTAATGCAAAATGAACTCGTTACAGCAGCAGGAGTAGAAAAGCAAAGGTAGAAAAATATATATGTAAAAAAGTGGACTGTGAAGTTGTTGACCATCAGTAGCAGTGGGTAGAGCAGGCACCCCATGTACAGAGCCTGTAGTCCTTGCTGCACCAGTGGCCCTTTGCTGCATGTTGTTCCCCCTCTCTCTGGCTCTCCCCATTTCCTGCCTGTCTGCAGCTGTCCTGTCATTTAAAGGCCTAAAAGCCCAAAAACAACACTTAAAAAAAATGTGCTTGTGTCCATACGTACTGTATAGATGATGCATGCTCCTGGCAATGCTTTTACACTATTCCACCGATTAACAGTTGGCAGCAGCACTGGAACATGCCAGGAAACACAGCAGAGTGCCAAAGGCAGAGAAGAAGACATGGACATAAACAATGCAGGTTCAACAATATTTTCAATGAATGATGTACAAGTACAGAATATATGCATTCAACATGTTGAGTAGGCCTGAAGGAGACAGCCAGTGCATTCTGGGAAGAATGGAACTGTGCCTGTCTCAGCTGTTCTTTTAATATGTAAACTGCTCTCCCTTTAATAAGACACAAAAATGTCTGCTGGCTAAATTTCCATGATATCCTGTGAGCAGGTATGCAGAGCTTTAGCACTGACTGGTGCCAGTAGAGCAGTTTCCACTAACTAACTATATGACACCACATGTCTGTTTAATCAAAACACAGTGGTTAAAAATGTGTATTTCAAAGACTGGCCGTGGAATTACACATGGTGTTACAGAATATTCCCTCTCCATCCATCCAGCTGCCAAACACATCTTTATCTGTCATCTCCCACTCTGCTCCCCTCAACCTTTTATTTGTCATTCAAGCCTTTTACATGCTCCCTGCACTTCACTGTGAATGCTTTGCCATTCACACACATGGTAAATAGTGTCAGACAGTGCTGATGAATAACAGTGAGCCAAAAAGAAAAAAAAGAAAAAGAAAGCAACCATCCACTTGCTTCTGGAAGGATGTTGTATAATCCGAAGTTTAGTGAATGTTGCTGGCTGTGAGATCTGAACAAAATACAGAGATTGTGTTAACTCCTCAAGTTCAAAGTGGCTCATTCAGACAGACAGTGTTTGCGGCATAATTCCAGTCCTATGTTGAGTCATTCATCTATTTCCTGTAGCTGTTCATTCCTATCCAGGCCCATCAGGTGAGGCTCGACTTGGAAGGTTTTGGTTGTTTGTTTTTTCAGATTCTATCTGGTCTGATAGTTCAGTCCTGAACATTTGCTTGGCCACTGCTCCTACAAATAATGGTTCTTCTTTTAAAGATTTATTCTCTTTTATTCTCTCTCTGTCTCTCTCTCTCTCTCTCTGTCTGTCTCTCTCTCTCTCTCTCTCTCTCTCTGTGGGTGATAACACCAGAAGACACAGTTGAAACCAAAAACATAGATCTCTCCATCGTTTTAAAGTCTTTTAAGGGTCCATATAAACAAACATGTTTAGCCCAACAACATTACCCACAAACATATCATAAAACATAGAGAACAACATCACACTGGAGCTGTATATCTGTCCTCTGCACCCATGGTGATTCTGGCCCACAGTCACATCCTCGACTAACAATCACGTCATTGAAACCTGCCTGTAGAAAACATGAAAAACTACAGTTTTCAAGTCTTGAGTTTAGAATGAAAGACATTTTCCTAAATTATATGATTTAATACTGTAATAAATAAGGAATTAAAAAAAAAAAGAGTTTTCATGGGTCTCAACTGGCCATGATGGAGCCGATTGTATTGATTCATTTAAAGAGCTGAAGATGAAAACTAAAAAATCTGAAAAAATCCAGACCCTTGGGAGTTTTCATTTCATATGCCAGGGGTCCTCAATGCTTTTCAGGCCAAGGACCCCCAAACTGATGGAGAGGTGAAGCAGGGACCCCTACTATACATATTGTTTAAAACTATGTTGAGTAGGGTGCTAACTGATACCTGTTAACTGATACCAATGCCAATATCAACAATGTCTGTCAATTGCATGATAATCAGTGTTTTTTTGAAACTGACATTGATATTTTAAACATAAATGTGGAAATGAAAAAAATATTTGAAAAAAATGTCTAATCAAACAAAGATTTTGTGACCTCCATTGCCCCTTCGCTGCCTTCTGCATTAACAAGGAAAGAAAGAAAGGTGGAGGTGATGGGGCTGTGTTGTACCACAGCAGTGATGTACATACCTGATCTCACCTCATGTGTTCCTAATTCTGTTTAAATATTTTAGCTCCATCCTCCACTCTATCTTTTACTCCTGATACCCCATCAGTGTTTGCCTCTGCTAAGGTAATTATAATGCCATTAACATTAATTGTGTTTCTATTTACAGGCATATTGTGATATTCTATTCAGACTCTTGGGCTGACTTTTTTCTTTGATATCCCTCAGCTCATTCAACTAAAATGAAGCTCACGTATATACTCCCATAACCCCAGCGTGTACAACAAGCTGCAAGCTCTTTATTTATTTTGCCCATGCTGTCAGGCTGCTGTTGACGCACGTGTGTGTGTGTGTGTGTGTGTGTGTGTGTGTGTGTGTGTGTTTTCCAGGGGTCAGCCTGCTGGTGCCTCATGGAGCTGTGGCTGAAAATATGTCCTGGGAGATGTACATGGTGATCAATCAGGGAGAGGCAAGGTGAGGCCAGAGTTTACCCAAATATCATCTCCAACATCTGTCTGTCTGTCAGTCTCCCTCTGTCTCATCATCCACGTCCTCTGGCTCCCCATCCTCTGTCCTCACTGTCCTGCTCCTCTCTAATTACTCACCATCCTCCTTTGCTTCCATCGCAGTGATACTTGGTTGTCTCAGAAGTTCCTCAAAGCAGATTAGGAGGTTACAAGTTTAATACACTCCATCTTTGGAGGGTTAATTACCACAGCATTAGATTTAAGCACACTGATGTCAAAGGCATGTTTTTTTGTTGTCTGTGTTGTGTTCAATTTATTCAGCCTCTGAGCCTCTGTTTTTCTTATCATCCCCACTTCACTCTGTCGTTCCTCTAAAAATGAATTAAAGAGATTTTCAGGCTTTAGAGGATTTATAAGCAGTGTATTTACAACCTGTAATTTAAATGTGTTCCTCATTCATTCATTTTCCTTTACACCCTTCATGCAGCCCTTTGGTTCCAGTATGATCTGCTGTTCATCAAAAAATTGACAATTATCACCTATGATGTAAAGGTGCACAGCACTGATTAACTTAAAAATATAAAAACTATAAATCATGTAATTAGCTTCAAGACCTTCTGCTGCTCTCTGCTATTACGTGTTTGGTTTAATGTGGTTTTCACACATATAAAAAGTGGGGGAGAAGGGGAAAAGATCTGTAGTTCATCATCACTGAGAAATCTTGTCCAGGCCTTGAGCCCCACCCACCTCACCACCTGCTTGCTTACAGGCAGTGGCTGACAGACTGTTTGTGGTGGTGCTAATGCTAACTCTCTCTCTGTACTGACAAAAGTTCAGGTTGTTTTGACCTGTCCCCAGTCCCCACTGGAGGGACTGGTTCCTTGGGTATGTGGGATCCATTTTTGAGACTGTCAGTTTTTTTCACTGCAGTTCCAAGGTGGAAATGTACAGTGGCTGATTAGCCTGGTCCTAACCATTCATTTCATTTATGCAGAGACTGGCCTCTCCCCATTGAGAAATGTTTACCTGGTAGGTGGATAGTCTGTTGAAGTTTAAAACTATTGGATCTGTCTTTACCCAATCGCTAACACGTGGTCGTCATGCGCCGTAACCAGCAGGAACACAGTGAAGCTGCTGGATGCTGTGAACAATGACCATCCACCATCACAATGAGCAGAGTAAAGTGAGTGTGTGTTAGATGTCCATCAACAACAGCAGCATTGCCACAATGGAACAAATGGCTTCACAAACATCCATCTCAATGTAAACTCAATGTCATTGTTCTCAGCAACTCCCTCTATTTGCTGATTGGGCCTGAAGGGAAGTTCATAGGTGGGCAAAGCCAGGCTTCTGACTGATTGTCTTGCTAATAAAATGTCTTGACTTGCACTATATTAAAAAATCAGATGGATTTGATAACCATCAGAGCTGGTCTTTAAAGGGCATCGATGATCTGGAGCTGCAGAAGCATTAGATTCTCAGGCAGACTGATACTTACAAAAAGAAAGATCTCAGAGCTGTTTCCTCTCAGATATGATCCTGTGACTGCACAGACAGAGTATTATTACATAGATGAGCTCCCTGTCATAAAGTCAGTCACATAGAGTAAGTATTTTTAACACTTCACTTAAAGTTAACTAAATTAAATGTCATTTTGATGGGCATTATAATTATGAATTATGTTTTATAAGTCATTAAAGGATGAGGCCGATTTATTATCTTGGGTTAAACTGATGATTGACAAAATCAATAAAGTCAGTTGCCAAAGCAGGAAGCTGTTACATGTGTAGGCAGCGAAATTACATCTGCTAACAGATATCAAAGTACTAAAATAGCTAACCCCTAACTGTACGTTATTGTTGTTATCATCACTATAAGTTCAGGCCGGGCAACATTTTCAGTAATGTGATATTAGTCCTAGTGATGAATCAAACTGGGGTTGTTACAATGTTGCCCTCGCCGCTGTATGATATTTGTAACTGATAAGAGCCACATCAGAAGGTGAGCAGCGATGCCAGGAGTTAAAGTGATGCATTTTAAAATGCATATTAGTGAGGATGCAACCTGAGGCTCAGAGTGTGCTCTTGTGTCACGAGGTAGTACGTTTCTAAGGGGACAGTTGATTAATGTAGCATTGGGGGAAGTATTAACCAAATTAATGAGGAAGATTAAGTTGGTTAGAGGCTTTAAATGTTGGATACTTTATCAGTTAATTGCCCAGCGTTAGTATAGTTATTAATGGTAGTACAGCAATAGTGTTATAGCAATAAAATATTGGTAAAGAACATAAAATATCCATCAGTTTCAGTGTGGTCATCATCAGGATTATCCTTCAAATAAACAAACAAAGAAATAAATGCATTGGGCTGTAATGTAGGCAGAAGTACAGAGGGTAGAAGAGTGTGGCCCTCCCCATGGCCATCCCCACATCTCCGTGTTTACCGGCTGGCTGCGTGACAGATGGGCCCAGCGAGCACTGCAGCCTATCTCCCACTCTCCATAGGAGTCCTCTAGGTGTCACGATATGGGTGTTCATTTCCAGAAGCCCCTCACAGGTGGTAGTCTGGGCTTTGATGTCCCAGCTGCTGCAGAAAAACTCAAGTTCACGCCGCGCGACCCGGGGGGGGGGGCTCTGCAATGGAGTCCCTCATTTAGCCAACTGACTCTTAGGGAAGCAAAGTCAAACCTCCAATCCTCCAATCTCTTTTTCATCCTCACCACTCTGCTGAGAGTCAATATGTAGTTATGTACTCCACTCGGTGTCAACAATGCGGTGCTCTGGGAGAGAGTCACGACCTGGGAAGCTTGTTTAAACGATGATGAATGCAGTGATGAATGGAGCGTGGTGCACTGATGGACATGCACAGCGGAATAGAAGGTGCAGACGTCTCCCGAGGCCTTTCATCTTGGCAGTACACACATTATGTATTCTGATCAGAGCTAGGTAATGACCCTCAGATGGACTGAACCTCTCTCTGGGGGGGGGGGTTTGCACATTCTTCCTCACAGATAGCCACGAGGGTTTCCAGTTTCCTCTGAAGTGCCACTGTTTATTTGCAGTTCTCTGCTGCAGCAGAGTCACACAAAAGCAAAGAGACCCCTCAAAACACACACATTAGTGGTAAAAATGGCAGGAGTTTACCTCGTCTTGACAGGCCGCTGAAATAATAAGATGCAAACAGCAACAGAAAGAGTGACACCTATTGTGTTAGTTCTTTTATTTGAGTTGCTTTCTTAAAAGCAATTCATTTTCCTTTTAAAGGAACTATGACACATGCTGCACTGACACAAAGGAGGCACAGCAGCTCTTCTCTGCTTTCACCAATATGCTGCAGCAGGTAAAGAGCCATGAATCACAAATAGCAAATTCTCTCTGCGCAGTATTGCTGAAATGTATATTACATGTGGATTCCATGACATCTTTATGAAGGTCTGGAGCTGCCTTCATCTCCTGTTATATATTCCTACCTGCAAGCAGAAAGTGTCTGGTGTTTATCCACCTTTGAAACACAACAATATATTGCAGCCTCCTCCCTGACGCTATTTAGTTCCAGCCACAGCCAAGCTTTTCAAGTGTTGTTTTTTTTTTGTTTGTTTGTTTATTTGTGGTTGTTTTTTTCATTCTTCTTCCAAACAGCAGATAGTTTGCTGTTCACTGTATACACCCAACATTTGTGCCTGTGGTCTGTTGTGCTTGTCATCTCACCAGCTGTCAATCACTGTCTACATCCTAGCAGGCCAGAGGACATACAGACAATTCTATCCTTTATTGCCCACTGCAGTGTCCAGCCCCAATCCCTGTCCAACCTACTTCTCCACACACTGACAGACTTCCATTAAAGCTTTTTTTTTTTTTTTTTTTTTTTTTTAAGATGTGTTCTTGAAGCTTTTCAAAGGCTCATCTAAATCTTTTGAAGGCACAGTTTTGCTTAGGTCAGACATATTCCCTTGCTGCTGAGGTTTTATGAGTGCTCTGTATTGTAAGATAAATCCCTCAACCTATTGTGGCAGGAGCAGCTTTGTCCTGGTGGGAAAAGAGCTTTTAATGACGGAATTGCTTTCCATATGTGTGCTCCAGGATGGAAGCCCGGTTAAACATCATTTCTTGTTGTTGAGACAGTCCTGGCTGAGTCTGACTTCATACATGTGAAGAAGACAACTCATGGAAGTGGCACAGTGCTATGCAGGATCAGTTTCATAGAGTGTTGGGGCTAAAATGATAATCTAATATACATGGTTGTCAGCACAAGTGCAACGGTGCATAGGTGTGACATGGCTTCGTGCTTGGATGCCTGGCCCTCTAGTCAGGCAGTCCACAGTGGCTACCCCAGCTGATCTGTTTTTTCTGGATGGCGAGCCATGGCAGCTCCCGCTTTAAGCCGCAGGTCTCATGGTCCATAGATCTCACAGCACAGATCTCTGGATGGATGCAACACTCAGTCCAGGTTTCAGTCCACAGCGCACAACTCCATGTCCTTGCCAAGGTGACATCACGCTGTCAAACTTTAAACTGACATCTATCTTGTTCTGAAGTGTTTGACTGCCCCAGAGGCCGGAGAATTAATTCCTCCATCTACAGTATGATGAAGACAGTGACATCCCCTCCTGCCTGTTATATACCGTGCCTTATAAGCAGCATTGTTTCAGGCTGAATTGTGACGTGTTTCTAGGTGATAATTGATATGTAATGAAAATACAACTATAGTCACTCTGGTAATATAGATGAATGTTAATTAGTTATTCCAAATAGCCTGTGGAAGAAATGTTAAAATGAAAAATTTAGCATTTCCCATAAAGTCTAATTCTGTGGCCTCCACTTTTAGTTAACTCAAATTCACATTCAGTTAACCCTTAGGGACGGTTCGGCACATTTTACATGCTTTTCATTCTTTGGTTTTTGATAATTCTGGCTGTGTTCATACATGTGGTATTGATTTTTGCAAGATTGTGTATTTTTACTTGATCATGTTATTTCCATCTCAGCTCCTAAAGTTAGTCCAAAATACACTGTGTACAAGTCTTACACTTGTACTGTTAAGCGCAAAAGAATGAGCCATTGAAACTCATTCAAACTGCAATATTTGATGTCACTTCCATTAAAGCACACTACATACAATACACCTTTTTCATTGGAATCAATCATTTAAACTACTCTCCACCAGATGGCATCTGATGTTGGTCTAAAAATTAAGCCTAAAAAATGTTGAGGAGAAAAAAAATATATATATATGTATATATATATATATATATATATATATATATCTTCCCTATGAAAAGCACATATTTGTGTGTAGCGGTATGAGTGTGAATATTTGATACTGAGGTTCGGTCTGTTACCCAGTAACCATTATCACTGGAACATTCATGGTGTAAGAGATGCATACACCTGTATTTTGGATTATACCATGATTATGTGTCATGTGCACAATCAGCCCTTCAGTATCTTATTTTACCAGAGGGAAGAGAATAATGTGACATCTTAGAGGCTTCTTCTGTGAATATAAATTATATAGATATTTTCTCCTGGAAAGATTTTAGTGTTTCCCAAGTATTAGTGAGGATGAGGATTGTGACCTGATGACAGCATACAGAATAAAGAAGGAAGTTACAAAAAATATTTACATCACCTCAGACATGCAAATTACAAGTCTCCACACAACATCATTAAAACTCAAATTAAAATCTGCTTTTGATTTGTTATGTCAAAACATATAGATGTTGTATAGATGTTGATGTTCAAGAAAAGCTAACAGGGCACCCAGAAGAGAACTGAAGCTGAATAGATTATGTGACACTATGTCCAACTGACTTTTACCAAGGGACAAACAAACTGGGAGTTATCCTCTGAAGACCATGAGAATTCCATCTGTCATGAAATCTGGAAAGTTATACCTCATCTTTCATTAAATAAAGTGTCAACACAGACCAGCTGCCCAACATCAAGTGACACTGAAGCCTTTTAAAGCATCTCAACTCAAAGTCAATAATACCATCAGAATAAAAGCAGTGGGATACGTTTAAAGGTTTTATGCCTTTATTTTGAAGCAAATGTCAGCCAGGCCTATACAAACTTGAAAATGTACAATTTGTTTTTGAAGAGATAAGGAGTAAACAAGACATTGATTTTCAGCATGGTCATCATCTTTTCCATTTTCTGCTGAAATAGGCCCATGATTCAGCTAACATCCATACACACACATCTCTGTCCTTTATTGACTTTACCCAAACAAGTAGAACAGACACTGGAGACTGAGCAATTGACTCCTAGGTGTTCAGGTTCCTTTGATGAACTCAGTACCAATAACAATGAGCCTGATAACTTGCAATGACAAGCTGAGTACACAGTGGGTACACGCTGCAATGCGTTTACGCTGATGATTCTCAATGGAAAAAGCCTTATACCACAGGTCTCTGTAATCATATAGTTGTCTAATACCAGCCATGAGGTAGCAATAACTCTAACACTGTGAATATGACTCAGGAATAACTGTCTGCTGCACATGAGAAATGAACAATGAGACCAGACTCATCACTATGGGTCGGCCTTTAGGGCCCACTGACCCTGTAGTGCCCACCCACTGGTTCCCATTTTGTCATTTAAAATCCTTATACATATATTTTTTTTTTTTCATTTTCTGTAAAGTTACAATACCTTCATATTTCTTATAAATGAGGACAATTACACAGAACAGTGTTTTTCAGAGGTACTACTAAAAACAGAAGTTAATGTAATGAGACAGAGCTCCATTCACAGTGATGTCAGATTACGTGTGTGTGTCTGTGTGTGTCTGTGTCTGTGTCTGTGTGTGTGTGTAGCAGAAGCAATCAGTGGTCTTTGAGAATGGTCTGCTGCTGTTGTCTCATGTTGATTCTCTTGTATATTATGACAATGATATTATAATATGCATTTAGATAGAGGGAAGCTTTGCACCTGCTGTTACATTTAGGCTGGTGACGTCATATGTGTTGATAGAACAATGAGATGATCACATCAGTCATAACCTGCAGTGTCTTATTTGCTGCTCTGTGTGCTTCGTGCTCCGTAGTATCTCTTCGCTGTCTAAGCTATAACAAGAAGCTTACAGAACCTTGCAGGTGCAACTGATTGGTGCCAGTGACTGTGAATATTTGCACGTCTGTGAACGGTCTAGTTTTCCATGTTGTAACTTTGGAAACATTTAACAAACTTCAGGACCTTTACATCGATCTGGTTTGATTAGGATGTTTGCAGCCTCAGTAGTTGTGGGTCCGCTCTGCATGAATACAACTATCAGTTGCATAGCAGTATAAAAACACTATTTAAACACTGTTTAATATGACTCTGAGTCATGTTGCACTCATTTCCCCAGTAAACTCTGATGTAGCTCACCAAGGTTAGGACGAGAAATAACCAACACTAAGGTGGTATTATAAATCAAGACACTGTGCCTTGGTATGTTTTTACACAGATGGGGGATTAGATTTGTTAATGCTTTACGGAGCTGCTCTCTCAGCCAAGTAATGTGTTAGTGATTGATTGCTAAAGTTGTTTTGATGGAGGCTTTGCAGTAAAGATGAAGAAGCAGCTAAAAGGAGGCAGCAGAAGAAGAGAGATGTTATGAGGATGACAGTGGGAGAGCCAAAAGTGCACGTCTTTGCTGGATGTTGCACCGACACACCAAGCTTCACCTCTAGATGCCTGTTTGATTAATGTATCTGCGCACCACATAAGGTGTCTGCATCAACTTAAAAATGGATAAAAGCAGAGTGGGACAAACAGGTGGGAGACTACAAGCAAATAAAGGTGAAGCTAATGGAGCATGCTAATGCGTGCATTTATTAAGCTCGCCGCCTCCTCTCCCGGCCCAATCTGCCACATTGCATGGCTTCCCAGGTCCCTGAGCAGTGAGTCATCGCTCACTTTAAATAATGCACCTCATCTAGGGGCTTAAGAAGCTGCCATACAGCCCTTCATCGTGATGACAAGTGGAATTGAGAGAAGAGACCGCCAGGCTCTGTTGCTTCTTTCAGGTTGCTGCCGGACTCTCACGCCCAAGCTGCAGCTACTTAAGGAGCAGGTAATCTGCTCCTTGCCTACACTTTGCATTAAATGTGTGATCAGGCTCTGCGCTGTTGGCGGAGGGATCGAGAGCTCTCTTGGGACCAGTCAAGAGCAGGGACTCTGATGACATAACAGATAACTGACAGTGAGCTAAGAGACATACAGGAAGAGAATGAGATTGTTGTGCATTGTGATTGGTACCTGCAAGGCCTGATAGCCAGAGACGATGAGGTAGACCCGCCCACTCTCAAGGTCAGATGTTGAGGCTCTGATTGGGAAGCCTGGAGTGTGTGAGACACCATTCACCACGAAGGTGTGCCAAGAAACAGAGGCAGCCTCTCGTTTAGATGAGCCACGGTTCAGAGGCTCACAGTCTTTATGAAGAAGTGTCCGGGAGGCTTGGGTGGGCGTCAGAAATAAATATATAAAGTTGAAGTATCATTTTCAAGGCTGCTAGGATAATTAAGTCTGTATGAATCGTTGCACTGCAAGTAAACAGATGTGTGGTAAATTGTATGCCATTTAAAGCAACACTTTTATCCCAAAGCGGCAGTGCGGTGAAAAGATACAATTGTTGCATGGCTGCTCTCAGTGGGAGACAAACCTCTAACTGCTGCGGCGTTGATGCGATGCTCTGCCCCAGTGAGCTGCACGGCAACATGACTCAACTTCTTCCTTTTTCTATAGAAAAGTCTGCAACAAGCAAACTCTCAGCTCCAGGGGGTTGGAGCAGGAGAGCAGGGCGTGGTAATACATGGTGTTGGCTTTTATTAGCACTGAGAATGTGGACAGTGGTGTTCATGCAAATCAGAATGTATTGTGCATCGAAGGTTAATTCTGGTCTATTGAAATGTCTATCTTATTTTTGTAGTTATGGGTTGCAGTTCTGGGACTATGGCAGCTTAATTAAATAGACACCCATGAGGAAAGACAAATGAGCAGACAGGCAGCCAGAGTCATAAACCAATCTCCGTACAGCTGAGCTGTTGGAGGAGACATGAAGACAAGGTGTAAAACTCATACTCAAATCAAGTTTTTAACCTTGTCAACATCCATATTATGTTTTTATATATAGACAAGACAATACAAGAGTGAAATAAGCAGTACGTGTTTGACTTCCATATTGAACTGAAGTCGACCAATGAGAGTCTGACAAAAACACATTTAGCATTTCTTACACCACTAACCTAAGGAACCAATCCTGTCAGCTTGTGGGACAGGAGGTGGGGCTACATCAGCTTGACACCTTGTCAGTGCAGAGAGAGTTTAGCACAGCCATGGGCACTGTCAGCTCTACTGTCACTCACAGGCTAATAAACGACATACAACACTTACCATCCTGATACATCTTTTAGTTGCTGATTTTAATCATGACCACAAGTTTGTATTAGTAACTTAAAAGTTTATGAGAGGAAAGTGTATGAGAATTCATCTGCTGGGGACAATGACAATCTGCTACCAAATATTTTTAACTAGGTGGTAGCCTGAAAGGACAAAGGTCATGAAGGTCAGTAGATCACATCCTCTTAGAACTACAGATGTTTACACAAAATCTCATTGCATCTCATCCCATAGTTGTTGAGATATTCACTCTGGAGGAAGGTGGTAGATTAACCCACAGAGTGACGATGATGCTCACAGAAATGTGCTGCTGGCATGGATTAAAATGAAGGGGCTGCGTCAGTGGAGTTACTGTGCTCAGATAACAGTGAGCTGATGTACCGTCAATGAGGGCCATGTTGAGAAGACACTTTATTTAAACAGCACATTTCTTTAGTGAATATTCACAAAGATCTTTACACTAAAATGCAAATGAAAAAAATACGATGAAATAGGAGTAATGATTGAAAAAGAGAGAGATCAGCAGTAGCGTTATACCATCTGTGATAATATTCTCCAAAGAATGTGTCACTGAGTGACTGTGGTCAAACACCTCTATAAGGTGCGGTATCCTCACAGAATAATGGTTAAATTATGTAGCATGTCACATCCAGAGTTTTGCTCCAGCCAAGCAGCCCTGTTGTCTCTCACCTCTCTGTCATGTTTCCTGTCGACACTGCACTGATGAAGAACAAGAATTCCCGTCAGTCTGTAAAACCAGACTTTTTTTTCACCTCAGTCTTTGCCAAAACAGTGACAGGTTTATGGATATTTATACAATATTAAGTAAAGTGATTTGCATGATCTGTTAGTGTTTTGCCCTTTTCAACTGATTTATTTTTGTTGTTTTTTGTCTCAGCACCCCCCTCCCCTCTCTGAAATCAGCTTGGATCCAGTGCCATCATAACTGATAAATAAAAATTGACCTAAAAACTAGAAGTTCATTAATATGCAGGCTGCCTTTAACAGCAGATTGTGTGACTAATCCACTAGAACAGCCCAATGCACTCCCAGCATGTTAAAGCTGCTTCTTCCATCACCGCCACTCGCTTTTAATTCAAGGGGAGGAAGTCTTAACAAATAAATGCTGAGATCTGTGATGACTTTAACGAGCTCAAAAAGCTCTCTGAAGGTGTCGCTCTCTCGTGTCATGACCCTTCCTGACCTTTTTTTTTCTAAAAACCAACTGCTGCTGTTGCTGCTGCAGCCACCATTCACTGGCAAGACATGTTTGCTGTGGGCTGCTTTTAATGAGCACACTCCACCGGTGACTTCTTCACCTGCAGTGGAATGAATTCCAGCAGCACGACTGTGTAGCGGTAACTTGAACTTTGAGGAGCAAGAGTCCACAACACCGGCACTCACAGGAAAGCAGACCTGGAAGTGCGAGCCCCCAGGCATCTTTTCTCTGCAGCCCACCTCTTTTCATAAGTTGCGCTCATTAGCTTGTTGTTTCTCATGCAGCAGCAGAGGCTCAAAGAGAGATGTTAAGCACATCTAACGGCTCTCAGATAATAAATAGAGAATGTTGAATATGGAAAGTCGTGTGAAGATCACAGATGCTCCCAGCAAGAATAGCGCAGTCATGTACAACACCAGGTGCAAGGTAACAAGAGCTCCTTCACTTTTTTCGTTGGGGAGTTTATTTTCATCACACATTATGGATCACTCTGGAGAGATTCACAAAATAAAAGTCCAGAGCCAGTTAAAGCGCATCATCTCTCAGTCTTGTGGCGCAGTAAATTATTGCATAGATGTTGAAATCAGACAACCAGCTGTGCAAACAACTCCTACCTGCAATAAGAAAAATACATTTATGGAACACTTAAGATAACAGTATCCATCAAAAAGCCACAATTACAGGATAACAGAGTCATCCTGCTGGCGTCTGTCTCTGCAACGCTTCAACTGTATCTTTTACACTGCACTCATTCTGCTCACATGTGCCTCTGTGTATGTGTTTGTGTCATTTAGTGTCCAAACTCTGGATGGCTGTGAAATCCTCCTGGGCCCAGAGGTTACGTACGGCCCTCCAGGACTGGACCTTTTCTCCCCGGTGGCCATGACTATTGCTCACTGTGCCGAGGTAGACGCTGAGAACTGGAACATCCAGCTCAAGAGGAGAACCCAGGACAGCAAATGGGAGGTGAGAGCTGCAGGCCCTGCGCTTGTCAAAGTACAGCAAATCCCATCAAGATCTTAGTCAGGCTTGGACGTGGTGTCGGCCTTGCCTCAGTTTTCTTTTTCCTGAATGGTGCCTTTCTTTTTCTTTGAAGCTAAATGTCTGCAGGAATGAGGGCGCAGTAAATCCACAGAGGTCAACAGATCCTGTAAACACATGAAAAGGCCGGTCAAAGTTTCAAAATGAAAGTGTATGTACTGTGGAGGTTCTTCTGTAATCCTGCCATCCAGTATTGCTCTGTTGAAGTATGGAATCACTGAGCTGATCTGTATGTGAATCAGTGTTTAAATGAGAACATTTTGCACCCACTGACCACCTGCCTTGTTCAAATGAAATACAATAGTTAGATCAAGCAGTTACATATGACCTCTCCACATAAAAATTGCCAATGTCTACATACAACTTACATTAATGTTTCATCATTTTGTATAAATCTGAATACTGTCACACAAAGAATGTCTTGGGTTAACTTTTGAAATCGGAATGCCAGCAGGCATAAATGCATCTGATAGATGACCTATAAGTGGATTTATTGATGACAGTTAAATGTAATATTTTTGGTGCTGCTTTTATTTTGAAGAGCTACCCATGTGTGCCAGGGTTTCCCAGTCGTCAGCTGGACTACATTTGTTGATCCCAGTTTCTTATTGAACAGTAATGTATTTACATTTCTCATACATGCATCATCATAATGACAGTCCACCAAGGAACAAGTGCATCTGACATTTAAAGGGAATGGGAGATGATTGGCTTATTGCATGTTATAGCCAAAAGTTAACAGACCAAGTAAAACCCTGTTGAACCATGACCCAGGAGCAGCCACTGCTTTCTCCTCTGTTAGAATAGCAAAAGTGACATGGGCACTCCCTGAATGCACTGTGCTCTTTGGACTGGAGGAATAAAGCCCTAGAGGTCATTTACTATCACGGTTGGCTGGAGTAAACACCCAGATGGTTGATGATGATCTGAAGGTCATAACCTCCTCTACCCCCACCTCCCCCCACTCCCTTTTCTCCCATTCTAAAGAGTAGCCGGATGTCACTCAGACAGTATTGTCATGTCATGTTCCCTGACATGAGATGCCATGCGTTCTCTGTTTGTTCCCTCTGCTCGCTGGCCTTTGTCTGTGCTTTATGTGGTAAAAGGTCCAGTTAGTCAGCATGACGTGTGACCGCTGAATTATGTGTGAGCCATAAAAGAGTGTTGGGGCTTTGTGGGTGAGCTGATTGATCCGACATTATGTCCTCTGTGGGCCCAGAGGGTGACATAAGGCCACATGAAGGTAACACCAGCGGTCCGACAGGAACAAAATAAAGAAACAATTACAGCATGTAATGGGCAGGAAGAGGCATGGCTGCTGTCAGTCAGAGGGGAGAGAGGAGGGGCCCTGTTAGACAAGGCAAGTATCGATTAGTGGATCAGGAAAGACACAGTGCAGTGAATTTAGACACGAGGCAATCAGAGGGAGAATCGTGGAGATTGTTTCTGCGCTGACAACAACTGTCCATGTGCACACCGAACGCAGCATTTCTTGTCAGCTTCTTTCAGTTCCTTTGCAACAGGAGGTATTGTATTTCCCCAGCTTTTTATGTATCTGTGTTTTCATTCCAGCTGTGTCAGCCATTTTTTTTTCTTCTCCCAAGAAGGAGATTGCTTTTACAGGTCTGGATGAAGTCCCAAGAGCTTAATCCCAAACCTAAAGGCATAACAAGCCCAAACTCTGTTATCACTTTGCATTATTTGCCCGCATATTTGAGCAGGAACCAGAATCATGATAACAAGACAAGTAGTAGGCCTGAATAATGAAGAGAATATTCAGCCAGGCGGTAATGTAAATGTAAATCTGACGTAAAGTTTTGGCAAGCCATGCATGGGTCAGAATAATGAATAGTGCAGGTTTGCCCCTGGCTGTTGTGGTGGTTGTCAGAGCTTAAAAGAGCTTGTTATTTAAAGGAAGACCAGTCAGATTTGCCTGCTCTCTACATTGTGTGCTTTTGTCCTGAATAATGTTTTTCTAAGCGCTGGAGACGGCTGCTGTAAAGAATATGCAAGAGCAGCTTCTGCAGGCTCCGCTATCTTACCTCAAGCAAAGATGCATAATAATGAAAGCTTTGGTTCGGCGCCTGTGAAGATCAGAACCAAGTCAAAAGTCCCTGAGTCTTAGATAATAATAATAATAATAATAATACATTTTATTTATAAAGCGCTTTTCAAAGTACTCAAAGTCGCTTTACAGAATTAAACAACAATATTAGAAAAACAACAATATTAGAAACACTTAGAAACACATAAGTACAATGCAGAGATTTATCAAACATAAGATGTCCAAAACAATCAGAACGGAGAAAAACACGGTTGGGTAAAGATTTGAGTGGAGTGGATGGACCAGACGGATCATAACAGTGCAGGTAGAGTTAGAATGTTAGATGTTAAAAGCAGAGTGGAACAGGTGCGTTTTGAGAAGTGACTTGAAAGTCTTGAGGTCTGTGGTTTCTCGGATGTGTTTGGGAAGGGAGTTCCAGAGGGTGGGGGCAGCAACAGAGAAAGCTCTATCTCCCCAGGTTTTGTGCTTGGTCTTGGGGACAGTGAGGAGAATGGCATCAGAAGAACGGAGGGTGCGGGAAGGGATGTATGGGTGGAGAAGGTCTGCGAGGTAGGAGGGGGCCTGGTTATGGAGTGTTTTATGGGTGAGGAGGAGGATTTTGAATTCGATTCGTTGTGTAATTGGGAGCCAGTGGAGGTTCTGGAGGACAGGTGTGATGTGGTCACGGGAGCGGGTGTGGGTGAGGAGGCGAGCAGCAGAGTTTTGGATGTACTGGAGTTTATTGAGGAGTTTGGCGGTTGTACCATATAGGATGCTGTTGCAGTAATCAAGGCGGGATGTAATGAAGGCGTGGATTAGAGTTTCAGCGGCCGAGAAAGAGAGTGAGGGGCGGAGGCGGGAGATGTTCTTTAGGTGGTGGAAGGCTGATTTAGTGATGTGTTTGATGTGTTGGTCGAAGGAGAGATTACTGTTAAAGATGACTCCAAGGTTGCGGCAGTGGGGGGAGGGTGACAGTGTGGAGTTGTCAGTGGTGAGGTGGAAGTCTCTGGCTGTTTGGGTGAGGGAATTTGGACCAATTAGAATCATGTCTGATTTGTCATAGTTAAGTTTGAGGAAGTTTGCTTGCATCCAGCATTCGATGTCGGTCAGACAGTTTGACAGGGTGGAATGAGTTGAGGGGGTGATGGATTTGGTGGTGATGTATAACTGGATGTCATCAGCGTAGCAGTGGAAGTGAAGATTATGGCGGCGGATGATTTGACCAAGGGGGAGGAGATACAGGATAAAGAGGAGAGGACCAAGCACAGAACCCTGGGGGACGCCTTGGGACAGGGGGGCAGTTGAGGAGGAGCAGTTGTTGATGGAGATGAATTGTTGTCTGCTAGAGAGATATGAGTGTAACCAAGTGAGGGCAGCGTCAGTGATGTTGAGGAGGGAGTTCAGCCGGGAGAGTAGGATGGAGTGATTGATGGTGTCAAAGGCAGCGGTGAGGTCCAGGAGGATGAGGATGGAGATTTGTCCAGAGTCTGAGGAGAGGAGGAGGTCATTTGTAATTTTGAGGAGGGCGGTTTCAGTACTGTGTTGTGCGCGGAATCCGGATTGAAATTCTTCGAAGAGGTCATGGTTGTTGAGGTGGGATTTTATTTGTGAGGCGACAACACGTTCCAGGATTTTCGACAGAAATGGGAGGTTAGAGATGGGCCGGAAGTTGTTCATGATGTCAGGATTAAGACCAGGTCTCTTGATAATGGGGGTGACAGCAGCAAGTTTCAGTGAAGATGGGACGGAGGCAGAGCTGAGCGAGGAGTTGATGATTTTGGAGACCAGCGGAGAGATGGTGGTGAAGCAGTCCTTGGCGATGGAGGATGGAATGGGGTCAAGCATGCAGGTGGAAGTCTTCATGGATGAGATGATTGTGGATAGCATAGTTGGGGAGACAGGTGCAAATTTGGAGAGGGGCCGGGTGATGAGATGGGTGGAGGGGGGTGATGGGGGTGGGGGAGTAGGGGAGGTAGTTAGGGAACTGTAGATTTTGTCAATTTTGGACTGGAAGAATGAGAGGAAGGAATTGCATTTGTCAACGGTGAATGAACTTGAGATGTTGTCGCTGGGGTTAAGGAGTTTGTTTATAGTAGAAAAAAGAGCCTTTTGGTTGTTGGAGCCGGTGTGAATGAGGTTTGAAAAGTAGGTAGAGCGTGCAGCGTTGAGGGCGGCTTTGTACTGTAGGAGGTGGTCTGTGTAGGCTTGGAGATGAACTGTCAAACCAGTTTTTTTATGGAGTCTTTCAAGCTGGCGCTTGCGGGATTTCATTTGGTGGAGTTCTGGGGTGTACCAGGGGGCAGAGTGGGAAAAAGAGACAGATTTGGTTTTGGTGGGAGCAAGTTGGTCCAGACAGGAGGAGAGAATACTGTTGTAGTGGTTGACTAGTTCGTCAGGATCATCAGACAGTGGGGGAGGGTGGGTTGACAGGGTGTTGGATAGGGAGACTGAGAAGTCCTGGGGGGAGATATATTTAAGGTTTCTGAAGGATATAGTTCGTTTGACCTTGGGGAGGGGGGAGGGTAGATTGATATCCATGAAGATAGCCAGGTGGTCAGAGATGTGGAGGTTGATGCTGAAAAGTTGATGGATGGCGAGACCAGAGGAGCAGACTAGGTCCAGGGTGTGTCCATGGTTGTGAGTGGGAAAGTTGACATGTTGAGTGAAATTGTGGGAGTCCAGAAGGTCCAGGAAGTCGGAGGCTTGTTTGCAGTTTCTATTGTCGATGTGATAGTTGAAGTCGCCAAGGAGGAGGACAGAAGGTGAGATGGCTGAGAGCTGTGCAACAAAGTCGGAGAAGTCGGAGAGAAATGATGGATTGGGCTTGGGAGGGCGATAAATAACTGCAATAACCAGGGGAGCAGGTCCAGGCAGTTTAAAAGCAATGGTTTCGAAGGAGTGAGCAGGGGTGGTGGATATGGTGATGATTTTGAGGTCTTTTTTATGGATTGAGGCCACACCACCACCTTTGCCAGTGGGACGGGGCTGGTCGATGTATGTGTATCCAGGAGGAGTGGCTTGGTTGAGAGAAAAATAGTCCAGGTGATTGTGCCAGGTTTCAGTGATGCAGAGGAAGTCCAGGTTGTTATCAGTGATGAATTCGTTTAGAATTAGTGCTTTGTTATTGAGTGATCGAGTGTTTAGCAGAGCCAGTTTGAGGAAATGCTGCTGTGTGATTTGTTCTGAGGAATGAGGAAGTGAGCGGAGGTTGGGATTGGACTGTTTCATAGGTTTCATTGAGCGTTTGTTCTTTCTCGTATGGTTGATCCTGTTTGGACGGTGGGGTCTCACTGAGATGATGGGCTGAATGGGGAAAGCTGCAGCAGGGAGTGGCAATGACAGACGGAGCCTATAGGGGGAGCTCTGACAGGAGGAGGAACTCTGAGAAGGTACTGTGTGGGGAAAAAATAGAGCGGATGGACTGGTGTACGAGGTGGATAGTCAATCCGGTGCATATCTCACTGCGTGCTGGAATTTGGAAGCGAGGATGCGGCGTCCCAGCATGCTCAGGTGAAGACCGTCTCGTCCAAAGAAGGAGGGACGCTCCCAGAACATGTCGAAGTTGTGGATGAAACGGATGTTATGTGCTGCGCAGGCAGATTGGAGCCAGGTGTGGAGATAGAGATGCAATTATATATATTATTAGAATTCATTTAATTAATTAACTTTCAAGAAGTGATTTAGTTTGAAATGTTGTTGCTGCTATTCTTACAATCGAATTATTAGGTTCTAAATTCAACCTGAGTCTAATTTCCATCACTGACATTTTTGTCATATTATTATTATTATTATCATCCAATTTTCATTTTTTATATATTTCAGGCTTTGCAAGGCTTCAGTCTCTGATAATGTACTGATATTAGTTACTGAACCTTCAGATGGTCGACTGTCACATTAACCCTGGAGCTCACTCATCCTTTTTGATTGCACTGTGAAGGACAGACAAGTGACAGTGACCTTAATGTTACATCCACAGCCTCTCTGTTCCATTAGTGTATCTTGAATGTGTGTCTTTTTTTTTTTTTTTTTTGTAGTTTCTCTCTGCTGTGTTCTTGCTACCTCCTTTCTAATTCTAAGTGGATTTTAGATGAAGTTAATGATTAAATCAGTTTCCTGCAAGATCACACAGCAATATGATTAGACAGAGACTAAATGCTACAGGTTGTAAGATGCTTCTTATTCATGGCAGTGCAACAGGTTAAACAACAACGACCTCTGAACAAGAGATATTGTGGGGGTAATCGAGGAGTCTGTGTGTGATTCCAGCCCTCACAGGATAGGCAGCATGGCTAATGAATGAATGAACAAAGCACATATGAAACTATCAATTAGAAAATCATTCAGCTCACCCAGTGATATTAACTCCTCCTCAAAGCCACAATTCAGCACATTGTTTTTACAAAACACAGACGTTTTGTTAAATGTTGGTTCTCAAGTTACTCCCTAGAAGATTTGCAATCTTGCATATGTTACCTAGGTAACTATGGTCCATTCAAGCCACTTTTAAGGCATATAACAAGACCAAAGTACCACAGCTCTCCATCCTTTGTTTTCTTTCTTTTTCTTGACACAGAGCTCCTCCCTGTACTGTACATAATGGAGAAGACACCAGCTCCTTTATCTTACTTCTTTATCTTACATCACATGGAAATCTTATAAATCTTTAATAAGGTTGTTCACTCTTCCCCAGTTTGCCCAGTTTCATAATCTCTATCTGAGATGCCGTCCGATGCTCCCGCAGATTAGAAACTATGTCAACTCTCTTCAGGGTGTTCAGTCAGAGATTAAAGAGCTCTGCAGGCGTCTTGTTAGCTCACAGAGATGTCACTGCTCTCTGTCAGTGTGTATTTCTCCTTCTCCTTCTTCTTCTTCTTCTTCTTCTTCTTCTTCTTCTTTTGCGCAGGTTCATGTTTACCCAACCTTGCCTGTTATAAGCATTGTAGGTTTGCTATTGTGCCACAAAAAGGAAAAAAAATCTTTTCAGTGTAAGAGGGCAATTTCTCAATATGTGAAAGTGTTGTGAATGAAGAATGGATGTGGGAGTGGGGGGGGGGGGGGGGGGGGGGGGGGGGGGGGTGAATACAAAATTCATGTTGCTTTGAGATTTCCCTCCAATATTAAAAGGGCATAGAGAAGCTCGGAGTGCCTTGCTTTAAAAATAATGACTTGCCGTTGAGGTCTAACATAAAGAGAGAGAGGAGATGGTTTGTAGAATGTATAATACCTGCAAGTACACAGTGCGATTAAAATACCTTTATCTCAGCTGTCATTAGAGAACGTGCCTCTGCAGAAGAGCCATGGTATCATATTATTCAGTGGCGTGCTGCTCTGTGTTAAACTGCACTTATGGGGACACAGAGAGCATAAGTACACGATGCATAAACATGAAGTATTTACAGAGGGGGCTCCAGCTCCTGAAATGAATGTGGGTGAACAAATGGCAACATTTCTCACTTCATGTTGCATCTCTTTGAACAGTCCTATGCTTTATTTTAAAATACAAGCTGATGGACTGTGTTCTCCAACAGAATATGAACTGGGCCCAGTGTGTGCGCTTTTTCTTTTTCTTTTTTTTTCTTTTCTTTTTTCTTTTTTTTTTTTTGGTGCAATAGTATATACAAATGTTTTTGTCCTCATCAGTTGTAATACAGTTCTGGTCAGACGCCAAACTGCCGAGGGTAATTTATCACTCACTGAGCTGGAACATTGTTCTAACTGCATTTACATAGTGGTGCTACTCCCTTTAAGCATTTTAGAATCAGCTCTGTGTTCTTATATATTACTGTCATTGTCAAATCCCAGAAGAAGACCAAATTCACTGACATATTTCTCAATACTTTTCAACATGTAGATTTATAAGGGAATATTAATTAACAAATAAAATAGTATTTTGAACAGTTCAGTAACTTCTTACATTAGAACTTAGACTACTTTATTGTCCATTAAACTTACATTAAATGGAAATTTGTCTTAAGCAATGGCGTGAAACCCACATACACACATAACCCAAATGACAATATACATAATACATCTAAATATGAGTATGAGTATAATAGACTATGAATTCAGTCCAGTTCACAAGGCTGAAAAGCACAGTGGAGGGGATGAATGGGAAAGTCTGAGATTTGATGTTGTCTGTGGCCAATGATCTTTCTGACCTGGTTGATGATTTGTGCCAGTTCATTCTTTTGTTTGGTCAATAGGTTAAACCAAAGAATAAACTCTATGACACTGTTTTGCAATAGAGTTGAAGGAGGAGGCATGGAGGGATTTGGCATTGAGTGAAAGTGAGCTGGAAACAACAGGAAGTTAGTTAGTGTGGTTTGGCTTCCTGCCTCAACAGTACAAGCAGCAGTGGCAATGACACAGAGCTCATGGAGGATATAAAGACACTTAAAATCCCTCAGTGCCTGAAAAACCACAGTTTGAGTCAGAACTCAACCTCCAATTCTCTGAGTCACAACTCAGTGGAATAATGAGTGAATCAACGTCCACAGATCTGCTTGGGAATCACTGGAAAGTGAGCCTGACAGGTTTTTTTTGCAGCAGCAAGGAAACATGATTGTAGACCCACATTAGCACCTCAGTCAGATCCAGGCTCAGTCTGCTGTGACCAGAATCAGAGACTAGCAGGTCTATGTGGATCAAAACCATGGTTAGCATCTAGTTATGTTAGGCCTATATGTTAGCTTGTAACTGACAGTGGAGAGTTAGTGGTTGTACTAGTGCTGTCTGCCTCTGTACTGCAAAGCCCCCCCCCCATTCATTGGTTCACTGCAGTGCAAGGAAACACTCACACATACTCTTTCTTTCACTCATTATATATCTTATCTTATATATAAAAAGCATCATATGGATGTTAATGAGGTTGATTATTGATTGATTGCCATCAGAGGGGGTCTTTAAAACAGTTGACTGACTCAGACAACATTGTTTTACTAAAATCTGTTAATTATTGTTTCCTATTTTTTTTATATAATTATAAAAAATGAAATTGAGAAGACAAACTCACCACAAGGTCATTTAGCAGCTTTAGATCAGCTAATGGACCGTGTGGTTAACTGTGGTTAAGTGGCTGAAGCTGCAGCAGTGAGTGGAGACGAGGAGCAGGGCAGTGATGGCTGCTGCTAATGTGACTTTTATTTGCCACATTTGCCACTTAACATGTGATTATTTGTGAGGGAATAAATACTTCTTCTTGGGCCGTGTTTCAGCACGCGGCATGGTCTCACACCTCATCATTAAATTGAATAATCACATGTATTTCACGGATTGCATCTCCTCGCTCGGATGGGGGGCTGCATACTGTGTGTCAATAATGTGTGACTGGATTCACAGAAACATATTTGAAGGTGAATTTGTGGCACTTTGCCTCCTCCTGAATCACAAACTAATCTTTACTCATCAGGTTTTACTGGAACTGGTGAATTGGTTGTGGATGACGTTGAGCTGAGAGTAAACAAACCTATTAGTAATAGCTGACTCACTCATGGATGGTTGGATCTTTTAGATAGTTCTTTCACTGCTGAGAGATGCATCAGGGTTCTTTCAGTGTTCAGTGTGATGAGCACTGGTGGCAGATGTGACAACATCACAGTTATTTATTTATTATTATTATTATTTTTTTTTTTTTTTTGGGGGGGGGGGGGTAACACATTATTTATTTATTACATGGGCCTCCTGACATTTTTTTTGCCAGAGGCTCCATTAGACTCTTGAATCACCTCTGACCTTTGGTGTAATAGAACTTCTTCTTCAGACTGTTTCAATCTCTGATATTTGGAGAAAAGAAAAGAAAAGAAAAGAAAAGAAAATATATACATATTCCTTCATTCCAGTTGGAATGAATTCCTGTTTCCCAGCTGCCGTTGCCGTCTCATAAATAAAACACTGTATAGTTGGTAATGACTATTTTGTGCTGTGCTGTGCACTAACACCATCACTCATGTAGGGAATGTTTTTTTCATGTTCTCAGGA
The DNA here is from genome assembly GCA_021432705.1 of Caranx ignobilis. Classification (NCBI taxonomy): domain Eukaryota; kingdom Metazoa; phylum Chordata; class Actinopteri; order Carangiformes; family Carangidae; genus Caranx; species Caranx ignobilis. The sequence goes on from MU270014.1 coordinate 31,265,505, forward strand.
GACTACTTACAAGCTGTGTGGATTTTGCTTTGTGATTTAAACATGTGTTATGTTTCCCACAGCAGTGTAACACAGCATGGTCCATATTACAGTCACTTATTACATTGCTGTATGCTCACAAGTTCATTTGCATTGTTTCCTACCCATAATATCTGTGCAGCTCTGCACATGAATGATTAGCTTTACAGACAAACCGTGTGCTGTGGTGGTCCTCATAGCTGAAATGTCAGACATTTCTGATTTTTGGAGGTTGCTCATCTGTTTAACAGATTTTGAGCATATTTTTTAAACAAGAGAAACTTGAAAGACACACAATCAAAAATATATTTGAAGGTCTTCTAGATAAGTATGAATGAGCCTGTGAATAGGGTTATCATTAGCCATGGACATGTGAAAAGAGGATGACTGCACAAAATAAAAAAGAAAGAAAAGTATGTCAAGTTGTTTGGTTCCCTTTGACATGTTTACATTGTCACTCCGTGTGGCTTGCCACTGTAAGTATACGTCTCTACTTGAAACTGTCCCCTGGAAATGTTGTGTGCATACGCTTCATTTTCCATGGTAAACAGTTTTGTGGCAAACCAAGATTAGGCCCCCTGTCAATAAATGAATCTGCCAACTTCACTGATTCTTTTTCAATATCCAGTCTTGAAATCCATTATCAACCAACACATCATTAAGCATCCTCTGAGGTGCCATTAGGTTCTTGTGGGCATGGCTGTGGTCTGAGCCAGGACGTGAAACAGTCTTCAAACAAAATGTGTTTACTTTTTTCTTCTTCTTCCTCTTCTTAACATAATCTCACAGACTTCCACTTCCTGGTGTTTACATGGCTCTCAGTGTCATAGAAATGAACCAGCAGCTTTGGTATAATGGGCTAAACACAGACATCAAGTCTGTTCAAAGGGAATTGAATGTTTTTACACCTGCTGATAGTAAACTAGGTGTTGTGGTGTATTTATGAGACGACGTGATGTATATCATTATGAATTTGACAGGATCAATAGCTTTTCGAAGGCCTCTGTTTTTCATTGCAGGAAGTGATGTCAGTGGAGGAGGAGTCCACTTCCTGTTACTGCCTGATGGACTCATCGAGCTGCCACCTGCTGCTGGACCAACCAGGCTCGTATGCCTTGGTAGGCGAGCCCCTGACGCAGGCTGCCGTCAAGAGGCTGAAGCTGGCCGTGTTTGGGAGCATGGAGGCCGGCTCCATGAACTACAGCCTGCGGGTGTACTGTGTGGACGACACGCCGCACGCCTTTCAGGTGGGGAATGATAGTTTTTGGATTTTTTGTATCCTTTCGGTGGTTGCGTCATGATTATGTCCAGCTGCTCAGTGTTTCAGGGCCTTCCACGTTTTTACATAAAGCTCATGTGGCCAGAAGTAAATGCATGTAACTTGGTTTCCCTGGGCTGAGTCTCAAGGTATAGACAGCTAATTCACGGGGCAAAGCTAATTTAATGCTACACTGGTGTCTTTAAAAACAGCAGCTGAGGTGGAACATGCTCTTGTGTACTTCGAAGTTCAAAAGTTGTTCACTCATCTAAGCGCTGAATAGTGTAACGTGGAGAACAGTATTTTCTCATTTTGCTGTGTGTAATAGTTGAGTTAGTGTTTTTATGGAGCTGTACTGTACTTGTGTGAATGTGACAGTGAAGATGTTCCTTTAATTAAGCAAATTTTGCTGCAGAAGAATGTATGAGCTAAACGCTAATGTTAAAACATTTCCAGTGTATATCTAAAGCTGCACTAATCAATATGAAGCACCAACAGCCAGTCAGCTGACTGCAGCTTTCTTTGGTTCCACTATTTAGCTCATTGTTGCACTTGCTACATACAGTATCAACTTAAAATATGTCAGTCTTAATTTACAGCTTATTCTACAGCCCATAACATCCAGCGAAATGACAAAGAAATATATCATCTAGTGTTAAATGCAGAAAAATTGATCTGTCTGTCTGAGATATCCTGATGATTCAGTTTTTGTTGTTCCTGGCATTTTAAAGTATATTTCATGAATCCCATAGTGTCCATGTGGATAATCTACTGGCTGTTTTTGCAAGGACTTTGCACAAAACGGTTCCAATGAAAATTGTTCAAAATGAAGTCCGTGCATCATCCAGAGTAGCACATTTGCTGCGCAGACACACACTGCTGCTGGGGAGTTTTCTTTTTCATGTTTAATGCTATTTTTCAAAGCTGAGAGCTCCACAAATGAAATTTCATTCACCTTCATGGTGACAGGGTGGAGGCAGGACCCTCAGATATCTCCAAAGATACACAAACTAAAGATAAATGATCTGCATGTCAATACTAGTAAGTGAGAAGAGTGATTTTTATGATCCTTGCTGCAGATTTAATATTTTGTTTTTTTGTTTTGAGTTTTTGAGACAGTGAGGAGTGAGGGGTTGGGGGGGCAGATTTCAGACAGTGTGTCTGTGCTTTTTTTTTACAAAAACATTAAGCTGTATAGTTTGACATCAGAGATATCGCCTCTATTACTAAATCCATCCTGCAGGTCAGGGCCTACATTCAGCCTGAATGTGGTGTGTGTGCTTCCTACTGGAGCTCTCTGAGGCAGCAGGGACCTCAGTGTGCGCTCTCAACTAGTTAAACCGTGTGAGTGATTGCAGATTCATTAGCACAGTGAAACAATACTTTGGAGCTGATCGGAGGGACTCTAACAGCCTGACAGATTCTCTTTTCAGTGGTTTTAATAGACTGAGACAAAGGCTGCCATACTGTAATCACTGCCATTGAAATGTTAACCAATTATTCTTTTTTTGTCTTGTCTGACTTGATTATCCTTCAGCGACCTATAGGGTTTTAAGCATTGAGATCTCATCAGTGAACATCAGGGAAATCAAGCTCCCTCATCTCCCCAGAGAGACTAGACTAACAGAAGAGATGAGCCCAGCTCGAACACATCACGGCGAGCCTCGTGACTGGCTCTGCCTCCCGACCGCCTTTTCTGTCATGTCGCAGCCGTCAGTGGCAGCTGGCTTTAAAATACATTCTGGATTTGGTTTATGAATTCCCAGCCTGCAGAGCAGATGCCAGACTTTTGCTTGTCCCATGGGTGCCTGTCTGTTAGCGCCACAACTCTGCTGTGTGTTTTCCAAGCTCCGGCACAAAGTCAATTACAGACTGGATTCTGGATCAACAGGAAGCCTGATGCAAGACAAACAGCGACGAGCGAGGCAGCCTTTTACTTCAGCTGAGAGCAAAACAGAGACAGCAGAGTTTAGTTCTCATCTGTGGGCCCATGATGAAGCTGCCTCCTCAGATACCTCCTCAGCCACAGTATTTGTATCCAAATTGATGGCAACTGGGATCATCATCATCTCTTCACCTCATCTTGAGCAAATAAAGCGAGTATTGCAATAAGATATACAGTCCACTTCCAAGGTCACAGCTTTCAAGTTGTATTGAGGAGGCGGTGGGTGGAGATGGTTCACAGTCCTACCAGAAAATGTCTCCTGCATTAGTATTCAGCCGGCAGCTTTTATCTCCCAGTGTAAATGCTAAAAGAAAATACTGTTCACCTCGACCTTTAGCCTTTTGCTCCGGTGAGGGATCATTTCCACAATGTCTGAAGAGGAAATTGTTGATTTTATAGGATGAACAATTTGAACTCAGTCAGTGATCATGAAGGACTATGTGCTTCACGACTCTTTAGGCATTTACAGAGTCCCATATCACAGAACTCAGAATTCAGCAGTGACTTTTACTCTGCTTTGAATTATGTCAAACAGCATAGTCACAGATCCAAGGTAACTCATGTCTTATTTTACCAGGTCTCTGCTTCACTTCATTACTACGTGCTAATGTAATGGTTCGTCAAGTTAAAAATAAAACAACAACTTTAGTTAGGTTTCCAGACCCCCCAGTATTTCAAACTCCTGCTCAGGATTGGTAACAATACTGCTGATCACCATATACAGAACAAGAAGCTAATTTCCAACAGAACATTAGCAGACTAACTTTAATGTTACCAGTAACATTGGATATCAGAGATACCTCAGCCAGAACACATGCTAAGGCCTATCAGTACACGTATGGCAAAAAATGGGGTGGACTGACCAACAGCTATTTGCCCTCAAACAAAGACAATAACAAATCATTTTTCAATCCTAAATGTTTGGTTGTCATCCAAATAAAAAGTGAACGGGATTTGCAGTGTTACAGTACTTGTTCTGAGTGTTTAGCTCTCATATTTAGTTTAGTTTAGATGTTTATTTAAAAAGGGATAATGCACATTAAGCATTTTAACAAAATGTCAATGCACCTGACTTAGCTGGAGGGTTAATTTTCATCGGTAGCAACAATAAAATACAACAAAGGTTAAAAGGTCACACATTATACACACATAGAGCTACAGCTGAAAGAAAATGAAGACAAAGATCCACTATTACATGATGCTCTTATATAATAATGATAATAAAAGTAAATATTGTAACAGTTTGGAGGTTTCCAAATTGGCCATGAGTTGGAGACTTAAACAGAATAGTATGCATTTTTGCTTGATTGCAGACATGAGCCAGCAGCTTCTCACACTGCGGACTGTGTTACTGACACTGAAACAGAATTTCTTGCCTTATGATTGCTCTTTCACTTGAAATTAGCCTTTGATGTGATAGCTTTTTGTTGCCTTGTCAAATATTTTTCAAATTCAATCGACCATCTTTTGTAGAGTGGCTCCAACCAATAGAGCACTCTATGCAAAAAAAAAACTGGATGTTCCAAACCACTTTGGAACACTGTACCACTTTGAAATGCTGTTCTCCTGGCTGGATTTCTCAGCCTTGGTTGACATTGCAACACTCCCTCAGCTGTAAAACATGATCTAAGACACATCAATCATGTCAAACAACAGATAAGGAAGAGTCAGAGTCAGAGTCTACAGAAAGCTTCAATCATGGCTTCTTGTCAGCTTCAAATGATTTCAAGAAACCTAAATACAGGAAAACTGAAGAGATCCAGGGTTGTCCGGCTGCTGGTGGTGTAACAGACGGAGGCAGATGGCGGTGGAGAAACGCCATATTTCAGGTCCCTCGTTGTCACATTTATTTTCCCCATGATATATGTCTTTCATCTGCATGTTGCCATCAGTTGATTGTTTTCACACCTACAGCAAAGACAATATGCACACACACATAACGGCGCATACACCACAACACACATTCTCTTGCATGGACATGCTCCTGCACACACGGACACTTAGTCAGAGTCAATCAGCGTGGCCTGGCATTAGTCACAGCTCTGTTCCCCGTCTTTTCCCTTTGTGATTGAGATGGCTGAGGATAGACGGGCCCCGCTCTGAACCATCCCACAGTCTGGGGACACTGAACAATGATGACAGATGAATACCTGCAAGCGACAATCAAAGTGCTCTTTCATCATCGCAAAATTCAATTTGGGAGATGGACGTTTGCCCCCCGATGCACACGTTTCCTTGGCATTAAGTTCGAGCTTCAATCTGTCATGTTGAGGCTGCAAATGTGATGCTAATGTGAGAGAGCGAGAGTTGCAGGAGTCTACAGCAGAGACTTGACGTCACTTGTTGGCGGCCTGTTTCTCTGCTAATATTTGTGATGAGTCAATTAGCGGATGTGACAGAGGAAAGGATTAGCAACAGGTGTTGGTGTTGATATGTGAGGGCAGTGTTTCTCAAAGGGAGGGGGGAGCTTGTTCTTGGTTTTCTTCAACACTTCTCCAACACCCCTGTGTATTTCTCTCTCTCATCCCTTCCTTCCTCTCTCCTACACTGCCTTTCCTTTCCTTTCCTTTCTGTTCTTTTCTTTTCCTGTCCTTTCCTGTCCTGTCCTCTCATCTCCTCTTCTCTCTTTTGCTTTCCTTTCCTCTCCTCTCCTTTCCTTTCCTTTCCCTCCTCCCCTTTTATCTCCAGGGAGTGGTGGCTGCAGAGAGAATCAGAGGGGGTCAGCTCCTTGAGGAGCCAAAGATGTTGCCTTTCAGAGCGAACACCTTCAGCCTCCAGGTGTCCATCCAGGATGTTCCCCAGTTCCTGTGGAGCATCAAACCCTTTACCACATGTCAGGTAACCATGGCGATGACCGGCAAGTCATTAGATCAAAACAAAGACTGTATACAAAAGTGCTAATTTGCGATCCTTTTTGTGCTGCTAAGAGCTAATTACTGTGTTGTGTCTGTGGGACTCCTCTAAGTTCAGTCATCAGGAGGAGCTGAGATGTGTTTGTGCTGTTTTTGTTAATGACATTAGATGAGATGCTGTGGCTGCTTCCACTGACTCTGTATTTTGTGATGTCTTTAACTTCAACATTTACAGTATTAATGTTAATGAACTCTCTGTGACTAAATCTCCTGTGAACTACACTGAATTAAATGTAACTCTCATACCATCTCCAGGCCCATTCCAGTGGGATCATAAAGCTATGTTCACAGAACTGAGTTTTAATTTTAAAACAAATCTCCTGCCTACACACTACTCCAGATCTGTCAAACCCCTAAAACAGAGAGTGTAGGAAAGGCTGCTGCACCTGCTTCAGTTTGACTCTGGGACTGTGTTGTAATCTGGATAGGCAGGAACTAAAGCCTTGTGGACACCCACATGATTGGGTTTTTACAGTCGTGGCTGACCTTATTGTTTTTGCCAGCAGCTGCATTAATGCTACATTTAATGCTACATCTGTTTGCAGCTGTTCCTCGTGCATTGTATTTTCTGCAACTCATCAGGTGAGGAGTAGACAATCTGCTTCCTTTGTTCACCAGCTATCTCCTGCCCAGTGTACACGAATGGTCCTGTGTGTTTGTGTTGTCAGGTGGAGGCAGATTGTTTCTGGTTCTGAGCTAAAGCAGTCCCTAAAGCAGATATCAAAACACCAAGATACTGACATTTATTGAACATCCTCCTGCAGCACACTTATCTTTGTAAGTAGCCACATATGTAATATTAATGCAAAGAAATATGTTACATTTGTTTTCCACTCCAGTGAGCTGCTGCAGAGCTGGATCAACATGCCTGCAAGAAGCAGACATTCACATGTACAGTCCTGTTTCTGACCTTTTCCCTTTTTCAAAACATACAATGATGGAGAAGACAAAGATGTAAATAAATCCCTGGAGTGTGGGTGTAGCTGTTTGTTTAGATTGCACAACAAGACAAAGGCGTGTCCATGGTTAACAGTCAAGATTTTATGTTTCCACTTTACCAGTGACTGATTGCAAGGAGACAGATTTATTGTTGTAAGATGAGATGAGATGAGATGAGATGAGATGAGATGAGATGAGATGAGATGAGAAGAGAATAACTTTATTAATCCCCAAAGGAAAATTAATTTGTCTGTCGGCTCATCTACCATTTGCAGAAGAATTAAAAAGCCTGATGGCAGTAGGGAAGGATCTTCTCTTTGTAGGGAGTATATGTGATTGATAGAATGTATTTTTGTGATGGTCAAATATGCAGCTAGACTATGAATTGTTGTTCCACTGTTGTTGTTGTTGTTTTCATTGGAATTTTCTAAATGCAGCTCTGCTCTCAGGTCCAAATCAGCATCTGTTATAGTTCTGATTCATCCGTCTTTTCTGTTTAGCTGATTCTAAACTGCAGCAAGAGCAGTCAGATGCTAAGTGACACCGCATCAGTCCCCTTGGGTTTTAGAAAACAACCTTCACAGAGAGTTAGGCTCTGATGTTTGGGCACCAGTTGTTGTCACATATGCTCTGACAAAGAAGACAAGGCAAGTCAAATTTGAAAATAATTTCCTCTGAGCTCACAACACTGGTCTGGTTTGGGGCCGGTTTTATATCCCTGCATGTGTGTGTGGAAACATTTGATGCTTTAAAAACTTGAATTCTGCTGTCACCCACATTTCTCACATGAGGATCATAAAGACAGATGTGACTTGAGATTAATAGCTTTGTGTTTGTTTTGGCTGCGGGAGCATTAAGATGCAAACAGCATTAGATGGAGACACGCCACGGCAGTGAGTGAATGCTGTTTTGCGTCTGTTGCAGAGCGGCTGAGCTGTGTCCCAACTGTACTCTGCTGCTGCTGCTTAACGATCTGAATGCAGGGTGAAAGCTCTGTGTTTCAAAGACACCCACCCTCTCCATGGCCTTATTCATGAGGGTCTTGGTACAGCAGGCAGACAGGCACCGGGAACCTGCTCTGGTGGAGCAGGTGTAGAATAATAGCCGAGCATCGTGCCATACATCAAGTCAGCTTTTAGTGCTAAAGAGCATTGGAGCTTTCTACGTCTATCAACCCTCTCCCTTCTCTGCCGTCGCCCTCCCCCCCTCCCCGACTCCATTATCTGCTGCTGTGAGCTTCATTGGGCAGCCCAGATCAAAGCCACAAGGGTTAAGTCTTAGGCAGGCACACCGGCCGCTGCATTTAATGCTCAGGTCTTCGCTCGGAATCGTTTACAGGTCACTTTTAATATGCAGATAAGGCAGAGACGGTGTCTAGCAAAGGTCAAGGATATTTCCCCACAGATGTGCCCGTTCTCCAGAATTTAATTATACATCAAAGGCAATCTTTTCTCTGTTCCCATATTCCCCACATATACTAGGTACAGCACAAAGCCTGTAAGCTACTTCTGCTATCAGAGCTACTGTACGGAAGATTCAGGCCATGTTTGGATGTCTTGTCTCTCTGTTTAACAATAGTTTCCACCATGCATACATATATCAAGGCAATGGAATGGCTTCAAAGATGATGCTTACCTTTTATCTCGCTGTGTTAAGTGGTTGCGCATGTGACGGTGTGTTAACTTGTAAGACAAGGAGCTGAATCATCTCATTTACAGCATATGTTAACATCGCTGCTAGTGAATTATGTCTCTGATGTCCCTCCTTCTTTTGCCACCTCAGGAATTCTCCTTCCCCAAGTGTGGTGCAGCAACCAGCAGCCCCTGCACTGTGCCTTCTCTCTGGAGAGATACAGCCCTGCCGCCGCGCAGCTCTCCTGCAAAATCAGCGTGCGCCAGGTCAAAGGCCACGAGCAGATTCTGCAGGTCTACACGGCGGTGGCCGAGGTGAGGCTCTGCAGCGGCGGGAGCTGGGGGAAGGGGGGGTTAGGGCGGGCGTGGTGTTGCTTCACTTTCTCCCTCAACCTTTAAGTAACCTTCCTGCAGCGTGTCCACTGACAGCAGGGGCCAGCTCTCCTGAGCTTGCATTGTGTATTAATAGAGCAGAGAGGACACTCTTACTTTCTCTCTCTTCACAATTTTATGCTAAACACAGACAACAGAGATCCAGCTGTTCACCACGGTTACCCTGTAATGGGGCCAAAAGGCCTGAGACCACTCTGGACCCCACTGTACATGTATGTTATAACCTTTATTTGTCCTGGTCTGCTTCATAACAACAGCCCACTGTCGGCCTGTGCAGCTCCACTGGAGCAGCCAGGAGTTAGAAATCCTCCTCACTCAAGACTCACACAGTCGTTAAGGCAACGGAGGAGTGTAACTTATTGATTTTATCAGACTGCTTTTTCACAACCAGTAACAAATGTGCCTGTCCTACCTCAGAGCACCAGTGCAGTTCCAGTCAGACTCAGGCACAGTGCTGTTTACATTGACGTTTTATGGATTGATTTAATCTTCCCTCCATCATTAGTGGGAGTTGTCTGACAGGACGACGACATGTTCAAGTGTATGAGTGGAATTCAAATAATTTGCACATTGATTAAACAGTCATGTCCATTATGAGAAGGGTGGAAGGAGAGTCTCCACTGTTCTACACTGTGGGTGACCAGGCTGGATCAAAACAACAGTTTTCAAGCTGCTTCGTTCCAAAATTTCAACTGTTAACTAAATTTTCCAGAAAATCTGTGACAGAAAGTGTAAACGAGTCAGTGTCTACGTCCACTGCTGTTGTGTGAATGTTAGGAGATGGGGACACAGTTGGTGGAGCTAATCCTCCAGTCGGGGGTCATTACACCGTCAAACCTGTCAGACCTCAATCAAATCAAAACAACAATGAAGAGAGCAAGATTGAAATCTGATTTTTTTTCTGATTTATTTCATGTATTCATTTGAGGAATGTTACAGTCTCCACACTGAGCTGATGTTTTATCGATTCCACTTTAGCCAAGCACAAACTTTTTTGTGATATTTCAAGTTTGTTTTCATAGTTTTTCTGCTTTTTTACAAAACACAAATGGAAAAAAAATCAATAAAAAGTAGAAATCATTCTGATGTCATTCTGTCACATTTCCCAAACAAATCAGGTCTGGATTTATTTGAACTACCATCATGTCATTTCTATGAATACACCCTAAAGCTTGTTTCCTTCATCCTGCATCCTTCATGCTGCAAGACAGCAGTCAACAAGTCAGACATATGGCAACATTACAGTCAGAAGTACTGCTGAACTTCTTCATGTTGCCAGCATATCTTGTGTGGAATTAATTGTGACAAGGGATAGTTCAGTCCCTTTCAACTTGACCATTGAGATAATGACTTAATTATTATTATTATTGGGTTAATGCATCTTCCTGATCATTAACTGCGAACCTCACCTGGGTTACGCAGAATCCATGATTTTTACATGTGCATGCATGAAGTAAAACTGCTCTACAGTTTGCATAGTGCATCAGGTGCAGTCAGGACCAATGGAAGCAGAGGAGCCAGCTGCTGTTGGACACCACTGATCCACCCATCTATATATGATCTGACAGTATTTACTTTAACTAGCAGACTCCAGCCATTTCAGGCCACAGTATAAGTTTGCAGAAAAGTAGATATTGCTTTGATTTTGTGAAGACAAAGATGACCAGATGTCCCCACCTTTGTCGTATTTGTTTACAGACTATGTAGCGATGTTTTTAAAATGTTGAACATACCTGTCTGAATCACCCTGACCCCCTAAACCCCATCCATCTGGCTCTCCAAGCTGCTTAAAACAAGCAGAAAGTGACATTTGCAAATCCTATCTGAACTCAACCTGATTATAGTCTGTGTCTGTTCTGTTCCTCCAGACTGAAAAGGAGTCAGTTCCATTTTTTATGCAGACAGACTGCACCATCACGTCCCAGACGGGGCCCAAGGCCTTCAAAATCCCCCTGTCCATCCGCCAGAGGATCTGTGCCACCTTCGACACTGCCAATGCCAAGGGCAAGGACTGGCAACTCTTAGCCCAGAAACTTCACTTAGATCGGTGAGTGTATGATGTGCTTCCTCGCTAACACTACACCCAGCTCTGCGTGTGTGTGTGTGCGCCCACTGAGAACACACTGACGAGAATGATAACAATCCTGTGAGTGCCGTTCACCTGAATGTGGCTTTATATGCAGCTTGTTGCCAGGTACCTTTTATCCTTCGTGGTCTCTCTCAGCAGTCGGTGACAGGCAGGTTATTTCACTGTGGAGCATCCAAACTGATGTCTGTCTGCTTTAGGAGAAGTTTGAAATTCAAATACACCTCAAACACTTTCTGTCAGTGTCGACCGGTGAGTCTCACATACATATGTTAACCCCCTTTTATTTGATTTTTGACCTCATTAGATATGCATTTATGATGAGAATCCATACTAATATTGACTCAGACCAGTTGTTGTCTTTGCTTGGTTGTGGCAGCTCTAATCTCCAGTTAAGTGCATGATTCATGAGATGCTGGTATCTCAGAGTCCTTTGGGATTCCAAATTATCCAGATAAGCTTTCCTCTCCAGTTTGAACGGCTTTGAACTGAGTCTGATGTGACCAATGGCTGCAGCCTTTTTATGGTGCTTGTTGTTATTTCTCTTGTAAAGGACCAAGGAGCAGCAGTGAAACACTGCCTCCAACTGGACTCCTCACATGATGCAAACGGCAGCTGCACGGTGTTGGCTCAGCAGCATGCTCTCTGTGCTTTATCTTGGCAGAAACAGAGAATTAAATCCAAACCAAACTGTCTTTGCCAGTAATTATTCATATCTGCTGATGATTTATAATGATTATGTTTTAATTGACTTAAAAGGTCACACTCTTTGTTTTTGCTACATGTAAAATCAGATAGTCGAGTTTGCACCCAGATAATCCAATTTGTTTTCATTTGCAGTTACAAACAGATATTATATTAGGAAGATTTTCTAATTGTCAACTCAAGGCACCCAAACATCCATATGGGTTTGGTTGATAGTTTATCAATCATCAGTTTTAAATGTGTAATCATTCGACCTTTTCCTAAAGTAACATACTAATTAATTGTAATTATGCAATTTACACCACTTAAATGTACTTATGATATTTAGGACAGCAACCACATTTACAGTACCCATGTCACAGTAAACATTTAACATTTAATAGTACACTGTAAATCATGATACAGAAATGTCTGCTCCCTGAGATATTTAGAAAAGAGCTGCCACAGAATATATAGTGTTTTAAGTCCCTTGTTTCCTGTTGTCACTCTACTAATACCATATAATGAGGACAATAATAATAACAAAAATAATGTTATTATTATTATTATTATTATTATTATTAATAATAATAATAATAATAATAATAATAATAATTGAAAAAAAAAGAAAAAAATCTAAAAATACACAAACCTAAGCATATTGTAACATGGATATAAAGTTAAAATTCTTATCTTTTCCCATGGAAATCCACCTTTAGACCACTGCAGAGATGATTAAAATGACTCAAACATATATGGACTGCACTCACATCATAGAGAAGAGGTCATCACATTTTAAACGTGTTTGATTATTTATAATCAGTAATAATACTCACAGCCTCATTTCTTCTATTTCCTGTTAAATGTTATTTAATCTGTTGTCTCTTTGGAGACATTGTTGTTTCTTCATTGGGCATCATCATACTGATGTGTATTTCACACACTGACTGTATCGCTGTTGTCAAAAAGAGGAGTTTGAAAAAAAAGACCAAAGCCAGAGATGAATGTATCCCATTATTCCCAGTGCTGACCACTGCACCACTGTCCCATCCTTCCTCTGAGCCACAGAGCTCCACTGTGTCCAAAAACTGTTAAGACAGCACTTAACCACACCACTGCACTGGGTGACATGTTCTTTCATTATAATGAATACACACGCACAAAATAAATGTTTGATAAAATCTACAGTGGCCAGCTGATCAACTGAGGTGTGACTGAGTGGAACAGTCAGAAAGATGTTCAACCATGGATGAGCACATCACTGGTTTTGGTTTAACATGGGAGAAAAATCCTTAAAGGGGCACAGACTAACTTTGTCTCGTGTCTTTTACAAGATAAATAGACCCATAATGAAGAGGGACACAGTCCATAAGCAGTTATCCCCTGATATCTGCCCCTGACAACGACCTCCTCCTGCCATCTCCATTAATCCAGCTTTGTGTGCTCCTCTGCAGAAACCTGGGTTATTTTGCAAAGCAGCGGAGTCCATCTGCAGTCATACTGAGCCTGTGGGAGGCTCGCCACCAGGACACTGCTGACCTTGACTCTCTAGCCAGCGCCCTGGAGGAGATTGGCAAGATCCACTCCAAAAGCTCCCCCAAGGACCAGGACGAGCCGGAGTCTGACTTCAATCACATACAAGCGGGCAGCCTGTGCGCGACGGGCGAGCTGGCGAGAGAGAAGGCGGAGGACTCTGCTCCTGAATACACAGGCTGAGGGAGGGGGGAGAGGGAGGGAAGACTAACAAAACATAGATGTGTGTGCGCACACAGCCAGTGATGGACAACACACTGCGGTGGTCCGCTGGAAGGTCATGAGGTTGTGGGTGAGTAGACGGTGCGAGCAGCCGACGTGCCGACCAATCACAACAGGTCGAGGTGATGCTGATGCCTGCTGTGGATCCACCTCTCTCTTTTAAGAATCTGTTTAAGGATAGACTGTAAATCTTTTTTTTTGCCTCTCCACTCAATTCTTCAGTTTGTTTAAAATTTAATTACTCTTTGTTTGAAGTTTAAGGCCTCCCCCCCTGTATATTCATTTCCAGCTGAGAGGGTGAGGTGGAGAGGAGGGGAGGGGGGGGTTGTATCTTGAACCTTTCTGTCAATTATTTAATGAATGTGTGTTAGAAGAGATGAGAGCCGCTTCTCCCCTGGGACTGCCCCGGCCATCTCCCCTTCCGTTCCCAGCAGTCCACAAGGCAGCTGGACATATTTGCATAGAGGTTCTTATATGCAAATAAGCTGATACAACTGTGGCATCATTTCAGAGTTAGCTGTGCTCAATCTTGTTTTGTTTTTCCAAATCCCCGTGTCATTGAATGAATGAAGAATTCAAAGCTACTTTTTTGACGTCTGATATTATATTTTTTAAAGAACGCTGCTGATTGCTTCAGTGTTGTGATTATAGACTTTTAAAGCCAAGTATCTTGAAATTCACTGATTTTAATTTCTTTAAAAAAGAAAAATCCAAAAAGATTTATTCTGTAGGAAATTTGGCACGTCTGATAGACCACAAGTTAAAAGGAAAGGAGAAAAAAAGTAACCTTGAAGGACAACACAGTTGCATGGTGACTGCTGTGTGGAAGGAAAAGAAAAGAAAAAAAAAACCTAGTTGTGGCAAATGTGGCAGAGTGAGATTTGTAACCGTGGCATTACAGTTCATTACAGTTAGCTCCAGTGACAGATAGGGAGGAAGCTGTAAAACATCATTTCCTGGCAACCGCTGGGAGCGTATCGCCACGTCTTATCATCCAATTCCCACCATTAACACATGTCACATAGACCTCATATCAGGCCCTGACACGCCCGTCTGCCCCATCTCCATTCTCAAACCCCTCCCCACCCCCGTCCCTCATCTGCTACACATGCACACACACACACACACACACACACACACACACACACACACACATTAGCTGTGTCCCAATTCAGGGGCTGCATCCTTCAGAGGCTCCACCCAGTTTACTGAGGCAGTTGCTTGGGAGGTGTATACAATGACCGCGTCAACCGTGGGCAACCGTGCCTCCAAGATGGCCGCAAAGTGGGGCTACCATGGCTGCAGTGAGGAGCCACCTCAACATTCCGATAGCTAGTATGATATGTGGCTTACTGTGCATTCATACCAAAAGCATCATGAGTGTCATGAGCAGCTGGTAGCTGTTCATTTTCAGTGAACGCTGGTGACGAAGTGCACCCGGCACTTCGTAAGCAGCGAGCGATGCAATGCGAGCGACCAGAGCATCAGTTTGAAGGTGAGAAAACCTCAACTTTATGCAAATGAGCAGTGTTGCCACCAAAGCAGCAGCCAGTTGCAGACCGAGATTCTCACAGCAGGAGAAATTGAGAGCCTAAATGGCCGCCTTCTGCCAGGGCATGCTAGAGCTGGCAAGCAGCGCGATGCCAGCAACCAGAGCACCCACAGGCGATCATGATGCTTTTGGTGTGAATGCACCGTAATAATTAACAATGTGCAAAGAATCTTGGGATATGGGAGGCCATGAAGGATAGGTGCGGTGTGTCCTCCTAGAACAGGTGAGAGAAGGTCGGATTTGTCGGCTGCATTTGGAGGAGCCTTCCAATTGGGACAGGCCTTGTCACCACGCTGTGATGTAATCGGGCTTCAAATGCGTGAATTGAGACACAGCTTCTGACATTTCATGGCTACAGAGGTCACATGCCCAGGTGCTGGACAATTTGTAAAACAAACAGAGAGTGAATGCTGATGGTGTAAGAGTGGAGAGGTACAACACACAAGTCAAGTTTCCAAGCAAATGTGTCACAAACTGTAACTGAAGTTTGAGAGAGCGAGGTCACACAAACCACATGGTCACATGTTAGTTTCTCGTATTAATCAAAAGTTGCAGTCTCCTCATTGGTCCACACACGGCTGATGTTTTCATCTGCTGCCAAGTGATGGAGTCACATGGGTCCTGTCATCATTTATTCCGTTAACCTGTTTCCACTGGTCTTGTTCACCTTTAATCAGTTTTCACACCTCACATGCATTTCCACTGACTTTGTTACTCTGGGTGTTCCGATCAACACTGAACACATATCACATTATTACCACAGGAGTATTATAACAGAGATATTCTGGGAAATGAAAAGCTGGCCATCCTTTAGAGCTGTATGACCTTCTGTTTTGTGTCAATGTAAAGCAGTACCCACCAGGATAAACAAGATCTGCTGTAGCTTTAGAAAACCATTAAAGATCTAACCTTGACTCACATTCTGGTTTTGTTATTGTACCCAACAGCAGTTAATTCATTTTTATTAGAGCTGTAGTTTTTTGTTGTTGTTGTTGTTTCCTGTGCTTACAAAGTAGTTAATGTTTTACTTTTTTGGAATCAGTGGTTTCAGTTTCAAATAGCAAGTGTTGTAGTCAATGTTGATTTGGGAAATAAACCTCAGGAACATGCTGTTATTTTTTTATTATTATTATTTTTTTTATTTTTTTCTTGAGAAGGACAGATGGAGTCAGCTGAATGAGAGGCTGTGGTGAATGACCGAAGCCCGGCTGTAAGGTCCTAACCTCAGCTCTCTATAAGTTAGCACAACAGACTAAATGTCCAGAGTGGCAGCAGGGACACAGAGGTGGATTTATTACATTTGTGTTGGTTTCACTCCAGGAAAAACACATTGTCATTCTGGGCAGATCGCATACATAGAGTGTCAGTACAACAGAAAATACCATTTAGATTTCTCACACTGAGGTCACAGTGTTGCTGGGCTGGCTTGTTTTCCACCCAGTTACATGTTATTTTCTTTAAAACTACAGTAAAAACAGAATTGGGGGTTCCTGATTAGACATGATACATACAGTATACTGTTAGATTCAGTGTGCCTTACACATCATCTTCTGCAAATGATAAGATTGGTCAATCCAGTAATAGTTGCCTGTGCAGCCATGGTTACATTACAACAGTAGCTCTTAATAGCAAAGTCAGTGTGCTTAGTTTTACAAACTATAAACAACAAGTAAAAAAGAGTAAAAAAAATAATAATCTGAAAACACTAAATGTGATTGAATCCATGGCAACACTATATTTTCCATTTCTTGTAAATATTTGTCAGCCTGGTCACAGTCGGGGAACATACAGTAGCTATGTGTTTGAAAAGCCTACATTAAAAGCAAGTAGGGCACTTTTCTCTGAGGGTGTATTTTAGCTCATATCATATGAAACACCTCAAATTTGAGCATCTTTGTAAAAAAAAAAAAAAAAAAAAAAAATCTTAATATAAACAAAGTAAAGCAGATCAGTCTGTCAGACAGTGGCAAGAGTTTGATTGGATACTGATTCATGTAAAAATTACGTACGCAGCACTGCTGGTTTGTTGAGCAATGACTCATTAGCATTTCCTGTGAATGCTGTGAGAATCTTTAGGGGAAATCATATGTCTTGAGTGTGGTAGTTATTTCCCCAGTCTTACTAATACTGAACCTCAAAGGTTAAAAGTCCCAGGGTGTGAAGCAAGACGCAGACAATGAGTAGTGTGGTCCAAACATCACTTCCCTGTGGTGTAAGTGTTTCTTTCTGTGTCTTCTTATGTCAGCAGCTCGACAGAGACTCTGGGACTTATTTTGTCACACTATTGGGTACTGTAACGAAATCAGAAAATATTTCTTTATCTTGCTATATTCAAATTGGTCCCTCTAACCGTGACTGGCTTATATATTTGATTCCCATCATTAAGCTAAGCAAAGATGTTTCATCCAAACCATCAGCTTAATAACCTTGTGTCACAAACCTCATTTATTGTCTACAAATGAAATTCTTCAACCTTTCTCTTCTAGTTTCATCTGTCGGCTGTTTTTACAGAGCGATCAGCAAGTGCTCAATTCTGTCCTTCAGTTATATCACTTCTTATGTTGCAGCATTGTACAAAAGTCCGCACTCAGTCCCCATGATGACAAAGCCAAAACAGAATTTTGGAAATATTTGCAAATGTTTTTATTTTTATTTATTTTTTTTATTTTTATTTTTATTTTTTTAAAAGACATACTGAAATATCAGTCTAACATTGTGTGTATTCATACACTTCCCTCAGTACTTGGTTGAAGCACCTTTGGCAACGATTTCACCCTTTAATCATCTTGAGTATGATGCAATAAGCTTTGCACTCCCAGATTTTGGGATTTCCCATCAAGATATGATGCTTAGAATTGAGATGAGACCCACAGAAACTATGACAAGGTTGAAAAAAAATAGACTTTGTAATGATAATTGTCTTTCCTTTGAGTAATCCATTATCAATGAATACATTCCAAATCTCTGTATTTTAATATACACCTCTTACAGAGTATGGACTTCTCCTGTGGATGTTTTCAGCTGTTAATCCTCTGTGAGCAGCCTTCATGCACAACTGCATCAGGCTGTGTAAGACACAGCAGAACTGAAGGCATAGGTCTAAAGGCAGATGTGTGGACATTGAAAAGCCATGTGCATCTGTTTCTACAGATGCTTTGGGTCCATTCTTAATGTTAACATGAATATTTTTTGATACAGCACAGAGTTAGAGATACAAGTTACAACATTAATGGTCTGAGAATCTCATTCATATCCAGGCAAAAGTGGTACTGTAACTGAAATATCACTGGATATAATCTCACATCAGTTCAAATCAAACAGTTCTGGGAATCAGTGACAGAATCAAGACCCAGTGTGTGACAGGTCAGGTTTAGGTTGGGCTCTGTTACCACTCTGGAACCCAGGTGGGGCTTGAGAGTGAATATGAGCAGAGTGTTCTGTGGGGTCATTCTGCCACAAAGACAGACTGGTAGTGTGTTCAAGTCTCACAGGATCTCTGGAGCTGGAGCTCAGAGAACCATCAGGTTCTTGGTCTTCTGTCTTACCCACGGCCTTTTTTCCCAGTTCCAGCAAGAGTTCTGGTCTTTTATTAAGAAAGATGGAGGCCACTGTGCAACGTTAAATGCAGCAGTTTTTTGTATCAATCATGTCTCTGAGCTCTGCGGACAGTTCCTTCCTTCTCGTGGCTTATTATTTGCACTCGTCTGAAAGACTTCATAAAGACAAGTATGGAACTACACCAGTCCTGTCAAATCAATTGGATTTACAATAGCTGGACTCTAATCCAGGTTTAAAGTCATCTGGGAGCACCTCAGTGACTCAACTGAGTATGTACCAAATGCTCCTAACCACATCAGTCCAAGTCCAACCTACATCCCTTTGCTGCAAGTCATTCTCTCTCTCTCTCTCTCTCTCCCTCCCTAATTTTCCTGTCATTTTCCTGCCAATCTCTCACTATACTATTAAAGTAAAGGCCCAAGAACTATCTTGAAAAATCTGTGTGGAATTATCTCAGAGACAATCAAAATTTCATGAGTCAAAGCATCTGAATAGTTTTCCCTTTGTCATTATGGGATATTGAGTGTAGATTGATGCTTATGGCTGTGACATGACAAATTGGAAACTACTGAAGGGGTGAATACAGTCTCAGTGCAGTGTAAGAAGAGAGCTAAATATATTTTGAACACACATCAGTAGGTCAGGATTTTGAATATGTCAAGGATTTCTGAACTGATGTATGTGAAAGGTTTCATCCTGCCATGATGGACAACCAGTTCTATTCCCATTATCTTTATGCATTTCTAATCAAATGATATTCATCTTTTATGTAACTTAAGGTAGGTGAGGAATGTGAGAGATAATGATTAGGGTTGTTTTTGTTTCCTTAACTGTGACTAACTGGATTCTTCTTTCATTCTTGCAAGCAAAGAGTGTCAAAAATGGAAATGTGTGCTTTTGTAATGCTTCGCGGTGGCCTATGTTGCATCAAGAGCATCCTGTCTGTGCAGTACACCCCATCCCACTCAACACTCACCTTCATCTGGATGTGTTTCAGCTATGTCTACTGTATCTCATAAATGTGTTAATTCTGTTTTTTAAATATGAGCTCAGACACATTCACACACACACATACACACACACACACACAATGGTATTCTCACTATGTATAATGCTTTGGTGTAAGACTAACCCTGTTTCAAGAAGTTCACTGTTGCATCCATAATATTCTGTCACCTGAGTTGGTCCGTCCCATGCTCTTTTTTGCTTCACGCATGGCCTTCGGCTTCATATCACTATTCTTGTGCCTTGTTTAACTACTGTAAATGGTGAATGTTGTAAAGTACAGATGGGGATGAAAAAATAAACAATTAATCATACTGACATACATTTAAAGGTATTAGTTGAAAAGTATTTAAGATTATAATATTGAATAGACTGCAGAGCTTTTCTAGTGCTGAACATCTATGTTTGGTAATGCCAGGGCAGCTTTGTGGTATATTGTATCTATAATTATGGACATTTTGGATGTTTTCTGTACAGTAGAATTTGCAAATGTATATGCAGCCTTTTGGAAATAAATGTACAGTTGAAAGATCTCAGCTTGTTTAAATGTGAGTTATTTTGCCTCATTGAGTGAAAGTGCAAAAATTAATTAAAATCATGTAATTCACAAGGCGTGGATAATTATGTGAATGTGAGTAGAATTAAGAGTCTGACCTCATCACTCCCTATACAGAAGCATCAAGGCCAGCATAGCAGGGGCCAGAGACGGACCACCAGGACTTTAGCATGCGCTCTTGACCTGTTTTGTCTTTAAACAGAGGTCTCAGCCTTTTTGACTCTGGGAGCTGCTTTGGCAAAATAAAGGGACCAAGAGCTCCTCATGTCTCATATATCAGATTTTTATTTCTCATATTTTTTTGTTTCAAACTGATCTCAAAAACAAATCAGATGCATATGATCACAGTCACATGACAGTCACATCAGACAAGACTCAGTCATGATTCAGTCAGAGCTAAATACATAGTAGACAAAACCTCCACACATCTGATCAGAAACCAGAGAAGAAGAAGCAGCTCCTAAGTCAGTGACCAGTGATAGATGACAGTCATCAGTACATTTTCTAAAATGTAAACAAAACAATGACTCAATTTGAAGTCACACTCATGGTATCCATTTGACTGACAGCTGACAAACAATGGAGCAGGTTTGTTAAGTGAAGTTGTAAAAACCTCACACACTCTTTCAGTTGCATTTGACAGCAATGCAGTTTCACGGCAATCCCCCCACAAAAACATTGATTGCATGGCCCACGCCCTCAACTCACACTGCTCTGCAATTCTGGATGTTATTGCTCCCCTTACAACTCGTAGCCTCCTGTCTGTAAACCCCGTCCCCTGGTTAATGGATGAGATCTCAGATGCAAATGCCACAAAACAGAGCGACTGTGGAAATCCACTAACCTCCAGGTGCCCCATTTGTTTTTGAAAGAGCTGTTAACTGAACTCAATGATACTGTAAAGAAGAGCCTCCTACTTTGCAACCCTAGTTACAACTAGCAGGCGAAACCCAAAGGTCCTCTTCCAAACTATTAACACTATTGTTAGTCCCCTTCTCTCCATAGTCCTGGTCCTAATGGCCCTAGCTTGGTCTCCATCATCACTTAACTGCAATCAGGTTGTGTTCCAGCCTTCTTCAAACAGGCTGTTGTTAACCCACTCCTTAAAAACCCCAGTCTGGACCCATCACTGCCCAAAAACTATAGGCCCATTACCAAACTGCCATTTATGTCTAAATAGTCTAAAATCTATTTAAAAAAAATAGTTACAAACCAATACTCCTCTTTCCTGACTAATCATGATATCTTAGGCAAATTCCACCCCAGTTTCCACTAGAAACACTTCACAGAGACAGCCTTCCTCAGAGTTTCTAATGACATCATGATGACATCCAGTGCAGGGGAATGCCCCATTCTGGTACTGTTAGATCTGAGTTCAGCCTTCGACACTGTAGACCACTGCATCCTGTTAGACAGGCTGAAAGACTAGGTGGTTGTCTCTGGGAGTGCCCTGAGATGGCTTGTTTCTGATCTCTCAGAGAGAAGATATATTGTGTCTGCTGGCCCTTTTGCACCCAAGCCTGCACCCTTACACCGCAGCCTGCCCCAAGGCTCTGTTTTAACCCCAACCCTTTGGGCTCTGTACCTGCTCCCCTTAAGGACCCCTAATTAGCAGTTGTTTCTTACCATTGCCACAGTGATGATATTCAGCTGTAGCTTTCTTTTAGACCCGACAATGTAGAAAAAAAATCGATGTTCTTCTTGAGTGTTTATCTGCCATTGATAGCAACTTCCTCCAGTTAAACCCAGAAAAGACGGAGGTTCTCATTGTTGCCGCTGATTCCATCGTCGCTAAGGTGGCCACCCACATGAGGGCTTTAAGTTGTAACAGTTATTCCAGCCTGAGAAACCTCAGTGTTATATTCGACCAAAACATGTACCTGGATAAACACGTCCAATTTTTTCACCTCAGAAATACTGCCTCAGATCCATTGTCTCACACTCAGAACTCAAGCTGGCTGTTCATGCTTTCATTTCATCTAGACTCAACTGCTATAACTCACTTTTCACCTGCCTCAATAAATTGTCTCTGGACCACCTACAAGTGGTACAGAACGCTGCCGCCAGGTTGTTAACACAGTCACAGAAGTCCTGTCACATCACTCCCATCCTCCGCTCCCTGCACTGGCTCCCCATAGTTTTCAGATACCAATTCAAGATCCTGGTAGATCAATGCCCTGCATGGGGCCACCAGCCCTACGCCACCACCCAGCCCCTGAGGTCCTCCACCCTGTGCTCCTGGCCCCAGGCTCTGCAATGCTCTCCCCCCAGACTTAAGAGCCTCCGCCTCATCAAGGCGCAGGTAAAAACATACCTGTTTTGACAGGCATTTGAATAGTGGAATATTTTTAACCGTTAGATCCACTTTCACACATATGTATGGTGTTTCGTTTTGCTTTGTTCTGCTGCCTTGTATTCTGTTTTTTAAACTGTTTTTGAAGCATTTTGCGACTGTGCTGTGAAAAGTGCTATATAAATAAAGAATTATTATTGTTATTATTTTTTGCTTATACCTTGAACATTGAATCCATGGTTTGTACTGGTAACTAAACTAAATTAAGGAGGGAGCTGGTGAGTCATGAGTCACAGGTGACCAACCCAGGTTGGACCAACCAGGACCGACCAAACAGGTGTGTTAGGGTCATGGTTTGAAATCTGTAAAAATCATCTGCTATTATTTATATTTTTGTTTATTATGAGTTTCACAAATAAGAAAGTGTTGCGCCGTGCATGTGTGTGTGTTTTTGTGTATGCTGTCTCCCCAGGTCCTGCCCCTCCTGCACGTACTGGCGGAGCGCACCGGACACCGATCGCTCATTAGGTGTCAGTATAAAAGCTGGAGGTGGAGGTGCAGCGGGGTCAAAGGGCCAGCGGACAGCCGGCGTGTGTGCGCCTGTGTTACTTTCGTTTTCAGTCATTCTTCTGCAGGGTTGTTGATCTTGTTTAGATCTTCTTATCTTGGTTCTTTTATTTATCCGGCAATAAATTTTATTGCTCGTGCGGGGGGGGGGGGGGGGGGGGTCAGCTCCTCCCCCTCGGTTTTGAGTTGGATTGGATAATAAACCAATACCTATTGGGTCTATCCTTGTTTCTGTGGTTATTTTACCCTCCTGCATTCACTCATGTTACTCCCCCCTTCCCCTAGACCTCCCGGGGTCGTAACAGTAAGACAACAGGACTGAAAGCTCAGATCCCCTTCCTTTTCATGAAATACTGAATTTGGTACAGGCCTTATGCCCCACCCACCAACTGCTAGTTCCAGGTGGACAAGTGAAAGAGCACAGATCACCAAGATGGTTAGAGGAGACAGACTCAGACCATGGAGGAGACGAGAACCAGAGACCGGCAGATGGATCAGAACAGTTAGTATCCATCATTCATTTATGTTGTTTGTTAGCTTGTACTCAGCTGTGGTTGACAGTCTTAGCACTTGTACTAATGTTAACTCTCAAGATTGTCCACAAGATTTCTGGTGCACTTAGCCCTGCCCCCCATCCCCACAAATTGACAGGATTGGTTCCTTAGGTCTGCAACATACCTAAGGTCTGGCTATCTGAGTCTGTGTTTCTCTGTCATTGGTTCACTGTGGAAACACTCTCACTCATGGTGCTGACTGATTATTACACACATTTTGTATCTTATAGAAAACACCACATAATAAGATTACAGGGTGTCTGCAGTTAAAGCAGGAGTTGGGTTTTCTTCATTTCTGACTCATAAAAATGTATGAACACACGTGGCAGATAAATATATTCAGTAATTTTGATGCTCAAACAAGCATCCAGCCTCCTGTATTTCTGCAGTTTATGCCAAGATCATTGGAATGAAAGATGAAACTGTAAAATAAATGTGTGATGACTTCCCTGCCGGTGAACCCACTGTGCTGTTTTAGTAAGACCAAGTAAGGCTTACGAATGAGTCCATTTGTTGATTGGTTAATGCATAAGACTACCCAGTTGTATAAGGAACTTATATTTCCTTCAGTATTTAAAGTAACCTCTGAGAATTTGGATATACTTTTTCCTGTATTGTCCTCTGTAATACAGACTGCATTTTATGTTGTTGAATGAGATGTAAGCTCAGTGGAGTGAAACACTGTTGGCAGCACGAAAAGGTCAAGTACACAAACATAATTCAATCAGGTCATATTTGGTTTGCTTCATGGCTCATTTGTTTCCTCAATTGTGAATTTAAACCCAGGTGTTACAGCTGAGTTTCACTTTGTAGCGAACAGGAGGAAGGTGAAGGCCCATAAAAAGGGTGGAGGACCCACTACCACCACTACCCCAGCTTAAGAGCTCTCAGTCATGGGGGACGGCTCTTTGGAACCAACTACTCCCCTAAGACACTGGTGCACTGCCCATAGAGTTGTAAGTTCATCATACATAGATACATAAAGGCTGATCACAGGCTGATAACCTCCACTCACTGAAGGAGTCATCAAGTGCCTGTTTCCAACTGGTTTGTCCTGATGCAGATTTTCATGTAGCCTTTATTTATGACACTTGCACTCCAGGATGAAGACAGTGACACTCTTGAGGAATACGTTCAATTCTAACCCCTAATTACTTGGTCACAGATTAAAATGCTTGTAATTGTCTCTGTGGAAGAATCTCTATTAAACTCTGCACAGTAAGTAAGAGCTTTGTCATCCATGTGCCTAACTGTAATCAAATTGAGAAGACATCAGTAGAAGATTTATATAAAGTCCATCTGGAAAAGCAAATAAAAACATGTGACCTCCAGATGAACCTCATACAACTTCAAATTAAAAATGTGAAATTGAAATATGTTTTAAATGTAGGTTTATAAAACCATTTATGTGCATGCTGTAAATAAATTAAACCATATCTGTTGTTTTTATATTGTTATTTGCAGACACCTATGTTTCTTGAAAATGCTAGAAAAAAAATGCTGAATGGGATTGTGGTGCACTAAGTGTGTGGTGACAGAACTTCTCATATGTAATCATTATTTCTTGAACTGATCACACTGTCATATTGGTCTTTGATATCACATTGTGCTGTCTATCTAGCAGGATGAAATGTGATCATGTCACATGTCACATAATATATGACTCACAGAACTCAGCATATGAGTGCTGTGCATCTGTTTGCAAACATCCTGAATTATGTTTACAGGAAGACAAGGGCTGGTTTATTCAACGGAGAGTCAGAATGTCAAAGGTGTGATCACTCATGTGAGGTGGCCTCCGGGACTCAGGAGCTACAGTAAATGATTTCAACTCAGTTATTTTGCACAGTTTGGGCTTTAACTAGTGCTCAAGTGGTTACTTTTGTAATTTGGGCCAATGGTTTGCACTAAAAAGCCATTGAGGGATTCTTATTTGAAATCATGGATAAACAACAATGATAAAAGAGCAAAATATATTATTATTTTTATTTATTTATTTGTTTGTTTGTTTGTTTGTTTATTTCCCTTTAAGTTCATTAAACCGTAAGTTTGGTCTCCTCATCTTGTGTAAAACGACTAACTCATGGATAGTTAATGGATAGTGCACATGTTGTATGGACCCAAAAGCATGGAAGTATGTTCCCATAGAATCTTAGGTACTGTCTTTAAATGTGGTATCCAAATCATTTAATATATATATAGTTTGAAAAAAAAAAATCAATCAGAGCAGCTTTTATTATAAAGTCGACATTACACCTACAGGAACTTGCTGATTTGGTGAATCATGCAGAAACACAATAAAGAGAGATAGTTAAATGTGTGCCAGTGACTACAAAATTTAAAAGTACAATTCTTAAATCCTTAAGGAAATGACTCTCTGGTGTTACAGTCCTTGGACTTATAATGGAAAGTCTAAAAATATGTTTATTGTAGAGTTTGCAGCAGAACTGGAGATATCTTTTTTCACTCTTCCTCTTTGTCAAAGCCTGCCACCCACATTAACCACAATGCAATTGATTGACTTGATTATCAAAAGGTTTTAGACAACTATAGGGTTAGAGGGTTTCAAGACATAACCTTGAACTTATTAACATTACTAACAGTATGTTAAAAAATCTCCTTTTGTTTGTTCATTACAGCAATGACTCAGATATTTTGGACTTGGAGTTTTAATGTCAACACTGATGCCTCTGCTGCTTCCTAATAACTGCAAACCAGCCTCATGAATGTTCACTGCATTCCTGAGGCTCTGGAGGTGAGATCACTTTTCCGGAGTAATACATGCCAAACATTGTGGACTGTATTCCTCCACAGATAGGTGTGTCCCATTTGTATCCATGGTATTAAGTGAAAATCCAGGGAGAGTCAGTCTCAACAGGCTTGTGTGGCTCCCTTCATGAGTTTAGATAAGGACAGTGACATGAATCAGTGCCTAAGTATGTTTTCTGAGTCAGTCAGACAGATTGGTTAATTCATAATAACAAAATGGAGAACTAGCCAGGATTTTTTATTTCTTTACATAGAAGGGTACTGTGAATCTGCACCTTTGTCTGAAGTGTTTATTTAGCCACACCTTAGCATGCACTTGGATGTTGCATCATGATTTGGATTACATTAGAGAAGGAAGGTTCAAAGTCCCTGGTTATGAGAAAGTGATTCATATCCATAAGGCTGTTAATGATTGAAGCCTGTTTACTTGCTGTCTGGATGTGGGTTTTGCAACCAGCCCACAGGTTATGGCATAGGGTATCATTTATGAAACAAATATTTCAATCTGACTAACCATATAAGGAAAGGTAACACATAGTTGCTGTCTATACTGACACTCTCAAGTCCATATCTGTCATCTTCCCACATGTAAAATGTTTTCCTGGGATTCAACCAACATAGAAATCAAGAATTTCTACATACTGCACTGGTCAGTGTCATGCCAAAGCCAAAGTGAGCTAAATGCTTTTCGCTCTGATCTAGAAGGAAACTTCAATCATTGTCATTTGTAACCACACATAACACAGGTTTAAGGTTAAGAGCATGTCCCATGTTGGCTATGCCCAATGCAGAGATTGTCAGATTGATTCCCAACGGTGCAGATTTGTACCATGTGTCATTCCCCCAGTCTCTCTCCCCACTTTGCTGTCTCTCTCCACGATCCTATCAATTAAAGGCCCCAAAATATCTAGAAATATAAATATCTGTTCAGTGGATCATAATTTAACATTCTGGCCACTGTGTGCCACAATCATCAGTGATTCCATGGTGCTTTGTCAGACTGTGCCTGGCTGGGCCTCATGGGTCAGTGCTGCTGTCACCATTTGTTTGCTGTGACTGGTTATGTTAGCAATTCACTTCCATGTTAAGTGTAAGATCTGCATCAAACAAGTGTTGAGCCATGTCATGTCCCCATGTCTAGCCTGTTCCACAAGCTTCTTTGTGTCTGTGAAATCTCTCATTCTGCATTTCCTTTATCTGTTTTTTTTTTTTTTTTTTTTTTTGAAGTGTGCACAGTGTAATTAACCCATTCACTAACACACTTGTCATAAGAAATGGAAGCCTTTGTGATCTGTGATTTTTAGCTTCTGGGAAATGGTGCACCATGCATCACTTCTGTGACTGACATGCCTTTTTTGTCTTGTGGCTTGTGGGTGAAAAGACGTGGTAGACGAAGACGAAGTAGGACTGACATTCAGTCATGAGAACATTTTATTTATTTATTTTATTTAACAGGAACAATGCTCAGTACATATATTGTGCCAGATTTAGCTGTAAGCTAATTTTCATCTGAGAAAAATGAGAAGAAATTCATACATTACATTTTCATATCCTACCTTACATTTCATTGCCTATTGGACACATTCACTGTCATACATGCAACATCAAGTGTCATTTCCACGATGTGGCTGTATGGCTCTGTGTTGTCCATGTCCATGTGTGTGTGTGTGTGTGTGTGCAGGCTGGGCATGACTTCCTTCTCATTCCCCACCAAGACCTTCACACACACCTGTGATTCATCTTCCCTGATTACCACTCCCACCACCTCCAGTATAAGAACCGGTCTCTCCCTCCACTCTCTGCCAGTCAGTTGTACTGCATGCCTCTTTTTTTTCTCAGTGAACAACTTTGATCATGTCTTTTTTTTCCCCTGCATTCTTCTCCATGCCTGTAGCCCTGCATTGCCTCCACCCGTTTCTGCCTTGCCCAGCCTGCTTCCCTGTATTTCCCCTTCAGGATTTTT
This sequence comes from Caranx ignobilis, assembly GCA_021432705.1. Lineage (NCBI taxonomy): Eukaryota > Metazoa > Chordata > Actinopteri > Carangiformes > Carangidae > Caranx > Caranx ignobilis. The sequence continues at coordinate 31,293,943 of MU270014.1, forward strand.
TCCCCACACTGCCTCCACACTCACCATGTCACACATGGCCTGTTCCTGCATTTCCCATTCTCTGTGCCTGAGTTTTGGCTTGTAATAAATTCTTTAAACCTCCCACGCTCTCCTAACAGCCTTTGGGAGGTATTTCCGAGGTACTTGGTGTTTTCATCTTCACCTTAACAATGTCAGAATCCCATTCAGTTAGCTTAGCATAACAGACACATGTAGCCTACACAATACCAGAGGACTTACAGCTACTGTAGTCAGTATCCCACACAGAAGTTTTGAGTTAACTTACTCACTTAATTTTGGAGTGCCTCTAATGTTTTCATCCAAAGCACTTTACAGTTTGTCCCATATTTATTTATTCTCAGACCTGTGGCATTGAGGTACACAGGGTTCACTCGTCTTACCAGAAAGAGGAATTTGGGGTTCAGTGTATTGCCCAAAGACAACTGTCATATTGCCGGGGGTGGTATGTGAACAACTTCTGAGCAACCTCTGTATTCTGGCCCTGCACTGCCAACATGTTAGATTGAATATAATGATTTTGTCTCTGTTAGCTAAACAACACTGTTTAAAAAATAACATGTTACTAATGTGAGATCATCAAAAGTCACCACAGTGTGAAGTAGTCTTTATTCCTTTCTCCGTTTCCCTCTCATTGTCTTTGCTCCACAGATAATATAGGTTAAGATAATCCTCATGGTAACACAGACATTATTTCATGTTCCCTGAAAAACATGTTAAGTGGTAAACAATTGTCTGATGCTGCATCCGTCTTGACAAAAGCACACCACACAGAGCACTCCGTTTGGTTTCATAGCTCAAACCATAGCTACTCACTTTCAGCCCATTTTGTGTCTGTCTTTAAACCACACAAGACTGTTTGTCATTTCCCTGATGCCCTGTTGGTCAATACGGTTTTGACTATTCATAGAAGAGTGCAACTGGGTATATGGGGGATTACCCTTGACAATATCCCTTTATGCTGACTCAGAATGATCTCGAAGCCTACACAGCATAACCCTCATTGTCGTACAGACACCCTCTCTGAGAGATGAAAAGAAATTTGATTTTCCATATCGTTAGAATTGATCTTCTTGACCTCGGTGCAACAGGTGAGCAGAAAGAAGTTTGTCTCACCTCAAATACAAAACTCTGTCTTATCTCGGAAAAAGTGGCTTCAGGGTTTTGGACTCCTCCCTCACCTTATCACCAAAAACACCAGTTCCAGTGGAGCGTTGGGGTAAACGGTGCAGACATTTTTTCTACATGCAGTAGACTGAGTGATTGAAGGAATAATATTGGCAAAAACAGAAATGTAGCGTAAAACTTGAGAATAAGATATTGATGTGCCTTGTTGCACAATTATAGCCTGTGGTCTTCATTTCTGCACACCGTCCGTGAAACCGTCATACACCACACTATCAGGTCTCCAGCTGTCACTCAACCTGCCACTTAAACTTAACTTGGCAACACAATCAACAGAATAAAAATGAGGTATTATTTAGCTGTCACTTAGTAAGTCGTATACACACACATCCCTGCCAAACATGTACAGTTGAATTTACCCCTTCCTGTTTGGCTCCATATCTGTGCACTGCAGACAAACTGCTCATCAGATAAAGTGGCACACGCAGGGGGCAAAGTTTACTAAAAACTGTGATGATGGCTGACTAATATGGTGATTGATGAGAGGCCTTGTATAATTGTCTGTTTTCACCATTATCCTGCAGAGCCCAACAGCACAGGAACCACTAAACTGATGTTTACTCATATTTGTAATGGCAGAAATAAGTTTTCATTTTCTATTTAATATCTGGAGATACTGTAGAGGGTTAGGGTGGAGGGTAAGATGCTATTAGATGATGGAGAAATTGAGCTGTTTCTTGGAGGTTCAAGCCAAAAAATACACCAAAAAGTGATGTTTAATTAAAAAAAAAAAAAAATTGTGCAAAGTAGTAATGGGCTAAAGCCTAACATGTATTGGGGAATGACAGCTCTTCTGGCTGACATACACTGTTGAGACACATTTACAGCTACAGGTTGGAGTCTTTCAGTTAATCTGCAGCTCTGCAGCTTCCCTATAGCTGGTCTCTATATCTCAGTCCTGTGATTGACTGGTGATCTGGCCCTATCACAGGATAAAAAGTATCTCTTGTACAGATGGACAGTATTCAGTCATCTCAGAAGAGGTGTTGCTGTGCTGTAAGACTATGATGCTTTCTGAAGTTGTTGTGTTTTGTCAGTTAGATTTTCTGAAGTTGCAGTGTTATTAGGACCACGGCAGAGTACTGAATGCACACAATGTCTCAACTAAAGTATCATAGCAAGTCAAGTAGGACATTAAACTAATATTTTAACCTGCATTATCTAACTAAAGAGGCACATAGCTGGAAGTTCCGCTCATGACCTGACATGACCTTTGATTGCGTGACTATATCGTGATGTGAATATATCCACCACAGCGTGTGCCTGTTTCCTCAAATGAATCAGGGTGGTGTAAAACCACTTCATCACTGTTTACTAGAATGGACACAGAAAAACTACTCCCTTTGATGTTGGTTTCGCGACCGGGAGGTGAGGCTCCGCCCACCAAATGTACCGGCAAGTCATTACAGTGCCATCCTACACACCTGCGTCAAACAAGTAGAGAGGAGCACGAGCGGCGGCTGTTGAAGCATTGTACTGTAAATAACGTTTGGAATTACGCACTTTAAAGCTGTGGACTTTGAGCCCTCTACAAAAACATGACCAACTTTGACTGTGTGGTAAGTTTTCTTCTTTTCTTTTTTTGTGCGCTCTTCCGTGCACAGCGCACTTGAGTTGTTTTGCTCTGGTCCTTGCTGTTGACACTGTGACAGTAAGACAGACTTGAACAGACTGCTGTGTAGGCTAACCTTTCAATGGAAACCAGCATATAGCTCCTTGAAGGCAAAAGAGCTCTTGCACAGAGTCATAGGTACCCAGCGCGTGAAGTTTGTTTCGTTTAGGCTGTTTTTCATTCGTTCAGAAGTGAGTTGCATTCTGTTTATTAGCTGCACGGTGAAGTGGCATGTTGGGCTAAGCTTAAAGTAAGTACAGTACAGTACAGTACAGTGCAGTACAGTAAGTCTATCGGTTCTTTCCCGAACATCTTCATCATAATGTCTCACTCTCTTCAGAGTCGTGTCTGTCAGAGTCGCTTCACGTTAACCTGCTAAATTCCTCATAGCCCTCAAAATGACTCACGCCAAACTGTTGACTCTTAAAAACGCCACAGTAAGCTGCTCGGAGGTTTCTGAGCCTCGACCTCACAAAGTGACTGAATGTAACATAACCACTTCCCAGTCAAACCCTGAACCCGGTGTCTTCCCGGTGTGTGGTCCAGCCTCGGCTGAAAGTGTGTCAGTCTAAAGAAGTCTTTGTGATTTGTACAGATGCATGTGTGGAATTCGGAGGAACACGGGGTATTGTCAGCTGATGGTGACCTGTCTTTAATTCGGCTCGACAGTGATCCACCACACACAGGGGAAACTCAGCTTTTACATGAGACTTGCTGGTTCACTAGGCAGTGTCTCTTCCATAGCCGCACGCATGACGCGATCGGCGGTGTCGGTGTAAACCACAACAGAAAGCGAGAATCTAATCAAATCTTATGACGATAACCTACATGCCGATTTGAAGAGCAACTCCCAAAGATACAGATGATGTATACATGTCTGTGTCGGAAGTAGACTGTCCTGCCTCATTAAAAAGTTTGCGTTCATTTTTTTTTCAGTTGGGGTTTGTATCATTTTTTCCCCTCACCTTTGAGGTGTGAACTTATCCAGTAGTTTATAACGTGTGTTTTTTTCTTTTTACAGTCAAGGGTTCTTAACAGTCATTTTTTCAGTTAAAGGGCAGTGTATGTGTATGTCTGCACGTGCACTGCAATAGGCCGTGTGTTCCACAGGTGATGCTGCTTCCTGTGATATGTAGGCCAGTGTGTCCCGTGATCATGGGTGTGGAAAGCAATCTGGCCTGTTCATTTCCCTTATTTGGGAACTTAACTTCAACAGGCTCAGATAGTGACTGGCATGTTGTTTGTGCTCAGTTGATGTGTTTTCCTCTGGAGAACTGCTCTCAGAAGACCTTCTTTCATCAGCCTACAGTGACTGATTTCCTCAGTGCTATCTAAGTGCCAGGCTGACTTAGAGTGTGTCTGAAGGAAATCCCCTTACCTACCTGTTCAGCTATTTACCTTATTTGTCATGTGGCCTGATCAGAAGTGCATTGGTAGGGCAGAGTCCTGTGAAGTGTTGCACCATAATCATGTCGCAACAAGGAAGCTCTAAGAAAAAATTGACTGTTGAAGGTATTAGAACTCAAGAGAAGTATTTCAAGTCATCTCCCATGAGCGGAAATGACCTCAAGCTGCTAAAAGATAAAAGTGTGTCAGCATAGATGACACACAGGGAAGGATGGGAAAAAAAACAATGAGGTTGGAAAATAAAGTGCAATTATTCATGTCAAAAGGGATTTATGTCAGTTGTGTGTGTGTGTGTGTGTGGGGGGGGGGGGGGGGGGGGGGGGGGGGGGGCTCTGCTCCTGCATCATGAAGGATCCACCCACCCAACAAATGGACTGTTAGTCCCCCTCCCCTCAGATAGAAGGCTGAGGAGCATCAAAGCCAGGACATCACCGCTAAGTCCAGCTTCTTTCCAGAAGCTGGGAGATTGACAGACTCACTGCCTCATTAAGTGAACCCTCTGCTGCTGCTGGGATTTATTCACTTGTTTTTACTGTCACTGTATTGCATTGGTGGGACCTAAGTAGAAATAAATGAACCTTGAACTTTGAAAAATTCAAATGTTCTAAATATCGAAGTAAAATAAATAATTTTTACTATTATTTTTTTAATTTGTCATCTGTTCAGGTTTTTTACATACTGATCTTTCACCTCAAACCCACGGGGGCGTTTCCACAGTCTGGTCTTGACATGGAAGGCAGCAGAACACGACGGGGTGTTACTTGCTCAGCTGACCTGCACTACCTGCACGGCAACATCTGCTGTTTAAACTGTCCAGCTGGTAAGCCACATGGAGCAACACGTTATTTAGTCCAGAGACTGAAGCTCAAATCAAAAATCTATCAGAGTAGCTATGAAGCAGGTTGAGCATGGTGTGAGAGGTTATTAGTTAGCTCAGTGACACTTGAGTTTGAAAGCTCAATGAAGTAGTGTTTAAAGGGTTTTTTGCAATGTGTTTTTTGTGTGTGTGTGTTAGGTACACATGTGAAATCTCCTTGCACCAGAGAGGGAGAGAAGGGGGAGTGTGAGGAATGTGAACATGAGACATTTACTGAGCACAGCAATGGACTGAGACTATGTTTCAAGTGCACTCGGTGTCGGACAGGTAATTCTTCTTGACACTTATGCACTATTGACTGAAATGACTGACAGAGAAATCAATATTCAGCCTTTTCTCAGTGCCCTGAGAGTAAACTCAGCCTTACAGAGATCATTTCCTTGCTTCCTCAGATCAGGACGTAGTAAGGCCATGTGGTTCCACTCATGATACTCAATGTCAGTGCAAATCGGGGAGATTCTGTGTTCCTGAAGAAGCATGTGAAGTCTGTAAGAAATGTTCAAGGTGAATATATACAAACTAAACTAAGCTTGGTTCATTCATGCTTTATAATTGGAGAAACTCATTTTTCAGTTGCTTCTCAGATGGCCTCTCTCATTTAAATGATTTCTGATCTTTTTCTTTTTGCCTACCTCCAAACAAGGTGTGAAGAAGATGAGGAGGTAGTGAGGAACTGCACCCCTACCACCAACACTGAGTGCAAGAAAATCCTGTCCAATCCTGGCTCTTCCTCAGGTACAGGACCCAGTTGTGCAATCTGACAAAAATCAACAAACATTATAAAGACACCAGTCATCATCACAAGAGTCAGGGCTTGGCTTTTTGTCACAGAATGTGATGCATACATTATCATGTTTGACAATACAAAATCAAGTGCAAAATAGCTTGTAATGGGTGGAAATATGCCTCAGTGTCAAAACCCAAATTTGAAATGAGTAAGCTAAAATTAAATAATCACATAGTTTTTTTTTTGTTTTTTTTTGCAGTTTATGGTCTTCTGTTTTCATTCATTCATTCAGTTTCTTATCCGTCATTTCATTGTGATTTTTATAGCTTAAGAAATGACTCATTATCTGCACCAACATTTTAAGATACATCATACCGAAACTTGGCCAATATCTAGATTTGCAGACCAGAACTGTATGAGTGAGTGTAGAGCCATTGACTAGAAATAGACAAAGTCATTCCTGCTGCCTACCAGCACCTGACTCTACCTGAGGCTGTGCATGTTTGACTGTAGAGCCATGTTAGCTATATATTTTACTCTGTAAATTGGCTATGTTCATATTAATACCATCATAACACATTTTTTTTCCCCAAATATCAGCAAAAGCAGCAATGATTGGGGCACTTGTACTTGGTGCTGGACTCTTATTCCTGGGCATAGGTTGCTGCTGGTGGAAAAGATTCAAAGCAACAGGTATGTGGGGATGGGGGAAAAACAAGTGTTGATAACATCCAAAATATACATAAAATCACATTAAAATGGTTTGTAAATAGATGAAAAGCATGGTGACACACAGTTTGATCCAACACTTTCGTAAAGTTTTAAAAGCAAGTGACAAATAATCATTTCAGCATTTCTATACCTTAGGAAGGATCTAGTCAAATAAATTTCTGCCTGGATCAGATAGTCAAGACTTGAGAATGTAACAGAGAAGCTGCAGATCTGAATCATGTTCCACCACTGGCCACACCTGAGACATAATGTGTGTGTCACTGCTTAAAGATGCTGCTTAATACATTGGTTTTGGTTCTGGTGGACCCTGCATATCAGTGAGGACCAATCCACAGTGTACAGTGTCCTACTCTTTTGTCAGCTTGGATAGGCTCCACTCCCCTTTACCCTGAGAAGCTTAAGCTGGTAGAGGTGATGGATGGATAGAGGGAGGGAGGGCTTCAGGGGTAGCTACAGATACCAACCTTAACACTCTGGACATAAGCCACACCCTCATCTATATTGAAATTTAAAATGTAATGAAATGTAAAGAGGCGAGTTGAATGTTGACTTCATTTTTCATGTCCAGAGGTTCCTGCTTGGTTTTATGTTGCTCTTACCTCTAGTGACATAACATTAGCTTAGAAATGTTTGATACTGTAGCTGTCATCACCTCTTGTTGTCCAGTCAGACCTGTTGTCCTAGTCTGGCTTCTCATATGCAATTGACACCCTAAGATTAGCTCAAAGGGCTAACATGATGTGACTAAAACACAACAATGAACACTTGCCAGAACCCATTGAAATTTAAATCTGTCTGTGAATAGATGAGTAAGACTGTAATTACTTAATTAGCAGTCAGTGTAAGGAATGGTTAGGATTGAAAATACTAAAACTGATGTCACAGCAGGGTTTGTTTCTGACACCCATGCACTGTGCTCCTGTGAATGTGTTGTGAGCACAGAAACAAGTTTGACTAGGCTTCAAATAGCAGGTCTGATTGTTCCAGCTGATGAGCCCACAGCAGCAGGTGGCATGGCAGATGATATGCCGACGCCGACGGTAGCTGATGATGTTAGAGCAAAGTGTCGTTTGATAAAACATAGCTAACGTAAATAAGTGGCTGGCTAGGGTGTACATCATCATCATCCAGACCAAACTTGACACTGGACTGCTCTCATTGGCAAATGCTGTAAAATACTTTTCCATTTGAATTTGCCCATGACAGCCATGTGAAGATGTTTGCTCCAGTCTCTGCTGTTTACCAGGCCGTATCTAAACTGTATACAGTCCAGCACAAACAGCTACAGGATCAGCCAGGCTCCAGAGGTGACATGTGAAAATCCCCTGCTGCAATAAATGTTGGAATCCACTGATAACAGTGTGGTTGCACATTTCTGCCATTTTGTTATTCAGTGTTGATTTAACTAGGAAGTTGAATTCAAATCACACTGGTGTCAAATAGCTTTAAATTTCTTCAAGTTACATAGTTCTCTCTCTGTCCTTTCTTCAGACACTCAGAGCCATCTGTCTGACATGATAAAAGGTGCACAGGTCAGTCCCTTCTACTACCTTTGTCCTTACCGAAGGATTAATGAGATAGTACAGAGAACCTAAATAAAATTCCACAATATAGGTTTACTCAGATTTAATCAATTTTAAACAGTGATTTGTTTGAACACTTTCCTCATCCTACCAGCATCGCACTGATAATCATCTTACTAAGGAAAGGGGGAATGGAGAAAGTCGAAGGCAACCCTTGGCACTGGTGAGACCTAAATCCTCAGCCGACATGGAGGATGAGCGTAAAGTGCTGTGTGAAAGCCTCAACAGCTCAGCCAGTAACTCCCAGCACAGCCTAACCAGCCTGCCCTTCTCCCCTGCCTTCCCCCCACCTCCTGCCCAAGTCAGTCCTGTGGTTCCCAGGCAGCCCATCAGGAGGGTGAGAGCAAAGTCTCATCTCCATCCTTGCATCTTCCCTTTTCACCTGCTTACTCCTCGTTTCTGTTCAGTAATGCTTTGCTGACTTAACTCAGCTTTCTAGTTGCACTGGTTTGACTATCCTCCTCACACTTTCCTCACTTTTGTCCCTCTTGGCATATTTGCATGACAAGGGTTTGCTGCTTCCTTAAAATATCACAATATGTATTCTACTGTAGGGTAGATTAAAAGCACTAAACTCTGGTCACCAACTCTTACTTATCAAAACCTATTTTGACCACTGAGCTCAATGTGTCATGTGATGCAAGGATCACAATGAGTCCTGCACAAGATGCTAATTACATTAAACTGACTGGGAATGTATTTGTCATACAAAACTCATACATTTTATCTTTATTAATCTATACATCCCAGTCTTTGACTGAGTGCATTAAGAGTCATAGGCCTCAGTTGTTCAGAATTGAAAAGTGGTTGTAGTTAAGTACCAGTAACTCTCCAAATCCAGTCTCTTCAATCTGTTTTGAACTAAACCTCTCCACTGGAGTCGTGTTCTCAGCTGTGGAGAGCAGTGTTAATGCCAGAAACACACTTTTGAAAACCAGCTGTCATTTTAGTGTATTTAGTATTGTGAAATGAGTTGTTTTGATTATTACAAAGAGAAGTTAATGAGTCACATGTTCCTTGTTGTACCTGTTGCTTCAATCGTTATGGGTTGGCATCCTCTCCATTCAAACCTTAAGTACATGTTTGTTTCATAAGAAATCTGCCTGGCAGAAAAACATATTTTTGATTCGGCTCAGTAGAGCAGCTGCCTGATCAGTGGAGAGCATGTGGCTTTTGGACAAGCCAAGTAACTGAATAAGAGATAAGTTGTGTTCACCAACACTGACAATTGGCTTATTTGAGTATTAATGACTGCCTGCTTTCTTTGTCCTTCAGGGAGAAGAGCCATTTCCCAAACTTATTCCTGTGAATGGTAATGTGTTTTTTTGTTTGTTTGTTTTTGTCTTCACTCTCACAAAAGTTTTTCCCATCCTGATGATGATTCCCAGATGCAAATGGATCCGTGTGACAAATAACTTACTTAGATATGGCAGTGGAAATTTGATTTTATTTTTCCATGATGCCACTCTCCATTCAATTCCAATCAACTTTATTTGTCCCTCAAGGGGCAATCTGAGGCAGCAGTCCTCAAACAATGCACACGCAGTCAACTCAGCTGTGCACACACAAAAAACAATCCAAAAATATAAACACCAGAAATTTGCTGTTCCAGACCTGCTCTCTGATTTCAGATGTTTATAACATCCATGGCAGATTGTGGTCCAGGTCTTTGAATCAAGTTCTGTCTTTCTTTGCAGGTGTGGAGTCTTTGAGGAAATGCTTTGATTACTTTGAAGAGGAAATGAAGATGACCTACCACAAGAGGTTCTTCCGCAACCTTGACATTAGCGACAATGTGATCAACAGCAGAGAGAGTTTTCCCTATGAAGACAAGATCCATGACTTGCTGAGCTTTTGGGTGGAGAAAGTGGGCAAAGATGCTAGCTTAAATGACCTGCTGAACACATTACTTATTCTTAATCAGAGGCGAACAGCTGAGGCGATCCGGGACAAAGCTATTCGACATGGTCATTACTTATATGAGAATCAAAGAGAGGAGGACGCTCTTCCAGAGAGCCCATCTGCAAAGATACAGTCCTAAGAAGACTACTTTTATTGTAAGGTCCTTGTTGCTGAGAGTTTATGCAGCAACTGATGCTGGCTGGAGTAGTGTCTTACAAGGCCATGATCTGTAGTGGTGTTTCAGCCACAAGCAAAATTATTTGGGATACTACAGAGAAAGCACGGGTGATGTCTCAGGAATATCAAGTCAAGTGTCTGTGCACAGCTTTGGTGTTGTTAATTACACAACACATAAGGCTTCCATCCATAGTGTCCACACATGAATGTGTGGCATGAGGTGTCTTTGCTCTGTGAAAGCTTCTCCCTCGTCCTGTGTTGTCCAGTGGAATAGGACAGCACAAGGCTACTACCCATAGTGGTGTTTTTAAGAAAAATACAACAAACACAAACAAGTCTATATTTTACTGAGATAGCTGGTTCTGCCAACAAAGGCATTTAGGGGCATGTTACTGTACACAATAGCCCTACTGAGGAAATGCAGGATCTCATGAAGCATACGAACACATTTAAAAATTACAACTGTAATTCAGTTGTTTTCGGGGTGGGGGGGTCTGTATGACTGAGAACATTCAGCTCAACATGCAGGGTTGATAAAATATTTATTTACAAAGAGTGTTAGCTTTTAGAATACCAGACTGCTGCCTACTTGTCTCAAGACATGTTGATTGTTTCTCATGGTAAATGATGTTCAGTTAGACCTTAGTGATGTTTTGATCTTTACAACATGTGCCTTACGTATTAATATAATATCCTCAGGAATAAATGTCTTTATGCACTGATTGAGCAAGAGAAGACTTGAAGCATCCTGCTATGAGATCATTGGGATTACCTGAAGAATTTGAGCTATTTTGCTGGAGAGCAGTTCATTGCCATGCTCTGTCTTTACTTTATCTTGGCATTTATTGTTTGGCAATGTTCATGATCACAGTTCTGCGGAGCTTGTTTTTTTTTTTTTTTTTTTTTTGTCTGTTGTTACATTATAGCTTTGTCTCTCATAAAAGTAGTTGGACAAGGTGAATATCCTCAAGTTCCCTGCTCTGAATGAATTCTGTCTACAAAATGATGGTTGTGCAGTAAGGGTAAGGGAAGTCATGTATGTAGAGTTGTGTGACTAATTAAATTAAAAACCTTGGTAAAATCTTGGCTATGTGCCACCAGAAGTGCTTCAGTGTTCCTTGACACTGATTGTCTAAAACTGGTTCAGAGCACTGTCGAGCACAACAGTCCAAAGTCTCTCATATGTTTCCCACTGGCCACAGCATATAATTTACAGAATTTTATATAATCATCAAGCCATTCAGTGAGTCTGTCAAGCCCCATACAAGAGAGCACTGTTGGGCTGTTTCTCAGCTGTATATTTACTTTTCTGAGTTTTCCCATCAAGTTTTCATCTGTAACTATCACAGTGTTATATAATGTTATTTTGTTTTGCATGTTGCTGTTTCTGTCTTATTCAGGTCCTGTAATAATCATCAGTCCCTTGGTCTGATCTGAGTTTACTGCCCTTTTCAAAGGTTGCTTTTTAGTGTCATTACAAGTTAAGTCGTGAATGCTGGAATTCAAAATATCAGCCATTAACATGAACTGAAATACACAATGCTTTGGTAATAAAAATACTGGAAAAAAAGGACTATTGTGTCATTGTACTGTAAATAAACTGTAAAGGTTGACTGCAGGAGTAGATGTTTTCACTCATAAGGGGAATTTACTATGAAGGCTTGATTTTAGACTGTTAATTTTGCTGTCATATTACTGTAAACTGATGTTCTAGTTTGTTTGTAGGATAACTGAACGACGCCCTTAATATTTCCATGCTTTTGTGAGGAAATATGCTGTCAACATTGGCCTCAAGGATGATCTTGTTAATTGAAAGTGGTCAAAGGTCAGGGTGACCTCAGTCCATCACATTTTTTAAGGTGTGCTTGTACAGGAATTTCAACACATCTCATTCAAGTGATCACATGGATTCAAACCTTTTTGATCAGAGCTTACTGAGACCTAACAAAACATGTTTTTGGCCATAACTAAAGAATCATACACTACTTATGATACTAATGCACACAAACAGGCTGAAGGGGAATTCTGGTTGTGATTGTGTTTCACAACTTGACTGGTTGGTGGAGATTTTTTCAGTTTCACCATTGCTCATCTTGTGGAAGATGATCTTATATTGCAACTGCAGTGCATTTACAGTGATAGTGATAGCAAGTGTGCCAACAGATGCTAACTATATATTTTTTAAGTTTTGTCTTTTTAAACTTCTTTGATCAGGATATCAAGGAAATAGACAGTTGATCAGGTGAGTTACTGCATTAGCATGCTAACAACATTAGCAAATTGTTCATGCATGTAGAAAAAACTTTTTCATGTCAGGCTAGCTGCTAACCTGACACAAAATATGTGCTAGCTGCTAGCATGTGTTTTCATGCTGTTAAGCTTCAGTGGTGTTTAAGCCTTGTTAGCAGCTGTATTTTGCACTGTTGGCCATTAAAGTGAATGTTTTGTTACATTATGCTATGAGTTGCTGGCTAAGAAAGAGAATGTGTTCAATTGTGAGATTACATATTATGTTGAATTACAGTGCACTGTGAGCACATTATCAGCTCGTGTGGCATGGTTATGAGTTATTGTGTTGGTAGAGAGGGTAGCGTGGATCAGTAACTTTATTGCGATAACTTGGACATTTATTGTGGACTTGAATGAGTGATAATCCTTGCAGCTTGTCTAGAAGGTGCATCAAACACAGGGCTGTTCCCCAGACTGAAGTTTGGATGCTGTGAAACATCAGAAGCCAATGCTTCAGTGGAATTCACCTCTGTTGATTGTCTGTTGATTGGGTTTAAGCACACCTAGCTAAACTGGTGGTTTAGGCCCAGGAAAAGGTAAATCTATAGCTGCTCTAATTGCAATGTGCACTGACATAGAATTTAAACACACTCAATTACATTGAGACATGGACTTAAGCTATTATGAGGGTTCGTGATTGTTTGTTGTGCCGGTGCTTCTGTGTTGTAAAGTCAGAAAAAGTGGAAACTCAGTAGAATAGAAAATAAAATATTGTCTGGAAACCAAATTGTAGTTCAGGTGACTGTGTTGTCATATTCAGGACATGTTCTTCAAACCTCTGGCTCCTGCTCCACTTAGGATGTGTGCCTGAATGTGTCTGATGGTGACCACAGTGCCATTTTCCAGCAGTCTTAGATCACCAGAGAGCAATACTGTCAGTGCCACTGCAGATGAAACCTCTGTTCAGTGGTGTGCACCTTTAGCCCTGATAACAGCTGCAACATGTTGGGACAGTGACTCAACAGGGGCCATGTAGCATCCTGCTGAGCTTGCAGATATTAGCGCTTCTTGTGACTTGCCAAGGTTGTTGGGTGGATTCTCTGTAAGGGAGTGGTGTGGGGGAATCACCTGGGCCTCGTGACTTGTCTAAATGTTTCACTGGTGCAGATTTCTAATCTCTCATTTCTTCTGTCGCTGCAGTTGAAGTTACAAACTTAAGCTCCAACATCCATACACGATTCTATCTTCATGAGCAGCTCAGACTTCCCTTCATTTGCCAATCATATCTATACTTTGCTGCCTCATTTTCTCCTTCATTCTTCATTCAGGAGGTTGAATTGCACTTTTCATTTACTTTCATCTCAAGCGTTTTTTTTCTCGCCTTAACATTATGAATGTTAACAGGATTACCACGTCTGTCAATTCCAATACTAGCCCTACGGTGTGTACTCAAAGCTGAAGCGGTTAATAGAGGTGTCACAGAAACATTCAGCTAAATAATGCTCTCCTCTACCAGTCTATGGCTTTAACCAGTCAGTTCTCATGCATCAAACTAATGCTCACTCAGGACGTTATTAAACATTTTGGTGCAGCCGTCCAGTGAAACTGCCAAATTAGCACTCAGGAAAGTGAAACCAGGTAAAGCTTTATTCAAGATGTGGGAGTTCGCCTGCTCAGTGGCCATGGTGTTACATAGCATACAAATGTATTTAGCTTTAAAAACCATAATCAGTCTCTAGCTGTATTAAAGCCTTTGCAGATATCTAAAAATACTGTTCTGCCATACCATCAAATGTTGCATGACTTGAATCTGTGTCCATCATTTCAGTGTGGGAGCACACGTAACTACAATTTCTATATACAGTGAAATCAAAACTGAGGAAGAAAATCACAAAGATATAGGATTTAACACAAATGCTACTTTAATTCTATACAAATTTAATATCTCATGATGACTGAGACTTGACTTGTACATGAATTTCTGCCTGCCTGCCCTGCTGTGTGAAGTGAGAGCAGGGTGTGGTGCGGCGTGGGTGATGAGAATTTGAAGTTGCTCAACATCAAAGCTCCTGTACACTTCACAAGAACCAGGATTGTTAGCGTGCTAGCTTCTCTCTGAGGCTACACTGCTGTGAAGCTAACGAAATCATTGTGCTCCACAGCTTGAGTCTGATCCACAGAGAAGTCCATGTAAAAGACAGTGGTTGTTATTCTAACAGGGGCACAATGACAGAGTTGACGTGTGATATTTATCAGGTCATGTTTAACATGTTAGTATGGTAACTTATGATAATTAGTAGAGTTGGTGGGATGGGATGTCAGTAGTATTACAGGTCGTAACCCAGACCAATTATAATATTGATTGATATCAGCTATTTACAACAGGTCGGGAGTGTGTGTGTTTGCATTTTGGCTGTTTGGCCATTATCTTGTATATTCAGGGGGAGGTACCATGGGGAGGGTGGATAGAGTTTTGTTGACAGTTGTGTATTTTTTTTTTTTTTTACTGTGTGATTACACTGTCTTTTCATGAAGAAAATCAATAAACAAAGTTTGGGGGGGAAGAGAAAGAAAGAAAAATGTGTTTGATGTTGCTCAGGAAAATACAGCAGAGACTTTGTGAGAAAAGACAGAGATGAAGGTGTACAGGAAGAAACTTCAAACTTTGATGAGTCCTACTTTGATTCTGACGTGTTTTCATTTGGCTCAGCTCAGGATCACCTTGCTACAATAAAAGGGCAGAGTTGTCACCTCAGGTCTTATAATTATGCTTCTGGATCATGGTAGGATGATTGCAGCATACAACTTTTATACACCTCTTACTGCAATAAATGATAACAATGAAAGTATAAATATGTATGTGTTCAGTGAAATAATTTGTGCTTTTGCATACTTCAGTTAGCAAAAACCATAGTAACAGCAGCATGAAACAATTAATCCATAATGTTAGTGTTTCTTATGGCTCCTCCTAATCCATGTACTTCAGATCTCAGTCAAGACCATAGAAAGAAGGATTAACAGCAACCATAGCTAAAGGGCCTGGGCAGCATCACACTCCATGGAAACCACAGAAACTGCATCTTCCTATGTCCTGGGGTGTGGAATCCATGGCCACTGAAGTGGCACAGTTACAGGGACGTGTAACAAATGATCCAAGTGAGGACTGGCAGGAAGTGAAGGGCAGAGGAAGCTGTTCAGAAAGCAACGGCGAGAGGCTAGTGGTCTAAGAGGACCCTTTTCAACTCTGCAAATGAAACCATGAGAGGGAGGAGAAAGTGCCGCCAAATTTAGAAGATGGGGAGAGCAGCAGTAAAGTGGACAAGAATCTGCAAGGTGGTGGGAGTGAAGCAACAAGGAGCAACAGGGAGGTTGGAAAAGAGAGGAAGGGGACCTGGGCTGAGCTCTGGAAAGCAAAGCTGCAATGCCTGCGATTCATCCAAGCAGTGTACAATGTGTTTCAAATCTGCACAGATGGGGTGATGCAGAATCGCCACCCACCCAGAATCACATCCAGATGCTGCACAAAGGAGCCATACTGCCTGATGATGTCCATCAGCTCAGAAGGTTGACTGAGCAAAGCTATCCTAGCATCCAACAAAAGAACATCTGCAAGCACCATGGCCTCAGCCAGGGTGTGGCAGCTGTTGGTGGACTGCTGAAGTTCCTTTACCACATTACAGCTCCCACGCTGTGACCAGACATTGTTCTAACAAAGCCTACCAAGCAAGCTCTGCTGGTGGAGCTGCGAGACGCATGGGAAGATCACCTGACAGGAAACTCTCAGGTCGGGAACATCACTGGAGATGTTTCCAGAGGCATCAGTAGATGTATGTGCACAATTTGGATCCTGTAGATTGTCATTAGTTCGATGATACCGATTATCTACAGGTGCATCTAAAGGAGAATATGATGGAGGTCAGCAGTCTTCTCCATGATAGTGGAGCTACTGAACCAGACTAAGGTTGTTTTTACACTACACGCCTTGATGCCCAATTCTGATTTGTTGCCTATATCTGTTTTTTTTGTCTGTTAACATGTTCTATTGAAGTGACCCAAATTTGATATCTGCATTTACACCTGCTTTGCTTGTGTGAATCCGATCTGACAATATCTGATATGCGTTATTTTTTTTCCCGTTTACATGATCATCATGTTACAGGTCTGATCTGTGCCACATGAGAGGAAAAATCTGAATTGGGCCACTTGAACCTTGTAGTGTAAAAACAGCCTAAGAGAGCATTTAAAGGCTCAGGAAACCTTTGCAGGTGATTGGAGTTCATCAGCTGATTAGAGTGTGACATCATTAGGTCACAACAGTGAACTTTTTCACTAATTTTTTTTCATTGAATTTGGGTTTTCATTAAATGTAAGTCATAATCATTACAATTAAAATAAAGTCATGAAATATTTCAGTCTGTGTTTAATGAATCCATATAATATTGTTATATAGTAAAATATAGTTTTACTGTTTGAACTGAACTAATGAAATAAATGAACTTTTCCATGATATTCTCATTTATTGATATGAACCTGTATATTCTACAAACTAAAGAGCAGGCTTTTCCATTTACCTCTCCTTAAAATCACTAATGTAGATAATTCATATTTATTTGTCCCTGAGAGTTTTGCCTTCATGGTATGGTGGAAGGAGTTTATGAAGACTGACAAACAAACAAACAAACAAAATCAATGAACTTCAATCAGCACTTGCAGAAGAGTGCAGTCTATAGCAAAGAGGGTTTCAAACCGTTAACATCACTACTAGTTCACAACAAAGACATCATTGTGTTGAGATCTTTTTTACAGTCTTGTCAAGAAAGTGCTTCTAATGAAGAGAATTCACTGAGATAAGTAGGTTTCCAGTGCTTTGAGCCGCAAAACTCAAATGACCTCCATATTGTTTGAGTGAAGTCTCAGGGCCAGTGTCTCTGAGCCTGGGTGCATTCAAACAAACAAATACAATTTTTTTTTTGTTTGTTTTCTTTTTTAATTTGGGTGACTTTATAGTTCAATAATCTCTATCTCACCCTGCTGTAGTAACCAGGCTTTTTGCAACACTGAAACTGCCCACTATTTTCTTGTGCCAGGATCAAATTTGCACATGACTATGCACAAAGGAACAGGAAGTCACTGAGTGTGTATATGGGTCAATGCTAATGTTTTGGTGACACTAATTTTTTGGTGTCCATATCATTTAGTCACATTTAAAAGAGTTACAATTTGAAAACTGCATGTATGCATGGATAATGTATGCATGATTCATTTGCACACTTCTTTTTTTCATGAACCCAATGTAAAATTTCTGCTTTTAAGGCATTTTAAGAGAATATAGTATATTAGAGAATTATGGCAAACATGTCTATGTGGTGTCACCATAAAAATAAGTACACTGGCTTAAAAACACTAAAATTATCAATAAAACACCATATCAAATACTTTGGCATAATCTCATATAAGTACTCTTTATATTTAAAAAAAAAAAAAAAAAAAAAAGTGATGGAACACAATTGTTCTAAATATGAAATTTGATTTGGCGAATCATGTAAGTCAAGTCAACTACATGAAGTGTTTCAGTGTAGCACTGTTGTATTTACAGCCCAAGCCACTCTTCCTTCCTGCAACTTTTTGACCTTTTTAGCATCTCTTTTCTCTATTTTACAAATTTGACCACAGCTTCCTGCAATTATTGGTAAGACCCCAAAAAGCCCAGCTGCCTCTCTAGAGAATCCATTCCCATTTTGTGATAACAGCTCCACAGGCTTTCCACAGCTGCCAAGGACTTCATGGAGCTGAAGGCATAGACCCAAAGCCCTCTTGTGTGTGTGATCATAAACCAAATATTTCAATTGGTTCCCTTTGATGAAAGCACTCTCAGGTTGTTTCCAGTGCACAACACAATGCCTTTAATACAGCAGTGTTTAATTAGCATCCCTTCGATTTGAAATCACATTTTCATGATCATTGTACCTACAACATGCAACAGTAATAAATTAGATTTCCTCTGAAATTGTCTCACACAATTCTGCTCACATCCCCTCTAAGGGCTTTTCCAAAAGCCTGCTGGGTAATTCTTGTGTTTTGAGTGAATAGTGGCTGATTTTGATGATAGCTATGATCATCACTCCATTCAGGCCAAGTGAAATGGAAATAAGACAACTTGCCAGTCCTCATATAGCTGTGTTAATCAGAGTTGAGAAGGGGATAAAAAGGTTTCCATCTTACTTTTTTGGCCTTCAGGGCTACTCCATATAACTCAAAGGACAATAGGAGTGAAATCCAGCTGTAAAATATGAAGCTATAGAGAGAGAGCATAAAATATACTACCTCCTTTGCTGGAAACAAGGAAAGATTTGCCCTGTCTCTTAATCTGAATTTGTTACACTGATGTAAAACTCTACTGAGAATAAATTGTAAAAGGTAGGAAAGGTCACCATGACAGAATTCAGGATTACTTTCTCAGAATAAGGGGAGGTCATTTCTGATTCACAGAGTTAGCCTTGTATTCACCACCAGTGCTGCAGCTCCACGCTGTAGATCAGTATGACATCACAGATTTGACTCTTCAATTTGCTTCAGGACAGAATCATTCATTCCACTTATTCTGCAGCTTTTAATAACCCAAATGTCAGTTTCAGTGGGATTCCCAGCGGGAACCATATATTTCCTGCTCTTTGTCTACGAGGACAGTGAGCTTTGTGAAGTCAACTGCTGCAGAGGCACACAGTCTCACCAGAGGCCTGCTGGTGGATGAGTCAGCACTTTGTCTTGGTGACATATCATGGGACAGTTTTTGAGTGGGAGTCAATACAGGAGCTGAAGGGAATTGAAAGTGAAAGAAAATGAAAAATTAGTCATTAAAAAAAATCCCCTAGCATCTTTTATTTCTGTCATTTTGTGTGTGTCTATAGAGAGATGACCCATACCCCTTCAACCTGTCGAGCAGCCATCTTCTGCAATTTTATTTAATTAGCATATTATTATTATTAGGGCCACGGGGCAACGCACCGAGGCACTGGCCCTACAGCTATAAAATAGCTGAAGGGCCAGTGCCTCGGGCTGGCCCTTCTGCCTCGAGGCAATAGTGCCTCGAGGCACTATTGTTATACTGCGTGTTTTTCTTATTTTTCATCTTCCTCCAAAATTTCGGCACTTAACTCGTCCTACAGCTTGAGGAGTTGTAGGACAAATTATATATCAAAACGTGCGGTTCGATCGGGATCGGTGTGCTATTACTTTTCTCTACGAAATACAAATTTTTCGTGACGTAAGTCGCGAAAAACTGCGAAAATTTTCCATAGGAATGAATGGGACGGGCGAAAAAAAACGAGCGAAAAAGAACAATCATTGGAGTTTTTCAAACGTCTACAGCTCAGGCATAGTTTCACCTAGAGACTTCATTTAAACTTTAAACTGTAGACACAAGTCTTGTGTGTTGGTGTATTAATCCACGTTTTCATAGGTCATATAGTTTTGATTAATCACTGTTCAATGACCATGATCATTTTTGGAGAAATTTTGAGTTTATAATGGGTGTGTATTGCATGGAATGTTCGTGTTAGAGTGGGTGACATCATCAGCTAGAGTGAGAGAAGTTGTCTGAAATTGTCTGAAACTTTTCTCTTTCTCTCGTCCTCCCTACAAATTACACTCTACACACATGATTTTTTCCACAGTTGTAGACAAACTTGTTCTGTTTCTGACAATGTGCTCATCAAAGCAGAGAGACTTACAGAATTTAAATTCTGAGCCTCTCAGTGCGGTCACATCTCTCTCTACTCCTCATTGACTCTAATACAAAGATTTCCGAGAGAAGCAGAAGGGACCCCTGTTTGAAACTCGCCCGTGACCCAAAATATTTACTGTAGAAACACCAAAAGCATATCAACGTGTTCAGGAAGTCCTTACGCCGCCCAGGATCTGCTGTTTTTTCTGATAGGAGCTACCGTTTTGTCGGTGTAAGCCCAAATGTGAGACCAGCGCAGAGGGAGAAAATCGCCCTTTTTCTCCACGTTTCTGGCTAGGGTGGCTCTGTCGTCATTGACAACCACCTCAAGTTGCCATGGCAACCCCTGAGCCTGGGGCCAGAGCCCCTGTCTCCCATACATTTATGTCAAGACTCTGTCAAACACAACAACACACACTCCTCTACCACACACATGCACACACACATACACACAGGCAACTTTATGTGATCACAGTTACAGATAGATACACACACACACACACCAACACACACTCTACAGGTAACTTTAAGTCATTACAGTTACAGGTACACACACACACAAACACAGACACACACATACCAACACACATATGCGCGCACACTCCTCACTCACACACACACACCTGACACACAACACACATGCGCGCGAATGCGCGCACTCCACTCTCACACACACACACCACAGGTAACTTCATGTGATTACAGTTATACACACACACAGGTGACTTAATGTGATTATGGCTCCTCAATATCAGTGCTCAGTACAAGATGATGATGTGTCTGTCTGATTAGTTTGGTGGTGGGTTTGATTCCCATGTTGACAGAGATGGTACCCCGGCAGTAGCCCCCGTGGCCCTTTCAAAATTTCCCAGAGGGAATTTCTAGTTATTATTATTATTGTTGTCAGAAAATGTTAGCATAGTAGCTAAACTGTGGTGTGAAATGGTAGCATTACTGTCAGCATCAGGGCTCTAAATACTATTTGATCCACATATGAGCTGCTTGAAGGGCTGTCCAGAGACTGGAGACTTGATACCATGCTTGTTCTTGAGTTCTGCATCTCAAGTTTCAAAAAGACAGAGAGAGAAGGAAACAACCCCAGGACTGTCAGGGTGAAAGGAGTGAAGGAAATATGGAACATTAAGTCAGATGTCCCCGAACAAAAGCCTGCAGCTGTCCTACTGAGTCACTGCAAACTCAGCCTGCTTTATGCAAGTACCCTCATTCTCATCACTGTGCTGTTAGTGCCAGTCACACCGAGGAGGGACCGGGAGAGGCATCAGAAAACATCACTTCAAGGAGTCTGTTAGAGGATCTGAGAGACTTTGATATCGTAAGGCAGGGACTTGGACCCGCTGACAGCTGGATTCTTGTCTGTTTGCGAGAGCAGTGCTAAAGGACAGGGGCTCAGGCCTATATTGATGCACCTTTTCCCTTCTTACCTCTTCACTTTTTAAGAAAATGTAGTCTACCAGTAATATAAGACTCAGAGAGATTACTATGAACCACAGCTCCCTTTTCTGAGGATGACTGTATGAGGTTTTCATGTCAAACAAGGATGTTCCAACCTGGCCATGTGTTTAAGGTTGAACCCAAATTTGTAGTTGATTTGAAAAAAGGAAAAAAGCAGCGCACTTGCTTTTTGCACACTCTTGCAGCAAACTGTGGCAAGCTGGCTTTTATTTGAAACAGAATAACCATCTTTACTGCCCTGAAGCACCCCCACTGTCTGCTGCATGTGCTCAGTAGAATGACACACAGAACACACAACAGTACAGATCTGAGCAAGAGCACATGCAGCATGGACTGGGGACTATGCATGGCGTGTGTGTATTATTTTGTGACTGTGAGGAAGTCCAGTGTAAGTACAGTTCAGCATAATGCCAGCAATGTTGCAGTTAAAATGTGAGAAATGGTCCCGTGGTGTTTAGGAGCTGCTTGGTTTTAGATGAAGTGTTCTGCAGTCTAGTGGTTAAATACACACCAAATGGTTGCTATGTCAACAGTGTGAACTTCAGTGCAATCTGGAGAACCTTCTTTTCAATATTTTGGTTTTGATTAGAATTTTTTTTCTCATGTCAGGAATAAAACCCACAAGGAAGTCCTTAAAGTGTTCACAACAGGGAGCCTTGGCTGAAGAGGGGCATTATGGGAGCTTAGGGTTGTAAGATAATAAATGAGCCTTGGGTTCAGAATGTGTCTGTGCTGTGTGCCTTGCTCTCTGTTGCTGCACTAGCCTCATGTACCTGCACACATAGGCCTATCTCATATTGTGTCCTTGCTTTTACTGTGCCACTGTGATTTATGTGTTTTATGTGTAAGGGCTTTTTATGTCTGTGTACTTACCGAGTGCTTTGTATTATATAGTAGCACACCTGACAATAAAGAATAATGTATCCTGTATGATGCTTGAAAATGAAACTGAAATTGATATTCTCCCTCATTATTTCTCTGCATGTTTATAAATAATCCAAGTAACTTTGTCATTTTAATCTGACTCTCTCTTTTATAAGGCTTTTTGGAATTTTAGAATTTATTCTATTATTATAATTGATTTATTCTTATTATTTTATTGTTGTATGTATTATATGAAGTGGACTATGAGTCATTGGGAAATAATTAGTGTTAAACAGAACTTCATGCTGTTTGTTTGGTACCACTGCTCTGTATGAGCAACAGAGTGTAAGTCCACAATATAATCTGTCACATCTTCTGTGTAATTTTAAACACACACATACATGGACACAATGAACACAAGCAGATCAGTTGTAATGAGCTGCCACAAATAATAGTAGAGGGAGGGAGGAAGTTGTATCAACACTTAGCTGATATGAAAAAAGTAATGTGAAGTGTATAAACTGTGCATGAAACAGAGACACAGTAAACAATAGGATTGAATAGGACTGAAGCTGCCTGCAGGTGGGGCTGAAAGACAACACATCTCCACAGGTCAGCTTTCCTGAGGCAGCCCTCTGCCTCCAGTCACATCCCGGACTTTCACATAGGCCTATAGTGATACATATGTCCAGGCTCGTATAATGATTTTCAATTTGTTGTTTTATTGTTGTATTATTTCATTAATTATATATATCATATTGTGTGTGTGTGTGTGTGTTGTTGCTTTGGGTGTTTCAGAGAGCCATTCTCTCTAAACTGATCATCACTGATCTTGTCGTCCTGCAGGCGTCACAGCTGCGGTCGGAGCATCACATTATACAGTGCGCGACTTTGTATCATTCAGTTAAGTTGCACAATTACTGAATCACAATTAGCCATTGATGAATAGCTCTACAGTAAGTGATTGCCGAGCTCACCGGTAATTAAAAGAACCACATTTCCCACAAGGCCTTGCGCCGCCGATAAGGAAATTGGTCAGGTAAATAACCTCTTCCTGATATGAAAGTGTTGTGTGAATGCAGCTCGTATTCTCGACTTTGTGTGCGACTTTCTAGATGTGGAGTGTTTCTGAATGAGGTACACGTCCGCGCGCGTTTTCAACACGTTAACTTTACGACCTCATGTGTTTGCTAGCAGCCACTTACGATACAAGGCTTCATTTAAAACTCAGCGCAGTTCAGGTTACATCAGGCTACCATAAGCGAGAAAGCGAGTCGACCGCAACGTGATTTCAGTTACTTATTGACTTCATAAAAGACACTCTGTCATTCGGTTTACTGGCAGGCTTTTCAACGTAGAGAGAGGAGCTGCGTTAGTTAGCCGGTGCGACAGAGCTACGTCAGTAACAGACAGAGTGTAGCCTGTCTATGTGTCATGAGTTCACTCCATTTTCCCCTGCTGGTCTTATGACAGAAGTTCATTAAATGCTGTAAGCTTTGCACAGACAGACCACTTGAATATTCCCTGAATATCTGATATTGTTATCTGTTTGACAGTGAGCTGATGAACATGTCCCACTCCTACTTACTAAGTCTTACTATTTCCATCTTATCGAAAGGCAGCAGATGCAGCAGGGGGGGCCCTCATCTCCCAGCTGCTCCACCTCCACCTCAGACTGCTTCCCCCTCGGCCACCTTGAAACAGACAAATGTGGAAGTGAGACCTCAGCTGCACCAGAGAAACACGAAGTGAGAGCAAATAGCAGTAAGAATATCGGTCAATGATTGACGAGGGGAGTCATGAGACAAAGTTGAGATTAGGAGTTATACTGAGTATAGTAGAGTAGGAAGTGCTTTCAGTTTTACAGCAGCTGTGGACAAGGTAAGGTCACAACGCATTTCTGACTGCTGTCAAAAAACTTGTGAGAAGATTTTCACTTTGAAAGAAAAGTAACATTTAAGAGCTGTTCACCCACTTCTATTGCTATTTAGTTATGATTGATCAACTTGACTTTTTTTTTAGATATATTGTTATTGCATTCAGACTGGTAGCTGCTGCTTTTATCCACTGCAGATGACAAAGGCTGATGTGGTTAATGTGCCAATGTTAAAACCAGCCTAGATTTTATTTTATTTTATCTTATTCTATTTATTTATTTGTTTGTTTGTTTGTTTATTGTATTGTTTTTTTTGTTTGTTTTTTTTTAAAATTTATTTAACCAGGTGAGTCATTAAGGCAAAAGGCAAGGCCCTTGAAGGGACATGGGGAGGGGGCTAAAAAGGATTTAAGTTAAAAAATGTTAGTACACCATCAACAGATTTGGTCTGGTGGGACATCTATTTTCCATTTAGCATTTTATTTAGAGAATACTTTATTGTGCAACTAAGCACTGCCTTATGTTAAAATGTAGACATTTAATTGTTATGGACATTTTAAATATGAGTGATGTGAACCTGAAGACCTGCTGTGACCTGCAAATGACCAGCTCGGTGTGTAATAGGTGGTGAGTCACTCGTGTTAGGATTGGATCAGCACTGTCACTGTCTGTCTAACCACCACACTGCCCCTGCTGTACTTTAGTTCTGATTTTACTCTTTCACTGTATTTAGCCCACAGACCCGTCCAGGATGATGTCCATAATGATCTTCTACATATGCTACCTGTTGTGTCTGGCCCTGGGCCTGGCCTGCGTAGTGTGTGTGTGCGTCTGGAACAGTCAGTGGCGGGGCGGGTTTGCCTGGGATGGCAAAGGCCGACAGTTCAACTGGCACCCGGTCCTGATGGTCACAGGTCTGGTGGTGGTTTACGGCATTGGTGAGTGATTTTTTAAATTTGGATCACATAGTTTCATTTCTGTTTCTCACTTCTGTTCCTCCCATCTGACAGCCAGACAGTGTTTAGATAATTACACACTGCAGGTTTCATAGAGACCCGGTCTATAATTTGATGCATCGTCACAGTAACTTAAATGTGAGGTAATGTCCACAGTGAGTGTGTTGCTTTAGATCCGACATCTTTGTGAGTGACAGTCTTCTGGTATAAAGTAAAAACTGATGAAAAGAGTTTCAGCAATGAGCTGTAACTGTGTCTCGTTCATAGAGCACAGTGTTCTGGACATTTTATCGTGATGATGGCTTCTTTTATCAATGTGAATACCATTACTAGATACATACAGTCTCAGGAAGTTCAAACTTCTGCTACATTTCACCTATGAGCAGATAATCTCATTAGATTTTGGAGAGCTTTGCTGCTAATATTTGCATATGAATGAATGAAGAAATAATATTTTCTCCTGAATGCATGAATGAGTTTAATTCCTCACCTCATTAGGTGTAAATACACTGTATCATGATGACTGTTGGTGTCCATCCGGACATTTAACAGTGCCAGAAGATTTAAAGTACATGAGTAAGTGATATGTGATGTGATCAGAATTTATGAAAGTATTTGACAACAATTGAGTCCAGGCACAAATGAAACAGGAA
This sequence comes from Caranx ignobilis, assembly GCA_021432705.1. NCBI lineage: Eukaryota > Metazoa > Chordata > Actinopteri > Carangiformes > Carangidae > Caranx > Caranx ignobilis. Next base: position 31,319,937 of record MU270014.1, read on the forward strand.
CACACACTGATTTTATATTACAAGATTACAAGAGTTCTTTATTTGTCATTTCTCATGCAAAAATGTACAAACAAGTAAAAACTGTTCCCCCAACAAATACTAGTATCACAGATGTTGTGAATCAAGAATTATACAAATAAAATAAGTAAAAAAAAACAAACAAAACAAAAGCACATCAACATAAAACATAAAAAATGTAAATATAATGATATTTATCACATTATAGTTCATAGGATATTGAAGTCAGTGGACAGCAGCAACCTCCATTAGATTTGTACTTTAAGGCAGTGGTTTACAACATGAATGTAAGTGAAAGCAGCACATTAGCAGAGCAGCAGCTACAGTTTCATTTGCTCCATCTGTGTGAGCACTGTAGATACACACATGGAGGAAAGGAAAAGAAACTGAAGATGAGAACATGTAATGATTGTGCAAGCTGTTTCATGGCCTGTGTAGACATCCGGGTTGATTTAAATCAGTGCACGTCTGATCTCTCACAAGTCAGCTACAGATATCACTCTATGTTTTTCAGATTTGTCCTTAGTAATAAAATCCAGTGTAGTCTTATCATACCTGTTCTTCTAATGAAGCAGTCACTGACAGTCACAGTTCATTTAAAGTTATCACATGGACAGTTTTATATCATTTTGGGAGGATATGGACAGACACAGGTAGTGAACCACTGCTTCACTATCTTTTATCTGACTTCATACTGATACTGTTGACACCTGGGCTGAAGAGGTAGTAGAAAAGCTGTGTCTTCTCCTGACTTCACTTGTTTTATCTTTGTGTTGTCTTTCAAATTCTGGAATACACAGTTGAAATTCAATGTAGTTTCTCCACATTTCACAAAGACAAGTATGCAGCAGAAATCTCAAATTCTAGTTCTTGGCACAAGTCAAACTCCATAATGCTATATCCCCAGAATTCCCATAATGCAATTCAGTAGCACCCTTCCTGCCAGACGAAAGCCCATATGTTTTGTGTTGGTGCCTCTCCTCTGCAGGAGCTGTGTTGTACCGCATCCCCCTGACCTGGGGTCAGAATAAACTCCCCTGGAAGCTCCTTCACGCTGCACTGATGCTCATCGCTCTAATCCTGTCCATTGTGGGACTTTATGCTGTGTTTGACTTTCACAATGCCAGCAACATCCCCAACCTCTACTCTTTGCACAGTTGGATTGGAATTGCTGCTACAGCTCTATTTGCCATTCAGGTACAGAGATGAAATGCAAGGACTGAATTATTTGAGTGCAATGTTGTTTCCCTTGTGTTCTCACTGTCCATTCATGTGTCCGTCCAGTGGGTGGTGGGCGTGGCTGGCTTCCTCCTCCCCTGCTCCCCCGTATCACTACGTGCACTCCTTAAACCCGTCCATGTGTGGATGGGAGGCAGCATACTGTGGCTCAGCATCGCTGCCTGCATCTCTGGAATCAACGAGAAACTCTTCTTTGTTCTGTAAGTGTTTTCTTTGTGTTACTTTTTATGAAATATTTAATTTCAGAAAGACAATCTCCAACTGATTGTTTTTCTGCAGTAAAGGAACCACCAATGGAACACAGCCATACTCTAAACTTCCCCCTGAGGCGCTGTTAGCAAATTCATTAGGAGTACTGATTGTAGCCTTCGGTTTGGTCGTCCTGAAGATTTTATCCGAACGTAACTGGCGGCGGCCAGACTCTCGGCCTGAGGAGCTGGCTTACTCGGTGAGATCAGTGCAGCTCATGTACGTTAAATGAGATTGGAGGATTTCATTTTTACAAAGTATTAAAACTTCTATCTGCTCTCTTCCACAGCCATTGCTTCAAGAAGAAAATGAATGAATGAAGGAAATTCCCAAACTAAACTGCATGACACCCAGCCATGCAAAATCAGTTCAACTGTCGCAGATCAGAGGAGGCCTGGGAATGTCTGCTCTGAGTCTTCACCTGCACTGTGTAAAAATCTGCATTTGTAAATATTTATTTGGAATTATATTTAAGAGTGCCTTTTTGCCCAAAGAATAATTAAATGTATTTCGTGAGAAAAGTGACATGTATTGTGGTATATAAGCTGTTTAATGATGCATTACAGCTGTTACATTCAGTCCTTTATTTAGACTCATTTACCTCATTTACAATATAGCCAAGCAAAAAATACACAAATACATTCAGAATACACACATAACATATGTATATAAGTGATAAAATAAAGGGAGTAGTAAAGGTAGGAAAAGATCGTGGTTTTAATTAGTAGAAACTAATTAAAAACCATTTTAAATTTACAGCAAAATGTGTCAAAAAAAAAAAAAAGACAGTCGGAGGTAAAATAGATTAAAATTTGGGATTTAAGTTGCCTTAATGATAAATATGAGGTAAGCTTCAAACCTAGACCAAGTATTAAAGTTTTTTAACCACAGTCTGATGAGCAACTCTGGACTCAACTCAAGTTCAAGGCTCTTTCACAATAAAAGTTTACTCTATTTTGATGTGACACAACACCTGTCTCTCTCAAATAACTGAAGGAGTGAAGGAAAACATCAACAGTTAAAGAAACTTTACAGGTGTGCAGACTGATTCTGAGTCAGTATTGTCTGATATACGTGTGGTGAACAGGTAAATGTTGTGATTATCACCCCATTGCACTGGTTTCCCCAACTGTGATTGATCCCTATGAAATTTCACAGACACTGATTATGCTCTTTATTGTCTTTAGTGGTCCCCTCACCACTGATATCTCAGGTTCAGAATGAATGTCTGTGGCCAGCTACTGCATGGATTACCTCACAGTTTGGCACAGTTCATAGGCGGTCATCAGCCAGGTTCACTTGGTCAAATGGCACCAGTGACAAATTTAACTGTTTCCTCTTAACAATAAATACAGTGGAAGAGAACATGGTAATGAGGAACAAGATAGGAACAATTAGCATTTAATAAAAAGAGGGAAATAAGCTGCAGTATGTATTACTCTCTCTGTAATTGCCTAATACTGGAAAACAGAAGTTTCAGAAAATATTACATAAACATCTTTGCTGTCATTGTTTAACTAAAGGAAAAAATATAATAGTCACAATCAATTGATATAATAGAGAGGAGCTTCTAACTGTACCTGACAGCTGGTCACAGAGTTGGACAGTTGGACAGTATATTATCACAGCGTCAGCATCCTCCCAAGGTTAGGAATAAAACTCTACAAGCTTAACATGCTCCATATATTGAGTTTCTTACCAGGTCAACAGTCCTTACTAAAATATTGAATGCCGACTCTGTGCAGTCACTTCCTTTCCTTTGTTTCATTGTGGTGAATGAAACCACAGCATTCTGTATTGTCATTTGTCTGGTCTGTTCAATCTTTCGCAAATCAGGAAGATCACATTTGCTTGAGGAACAACTGGTGAAAAATATCCTCTTGCTTCTCATGAAGGTTCTTTCCAGGACTCGCAGGTTAGACAGCAATACTGTCTAACATTCTGATCACCTGCCTAATATTTTGTTGGTCCCTTTTGCTGCCAGATGCACTGTGTGTTCTGAACCAGCATGGACTTCTTCAGCTTCTTTAACTTCTTCAGTTTGAGCAACTGTAGCTGGTCTGTTGAATTGCTTCCCAATCGGCTATCAATGAGCCTGTGGCCGGTTCACCACTGTTCCTTCCTTGGACCACTTTTGATAGATCCTGACCACTGCAGACCAGGAACAGCCCACAAGAGCTGCAGCTTTTCAGATGCTCTGACCCAGTCGTCCTGGTCAAAGTGGATCAAATCCTGACACTGCCCATTTTTCCTGCTTCTAACACATCAACTTTGAGGACAGACTGTTCATTTGCTGCCTAATATATCCCACCCAGGTGCCATGATGAAGTGTTATCCAGTGTTATTCACTTCACCGGTCAGTGGTCAGAGTTATTGATCTGGTCTCGTCACATGTAGGGCCATTGGCATCTGCCTTGAGGACCACAGAAACAGCTTTTATCTTCTCACCCAAACTATACAGAAAGCAAACAATCTGGCTCTTCATCTCTTTCAGTGAATTATACAGTGACATTTTTACGCTGACATCTGGAGAAATGATGATGAATGACTCACTGGTGAGCTTTGCTGCAGATTTCAGCTCACATCTTCTCAAGACTCATTGTAACGTTTCCCTCCACTCTCAGAATGGTATGAGAACATGAACCTGAACATGAATAGACTGTGGCCACAGGTGTGACAGGTTGTCCAGCTGTCACAGTCACCCTCAATAACAATATTTTTGCTGAAGTCCTTTGTTTGCAAAAGCCACTAAACAGAAGTAGAGAATCGCCCAGAGGAACTCTGCAGAGAGTGAGTGCACCGCACGGTTCAACAGGATTGTGAAGGTGAAACCACAGAAATACAACAGATGTCTCACAGGCTGCATGACAGGTGGAGAGATTCAGAACAGCCTTTCTAATGGAAGGCATCAAACAAGAGAAGCTTGGAGTTTGGAGCTTTGCTGTAAAATGCAGAATATGAAGATGATTTATAATGTGATGATTCTGAATGTCTCTTCAAGAGGTCCCTCTTCAGACTTTACACATTTCAGAGTAATTTCACACTCAGGTTTCTCTCTGGAGTCTTTACTTTTCTGTGAGCTAGTTAGTGTGGACAAACAGAGCAAAACCACAAGTTTATCTATTTACAATTACAGTGGGGAAAATAAGTATTGAACGTGCCAACAGTCTTGCATGGTGAGCATGCATAGAGGCCATGTCGGTTGAGTGCATTTTGTTTACCTGCTAATTCCATGTCTATCTACAGCTCTCTGTGAGTGCTCCTTGGCTTTTGGACTCTTCTGAGTTTTCTTTGGACTCAGTCACTGTCAGAAATCTTGTCGTGGCTGCTTTATGGTCAAATGATGTTCTTTTCACTTCCGGCCCCAACAGTGCATTCAGAAGATTAAAAACACCTCTGTAACCAACACCGTCAGTGTGTTTTTATCAGCTGTGAAGGTCTTGAGAGAGCTCTTTGCTGCTTCTTGTGTGACACAATGTTGATGACAAACCATGTTATAGGCATTGATCGGGACTAAAGCAGTTGATATTAGTGAGCACTGATAGGAGACAGGATTACTTTCTAAACACTGACAGATTCCAGGCGCTTTCTTATCTTTCATTTCTTTTCTTTTTCTGCCATTTCAATTTATTACACATGACTTCATTTATGGACATATTTGTGTTGATTTCTTTGTATGGATTTCTTGGGTTGTTATCAGCATCTGGTGATGTTTCATGTCAACACACCCATAACTCATATATTAACTGAGAAAAATGTTGCCATGTTCAATATGTATTCCCTGCTGTATATCCAGTGGACCTGTTGAAGCCACTCTCTTTTAGTCTGGACCAAAAGTCTCCTACTCACAACTTTGCATTTCCCCCCTAAATCTAGGATAGAAATTCAGAGAGACTTTTCTCCCAAATTTCCAATCTTCCCTTTAGACCTTCATTCCCCCTCCATCCAGAGCTCCATACTTCTGCACCAACTGCTACCTGCATCACCGTCTTTCCTCTGCTCCTATGAACCAATCTGCCCACCAGTATTCCCATTAAGCTGGCTTGCTCTCCCAGTATATAGGCCCAGCCTGCCCACCAGAAGCTGCCTTCATCAGCTGTTTCTTCTTTTTATTCCATATTCCATGTTGTAAACTGTTTTACACAAAATATTTTGCAGGTCTGTCTGTCCTGGGTGAGGGATCCCTCCTCTGTCTCTCACCCTGAGGTTTCTCCTGTTTTTTCTCAGTTGATGTGAGGGTCTAAGGGCAGAGGATGTAGAAATGATGCTGTGTAAAACCTTTTGAAACAAACTATTTGTAAAAATGGGCTATACAAAAAGCATGCCTTGCCTTGCCCCTCAGCCATACACACATCTCTCTTTAGATGAAGTAGCTTCCAAGCGTCTGGACACAGGAGAATACAGGTAATAAGAAAAGCTTGGGCAAGAGAGGACCAGTGCAGACAATCAAACCCTCACTATGAACTGCTATCATGATCACGATTATATGTGCAGAGGTCGGTGAATGCGAATGGCCAGAATGGGTAGACTTCAAACTCAGCTGTGCCAAAAAGGAAAGAGGGTGAGATGAAGGGAGTTAATATAACACATATCAAAAGAGGGGCAGGTGCAGGTAACAAATGAGACAGTCTCCACTCATGCTGTAGTGGCTGTGGGTGACAGCTCTGGAGCACATGATCATCAGGTGCCATAAACCTCTCAAAGACAGCTATAAATGGCAAGAAACCTGTGTTATGAAAGTGCTGTCACACAACAGAGGCCAGAACAACACAGCAAAGAAAAGCAGACTCTCCTGTAATTCATCTGAAACTTTCATATTCACACATGTGACTGGGAGGCCAAAAGACTCCAGCAACACATGCTGTTACTTGCAGTCTTGAACTGGTTTGCGTTGGTTCAAACAATCACAGCTGTCAGCACACACACACACACACACATACACAGATAAAGGAGTATGCACTAATGAGTTGTCTGGTTTATGTTCTCAGCGAGAAATGTGGGAAGAGAAGGTGACCTAACACTAAGACTGAAAAACATCTGTTTGTTAGTTGCATGCGTTGTGCTTGGTCAAACTGAGCTGCACAGGAAGAATGCCCTTGATGGATGAACACAGGGGGGCAGCAGAGTCGTGTCAAGTCCAGTGAAAATGCTCCAAGTTAAGCCACATACACTGCATTCATGTCATGTTAAATTACATGTCATGAGCAGGTATTTGCTTTCACTGACTGTCAAATGAAGAGGAGCTTGACAGGTAAATGTCCTCCTACCCATTACAGCTCAGAGCTGCCTTCATGTTCTTTCAGAATGGGAACAAATTGGTGTCAGGGGAGTGTGGAAGGTATGTTATAATTATATGTGTTATTAATTATGCTTGTTTATTGAACCACGTGTGATTCACAGTAAGTGCATTAGAACGTGAATTAACTCCATGCCTGTTGGACATTTGTCCCTCTTCATTTTGAGGCACAGTCCAGCTCTGTGCCTCTCATTGCTACAACAGGGCAGGAGCCAAAATAAGAACACACTCCAGTTTAATTATCATCTTCCAGCCAAAAGCACTTGAAAATCCAACAAAGCATGGTCACAGTGTCTCCTTGTTAATGAGTTTTGAGGTTGTGAAGCTAAAATTTAAGAAGAACAAAAGACACAACTCTTTCTTTGTATCCTCTCTGCTGATGAGTGATGAAACCTACCATTAGTATTACTTAGCATTAAAATATATTGGAACCTGCATTTTGGTCTTTGATAAAGGAAAAAAAAAACATGCTCAGAATTGTTCATTAGTTGGAAATATGAAATAACTTGTGTTGTTTTATGAAAAATGGGACTGTATATATATAATGTACATCTGTGGCAAGATGCAGCTTTGCAGTTTGAGGCAAAATGGCCCTGAAGCATGTTCATTTGTAATTTTGGACAGGAAATCAACTCAGTAAACCATTAGAGCTGTGCTGCCTCGCTCTTGCTTGTTTACAGCAGCTGAGAAGCTAATTAGTGGCAGTGAAATATTCATTAGGGTGTAAAAGAAGTGAAATATTGTTTGTTATTTAGATTTAGTTGAGACCTAAATGAACAAAGCCAAAGATGTTAAGCTGCAATAAGTGAATTTATATATTTTTTGCCTCTCTGTGTGCGAGTGCCCCCTTTACATAAATAACATTTATATTCATGTATTTCTGTGATGTATCTGAAAGTGTAATATTCCTTCCATTGTAGCTCTGTTTTGGTCAGCACTAATTAGGAAATCTCTTTATGTGTCTGTTTCATGTTGTTTGGCAGGTAGAGTGTGTATTCAGAGCTGTACTGTTGCACACTGCAGCAAAAGAATACAGTGGTAGTGATGAGACTGAACCAAAAGCTGTGGACCGAGGCCAAAAAACCTGAAGAAAGCCTTCAAAGATGGTGAAATACATGTTCAGAAACACACATCCTGATTATAGCAGCTGCAAATGAACTTATCCCTAATGTGAGAGGGCAGGGGACATCCCAACAGGCCTTGTTGCTCTACTGCACAGTTTCTTTCTGGTGTCTTTGATTTGACCTTTTTTTTTTTTATCAGTTTTCCGACACTCTTTGAAAGCACCATTGCAACTTCTCAAAACTCTCAGCGCAGTGTGTTGAAGCGAGACCCGCTGTTTCCACGTCCCGGGCCATCTCCGGTGAGGTCATCGTAAAGGTGGGCGGCAGTGGGCGGGGCCAGCGCAGCTCGGGGTCGTCCAAAGCCTGGATCCGATTTGCATGAGAGGGAGGGAAATTTTAGAGAGAGAGAGAGAGAGAAAAAAAACAGCTGAGTTTGGGCTTTGGTCTGAACACAGAGGGCATTGAGCCTGAGAGTGAGTGCAGCCCGCGGGAGCTCACAGTGAGAGGGGACTGTCCTGAGCTGAGCTGAGCTGAGCTGAGCTGCGCTGAGAGAAGTAAGTTCTGCCGGAGCCTGAGCTCAGGCGAAAGGTACCGCAGCTGTAGAGCCTTAGTGTTGTGTTGTTGCTGAGCCTTCCAGTACGAAGTAGCAGGAGCTAATGATGTTTTTAATGTGCTGTGATGTTGCTGCAGTGGTTTCATGGTCTGCAGCTTTGGCCTTTATTGGCTACATAATAGTCTGAGATGCCACATGGTGAAGTTTTGAAATGTGTTGTAGCACTGTCGTTGTGTTGAAGTCTTTGCCTCACCACATGAACGCATGGCATGAACTTAATCTCCTGGTCCATCATCAGAAAGTCAATCAAGAAAAAAACATACAAAAGATTTGAGTGTTTTTCATCCTTTTTTTACTTTAAATTCATTTTGCTTTTGAATGATCGGTCAGATACTATAATATGAGTCACCCTGGCCTTTCTGACTTTGAGCCTCTCTGTACAGTATTCTCAGGCAATTAATGATCCAACAATGAATAGATCTGAAAACAACAGACACATGAACTGATAATAAGAAGTTAAATCATCAGAAGACAGTCACAGGCATTTTTATTTGATCAACATACAGATATGATGCAACTTTTTCCTCATATGGATGAGGCCCCTTGTTTTTCTTTTATGATTTTAAAAGGTGTCAGTGTGGAAGGGCGCTGTGGACTAGAGGAAATGTCAGTGTAACTCTCTTTGGTGCTTTTAAATCTGAACCTTGTCTCTACTGTGCTGAGAAACTGCTGGTGGAGCGCTTCAGAAAAGGGCAGGAGGAGAAGCAGTTGACATTCTTATAAACTGACATTTTGACCTTTTCAGCCAGTGCAGATCCCCTCCAGCAGCAGGTGGGACATGTCTGACTTCCACGAAGGTGAAAGCAGGGCCGTACGTATACGGGCACAAAAAATGACCTTCCAACCTTTCTCAAAACACAGCAGTGCTGACATTAAGTTAACGCAGTTCTTAAAGAGCCATTCTTCTCTGTGTCTGAAGGGAAAGGCAGCAGATGTTTCAGGTTTCAGTGTTTCTGGATCAGTGAAGTTCTTGACATTTTGTGAGGGACTTGAAGAGAAGAGGGGCCAGAACATCCTGGATATGTTGTTGTGATGGATTAGACTTCACTATAAGAGACTGCAGCTTCGTCCAGCTCGTTTGATTCCTGAGCTTGAAATTAGAAACATCTCTCACTTCTTTCTGCATTGCCTCAGCTAAACCTTGGGTTTTATGTATGCTGTGCTAAGGTTGTTTTTTCGAATGACAACATGGCTGTTTGGGCTTGACACACTCAACACAGAGCCAGAGGCGGAGGGCTTCATTCCGTCTGTTCATTGTGTAATGTGTGTTGTTTCGAGCTTGTGTAACTGCTGCCACGTTACAATGAGAAAAGTAGAAGGATCATCTGCCAGATGTTTTCACACAAAAGCAGAAAATTTTCATCTTTTAACATTCGATTGGTTCGTGGAACCGCAGCTGCTGACGAGTCACTGGAGGATTTTAGACCCTGTTTGTCCAATTAAAAGCTCTTGGTTATATCACTCATTGAATGTGGGTTGTGATTTATCCTTTCTGTTTAAAGGTAGGAGCCGTGCTCCAGCCATATATCATTACCTCTCTGTGGGAGTTTGGCGTTGTGTCACCCTGCAGGTGTCTGTGTCAAGCTCCAGGCCAGCTCTTCTTGGACTCTCCATCTGAACATAAATGATCACTTCTCAATGCACAGTGATTGGAATCACAACTGCTTCACATAAATTCATGCTACTTTATATCATCTATTGACATGTCACATTGATAAGTGAATCCAAAGCAAATGGAAACAATTTAAAAACCATTTCTGGTGTTGAGTCATGTGTTTTACATTTGGTCACAGTCTGCAATTTGTTTAACAGTGTAAAAAATGAATTGCATAAGTTCCATTGTATAAGACACCACATGTACCACAGGAAGATGCACAAAGGTGTGGATTATAACTATAAAGCTGCTATTACTGACTGACTCTGTTGGACACATGGGGGCAGTGAAGGAAGCTGTGCACATTAGCATATTGACACCCACATTATTACACAGCTCTATGAATGCTTTATTATAATTGGTCAGCCACTGCATTCTAAGGCCATTCTGTATAACAGACCTTTGTTAGGGACGTAGCTCTGATCTCGGAAAAATAAAAAAGATGGAAAGTTTTCATGGCGTTAACAAGGTTAACTTTAATTATTGGAGAGATTGAAAGCCTTCATTCATGACTAATGGCTGAAAATTCCCTGGAAAATTTCCTGTCCTCCAAATGCAGGCAGCAGTAGCAGATCGCCCTCATAAAGCGGTGTATGGTAATTACAATGACTTCTAATTATAAAGATTGTGTTCCCAGTTCTGTCACATCCATGAGAGGAACACAGACATGACTTTTAGCAACACCAAAGAAGTCCCAATACCCCATCTCAGTTCACTGTTCACATCAGTGGCAACATCCAGTTTCATGTGAATTATAAATCAAAGTTTTCATCGACTCACCGCTGACCAGCTGCTGCTATGGACGCAGATTTAGGTGTGTTCACCTGCTGCAGCAGTTTTTTTTTCAGAGGCAATGTATAGATCAATAAGATTACATCTTAACCAAAATATGTCTCAAACGTCACTATAGTAAGCCATGTAATATGTGGGATAATGACAGGATGGATAGAACCCAACAGGGAGCACCCTGTAGGGGTTTAATTCTCTCTAACAACCTGCTCACTCTACATTATCCTTTAGATATCATCTCTACACATCTTGTAGACATGGACCAACAGAGCAGTTAGCTGGAGCACAAACAGTTTTCAACAGTTCTTTACCAGGGGCAGATCTTTCTTTGTACTTTCCCTTCTTTGACATGTGGAAAATGCCACAATCATGCACAAATCATAGTTTCAGTTGCTCCTGTTTCTTGTGTTAAAGATTCTGTAAAGAGATTTTAGTTTGTCACACTATGCCAAAATTGAATGAATAAAAATATCACCAAATATATATGTATATATATATATAAGGTTTCAAACATGTGGAGTAATCAGTAATCGCCCCTCTGAAACACTGGAGGTGTGATGGCTGTAGGCACTGGAACCACACCTGGCATCAGGAACAGTTCCACACCCCGTCACTTAGTTTCATGCCAAAAAGGAAATGTGACTTCATCCAGTAGCCATATCAGAAAAAATCCTATTCTATTCTGAGCCAGAGGAACTGATGACCTTGTTCCTCTCGGTCTGAAACCGACTGGCCAGTTTTCTCTTGTGGCCATGATACAGGTGGAGCAGCAGGTGAGGACTGCAGGAGGGAGATGGTGGGTTCAGCTCTGTACTTCAGCCTGCTCTCAGTCAATCCCTGCAGGCTTTAAAAACACTGCTAAAAAATAGTGACTGCAGAAGTGGCTTTTGTTGATGAGCTTCACTTCTGATTCACAGCATTTTACAAAAGCAATTTGCTTCTTCTTCTCATCATGTCTCAGAAATTTCAATAATGACACATCACTGTCATATCCAAGGAAAGCAGAACTGATGACTAACAGTAACTAGAGAACAAGCAGGAAAACCACTGATGCTAATGCTTTATACAATTCTGTATTTATTCTGTATACTCAGCCCTTATGTGATGCTGTTAGTGGAGACTATGCTAATTAGAGCACAGAGTGCATTGCTGATTTCCAGTACCACAAAGTTGAGTAGTTCTGTGTATGATGAAAAGAATTCTTTACTGGATCTTTAAAGTTTCGCCCTGCATTGTCTGTTTAAATACAAATTCAACACTTTCAGTAACTGTTTTATATTTAAAGGCCCTAATGTGCTGCTGTAAGTTTATAGTCTCAGTTGCAGCTGCTTGTGTTTCTGTTGTTTACATCAAGTGTTCAGATCTGCTAGTTTACTTGAACAGTGACTGATGATATCTCTCTGTCTCTACCTCCCCCTGCTCTCTGATCACTGACTCTCATCTTTGGTCCTTCCTCTGCCTCCTTTAGTGATAAGTGCCACAAGGTCCACCACTGGCACCTGTACATGGTCCAGCCATATTATTGAGTTGGCTTTTACTCACAATGGGTCAATGTTCAAAAACACCAGATCAGCCACTATCAGATGGATGAAGAGTGTTTGTGTGAACTAATATAAATTACATGCAATAAGATAAGAATGGTTCTATTAATCCCCAAAGGAAAATTTTTTTGTGTGTCAGCTCATCCACCATTTGTAGAAGAATTAAATAACCTGATGGCTGTAGGTCACAAAGGATCATCTATATCTCTCTGTCCTGCAGTGAAGAAAGAGGAGCTTTCCACCACTGCTGTTTTTTTTCTTTCTTTCGAAAAGTAAAAGAAAACTTACATTCAGTCTTAGTGGGAGCAGTGTTGTTGCTCACCCTTTTTTGCCAGTGCATCAAAGTTTGCAGTCTTTCCTATAATTTGAACAATCTTGTACCAGTATTTGACGGCCCCTCATGGCTCATTGTATCTACATACAAATGGCCCGCTTTCTTGGCCCATGCCTGCACTAGATCCTACATTTCCCATCATGCAGCTGAGTAATTTTGTGAGATCTCTTTGCCCAGTCCTGAATACCAAGTCCTATTTTCTAACACAGGCGTTCTGTTACAAATAAGTGGTATCCAAGCCAAAGTTTGAGGAGTTATTTCAAATTGGCCTTTACACACAAAATCTAGTTTTTCCTCCAGCCTTTCTTCAGTCTGATTCCTCACTAATAAACAGAAACCACTATTGTCAACAAATATCTTAGACATAGCTGCCAAGGAATTTTAATGACCGCTCTTCTTTTTTATCTTCTCCAACAGCGCCAGCCAAAATGCTGACCACCCACCACCTGCCCTGCTGCACTGTCGCTCTGTTAGTGCTATTAAAGCTGACCCTGGCCCAGTATGAGCACCTTGGTTACCCCCCTGGTTATCCAGACCCGGAGCAGGAGCAGTACACAGCCCCAAAGCTGGCACCGGACACACCCAGGATTCAGCTTCGACTGGCGGGAGATAAGAGGAAACACAACGAGGGCCGTGTGGAGGTTTTCTACAACGGTGAATGGGGAACTGTCTGTGACGACGACTTCACCATCCATGCTGCTCAGGTGGTGTGCAGAGAGCTTGGCTACCTGGAAGCTATATCGTGGTCTCCATCCTCCAAATATGGAAAAGGAGTTGGTGGGTGTAAAACACACTCATTATAAGAAATATTAACTGAGACACCAAACAGCATCATATTCCTCAGAATACAATCAGGATTTTGAATCAGATTTTTTACTGTAATGCTCATGCTGGCAGAATTATCCCTGATATAACCTGTGTGCATGATTTATGATGTATTTGTAATATCAATTGGAAAATGATTCATGGTATGTTCCACTGATGGAGGGAGCAGCCTCGCCTTCAGAAGAAATTTATTTTTCCTTTGTTTCACCTACTTAAGGGGAAAATGTGTCCCTGTGGAAGCAGTGATGAATCTTTCTTTTGTCCTATCAGGACCCATCTGGTTTGACAATCTCCACTGCACTGGCAAAGAAAAAACCTTGTCCCTTTGTCCGTCCAATGGGATTGGCGTTTCAGACTGCAAACACACTGAAGACGTGGGCGTGGTGTGCAGCGACAAGAGAATACCAGGGTTTAAGTTTGTCAACACCCTGCCCAACCATATAGAGGTAACCTTGTACTTCCTCAAATCTCACATACAATGGCCTTTGTTGTTGTTTTTCATGTCCTCTTTCTTATAATCCATCCTAAGGATATTGTTTCTTTCACTTTGCAGCTGGTGACAGCTGAGCTTTAGAACCTGTTTTGCTTTTAGTTAATCTGCACAAGCACAACTTTAGTCTCAAAGGCCCTGTCCACACAGGGGGATGTGTAACATAGTCGTCTTCATCTGTCTGTTAACATAATGGGTGAGTAGATGCCTGTTACTATACGTCATTGTTACTTGGCCAAAGTTTTTCAGGCAGGACCACTCAGGCACGATGTTCATGCAGTATTTGACATCTGGTATGTAGTCAGCTGGTGGTATACCTCCACTAAGGCCAAACACGTGTCTTTGAGCTATACATGATAATCTGGATCTGCACCAAATCAACATAGAAAGAAATTGATGAAAGTGTTGAAGAATCTCAAAATGTTAATGGAAATTATAAAAAAAACAACCCTGGATCTACATGAAGACTGTTTTTTTTCCTTTATCCATACCCCATCTCTTCAATCACTGTGGTGCAGAGTGACTCAGCACCTTTTGTGTGCAGTCCCTCAAATAACTAATCAAGCAAACAGCAGTTAAAAGATGACCTTTTTAGTTGAGGGAACTCTCTGTGAGAGTAAAGCAAAGAAGAAACTTTCATATTAAGAGTGGGACTGACAGAACACTTTTGTGAAATTCTACTCTGAATTCCATCCACCCATCCATCCATCCATCCATCCATCCATCCATCATGTTTGCTCTCTTTTTGCTGGATATCTACAATTCTGTCCATGCAGCTTCCTGTTTGACCTCCATTGTCTCAGTTGGTCCATGATGGGAAAACTTGCAACACTTAGTATTTAAGTAGTAGTATTTAAGTCTTGAACTTTGTAAATTCAGTGAGGTATGTTGTGAGGCCTTCCATTAAGTTAGGCTCCAGTAGAGTATAGATGTACAAAAATCAGCAAAAATAAAGCAGCAGAGGCTGAGATATCCTGCTTGTCTGACCCTGGTTCCAAAACTGCTTGATACCTACATTTCCCATGTTGCAACCTAATAATTTTAGACCTACTTGCATGCAATTCCTACTCCAGTTTCAACACAAGACTTTCTAAAAACCTTTGTCAGCTGGAAGTTCAGGCTGAGATAACCTTGATGGCATCACTAGAGTTTTACTATCAGAGTGACAGAGAGCATCATCTCCACAGCCTTAGTAGTGCTCACAATATCCCTTTAAGTAAATAAATCTGTGTGGATGGAAACATCTCCATGCACCTAAAGTCAATAACCCATACCAACTGTGTTTCACTAATGCTCCTTTCTAAATAGCCTGCAGTGAAAGTGTGTCAGCGAAAGTGAAGTTAAACTGGTAATTATTAGGTGTTGCACTCATAACTGTCAGAGCTGTCTGGAGAGAACGGACCTTTAAGAGCCACCAAAAGCAGAGTGTTATCTTTCTGCTCACTGAGCAGGCCTCATGAATCCACATTCCAACGTTATGAGCAAACTGCACAGCGGAGCTAACTGTGTGCTTCTGCCTCTCTGACCCACTCCTCTCCTTCTTGGGAGAGTTTAAAAACTAATATCGTGTTTTTCAAAATGCCCTCAAAACATGTGCAAACAGATCAACAGAGCTTTTCTCTACTTTTCCAAAAGCTGCTGGTATGATTTAAGGATTGGTATGGTTTGACCCGTCCCAGAGCTTGTCAGATGTTCTACCTCTGGCTGTAGAGTTGTCATACCTGATGAAAATATGAAAACAATGCGAGAGTAGATAGAGTGGATTTCCATTGAAATGTATCACACCTTTTTATCAAATAGCATATATACTGGTATCCAGCCTGTACTCCTGTGCGAATAATAGCAGTTGTTTTGTCAAGATAAGCAGCTGGTGGTAGTCATTAAAGCATTGACTGCAACAAGATGTCACAGTGAAAAGAGTGAAACCTCAAACATCCAAGAACAATGCTGGAAACTGAAGTAATCCATGATGTGAGGAAGGTTATGCTCCATTTCATGTCTTGATATTTTTGTCAGCTGCTACTTTTCCTCTCCTCGATTAATCATTCCATTGCACCTTTTTATTAGTTTTATCATTTATTTTCTACCTCTACCTAGTGTAGAATCAGTTTTGTGACTTTTTTTTTCACTTTTGTCCTTTTAATTAATTTTTTTACAGGTTATTTTATTCCTAAACTAGAACCATGCAGTGGACTAGCTGAAAGGAAATCCATGTACTGTAAAACATGTTGCTCTTTTCACCTGAACCTGCAGCTCCCCCTGACTTTCTGGAGTGTTACTGTCAATTTCAGCTCATTGTGCAGCAGTACACTTCAGTCTCTGTCTTCTGAGCATCACTTTCAGACACAGCTGGCACGTGTTTTCAGCAAAAAAACATCTGCTCACAGACAGTCACAGTTAGACCATGTCCACATGAAAATGAAAATGGCCAAAACCAGATACTTTGTGAGCAGGCCAGCATGTTGCTACTGGACAAGCAGGTCCTGCTTAATTCTGATCACATGACATGCGTTGTGCTTGCTGTATGTGTTTCACACTGAATGCACGCCACTATGGCATCGCTTCAGGTTGTGAGTGTGCTTGATACAGGCCTACATTGAAAGTAATGGTTTTGTGCATGCAAAAGACACTACTACTACACTGAAGTTTTGAATGGCCCCTGAAGGGGTCCCTCACACCACTCTTACAACAGAAAAAATGACCACTGCCTGCTGGTGTGGCATGCAGTGCACAACGCTTTTGTGTTTACATATGAGATTTTTCTTTTTTTTACATGAGTTTTTTGGAAAATGGAGAAGAGAAAAACTCTGTTTGCAAAAGTACCATGGTATGTGTGGACTTAGTGGAGCACTGAGCAACAGAGACAGATGGTAGGGGCCAAAATCTGAGCTGAAAGGGAGCAAATGTTGGAGTAGAATTAATCATATGAAGCTACAGAATCCTGACTGTAAGTGAATGATAACGTTGCTCCACAGTACTGGATACTGAGATCATTCCAACTCTCACTACAAGAGCATCAATCTCATATGGTCATCTTTTTTGTTTCACACATTATTCTTTGTGAAAACCACAATGCAGCTCCACTGCTGACTTCTTGTTGAAGATTTGGGTTTCTTGCTTGTGCTAGTGTAGCCTCCAACCTCTAGTTTCAATCGGAGATGAGCGGCAGGCTGCAGAGGTCTGGTAAACTCACTTCCTGTCTCTACAACCCCCAGATTTTCTTTTCATTCTCACAGCAGTCCACTTCCAGAAAGTTTCCTCACAAATGCAGTGGTACTCCCTGACCCATGTAAACAGACCTTGATGTGTACGATTGGTGGAGCTGTGACTTCCTGCTAAGAGCTTTGGAGAGACAAAAGGTAAAGATTATGATTCTCGTGAGAGTGTGTCTGGAGAGGTCTAGACGTCTGGAGTCAAGCTGGGATGGCAGCTGAGAAAAAAAAAAAAAAAAAAAAAAAATCAGACTCAACTTTTCCATTCACTTGAAGGAGTCATGTGATCTCTGCATGTAAAACACAGCCAACCGGTCCCTGCTGCCACACACAGCCGAGTCGGGCTTTATCATCTGGAAGTGGTAATCTGGTGAGTCACTCAGGCACATTCTGGTGTGTAATGGCCGCCATGACGACATGTCGCTGGGGGTTTTGTGGTCTGGGATGATTAGTAGGCTTTTTGAGTGCTAGGGAGCACCACTGCTTTCTCAGGTGATGGCAGCCTCAGCACATTCACCCACAAAGGAAATGCCCAGAGAGTGAGCTAAGAGGCCTGTGAAACATGAAGCCTTGCATGCACGTGTCGCTGACCTTTGACCTGTGTGCTCAGGCCCCCTTCTGCTTGTGCTTTGCCTTCTCACATTGTTAAAATAAAAGAAGAGGTGTTACATTTTGAGCCTTTTTATAACCAGCTTGAAACTTGGAAGAAAACAGTCATCTTCTTCTATGAATCTGTTCTCATGTGGTCAGGGAAGTTCATGGGTTTGCATGGATTCCAGTGACTCCATATTTAGCACAGTGTCTCAGTCAGCTGGACAGTAAACAATGCAGGTTGACACCCAGTGTTCAGTGCTGTGTCGTTGGAATATTTAGCATGGCATCTCTCCAGTGTTTATTTTTGTACTCCCTGTCGTGCTTTGAGGAAGTCTGCTGCCTCTCCTTGGCATTTCAGTTTATGCTGCAGAGTTTCTGAGGTCTGTCCTGTGAGCACACGCACATGCATTGCATTCCATTTAAAAACCAACTTCAACAGTAAGAAATTCTGGGGTTTAAGAAATGTGATGTTTGGCAGTAACCATTTCCAGAGTGGTCCAACAGGCCTCATTTATTAAATTATGTGAACAGTAATGCAGTCAGAGTTCTCAGCCTGATTTTCACAAGTAGGCACTGAGGAACATGTGAGGAGCAGCCTGTGAAAGAGGAATGTTCTTTGCTATTTTACTTTATAGGGAAATGGCTGTTCAAGTGGACACTGACTACACAAAGGAGCATATACATGTCCCTCAGCAGTGTAGAAACCCAGGGAAGATGGAATTATGGCTGAGAATTGTAAAGGCTTTTTGTTGAAAATATCCTATTTTTTTGTCAGTGAATCAAAATGGCTGATAATAGTTTAGAAAGACATATTGAATATATACACAATGAATCATTTCTACTGTGGAACATATATAAGTCACTTGATAAATTTTCAACAAAAATAACAGCTCAGCTGGTTCCAGTCACTCAAGTGTTGCGTTTAACTTTCAATTGTGATTGGTTGGCTTAGTGTTGGAGCTTCCCTATTGGCTGTTGGTTTTTCAAAACAGGAAAGGAGGACAGATACTGGACTTAAATCCACCAAGTGGACAAAACACCACCCCAGATGAATAATGATTTGACACACCATGTCAGTATTCAGAGCCACCTCCTCCTAAACAAACAAAAAATTACACAGCGCAGTGTCCCTGACTTTGGTGGTTTGCAAGATTGAGAGAGGAGAGAAAGGAGGTCATCTACCACACACATGGCTACAATAATCTGATAAATCACTGCTCAGAGCTGGGTGCCAGTGCATCTGAATCTGTAAAGGGCACATATGCTTGTTGACCTCATTGACCTGCTTTGAGATATTTAGCAGGCCCTGTAGGGACTGTAGGGGCTAAGAACAGTGATGCCCTGTTATAAAATTTTGGTAAGGGTCCACTGTCAGTGTTTTTCAGGTGTCACTCAGTGGACAATCTTCATCAGTTCCTCGGTAAAAGATGAATAGATCTTGATGTAAAAAGTCAGACATAAAGGATGTGGAGATTTTTTACTTTGCACAATTTGACAGATGTGTGTTAGATTGTTGGGACATTGTGGTGTTTGGAGCTCTGACAGCAACTCTAGTCATTTAGGGGGTGAGGTGAGCTGGAGCCAACTCCAGCTGACATAGGGCGAGCACAGGGTACACCCTTGTCAGGTCACCAGTCTGTCAAAGGGCCGATGTATAGAAACAAGTGACGTCATACCTATGGGCAATTTATAGTCTCCAATTAGCCTAGTGTGTATGTCTTTGGACTTTTGGAGGAAGCTGGAGAACCTGAAGAGGACCCACACAAGAGAGAACATGCACACTCCACCCAGAATACGAGGCCCCCGTGTTAACTTAGGTAGGCTAATTCTGAAACCAGGGCCAATGCATCAGTACCCCAGATATTTAGTTAACTTTTTTGAATCTTCTTTGTGATAACATCTTACTTGTGAGGTTAACACAAAAATATTTGAATGAATAAAGACTAGTGTAAAGGCCCTTCTTGGTCTTAAAAGAAAGAAATGTGCTCACTTCTCCCAGTTCATTGTGAATAATCTGTGGGCGATCTTGGAAGATGATCTTGATAGCAAACGCCTCCAGGCCACTTCCCATACTGCCTTGCTCGGTTCACCTATGATAATCTGCTGTCCTGTCCTGACAAATCTGCTGTGGTGGGTTGTGTTTGAACTGGTAGAGATGAAATCTGACTACAGCGATTAACAGAACCAAATATCTTTCTTTGTTCCTGTTCCCCTACTGCCTTCTTTTTCCTCTCCCTTCTCTTTCTTCACTGCTCTCTCTCTCTCTCTCTGTTTCTCTCAAGTAATGGTATTACAAGCAGCCATGAAGTCCCCACAAGCAGAGTTTACAGCTCCCATTTTCCTCTCTGAAGTCATTTTTTCCCTCTGCGGCCTTAAGGTCAAATCTTCCACTTTCCTTGGTGTAAACCTCCAATCATGTCATGGTAGGGTGCCATAAATCACCATGTCAGCCCTCCAGCACTGTGTACTGTGAACTTGGAATCATACACGGTCGTCCCTTGTGTCACGATCTTAAAATGGTTTTAACTGTTTAATTATTTTTCACAGATACTAGTTGGAAGATTTTTCTGAGGCTACGTAAAAGTCTTCGCCCAGAGGCATCACATTCCCACAGCAGGCGGATGTTTAGCCTCTGGAGATTCTAAGATGAAGTCCTCATCTGACACCAGAGTGAACAGAGGCGCTCACACAGGGCAGAGCTTGCTTTTGTCTTGTTAGTTTTCATAATATGAATTTCAAGATCTAAGCCTCTTTCAGACAGACAAGCAATTCCTTTGATTAATTATGTTAAAGTTGCAATAGAAATTCTAAAAGGTCATATTTTTTACTTTTTTCCTGTGTTTTATTTGAACTTTTCACAGGAAGATATATTTGTGCTTTTAAGCACTATACATCATCTCAGTGTAATTTTACATCACATCTCTCAGTCTTCTCTCTGAAGCTCTAGCAATAATATGTTGGTGAGCCAATCAAATCAGAGGAGACTCTGAGCCTCTTGTCTGATTGGATGACTGCTTTGGATGACTGAGTTATCAGATATCGCAGGTCTCAGGTAAAACACTCTGAAAAAATCCTGCAAGGCTGAATGTCCAGGTGGGCAGGGCTTAGGGCCTTGCCAAGAGACAGCCTGTTGCTTTGTTGTGACATCATAAGGTTACAGTAGTGCTGATGGCTGGTCTGAATGCTCAGTCTCTGAATACAGGTCATGTGTATTTCTCTGTGCACCAAGGCTCTGATGTGTTCACAGTATCAACGTAAAGCCTTTAGAATCAAAAACACATGGATACATCTATCCTAATACAACAATGGATCTTTAAGTCGTCTGGTGTGTTTCACCACAGATGTTCTTATGTACAGTATATGTAACATCTGTAAGTGCCTGAAGTGGAGCTCAGTCACATCAGATTATATCATATTACAAACTAAGCCCTGGACCCTGAATGAGCTTGAAATGTTTTGTCACAGTAACATTTCAAGTCAGTGGATTTTCAGCAGCTAATATAGTGCTAAGAAGGATTGTGTTGGTTGCGACTGACATATCCTAACTGCACAAGTATTCACGTTGTGTTCAGGGAGAATTATTTGACTTAACGTAACTTTGGTGATCCCCTGACTCCTCATCTTATGCTGCCTACAGGTCAAACTTTAAATTTCTCCAATAATTTAGTTTATGACCAGATATCTGCAAAGCTAATGAAATCCCCATCATCCTCAACCATACTTGACATTTTTGTCTATTTTTTTTAGCAAAGGGTTTTGTTAACTTTTGGATAGATTGCAGTAAAATGTGGTGTGGATGTGTGTGTTGCCCAGAGGATAAAGCATAATGACTCTGGTGATCCTCTGACATTTCATCAACTGATTCCTGCAGCTCAACTATTTTACTTATTTTTCCTCACACTGGCGCCAAACTTTGTGGAGACATTACTATTTCTCAGACTTTTCATACGGCGCCATCAACACCAGCAAAAACCCATGGCATTTGGAAACATGGAACATGCTAATACATTAAACAAAAACTCACATTCTTATGCATATGATCTCACAGGATCACAGTTAATGCTGAGATTATGGCAAATGTCACTGGCTGTAACTACAAAGGTGACTGAGGCTCCTTTCTCAAACACACGATTTGATTCAGTTAAAAATATCTGATCTATATGTGTCTGGACAACTGCTGTACAGCCACAGTGCAAACTGCTCTTTATGTTGAACCACAGGCATTTTAGCAAACAGTACACTAGTCCATGCATTAGTGACAGCTATGTCTGCTTAGGTTTTTTTTTTTTTGATTTGGGCTCTGTCTGATGGTGAAGACCACTGAGATGCAGCCCAGGCCTTTCTGAGAAAAACACAACAGCTGTGTTGCTTCATTTCTGAATCAAGTGACTGTTGTCTATTTAGTTGGGTTTGTCACACTGTAAACTTTGTCTCTTCAAACATTCATGATTTACTTTGCTATCAACAGAATAAGAATGCTTTTAATTTGAAACACACAAGGAGACCAGCAGTGCCACCACACAGATCCATGAACGCTGCAGTCACTCCCAAGTGTGACTTTAATTTCCACTTGCTTCAGCTTTAACTTCATACAAAAGCAGTTCACTTGCATTCAATTATTGTCTTCATGAGTGGTACTTCAGCTCAGGGTTTGTCACGACTTTGTGAAACATCTGTTTTAGGTTTGTTAACAAAGGCTCTTTTAATCGACTCTAACGGAGGAAATGCACACTGCGACACAACATTCTCTGCATTCTGTAAACACCGTGCGAAAACACATCATCCTCAATTTGTGTTGCAGCTGGTAGAATAATTGCTGTCTCTTGAGAAAGACGAGATCTTAGATGTGTTCTTCAAGACAGGGACTTGTAAAAATGCTGAGAACAACAGACAGTGCCGAGAGCGGCTGTGGGCTCACAAAAATTCTCAGAAAACGGTTTGTAACTAAATACCACACTGTATGTGAACCCAGTTTCTTACTCTGCTGCGGATGTGAGGTGATTTCTGCTGGCTGAGAGAGTTGTTGAAACCCTCTATTGGAACCATATGTTCCTAAGCTCCATGCACTTTGTTTTTTCTGGCGAGTGAAGTCCTTACTGTGGATTGAAGAGGACCTATGTACTATACAGTAGTTTCTGAAAACACAAGATGCTGGGCCCTGGGATGTGTTCAGAGTGACCTGTGAGAAAAGGGAAAGAAATGTCAAGGGCTCATGGTGATTGATGCACTCCCCATCCCCACCCCCGTCAGAGACTTCCCTTCATCCACAAAAGAAGGAACCTGCCCGAGTGTTGCAGAACACCAGAGAGGAAACATACACAATGAATGTGAAATGTGGAACATTCTTGCTGCTGAATCTCTCTTTGAATGTAATTCTGGGCAATGAGATTGTTTCCATTTTCCAAACAGTACAGTACAAAATACTGTGCAAGAACTGATTTGTTTAATGCAGACTGGAGCAGTCTGGTCCCATCCATTACAGTGAGACTGTGCTCTGAAGGCATCATATGTGAGTCCGATGTTGTGATGTTACAACATCGGACTCAGAGCTGCCTGAAACTGCCCCCGGGGATTACTTCAACACACACCTGCCTCATGACATGGCACTTTTATGTCCTCTAAAGCAAGTATCCAACATTTTAAAAATATTTCTAGGTCTGAAATGCTGGAAAAGCATAATAGGTCCCATTTAATATCCCATGATTATTAGAACTTCAACCCTTTCAAGTGAGTTTGTTGCTTTAAAGGAAGAATAACTGTACACACAGGGGTTATTTGCTATTTTCTAGCTACAAACTTGCTTGGATTATTTCTGTGTCTACAGTTGCACTGTTTTAGCAGGTCAGATGTTAATCTTCACTGGTTTTATTACAAGGTAAATGAAAAAGAAAAGACAGGGGGGTCAGATGTTTGATTTTATCTGAAAACCTTCAAAAATTAACTTAGTGTCAACAGAATGTGAAAGAACTTACAGTTTTGTGTTGTGTTACTGAAGTAGCTGCTTAAGTTCGCATGCTAACTCACTGAGCCCAGCCCGTCTCCTGCGCTTACATGTCGTTGCATTTTGAACCTCAAGAGGTGATAGTGAGTCACTGCAATGTCCAGTCTGTGCTCAGTCCTGGAAAACATTATTCCATGGTCTTTCACA
Organism: Caranx ignobilis; assembly: GCA_021432705.1. NCBI lineage: Eukaryota > Metazoa > Chordata > Actinopteri > Carangiformes > Carangidae > Caranx > Caranx ignobilis. The sequence continues at coordinate 31,344,003 of MU270014.1, forward strand.
GTCCTACTCTGAGGCTAGAGGTTAGAACAATCTTAAAGTACAGACAGGGCCGTGTTCCCAGTCCTTGAACGTGCACGCTGCATGCTCTCATGTGCACCCTGATGACAGGGAGGGAAAAAATGTAAAGATTGTTTGATGGTGTGTCGGCCTATATCAGCCTATCAAGATTTGCCCTGCTGTGCTTGATGGTGAGCTATGGCCCCAGGGGAAGGGTGGAGGAGGGGTCAAAGAAAGAGAGGCAAACAGCTCAACTTTTGTGGTAAGACATAAAAAGCAGTTGGACAGTTTTGGACACATTTCCTTCTTAAGAGAATCATGGGAATTTTAAGGAAATTGAGTCAGCTGTTATCCTGCAATCCCCAGTAATCCCTGGTAACATTATTTAAGAGTGCAACATGACTCATCCAAACTCATTTATTTAGTTAAAAGGAGTTGACTTGACATATGGTGCAAGTTATTCTACAAAACTCCCATCATGAATTATGGGAACATTAATAAATAGTCCTACTCTGCTTTTAATAGAACCTTTATATGGAGGGCGGTTTTCATGGAGCGAATCCGGGGATGGTCATTATGGTATAGGTTCTTCAATTAAGCAGCAAGTAATTGATCTATCCAGTTGTTTCTAGTCTTTAATTAAGGATGACATCACTCTGTAACAAGCTTTAAAATAAGCGGTGACTCTGCTGCTCTGATGTGATTCATAGCTCGCTGCCCAGCTGCCCTTTTCTTTATATTTATATCCTGTGTGGTCTTTGGAAAAAGTGCCATTAAATCACAGCCATAAGTCTGACAGCGTGTTTTTGTCAGCAGTGTCCGCATGCTGAAACCCACGAGTGTGTGATTTTCATGAGCACGTATCTTATCTTATCTGTCATTGCTGTTGCCCAGAACTCAGACCACAGCTCTGCAGTTCCCCTCAGCTCTGTGGACCTTTAAGTTTTGTGGCTCCTTTTGAATATAAAGCGGCACTAATCAATACTTTTATCAAACTATGTGTAACAATGCACTTTTAACAATGGATCAAGTCACTATGAGCATATTGACCCTCCTCTTTCTCACAGCTTTACTCAGCATTTTAGCATTTCTCAGTTCATTGTTTTGATTCGGAGCTCCGTTGCTGTTTGGTTTCAGTCTCTGTTTTGTTTCTGCCTCATTTCCAGACACAGCAGGCAGCTGTCAGTAAACAATATATAAAACATATATGAACCACTGTGGGCTTCCTGCCTAGCACCAAACAGCAGATGGACAAAATAAGCAACAGGCTGCTGTGAGAGGTTGGACACGTAACATCTAAAGAAGCAGAGGTTTTCTTAGAAGTTGGTGGAGGCCAAAACAGAGCTCAACAGAGAAGACAAAGTTCAGTGAAATGCTCATGTGGGAAGTAATACCCAGGAAGGGTTAGGGTTGGGAAAAATAAGGAAAAAAAACAGAGACAAAGGCTACTCTCCCAGTAGAAACATTAAAAAGCCTTTATTTTGTGGGCTAGTTCATGTGGAACATAAAAAACCAACATGTTTCGGCCTCTGTGGCCTTCATCAGGGTATGAGGCAGCAGCATGCACAGGTGACCTAAATGACTGAATACTGAACTGTCTGCAGGACATAGACATTACCATATTAGACAACTAGTTTTTAGGCTGACGTCTACATATGTTCAGCCTGTTCTTTTGGCCTAAAGTGGTTAGAAAATGAATGAATACAACTTGACCATACAGTTAATCTATGTGTACAGTGCTAGTCCTCATTTAGTCATAAGATTTGATTCCTACAAAACCACAGCTTGTTTCCCATTTCTAATTTAATGTTACGTGACAGCTGAGGCATTTTTGGAAGGAACGGTTTGCTGCTTGAGTGCAGGGGAATGGTTTTCAAAATCAAGAACTGATTGTTAGAAGCAGTAATGCATCTTTGAAAATAGAAAATAAACAGTACAAACCTGGAGGTGACCTCTAAATCAGAGCTGAATTGCAACAGAATGAGGTCCTTTCACCTCCTCCTGTTCAGCTCATCCCACTAATAGCTTTTCCATCTGTGCCACTTCACCTACCGGACAGGCAAACAGTCAGGAAGCCCCCCACCTCCCTGGAGTATAGCAAAACCAGGCACACATGTTAGAAATCTCTTCTTTGCTGCAGTGAAATGGTGATTTTTGTCTGCAAACAGACATGACAGACATAAACTGGAGTTAATTAAAGGAAATTAAATGGATGGGAGAGGAATGGGGGGGGGGGGGGGGGCACGTGAGTCATCCCAGGAACAAACTCGGTGTCTCGTGTGCTGATCCTGAAACATAATCACAAGAGGAGCGTAGCTTTTTCAGGTTTTTAAATAAACTGTATGCAGTAAATATTTTTGGTGGATCTGTGAGTGGGAGAACGTCCTGCTGTTTCTGTGTTTATGTGACGTTAAACACACATTATGTAACTCCTGCCACAAGGGGTCTCTCATTCAAAACAATTCCTAAAGACGCTGATGTTGAGAAGTAGTGTGGGATGATGGGAGTTTTTTAAGTGTCAGTCATTTTACCAGCAGCAGATTTATTTTCAGTTTGAAGCTGAGTAACACTTTATGAATTGTATTCTTGTCTAGGTTAATACTCTGTCATCTGATGATTAACATCCTTCATCTGATTAAAATGCAGCATTAAACATTGGCAACATGTTTAAGGTGTATCTCAAATATGTGGCTTGATATTAGAATCAGTTTGGACATGATTTGATGCCATTGACAGACCAAATGAAATGGTCAGTTACCATAAAATCATGTATTTGTCAGGTATGATCATTGCTATAAATATGTGGGACATTTAACTATACAACCCCTGATAGAATACAATATGTCCTGTCGTTTTTAGCTGATTTAATGGGGAAAAGTTAAATATTGTAGTTGGAACGCTCCAGCGTCCTGCTTGGTTTTCTGCATTGATTTACTCTTCTGACTGAGTCATATACTATATACCCAGTAAACTCAGACAAGGTCACCACCCCCACATTTCCAGTCATTATCATGTTCCATGATTTCACCCTGTATACAGTTTTATATCCTCTGTAGTCCAGACTGTGTTGACTCTAACCACAGTGATTAATGTGGTTATCTCTGGGAGAAAATAGCAGAGAGACTGAAGATTCGTAGTTTTCACTCTGGCAGCATCTGTCGGTCTCTGGAGGCACATGCCAATTTAGGAAACCCTCCTTTCTCATTATTTGATGTCTAGGATCTTCTTGGCCATGTGTGAGAGGAGTTTTTACCAGTCCATCTGTTGAGCAAAGCAACGCGTCCCCCCCAGCCAGACTCTCCCCCCCTCCTCAGCCTGCACTGTCACGTAGCACAAGAATGTGGGTTAGGACTATGGGAGAGGAAAATGTTTATTTAATCCATGCACAAAGTCTGAGCCGAAAGGCCCTGCTTTTTTTTTTTTTTTGACAGCATACTGACTTTTGCATAGATGCCGCCTCATGCATGCTGGTAAAACAGTCATTCTTGATCAAAGTTAAAAATGAAGTGGAAAGTTGATTAATATTCCTAATTTGAACACAGACACTAAAATCCCTCATGTGCCTCCAGTTGACTGATGATAACATCTTATTCACAGAACATGTGCACCACAGGTTGCTAGGAGATGAGTAGTTCAGAGGCCCAGACAGGGGCCCACCTAAGCATGGTCCACGTGACAAAAGGCTCCATACTAACGCTCCATGTTAACATGACAGCTGAAGTAGTATTTCCTTTCTTTTGCTTTGTATCTAACCTGATAGACGTAGCAGTGGTGGTGGGTTTTTTTGTTTTGTTTTGTTTTGTTTTGTTTTTTTATTAGATGTAATTAGTATCTGGTCTGATATGTATTTAATGATATATAATATATATATATATATATATATATATATATATATATATATATATATATAAACTATAAACTAAACAAGTATGTACAGAGTGGTGAAGAGGAGAAAGGTCATCTTCATCAGCTGGACCAATCAGAGAATCATGTGTAATTCGGTTAAAAGACAGTGAGAAATTCTGGATTCCACAAACCTGTTGCAGATCACATGTGTACTCTCTGTATTTGGAAGAGTACAGTGAAGTGATTCTGTAACATTTCCTGTCCTACACTGTATCTTTGAATTCTACACACATAGGGTTTTCCCACCAGCCCAGGTTGTCTTGGCCAATCTATTGGCCAATCAGCAAACAGAGGAGTGGCTCAGAGCAATGGCGTTGAGGTTATGCATTAAGTTGGGAGTTGTAGTTAAGTAATGGCGGCAGAGATGGATGTTTGTGAAGCCATTTGTTCCGTTAACATCCAAGAATTAATGTCCTGTGTATTCTTAAATTTGCATCATTGCAGTGGTTGTGGTTTACAGCATGCAGAAGCTTCACTGCTTTTCAGCCAGTTCCAGCACATGATCATACTTTACAACCAAACGTTAGTGGGTAAAGGCAGATCCTATAGTTTTAAACTACAACAGAGTATCCACCTACCAGGACGTAAACATTTCTCAATGCAAAGTGGCCAATCTCTTTGCACAAATGAAATGAAGTGCAACAGACTGGTTAAGCCCAAGATAACTTAATCCTTCTGAGGTGGTACCTTAAACACTGCATCTCAGCTGATGGCCACGCTTCACAGTGCGGCTTAGAGCTACTGTACTGTGGACAGTGGAAAAACTTTGGCTTAAGGATGACATCATCCGTCAATTAGTGTAGTCCATGTCACATAATTTACTTGGGTGCATGAAAGTGACAACTTTGAAGTCAAAGACACAAGCTAACTTGTGTTCTGTCTCAGCAGTGTGGAGGAGTCCTGTCTGTGGTTGATGAGGTAGACGTGAGGCGTTTGGAAAGAAAACTCAGTGTCTTAATTATCTCCTGCTTACATTGCTGTTTCTGCACATTTTTCTGCTTTATTGACCTCTTTCCAGCAAGACACTAAAAAATGTTACCATGGAAATCTGCCCAATACCTTTGGCTTTTAATGGCCAAAAACAGTTGCGGAGCAGTCAGTAATGGTGTTAAACATTAATAAGGTGATTCACTGTAAAAATGTTTGAGCAATCTGGATAAGATTTACAAGCAGTGTGCAGGCAGCAGAGCAGCTGTGCTTACAGTCAGTACACGGGGGGTTAAATGTCTTTGATTGCTTGTTATGTAACACAGGAAGTGCTTGACAGATGTGAAGCGTAGCATGTCTACATCCATGTTAGATTTCAGAGGTCTGTCTAACCAGGAAATGAGGTTATGCAGACGTAATATATGGAATTCTGAAATGGGCATACACTCATTTATACACTCTGTTGACTGCATAGAAATGGACCATAAATACTGTATTTCTTTGGCAATTACACACAAAGACACTGACACATTTTCTATGACAACTTACATGTCAGAGAGAGAAACAAGCATCCTTTGTCACCAGGCCTCACAGCCATTGCCAGATCAGGTTTTGTGACCCTCTGAGCATGTTTCTCTATATTATTGTCCACAGAGTCTGGATATTCAAGTGGAAGACGCGCGCATACGACCAATCCTGTCATCGTACCGTAAGCGGATCCCTGTGACGGAGGGCTACGTGGAGGTCAAGGATGGTGGTAAATGGAAGCAGATCTGTAACATGGAGTGGAGCCAGTTTAACAGCAGAGTCATCTGTGGCATGTTCGGCTTCCCTGGGGAGAGGAAGTACAACGCCAGAGTCTACAAGTGAGTATTCCACTGTAGTAACAATAATGTGTGGTCCTGGGGGGCAGGGAGGAAAGGTTTGGGTTAGGTGGTACAGTGGCCGCCAAATGAACCTGGGTGTATTGTTGGATAACGATGTAATCTGGCTCTGGGCAGATGGATTATTTGCCACATACACAGATTGGTAGCCTAACATCACATTTTACATCAACATTTTAGCCTAACATCACTACCAAAACCTTCCTGTGCTCTGGTTTGACCAGTTAAGAAACACTCACACATTCCAAGTGCAATGAGGAGGTATCTGGCTGTGCTGACATTGATGGAACTGTCACTTGTACCATTTGTTTTCTACACCACCTTAAACAGAGGCCTGATTCCTTTAATATTTATGTGTGTGAACACAGTGGAGCCTCCATCATCCCGTGGTTCCAGGATCTTATTTTTTTTATAATTTTGCTTTTTCAGCTTAGTCAACAACAACCCAGCATACTGACTTCTAATATCTCTGTAAAAGATTTGTATAAAACATATGCACCTAAACCAACTATAAATCACTGTTCTTCAAACTGGGACTGTTCAGTACAGCTTTTTCATTTCTGACTCCTTTCTTAGATTAAAGCAGTGTCAGTTTGTCTGTCTTCACCGTTTCGACTCCAGTTGTGACCAGTTCTGAAAAAAAAGTTCTGGAACACCTGGAAATTCCCAAGAAAGAAGGCAGCAACCTTAAGTACGGAAAGCTGCTCTAAGACGTCAGGCCTCACATAAAACAGTAATGCTACATTTGACACTGGTTAACTGGTACATGTCTCTAATTTACAAACCAAATTTTCAAGTAGTTTATTTTTTCCGTACTTCCACTGCACACCTGGAGCGTGTGTGGAGCTCGGGGGCTCAGATGTCTGCAGCCTTGGGTCAGTTCCCTGTCTGGCCCTGTCTTGTGAGGAAGTCTCACATCAGTCCACTGAAACTAAACATTTCACCTGACACGTGGACTCTGAGGAGGAATGTCAAGCTTCACATCTGACTGTGTGGTGGGTTACGTTTCCAACCTCACCCTGGCACTCAAAACTTCAAACGTCTTAGTCAGCTCATCAGGGCCCAGACCTAAATTAGCATACAGTATATTTTTAACCCTTTACCAGCCGCTGCTGTGCCTGCAGGATGCTTGCACTAAAACACCCACTGACTTTTTGTAATGCTGTTAAATAAACTGTCTCCATTCTGTTAGGGGATTTAAATAAAACAAAAATAATGGATTCAATTCACACTGATGTATATAAATGTATTTGTTGTAATTTAGGAAGACTACCACCCTAACGTGCATGTTTGACATTATACCTCCTTATACACCGAGCCTGACTCCCTTACATCCAGCGTCAGTGCATTCCACAGAGCTGTGGTAATGTGCGACTCAGGGATCTAAATCTTGCTTACATGAGGAAGCTTGTAGGCAGGCGGCCACAGGTTAATCGTGGCGTACCATAAAACTTCCAGCACTTGAGTTAACCTTGAATTTACTGTCTGCCTGGGCTGGCTGGAAGTTTCCTCTGCTTTAGGTAACCACAGCAGAGCACGACGGCTCCTTAACTTTCCATCTACGTGTCAGCCTGCTCCTGCTGCAGCCCCATGAAATGCGTGCAGCGTGTTTTTACAGGCTGTCCTTTCGAACGGTGAGGACACAGAGCCAAGGACTGCCACAGTTTCATAATCTTGATTGTGTAGCTTTAAATTGAATGTAAATAAAATCACTTCAAAGATGCTAAATTTAAATTGAAAGTATTTATAAGATGTGAAAATTATGAATTTGTGGCTCTTTTTTGTTGTAGTTGTAGATTTAAAGGTACATTTCACAAAATTACACTAATTCATGTTTTATCCAGTGTTACTGGACCCCAGTTAGTACACAGATAGACATCTTATAAATTTTTGCCCCAAGGTCTCGCATCTAGTAAGAGTGCACTAAACAAACTGACTGAAACAATGACCTGGTGATAAGCAGATGAAGAAGTGGAGGTTATATACTGCTGGGTTGATGAATAGTTAAAGGTGAACAGGTGCAGCTACTGTACGATACACAAGGGGGGATAAGAGAAAAACAATAGAGAGTTGGTAGAGTTGGTCTCTTAAGTTTTGTATTTAATGTGAATAGAAATGGCAAGACTACATTTTGGAGGGATCTGCTTTCCATAATGCAGAGATCCTGTCCTCTGTCAGTGACCCCCACCCCACCGCCCAACCCATGCTGCTGCTTCAGTAATGTAATGTTTGTCTGAGGATCCCCTTCTGGAGATGCCTCTGCCTCCAGCTCTAACTGTCCTTAGTGTAATCATTATTTCATACTTTCTATCTGTTGGCTTCACATTTGTAGCTGTGTGAGCTGTGCAGTTATGAAACATCAGCAGAGCAGACATCTGTTCCCAGTGTTTCTCCTTCAGTTGGCTCTGCTGCCTCAGGCTTGCTGCACACTTAACAGGGTACTTGCTGTATGTTGCCTGTAGGGAGCCACTTCCTTAAAGACTGAAGTCAGGGAAAAAAGATCCCAGTCACACTAAACAGCACAAATTAGCCAAGTGCACTGTGAGACGATTGGCTGTAGTTGGCAAGATGTGCACTGAGATGTATCTGTAGTCCTGAGGTGGATATAGGCTACATATACACATCTTAAGCTGATCACCCTCTCCTTTCATTCCTTGCAGTCCAATATGATTAGTCAATACTGAAAATAAAGTATTTATTTGTTAGATTGATCTATTTATTGCTCTGCACTTGGTTGTGGTATGGGCCAACTTCCAATCCACCTCCACACCTCCCATATAAAGCAGCTTTCAAACTCTCAGACCAGAGTTTGCAACCTAAGCCAAGATGATTCATGTCATGACCCTTGAGTTATGTTCTCAGACTTGACAAAGCTCCCTCAGAGCCACAGAGGACATTATACAGCTGTCAAACGTTTGGCATCGAGGTACAGCCAATGTTCCCTTTCATTTAAAGGTCCACGATGATGATGATATGCATAATCATTCATTTTAAATAGAACGTAAAAAGTGCAGAGTGGCATGCGAGTTGATCAAAGCTGAACTATTAGATTTTTATGATGAGGACAAACTCTCGCAGGCTCAGGACCCACAGTTTGTTCAATCACTGCTCCATATGAATAATCCTGATACGCATCATAGCTGTGCTCAGATTGCATTTAGACAGCAGCACTAGTCCTCAGACCACGGTTCAGAACATGAGCCTTGGACAACCTCCAATCTTTAGCTTCCTACTTGCCAGCTCCCAAATGAAAAGCAAATGCTGCCTGTCCTGTTTCAATCCTTCTTCTTTTTTTTTGTGCATACAAGAGATTAGCATCCCAGCAGGCCTGAAAGAGTGTCATTAACCCCAGTTTGTTCAAGTTCATATGGAAGACAATGAACTCTCCAGCTGTTAGCTAACCTTTTGCTTTTGGTATTAATTATTCAATATGCTAATGTAATTAGCATAGGCCTAGGTTCACGGTGTCAAGATACAGCTTTCTGATGGTTTCTGTTCAAATCTTGATGAATGCATTCATTATTGGTTGAAACACTGGCGTTTCATGGGTTTTCATAACAGCACAGATTCAGCTGCTGCTTCATTCTTTTTGCCTTGAGCAAGATCAAATCCAGTTTCCCAGTCACACAGTATACAGTATTAGCATAAAATGAAGAACTGTACTAAAATTAATTAAGAAAAGAGTGCAGATATAACTGCCATTTGTTTAAACACTAATAATGACTTTTTATTTGAGCACAGATTTACATATTGAACATCACACATGATTCATATAAGCGCAGCAGCTTCCTACAGTACACTCTCCACAGGATTCACTTTAACGCTTGTTTGTCGAAAGTGAATCACTTCTGATGAAGAGTCAATGAATCTGCTCTCTCTCCTCTATCTGTGCAGAATGTTTGCTCGCAGGAGAAAGCCCACATACTGGGACTACTCTGTCAACTGCACTGGCAATGAAGCCCATTTGTCCAGCTGTAAACTGGGCCAGGAGGCGTCCCTGAAGTCCAACGGCACCTGTGCTCAAGGCCTGCCTGTGGTGGTGAGCTGCGTGCCTGGCAGAGCCTTCTCACCCACACCCATGATGGGATTCAGGAAGGCCTTCAGACAAGAGGTAGAAATCATTCACTTTTGTGATATACGACTGACAAAAATGATTTGGATTCCTTTCGTCCTTTTAATTTTCTGTCATGATTGTTCAGACAAGGGGTCAACTGATTATTGGCATGGCTGAAAATAACAGCTGATATTCTGCATTTTACAATAATTCATATCAGTTTTTTCCTCTGATAGCTGATAAAATTTATTTTAATACGCGCTCAATTGGCTCTGATGCAGCCATCTGTTAACCTGAAGTCACCACTCTTGGCTGTGTAACAATGTCCTGGCCACAGCCCCCACTGGTTGGTTAAATGGCACAAGTGATAGCCAGTCAACACTGAGCCAGCAGTTTACTGTATTCAGTCTAATCCCAGGTGTCTTATTCTGAATGTTGACACCAAAATTTTCATTTTTACTGCAAATATTGTTTATTGGCTTCCTCGATTACTAATAATCGGTATCGGCCCTGAAAAAACAATATTGGTTGATCCCTTGTTCAGACTCTCCTGAATCTAATTTACACACACGTTTCCAGGTCTGACTTAAACAGACATGAGTAGTATTTTAATCGTGTGCTGCTTTTAGAACTATGACATAATATAGGTATAATATAATGAACCACTGTAACAATGAGAAAGTACTTTACAACATTTTACTCATCATCAGGGTTGTCCTCTGTGCCCATGACTGGTGTCAGTGAACTGAAATGGTAAGCAAAGCTGATATACGAGATGACCGGTTCAGTTCAGTTCACTGGCTGTAATATGAAGGGTGGGTGCTGCAGTGTTTTGGTTGGACCGACGCTCAGAACGCAGTGTCACTGTGAACTGCAGCTGTAGCTGCTTTGGACATTTCACAATGAATTATCCTCATCCGAGGGTTTCACAGATGACATGATGTAGTAAAATTTTTTGGGACAGGCAAAGGAAAAACATGTATCTGATGAGCCTCGCCAGTGTCAGCTAACTTTTCTTCTCCTCAAATGTCCCTGAGCGTGAAACCAGAGACAGTAAAACTGCATTGTTGTGGCAGATTTTACACAATTTGCACATTGTGAAAAACTGATCTGAGAATCCAAGATGGAAAATCTTCTCTTTCTTTCCTCCTGACATGTTTGCAACAGTGTCTTTGTTGCTGGAATAAGTGAGGGGACTAACTCAAGTCTGAATAGCAGATTTGAAAAATATGCAACTCAAATATGCAACAGATTTTTCCTCATGATTTCATTTTTCTGCTCTATTGTCCACCAAATGTGTGTGTGTGTTGACACTAAGTTTGATCTGGGGATATGGGTCATGGTCTTGGTAACATTGTTACAAGATAAGGGAAATAAATAATAGTGGGATTCCAACTTTGTGGCAATATTTTTGTGGCAGCTTCTTCCCTCTGTAGTTTTGTTTTCCCATTTTGCTGAGGAGCTGGCCTCCACATTCTGACCTCCGCCCCATCCATCACATGTGGGATCAACTGGAACCCCAGCTCTGTGAATGGGAGCAGATCCCTGAAGCCAGCTTTCAAGTTCTTCCAAGTTAATTTGCTATGATTTTGTTAATGTACATTCGTTTCATGTTCGCCAGTCTCATGAGGATATAATCCTTGGGTGTCCACATACAGTACTGTGCAAAAGTTTCAGGCTCTGTAAGTAAAGTGAAGATGCTTTCAAGAATAATGCCATGAACCGTCTTTATTTATGCATTAACTTCATCCAAAGTCCAGTCAACAGAAGAAACCTAAATCAGATCATCATTTGGTGTGACCAGGCATTGTCTTTAAAACAGCACCAGTTCTCCTCCAGACTCTTGCACACAGTTCTTCCAGGTTCTTGACTGGCAGCTTGTTGAAGCATCTTGGAGAGGTTGCCATAGTTCTTGTGTGGATTGAGGCTGTCTCACTGTCTCTGTCTATTCATGTAATCCCAGACTGAGGACTCTGTGGGGGGGCTACACCATCTGTCGCAGCACTCAGTCTTCTTCTTGTGAATTCAAATTGTTATTTTTGACACTGGCTGTAATCTCTGGGTCATTGTCATGCTGCAGAATAAATGTGGGGCTGATCAGAAGTCTCTCAGATGGTGTTGCATAATGGATAAGAATCTAAACATCTGAAGTGCCTAAAACCTTTGCACAGTACTGTATGTTTGGCTATGCTTTGTGTGTTTTGTTTTGTATCGTTGGCTTAACACTGACATTGAACAGTTGATGGGTTTTGCTCACAACTACAACAACAACAACCTAACCCTGCTATCAGCTGTTGTCTCTTTCCTATGTTAGATCCTGACACTGTCTTTGGGTTTCCTGGAATCACAGCTTTCATTTAAGCAAATCTAATGATGATAGTCAGCAGTGATCCTGAAAGATAAACACAAGGAGGCTTTCATCAAAGAGATCATGGTGTTATAATGAGCTTTTATTCGCAAACCCACAGTAAGTCTTCACTTGACTGACTCCCTTTCAGCTCAAGAGAGAGGAGTTCTCTATTGTTCCTGAATCTTGACCTCTGACCTCACCTGTGGGTAGGAGTCATTTTTCTCACTGTCACCAACAGCAAACTAAAAAAAGAGACATTTTTCTGAAGTCTCCGTAGAGCGTGCCTGCTCTCTGTCACGTTCCACAGCAGAGTGCTGTGCCTAACATCACATCTCAAATCTTCCACTACCCTCAGACGGACTGACTCAAAGGAATTTGATCTTAAAACCAGACGTTTTACTACTTGGAAAAAACAAAGCCGACCCGCTGTCAGATACAGCTACCTGTAGGCTGCTGGGAAAGTCTCTCTGATACACTGATGCATATTAAACACAATGTTCCTCCAGTTTGTTTGATTCTGATTGGTTCTCTGGTTTGTAACATCACACTGACTGAATCTGAAGCTTCATATTATTCCTTTTCATTGTGTTCCTGTTTATTTTGTTCTTTTTCTCTCCGGATTGATTCAGTTTTTTACCATTAGAGCTGCAACTAGAGATTAGTTTCAGCATCTGTTGATTTTTATTTTAAATTTTTACCCATTTTTTTTAATCATTTGCATAGCATACAGAACAACTGACAAATGAAAGAATAAAAGTACATAAAGTGCAATACATTTGCAATAACCACGTTGTTTAAGGCTTTAAGGTCATTATGGAATTGATTTTGAATTCATAACCAAAACTAAAATTTCTGATTGTTGTTGCTAATTTTTCTCAACTGACTTTTGAAGTCAGTCTACTAATGTGTTTCTTTCTATCTCTGTTCACACAGTACTTGTACTGTCTTATAATCATATGTCCTGTTTGTTTAAACATATATTTCTGAACAAATTACAGCCAGTTACATGTGTTGTTATCATCACTTATCATAGATATCATGGAGTTCAGTTAGTCTTTGATTCTGCTTTCTTTCAGTATATAGTATATACCGGTATGTGAAATACACATGCTTTTTTTTGTGGGATTATGCATCAGTTTTTTAGATGCTAAACATTTGAGGTTTTCAGTGTTAATCCCTCTATAAAACTGAGGTGTCTACAGTAGGAGTAAGGATGTAATCCACGGCCCACACATAAAGATGTCTGGCTTTTACTGTGTGGATACAAATGGCTGTAAATCAGATTTAACTCTGCTGTTAATGTGTTTACTTGTAAAATTAAACATTTCCAGTTTTCCTAAACGGTTAATGGGAGTACTGCATTAATAGCATGTTGTATAAACATGAAGCCACCCAGTCTGCTGCCTCAGCATCGGCGTCATCACACGGGAGGAAAAGTTGACGTTCCAAACTTTCAGCTGAGTCTGTTATATTTGAGAAAAAAAAAGAATAACCTAAATATGCGGTTTCAGAATATGAACATCTCGTCTCTGTTTGAACTCCTCAGCAAGCATTGGTTCGTCTTCGTGGTGGGGCCATCGTAGGCGAGGGCCGAGTGGAGGTGTTGAAAAATGGAGAGTGGGGCACCATATGTGATGATAACTGGAACCTGCTGTCTGCCACAGTGGTGTGTCGAGAGCTGGGCTTCGGTACGGCCAAGGAGGCCCTGTCTGGAGGCCGCCTGGGACAAGGTATTCTTTCTCTTTCATTTATGCTAGAAAAGTCTGTTGACTTTTTCCAGCTTCTCCTGGTTGCACATGCAGCTCTGAGGAGAGGTTTTTTTGAACTAAAGTAATGCATAAAATATAGGCTGCAATGTAAGATGGAGAGCCACTCTCTCCTTCTTCAAATCTGTCACCACCCCCTCTCCTTCTGTGATTATCTGCTGCATTATGCAACCAATGGCGAAAGCATAAAGACATGAAATGTGGGCATACTCATGTGCAGAAAACCGTCTGGACTAAACACACAGTACTTAGTCCACAGACAGTCTTTATTGTTGGAACGACTGTATATATCCTACATGGCATGTAATGGGAGGTTATGACTGTGTTGCAAAACCACATATCCCAAACATTTCAGCCAGTAATTCTATCCTGTAGGCCCTCCTCCGCATATCACCCCTTTTGTGCCACTGAGCAGGGTATCATGAACTCACAGACCTGATGGTAAGAGTGATTTAGCTTGGTGGAACAGGATTAGCTGCACAGTGCAGGTTCAGTGAGGTTGGGGATCGGTGCCTGAGCTGGTATAAACTCACACATCTCTCTGCAAGGATATTTGAAAACTCTCTGTCTGCTTAGTTTTGAAGTCAATGCAAGAGGAAAAATACAGACAAAGGCGAAAGTAGCTGCAGCTGAGTGGAGCCTGTGGAAAACCATGTCTGTACTGAAACACAAACCTCTGACCCATCACTCTCTGTTCAGTGCAGATGCTGTTAGGTGGAAACTGTGACTTGCTTTTTGGAATTGATCAGTATTCAGAGCTTTGATACCTATGTAGCTTTTAAAAAGGACTGTGAGCCAATCAGAAGAGAAGCTTCTAACGCAAATCCTGCTTGGGGTGTTGTGACATAACAAAGTTACAAAAATCCTGACAACTTGTTTTGAGGCTCAGTTTCTGATTGTGTGTATTTCCCTGTGGACGGATGCATTAATACTTTCACAGTGTTATGGAATACAGAACCTAGAGCTGCTTTATAATAAAAAGACATGGATATCTGACTCTGTACCATATAGGACCTTTATCATCAAAGCGGTGTAACACCCACCTGGGGCTGAGCGGTATAGTGAAAGTAGACACTTGCTGTGTGTGCACAGGGGTGCAGCAGGAGGTTGTTAGTAGTTCAGACACTCTGAGCAGGGATCCAGGTGAACACAGACAAAGCAGAGTGAAGCAGCTACGCCTTGAGCATGATTTCGGTTTGTAGATTTATAGGTTTTTGCTGTGGTTTTTTTTGCAGGTCACTTGTGTTTCCTTCTCTTTATAGCAGCGTTGCCATGTTCTCAAACTACAGCAATTACTGTCGTTTTTACAGTGTATCATACCTGATTATTACAAGTGCAAAACTAAGACACAGGCTTTAATGAACTGCTATTATCCTTGTTTACACAGCAGGTTTCACTGTTTGGAATGAGCAGGTATCATTTGAAATGTGAAGGAAAGTTTGCTGCTTGCTGAGGGTTTGGGATGGAGAAGAGGAGCAGAGGCCCTCCTTTTATTGACTAGTTCTTTCCTAATAGAGGCCTTCAGTGTGAGCAGGCTCAGTTTATGGTCTCGTCTGAGGAGACATGCTGCACTAGCAGGTTGCAGGGAAAGTTTTACAGCTTTGGAAGTTGAGACATCCCACCCAACCTTTCAGAATTACACTGAGTGTTTTAAGCCCCAGGAGCTCACCTGTTAGCAGGACAGACCACATAAAAAAGTACACTTTCCTCCGAGGGTGCAGCAATAAGAACCCTACACACACACATTACCTCTGAATAGGAAGAGTTGTCTTTTCCATAAACAAGGACATGCTGTACATTGCTGCTCATTCCACTGATATTAGACATGGAAAATGTTGAAACAGGGAATGTTCTCTCTCCAAAATCATTTTCCATCATGATTTCTCATCAGTGGCTCTGTAACCTCATGAAGAAAAACAGAACGCAGCTGGAAATAATAAGAAGAACTGAGATACAACAGAGAGGGGATATTGACATGAATACCAGCTTTATTTAGAGGCTTTAGTGACTAAACAGATTAAAATCTTGAATCACTTTTGATCAAATTTAATTTCACACACAACAAATGCAAGACTCTTCATGGTGCAATAACCAATCATATTAGATGATACTCCTAGTCATTTTAGATGTGTAGCGCAACAGATTATAATGACCTGGGGGTAGTGGTGGAGGACACAGATACCACACTATGAGAATATTATGAATATTTTGTCCTGCATTCAGAACCTCAGGTTAAAGGATGCATTGTAATTGTTACACTGTTGCCCATAAAGTTGGAATATTTTTTGTTTTCAGACACTTTCCTCTTTTTATTCCTATTTATACACATCAGTAATCTTTGA
Source organism: Caranx ignobilis (assembly GCA_021432705.1). Lineage (NCBI taxonomy): Eukaryota > Metazoa > Chordata > Actinopteri > Carangiformes > Carangidae > Caranx > Caranx ignobilis. The sequence goes on from MU270014.1 coordinate 31,360,229, forward strand.
CCAGGTGCAATGATTACATACTGAGTCCCAGTTACCAGTTTTGAGAAGATATACACTTTATCTATCAAGAATAAATCACATTGTCACAATCATTTCATGAGAAGAGGAAAAAATATATTTTGTTCCAACTTGGGCAGCAGTGTATTAGCGATATACGTTTGTTTCAAAAGTAAGTCCTGATGCAGACAAATGGTCCCAGTCAGTGTTTTGCAGTGTGTGCTGCATTTCATTAGTGTAAATGTGTATGATTGAGCTCATGTTAAAGCAGATTATTGACTGCCAGTTTATTTTGCACCAATACACCATACTCTATCAGTTCATCACATGTGTAGTGTTGCTGTTCTATGAAAACCACATTTTTCTGTTTATTTCAAAGGTGAAATGAGTCATGAGATGAGAAAAACATGTTTTCAGATGATGATGCACTTTCCAGCTGGTCCAGGAGGTTTTTAATCGTGTTTAGTATTTAGTTTAAGAAGTAGGAGAGTTTCTCAATAACAATGGAACATTCAAATTTCAAAACTTTAAAATTCAAATTCAAAGACACGAAATCAGGCGATCCATGTCCATTCCTCCGGACATGGAAGAACACATCATCATCAAGATATACCAATGGGTGCAAATATAGTGTCACATGAAATGGACAGTAAAATCTAAAGTCTAATGTACCTTAAAAGTTGGTATGATATGATGTGATGTGATGATATGACTCTGCTGTCAATGGAGCTAATGGACTTATTTGGTTCTTGGTTAATTGACTTGTCAGGTATGTGTTATTGTGATCATTTGACTTCTTTTAAGGTCATGTCAAAGGTCACTGGACATGTTGGGAATACACATACACTTGTACTTGCAGAAAATTAGGTGAGCAAATCAAAGCCAAACTCTTGTCTGTACAGTGAATATGAAGTGAGACAGAGTCAGGCTGATGGCTTCCCCCTGCCTCTGGTCATTAGGTTCAGTGGCTGCCGCTTCTAAAATATCCCCTAACTGTTTTTGTTTTTTTCTTACTTTTTTGGTTTGGTATCAGAGCTGTAAAGACAAAAACACAGACATCTATCAGATGTAATTGTATTGTTTTCCTGTCAAAACTCTTTTCTTTCCTCTGTGTTTTTCAGGTATGGGCCCGGTGCACATGAATGAGGTGGAGTGCTCAGGATTTGAGAAGTCCATTACAGAGTGCTACTTCAACAAGGAGGCTCTGGGCTGCAGCCACGAGGAGGATGCAGCCGTGAGATGTAATGTCCCTGCTATGGGCTTCCAGGAGAGGGTCAGTCCTAACACCACTGTCACACACTCTGACTGACTGACAAACATGACCCAAATGCAACAGTGATCAGTCTGTCCTGCATACAACAGCTGTTGCTTCTATTGTACAGTATGTCTGCATGGACACAAAGAATCTACTCACCTAGATCTGACTCTAAAACTCAGAATTACCTGTTTCCACAGCTGCGTCTGAGTGGAGGTCGTAACCCCTATGAGGGCCGGGTGGAGGTGCTGATGGAGAAGAACGGCTCTCTGGTGTGGGGGACGGTGTGTAGTGAGGGCTGGGGAACCATGGAGGCCATGGTGGTCTGCAGACAGCTGGGCCTGGGCTTTGCCAGCAACGCTTTCCAGGTATGAGTCACAGCAGCCAGGGTAAAGTCAGTAGCTGCGGAGCTGGAGGTCTGAATATTACAAGAATGTGGGTTTGAGATATTTACAGTATTCAAACCATTTCTCTGTTTTTGATTGATCCACGTGTTCTAAGTCTTCAAAAGTATATTGATTTGTTGAGTTTACAAGCTCACAGTTAGTCACAGAGATATGATTTTGGTAAATGGACTGAGCTTTTCTAGTCTTAATGACCACTCAATGCACACTACTAGTCACATCCACCCATTCTGGCAGTGCTTACACCTAAGCCCAAGGACACTTGAACATGTGGGGATCAAACTAACGACCTGCTGAACCACAGCTCATTATTTCTTTGAATTCCTTTTTGTGGAAAAAACCAACTATTTTGTTAATAAGAGGAAAAATAGGACAAACTTGCAGGTGTTTGGCTGGAGTTCAGTGGATTTTCACAGTTTTGCTTTATTTTGTAAATTCAGATTATATTAATGAATTATTTAAAACACCACTGAATGTAGCCCATAGGAAACCACTTCATTATGTTGTTGAGTGCAATGGGATACAGTGATGATGATGATGATTATTATTATTATTATTATTAAGCAGCAACAAACTTTATAAACCATCATACTCACTTTAGTGGTAAAAGTTCAAGATGATTTTTCTTTTTCATCGTAGTAACATTTATGTTCCACATATTGTTTTTTTTAAGGCAGGTTTTCATTCCATGCAGCAGTTTATTCTTGGACTGCAGCAACACAGTGAATTCACATGTTACTGAAAATGACTTGTACCTACACTATGGGTGTCCTCAGACTTGTTGTGTGACTGTGGTGAAATGAGAGACTCTCCACCCAGAGGGTCACCACTATCTGCCAGCTGCACTGAAATGCCCCTGAGCAAGCCAAGAAAAAGCCCAACTCCTCCAAGTTCTTAAATACACAGTGTGTTTGGTCCAGCAGAGAAAATAAACCTGCCACATCCCCTCCTTCATTTCAGAGAGTTTCTCCTGATTTGATCTTGAAGGCTTTTCCCTCAAATGTTCTCTTTTCTTCGTCTCTCCCTCCTTGATCTAACTCAACTTTACTTTTTTTTCCCTCCTTTCTACTCACTTCAGCTGTCTGATTCCTATTGGTTTAGATAAGTGTGGACATCAGCTAGCAGCCTATGCTAATTATCAGTCTGCTGGGATCTTTGGTGTTGTTTAAGGACAGGCTTTATCAACCTGTTTGGCCTGCTGGACCCTGTACCTGGTCCAATGGACAGTACTGGATATATTTATGAAAAAGTTCCTAAAATGCTGTGGGGCTATTTTCTTTCTAATGTTCCTAAACAAGTGTGTTTTTGTTCCAAGTGGCCGAATGGAGAGTCTGCCTGGTACTGCCTGGTACTGTCCTTACTAAAACCCTCATCATCAGTTGCTGACTGCATTCAGTGGCATCTATATACATAGTCATTGCTATCATGGTGTTTTCCACTATGTAAACGAGAGGTCAGGTACAGGAACAGTCACAGTGTTACTGACACTGGATTTATATTCTCTGTGGTCCTGGCTATCCATGAGACCAAGCTTATGCATACTGACCCGATAATTGCAGAGCTATTCTGAGTAGGTCTAGGTTTAGGAACCTCACCTCGAAAAACCCTAGGAGTCAACCAGTATCACTTACTCTCGCCCCCACACTGCACCGAGTCACGTGGTACCTCTGAGTTTCTTGTGTCCAAGTGGAGAAGCACAGGTGCTAACAATCAATTTCATGTGTGGGATTTTTCCATCCAGACTCCAAGTGAGATCCTTGAAAAAATTCATCAAAACTCATTTGACTTTGAAATAAAACTCTGCAGCTAGGCCGTTCTCGACTTTCTTACAGTCCTGCCTGTAAAAGTAATGCATGGGACATTGATTTTTGCTGCATGGAGACTGAACAGAATAGTAATGAGACTGAATTCTGAGCTGGATCTTTTCAATCTTTGTGGCTGAAAGAAATGTAGACAGGACAAAATGGTCAAATCCATCTAAAAGCAATTTTTAGGAAACCATTAAATCTTCTCAAGTGAATGAGATTAACTTGATGTACAGTAATGTACAGGGATCAGCCTCAGTGGCATTGGCTCAGACACCTCTGTTTTTGTGAGCCTGCCATTTGTTACATTCATCTTTTTTTCCTAGAAAATATATGGCAGGGTGAAAGCAGTGAAATGATCTGCCTACGGATTTAAAAATGAGTGACAGAGTTAAAATTCAAAGCACTGTTTTGATATTCATGTGTAATTACTACCATAGTTGAGATGAAAGGAAATGAACACTGTTTACATTTGCTGAATACTGGCAGCAATACACCACTGTCCTGTCTCTCGTTGCTGATGTGTATGTTGCATTGCAAAGAGCAACAAGCAGGATATGGAGGACCATTCTCTCTTGAATAGGAAGAATCACTAGATCTCAAACACTGTGTAAAGTGCAGCATGATTATAGTAACACTAGAGAACTAACTCTGTATGAGGACAAAATGGCAGGACTGGGCAGGACAGTCTGTTGCATCAGTGCATCAAGGCTCATTCCGTCATCTGGCAGCTCCATCACACATTGATTTAATACAGACGTGGGAACACAAGCTGCACAGCCCTTATTAGTCAGCTCAAGCTGCAGCCACTCATAAAAAATATATACCAGGTAATTACATTCTTTACAGTAGCCGACAGAAAAATATACTTACAATGAAGTCATCAGTTTAATACTGTGACTGATGTGTGGGGATCACAATACTACACCATCAATTCAGTACTGCTCTATGCCATGATGCTATATAATGGTACACCCTGCCACCTAGTGGTCACTGTGGGGAATCACCTTTCCTCGCGACACTTCATGCTATCACTGAGAACACCAGGTGAACACAGCCCAGATGTTAGTTTGACTGAAATGTGAAATTCATAACAGATTTAGAATTATAGTTAATAAAGAGATTTTTTTTACATGAATGAAACACATGACCAGTCTATATTTAATCTAATCTGATGCTTTTTTTCAGATGATACTTCTCAATGGTGTTCAATAGCAGCTCAACACTGATATGTGAAAACAATTCAGTAGTAGGCAAGGCAAAAAGGCTTTTACACAGCATCATAACAGCATCCTCTGTCCGTAGGCCCTCACATCGACTGAGGAAAAACTCCCAAGAAAACCCATAACAGGGAAAAAACAGGATTAATACAACATGTAATTATAAAGACAGTCATACAGCTCATTTGTATGATGAGTATATTTTGCTGTTACTGAAATTCATTCTACTGACAATAAAAGAAGTGCAGTAAAGTTTGAGATTTGTGACTTCTACTCCTTATTTTGCATTTTACATAGCAGTCCTGCCATTTAGTAAAAGATCTGGAATACTTGATGATAGAAAATGAAGATTAATAATTAAGCAATATATGAATAAGAATTGGAAAGAAGCTTGAATGAGGTTTCATTGCAGAAACTCACTTATTCTCCTCGGCTTCTGGACCTACGAGTTCTGCCTTGACCCAAATGTCTCATGTCTATGTGTATTTTATGTCACTTGGTTGTGTTGTGTTCTATCTTGGTGTATTTTATGGATTGTTGACTATTGTGTATCGTGCATTTTTTTCATTATTGTAAAGCACCGTGGTTGATCAAGGCTGGTTTTTAGATACGCTATAGAAATACACTACCAGTCAAAAGGTTGGACACACAATCTCATTCAATTGTCTTTCTTTATTTTTATCACTTTCTACATTGTAGATATACATCTATTGCACGTCTGCCCGTCCTGGGTGAGGGATCCCTCCTCTGTTGCTCACCCTGAGGTTTCTCCATTTTTCCCTGTTAAAAGGGTTTTCTTGGGAGTTTTTCCTCAGTCCATGTGAGGGTCTAAGGGCAGAGGATGTTGTCATAATGCTGTGTAAAGCCCTTTGAGACAAACTGTTACAAATAAAATTGCCGTGCCTTGCCTATTGAAGACATCAAAACTATGAAGGAACACATAAGGAATTATGTAGTGTTCAAAAAAGTGTTATTTAAAACAAAAAGTGTTATCTGTCATCTGACCTAAACCCATCTCAGATGGTTTGGGACGAGTTAGACCAAGTGAAGGCAAAACAGCCAACAAGTGCTGAGTACCTCTGTGAACTCCTTCAAGACTGTTTGAAAACTGTTCCAGGTGACGACCTCATGAAGGTGATGACAGAATGTCATCAAAGCTGTCATCAAAGCAAGAAGTGGCTACTTCGAAAGATCTAAAGTATAAAACATATTCTTCCCTGTTTAACACTTTTTGTGTTTACTACATAACTCCATATGTGTTCCTTCATGGTTTTAATGTCTTCCGTATGAACCTACAACATAGTTAGTGGTAAAAAATAAAGAAAAAACAGTGTCCAAACTTTTGACTGGTAGTGTAACTGTGACCTTAAAATGTGATGTAGCATGTTCTTTGTTTCTGAATCATGTCTGAGTAGATTATGATCAATGCCGTTTTAGAAGGCACCAGCATCAGTAGTGTACTGTAGATGCACTCATACATACTGTACAGCGTCTTATCATTCTAATGAAGTTTCCACATTAAGCAGTTCTGCAGTATTCACAGTCAAACAGTCAGTGTCAGTGTAATCAGTTAAGGTGATGGCATGTGGATGTGAACCAAAGGTCATGTTTCCTCATCAGGAGACATGGTACTGGCCAGGGGAGGTGAGCGCAGATGCTGTGGTGATGAGTGGTGTTCGCTGCTCTGGCACTGAGATGTCTCTGTCCCACTGTCTCCACCACGGAGCCCACCTCAGCTGCCCGAAAGGAGGGGGACGTAACGCTGCCGGAGTCTCCTGCTCTGAGAGTAAGACACTAATTCACTCAGATTAGTCTGTTACATGTCAGTGTCAGTGGAGGCTTTAAGAAATGGTGCTGAAACATCACACAGTTTTATATCAGTAAAGTGAAACAAAGAGGTAATTGACATTTACTCGTGTAAATTCACTTTGTCCAGAGCCTCTGTCATTCAGTTTGTCTTTAAGCTAACATTCACACTGAGAAGCTTTCACTCTTGGTTTGCACTCCAAGTTTTAATTAAACAAATGTAATTATCTCACCACAGCCACAGGAGAACCTCTGCCTTGAAAAAATGTTTGCATAAGTGAAAGTTCAATATCCTTCTTCCAGAGCCATTTGAAACAGAAACCACTCATTGACCTGCCAGAGCTGTTTGTGGTCGGAGCCAGTTCCCTTTGTTTAAATGTTTTGTCTCCCTTTTTCTTGTCTCTTTGTCTTCCTGTCCACAGCGGCTCCTGACCTGGTATTGAACCCTCAGGTGGTGGAGCAGACCACCTACATGGAGGACAGGCCCATGTTCATGCTGCAGTGCGCCTACGAGGAGAACTGCCTGGCCTCCACCTCCAGCCAGGTCCCCGCCAACTCCTACCGCCGCCTCCTGCGCTTCTCCTCCCAGATCCACAACAACGGCCAGTCAGACTTCAGGCCCAAAGCCAGCAGACACTCCTGGGTGTGGCACGACTGTCACAGGTCGGTGTCACACAGTACAGGGGGGGTCAAGCCAGTTCATCATGTGATAATTCCACAGTAGCAATCTCTTTTGATTTACCAGAGCCACATGTCTGCTGAAATCTTTCCTTTAAACCTCCAGAGAACCTTTCCACTTTGCTTGGAAGGAATAGTTCAACATTTAGGGGAATGAGGCTATGAAAATGTTTTACTTTCTGTCCAGCAGTTAGATAAGAAGATTGATTCCACTCTCATGTGTGCACACAAGAGCCAAGAGGCAATTAAGAGCGATTAAAGGGAAGAAATGAAAGATATTAAAATGTGACTTTGTAACACTGCAGCACAACGAAGAAAATCCACCTTGATATTTGAATATTACACTTGTGCAGCCAGTCTTATAATGAACCTGATGGAACGTATTGGAAACACAGGGGTAGATATTTCACCATGAGAGGCAGCTTGATGTCCCACAAGACACAGTCTATGTTTCCAGGCTCCACACTACGATGTCATACAGATACTTCACCCAGTCACCTGCCAAGTTTTATTTTTTTTTCTTTTCTTTTTTTTCCAACCAATCCTCTCCAGATGGTTCTCAGTAGGGAACCATCTGGCACATCACAATAGCCGACATTTATTTATGGAAGCACTTGTTACAGGTTGTATTCCAGAAATATAAATCATATCTTAATTATAAATCACAAGCATAAAATCCTCTTTGTTATGAATGAGTCTTTTTCTAAGGTTACTTCTTTGGAACAGAACAAGAAGGTTGTTATTCGATAATCTGACCACATAATTGAAGGAGATGCTGGAATGGTTCAGAGTACCATCTCAAATTAGACATAACTCAAGAAAAGACGACTCAGTCCCCAACAAGACTGTTCCTGGAGCAGTTTTCCCCTCCATACATCCTCCTGCCCTGTAATTGAGCATGTGGTGTGAGCTAAAGTTACTGTACGTGGCTCTTTAGCAAGTCCCACATTTTTGTGGTTCCTGTATTGGCTGGAGGGACAGCTCACCGTTGGCAGCTTCACACAGCTACCAGCTCTCCACACGTCGAACCTCTGGCACATCTGACTTACACAACTACAGAAGTACAAGTGCAAATTTGGAATTATTTTAAATTATTGATGTTATTGATGTTCTCTGTGGGCTCTTTGTGGTATTTTTCAACCTGAGTAGGATTTGTAAAACCAGATTTCTATCTGTGTGTGTTTGTAGGCACTATCACAGCATGGAGGTGTTTACGCTCTACGACCTGTTCAGCCTCAATGGAACCAAAGTGGCAGAAGGACACAAAGCAAGTTTTTGCCTGGAGGACTCAGAGTGTGATGAAGGTCAGAACCACAAGAAGATTCCTACTTCACTTTTCACAGACCTGTGAAAAAAATTTATATTCATATAGTCACTGGACCTTTAAAGCCACACCACCTACAGTACGCCTTAGTTTTACATTGGGCCATATGGTTATTTGTGATGTGAAAGACGTACATGTAACCTACAGAAAATTGACACTCTAGTTTGCAGTTCCTCTCAGATCTACTGATCAATGAAGTTTAGAAATATTTTTATTTATTCAGTTTTTTAGACATTTTTAGTTAAATTAGAGCCAGACATTTTCTCAGATGGTTGCAGGAGACTCAAACAGAATGAGAAGTAAGCTTTCCTGATATGTTCACTTTATGGATGATAATATATAGATGAAGATACACCAGTGTTATGTCTGCAGCTTGTTTTGCTTCCTATGAGTAACACAAACAAAATTACCATGCAACTTGATTGTAAATGTGATATTTAAGCACTGTCATTTTTCATTTTGTAATGATTCATTGCAGGTATTGAGAAAAGGTACGAATGTGCAAACTTTGGAGACCAGGGTATCACTGTGGGCTGCTGGGATACCTACAGACACGATATTGACTGCCAGTGGGTCGACATAACTGACATAAAACCTGGAGATTACATTTTCCAGGTGATGATTCCCATGTTCAGTTGTTCAGACTAAAGAGTAGTTATCTACAAACTGCTGCCATTTGGACTGACTCATTTGTATTCTGTCTGTCCTACAGATAATAATTAATCCAAACTATGAAGTGCCAGAGTCAGACTACTCCAATAACATCTTGAAATGCAGATGTCGATATGATGGCCACCGTGTGTGGATGTACAGCTGCCATAATGGTAAAAGCATCTTGACTTCTGGTCACTCAATATACACTACATTCATTGTGTCATTAGTATAATGCAGTCACTATTAGTTTGCATATTATTCAGTGCAGTTTTTGTCTATCATAGTAACAGTGGTGTGGAATTAAATGGCACTGATGTTTGCATGTATAACAGTGAAATTATAGAACACAAAACACACATTAGTGCTCTACATCAGTGGTATTTCAGCAAATATAATTTCAAAAGAATTAAGATAAATAAATTTAATAATATGGATCAATATGGAATAAGCATGCCATTAACCTGGACAGTAGGAGGTCCAAATTTTGGGATGCACTCACTTTTTCTACTTGAAATGAAATAGTTCAGATGATCAGGCTTATCTGCTGTCAGCCAGTCTGATCATCTCAACTCCTGTTTGTGGTCAGGTCAGATTTTGTTGTGGTGATGTCTCCATGATTATTTTGTCAAGTGAAATGTTATCACAACCAATATGAATGATGACCCTTCCTGAGAAAGTGCTTGATAGTACTAAGAGTTTCATTAAAAAATAATAATAATAATTCAAATTCCACTTACTTGCTTTTTCTTCCCCTTCCCACTCATGGTCTTCATGATGAGATGGAAGTATGCAAGTATGGAAATGTGAATATGTTTTATTAGGGTGGACATGAATACAAGACTTTGCACACCAATACCTTAAGACCTGGTTTAAACTACATATTATTGTGTCAAATCACTGTTCCCGAGACCTAGTTACAGTGTTTATGGTATAGAGTATTTATGGCAACAGGTGATACACACAACCAGTTTCCAGTCCTGTATGTTTGAATTTGTATTCATTATGTGTATGTCTGAGGCCTCACAAAACAGAAATCCCCTAAATGTATCAGACTTTGACAATTGGATTGAGAGATATTGCTATGGGGTGAGTTATATGTGGTAACTGTCTTTCTGTGCTGCTCCTCTAGGTGGCTCCTTAAGCATTGAAACAGAACAAACGTTCCCAGGCCTCCTCAACAACCAGGTGACCCACAGGTAAAGACAAACCAGAGGAAAGGAGACGACCAGCCCATCAGCCACCACACAGCTCCATCAGTGGTGGACTCCTCCTGCTAGCCCTGCCTGGTTCATCCATCTTTTTTTTTTTAAATCTACCCTTCATTTGTGTGGCAGCAGCTTTCTTTGACCCTCCGCTCCTCTTCTTCTCCCAGTAGAAAGAATATTTGATTCCCCCTCCTGTCCATACAGTGGCAGCTGCAGTCTCACCCACACTCCCTGGTTAAGATCAAAGTGAAGCTCTGTGTGTGTTTTATTTGAATATTTTGAGTGATGAAATAAACCTGCTGGGAGGTGGCAGGTATTTTACACAGGTGTTTTCTTTGAAGTGCAGCACTTTAACAATGCCTTGCTGCTGCTCACTCTGGACAGTTTGGATGTCTGTGCCAGGTCGCCTGAGGATTGAGAGGAATCATCAACAGCGCTCTGTGTTTGGAAATAAATGCAGGATTTTCTTCCACAGTCACATAAAGCCCCTTGAACACACTGAAGTCCGCATACACTGAGGGTACATTACACAGGCAGTAGAACAGTCATCTAAGCTCAACGTGCAATTTTACATTTTCACCAGCAAGTTTGTGCAAATGAAGCTGTTGCACAAACAAAAGTCAAACAGTCTGTTCGTCACAGCTCTACTTACTAGGTCCAACTATGAAGAGGCTGAAATGCTATGTTCCTCAAAGTGCCCCAGTCCCTTTAAAAAATAACCGGGGCCGTCATTTCCTATTTTCATTTCATATGCATCTGTTCTGCAAGTCTTTACATAATGTCAGAAGTTATCATTTCAAAGAGCAGATGCATCAGGAGGAGGTGGTGATGCAAAGTGAGTTGGGAGCACTTTTAATTTGCCCAAGAGTCACTGTATGTGATCACAGAGGTTTTATTTTCTACAAGCACTGTCAGATAGCCATGCAGTTATTAGAAACAGTCAGTGAAAAGCAAAATATTCTTTTGATCTTTTGATTTTGGTCATTGTTGTGTGGAGGGGTAATTTTCCCATTATCCACTGAGGGAAAGATTAACTTCCAAACATTGTGTTCTTCTTTTCTGTGTTCATAACTCTATCCTCTTGCTGGTATGTAGCAATATTTTATATAAGGGACCTCATGTTTCTGTTCTCCTTGTTCAGTGCCATTGTGAAATGTCTGTTTCCATTACACCCACCATCTAACATCCTCTCACCTGCTGCAGTGATGTGCCAGTTACACCACGACCACACCTCTGAGTGTGGTTACTACTGCAACAAAACCAGGGATGTATTAAAGGAACTCGAGCCTTAAAGGTGTTGCCCACTCACTTGAATGAAAATTGCTCACTTGGCTTATTAGCCTAAAAACTGTTTAGCTACAAGTTTGCTTTTGCGTTGTGCGGCCCCCCGCAAATGCACTTATCTGTTCCCACTCCAGCCTTGTTTGCAGCTCAAGTGATCCTCAGACTTCACTGATCACTTCCTGGTGTGACCAAACCTGAAGTCTGTAATTTCACTCCTATCATCAGCTACACAGCAGCCTGAGACACAACCAAGACATTACAACACACTCTGAACAACAATCCACATTTTGGCTAATGCTTATATCATATCTACTGTACTAATGTCTACTGTGTAATGTGTAACTTAGCTTAACTGCATGAGCTACCTACCAATCACCATGGCAGTTTGCAGGGTCAGTAACAATTAGCTACTCATATTAACAACACCACTCATAATAAAATGCAACTGGTCGCTCGCTTGTAAGCTACAGAGTTTGTAGGTTTGTAGGTTTGTTTACATAATGTGTCCAAACCCTTACCAGCTCAGCTGTCAATCAAACACGTATGTGCCCATTCAGAGGTGTGAAGGTTAAGGGGCATTCCTGATGCTTTATCATTAAGTAATAATATAATAATAATAATGATATTTTTAAAATCACCTTGATTTCTGCTATATAACATTTTACACTATATGGTGCTGCAGTGTATCCTAGTCTTTCACAGCCAGTGGCACTGCTGGACCTCGAGGATCATAGGACTGTTGTACAAATGGAAGAGCTGATCCCCATTGTCAGATACCATCTTCTCATCACTTAGAGAGGATATGCAATAGTACTCCTCCATGTTTAGATAATAAACGTTGCAGATACTCTTTTTCTGTTTTTATAATTCCAAAAAGAAAAAAAAACATGTTAGAAACTCACTGTTATTGAAGTTACATTTGTATAGGTGTATTCCTTGTTTTTTTTTTTTTTTTTTTAAAAAACACATTGTACAATATTGAGTGTGAATCCTGTTTTATTGTACTTTTTATAATGGTGCTATCAAGCTGGTCCTCTGTTTTCTGAGGGTACAGTACATGTTGAACTGCTATGTTATGTATACTAACAGTATACTTGAACTGAGCATAAGAAATAATGTGCTTTGTGTGTTCAACAACAATAAAGGTCAGAGTTATGGAGCAACCAGTCATTACTGTGAAGTGGTCTTCTTTTTTCTTTTTCTTTTCTTGTTTTTAAACTGTCCTTAAAGTCATACGAAGGATACCCACACACAGTGCCATTTTCACTTTACCGTGCTAAGTTTCCAGTCAATCAGACTTTAATCAAAACATGGACTTCCATGGGATAACAATGGACAGACAGGCTTCAATTAAGATGATGTTCCCACATGGATCATCAGCAGTATGTAAAACACCTGTGTGTATTATATACAATATAGTGTATGTGTGTAATATCTATTTTATGTAACCAGTCAATTATATTTATTGTGGGTGATTCTAAAAATGCTACTGTAGCTGGCTTAGACATGGGACACACTGAAGTAAGTTTTCAAAAGTCAAAGCTTTGAGACGTCAAAGGAAGCGACTGACAGGGTTTGTTTGTGAACTGGCTCTCTAACTAGCCTAGCAAAGAATTTGCTCATTAATGATTAATGGTGAATAGGCTGAATGATTCCATTGGTAAAATGAATAAATAAATGACCCCAGTTATCTCTCTGCAGATTAGATTGGCATGAGACTGACAGAGACTTGGACAGGGGAAGGTATGGACCTCATTATTGACCTATTGACCTGTCCCTAGCAGGGGCCTGATCTGCTCTGAGATCAGCAACACACCAGAGGAAGGAGGCTGAGATGAGTGTGGACAGACAAGTGGAGGAGACCTGCAGAGTCAGAGTTGCACCAGTCCCAGTTGAAGACAACTTGAAACAGTCCCATGGCCAGTGGAAGCACGTCAAATCCCTCTCTGTCTTGAGCTGAGCAGCTGCAGGAAACCTGCAGCCTGAACACAAATCCAAGCACAGCAAGAACTGGACCAGGAGAGGCTCTAGTGGCATCAAGACAAGTCCTGCCTCTTGGAGTCTCTGAGGAACAGCAAGCAAGGTCTGGGAGACAAGAAACAGGACAGAGGAAGATTTATGGAGGGAACCTTGGCTAAAATCACCCATCTGGAGGATCAGATGAAGGAGGTTCAAGGAAAATAATACAAAGAAGAAATACAAATCTCTATCTGCATTGTTCTCCCTGTGAGTCTGCATGTTCTCCCCATATCTCTGGGGGTTTTCTCCGGTTACTCCGGTGTCCTCCCACACTCCAAACATTTGATTATATCGTCAATAATAAAATGACACAAAGACAGCTCAGTGTTATAGATATTCCTAGGTTATTACTCTTTAGATAAATGAGCGACTCAAAAATTCAAAATGGCAAGAACCTTTGGCCAGGGAATTAGATTTTTGACAAGTTCACCTGAATTTTGACCATATGATGCAGGTGCATCATAAATTTAAAAGGTGAAATTTAGTTCATAATAATAATAACACTAATAATATAACCATAGAATCAATAGGTAAAATGCAGAAAGTATCAAAAAGTTCCAAATGCCTCTTGCACAGAGTGAATAATCTTTTTAAAGTTCCTGCTAGATAATATTTGCTTATAAATCGTCAGTTGTAAAACACAAAACATGACAAATTAAGGTTAGTAAAGAAGAAGGGAGGCTGCACAGTGGAGACCACAGAGGCTGTACACACACACACACACACACACACACACACATATACATATGTAAAAACATCAGGTCCCCTGTGTGTAAAGTAACAGTGATAACCTTGTCAAAGGATTCAACAGAAGCCTGAAATGGTACAACCCTGACCTCTTGTGGCCTGAAAAACATTTTATATAGGAAGCACTGACAGAAGTACCTCACAGTTAACTGTCAGCTACTGTACGGTAGCAATTGCTACTGCTTCCTCCACTGACTGAATACTTCTCTTGCTCTTTATGAGAGAATGCTGAAGTATATCCCAGAATGCACTGAATGAAAGTGGCAAGGAAAGGCAATTTTATTTGTATAGCCTGTTTTTACAAACAGTTTGTCTCAAAGGGTTTTACACAGCATTATGACAACATCCTCTGCCCTTAGACCCTCACACTGACTGAGGAAAAACTCCCAAGAAGAAACAGGAGAAACCTCAGAGTGAGGAACAGAGGAGGGATCCCTCCCCCAGGACGGGCAGACGTGCAATAGATGTTGTATACAGACAAGAAAACAATTTACAACATGGAATATGGAAAACATGGAAATGGAATCAGTCAGTTAATGAAGAATGATGAAGGAAGTTCCTGGTGGGCAGGGAGGGAAGGCCAGCTTGATGGGACTACTGGACAGCAGACAGGGTCGTGAGCAGGGAGTGCAGAGCGGTTTAACAGCAGGAGAAAGGAGGTGATGGAGGTGGCGGTTGGTTGGTTGGTGCAGGGAGATGGAGCTCTGAACCTGTGGAAATACAGAGAGACTGTAAGACACCAAGGCCAGACTGAATGTGTGAGAGGAGAGAAGAGGAGAGGAGAGGAGAGGATTCCATGTTACCTGATGTGTCCCCCAGTGGGTGATCCAAATTAGCCCCAGGTCTTACTGACACAGTAATAGTCATAGTCAGCAATAGTCATAGTCCTCTGCAGGCTTTTTTTTTTTTTTTTTTTAAACATTTTTTTTTCTTTTAAAGAGGGTTGGGGTTAGGGTTAGGGCTTTTATGACTTTAATTGATAGGACAGTCAGAGACACAGGAAATAGGGAGACAGAGAGGGGGAATGACATGCAGCAAAGGACTAGCCTCTGTATATGGGGCGCCTGCTCAACCCAGTGAGCTAGATGACACCACCCTCTGCAGGTTTTTAAAGATTTTATACATATACATACACATAGGCTACGGTTGCATCTCAATAAATTAGAAGTGATTAGACTTCTTTATTTATTTTAATTGTAATGATTATGCCTTACATTTAATGAAAACACAAATCAAAAAATGAGAATATAGTGAAAAAGTTCACTATTGTAACCTAATGATGTCACACTCTGATCAGCTGATTAACTTCAAACACCTGCAAAGGTTTACTGAGCTTATAATGGTCTCTTAGTCTGGTTCAGTAGCTACACTATCATGGAGAAGACTGCTGACCTCCATCATATTCTACTTTATTGACATACACATACACATACACATACTGGTACATATACACAGGCTGTGGCCCAAAGCTGCTTCACCTAAACAATAGGAGTGGTACATCTACATACCAAATAATTTTCAGTTTCCCCATCTGCCATAGGCATATCTCATTTCAAAGCCCTTGGGGGGGTGAGGGGAGGGATGTTTACAGTAAAGTGCAATTATACTTTTTCTGCCAGAGTACATCCAATAAACCATAAAGCCGATGAATTAGACTTGTCATAAGTTCAGCCATTTAGAGCTGAGGCTACAAGCCGCCCCAAATCTTTATGTGGTCTTTAAATTATGGCTGCTTTCTCTGTAGATGTTGGAGTCTAGCCAGGCATTCGAAGTTTGGGCAATCTGTTGTGCTGCAGTTTAAACTGAGCTGAATCACGCAGTGGGAGGACCCAGTGCTGCTGGTTCCCAGACACATGTGAAGTCTGACAGGTTCAGACTAATGTACTGTCTCCCTCAGTATCTGCTTTACACACGATAAGAGGGTCTGATGTTTCACCAACTCTTCATACCTGATCTCCCTGGTTGTTGAAGATAAATGAGATACTTCTTACATATGTACACAAAATGCATACAGTATTTACAGTATATTACTCCGTTATGACTATAAAACACAAGATAATATCTCCATGTGACTTTGGTGTGAGATTTGTTCTTACTGCTGCCAGATATAATTCTGTCACATTCACAAATCACATTACTCCTGAGAGGTCAGGATGACATCAGACTGCTGTTGACTGCTGTTGACTGCTGTTGACTGCTCTTCTTAGTATTTTAGGATACGCAGTATAATACCTTTGGCTGGGGAATCTTGGTAAGACCATATACTGGTCATCAGTCACAACCTGTCTTATTCTCATCTTCACAGCAGATTCCTGTGTGAATGTTCATTAGTCCTTGTTATTCTAATGACACGCATGTACACACAGAACACATGTCACCTGTGCTGAGTGTCATCAAGTGTCGAACAAAAAGAAATGTTGTCATAATCCTTATGTTATCATAATTTCACTCAGACATGTGGTGTTTGTGTTGCAGAGGTAACACTATTTAATCCCAGACAAACACATACAGACGTGGTTACAACTATCCTCTGTCTCTCTTGTTTAATCATTTCATGTGATGGTTTTACAATACAGGTTACTCTTCTATGTCTGATATATATGCATAGCTGTATTATTTTCAAGGGAGGAAAGATCAACATTAAGAAGCCACATTTACTAAGAGTAACTGCTAACAGATAAAGTATACACACAGTATAAAGAGACTGAACACTGAAATGTTCCTTTCTTTTACAGTTATCAAACATTTGTCACCTTTTAAATTTCTGCTTTAGCATCTCTGAAAAGATGTTTTCCAGTATCTTAGCTGGGTCCTGTTGTTTGGGGCCCCATTGAACTGTTTATGAATTGATATAAACTATAACTTACTTTTATGTCTGCCAAGTCAGAGAGCACATCTTTTTTCTATGCAATGCATAGAAAACAGTGAGATGTTGAGGATCTTCTGTGAGATGTTGAAGATGTTGAGGTTTGACCTTTGACCTGGTGTTGTCAAAGAAATGTTTGTCCAATAGACATGCTTTGAGAAATGTCACATCTTGTTCGATGAGGCCGGTGAGTGCTGTGATCATGTTTCGTGTGTGCAGTTGGCAGAGAGTGGAGGGCAGGGGGTCCCACTGTGGGCCCGAAGTAAAACATTTTTATGAGTTCTTAAAGTAAATTGGTGAGCTTCCATATCCTGAAATTCCTTTTCCTCCGTGGTTTGTTTTTCATATCCAAAAAGTCGCACTAATTTTGAGGCCTCCTCATTCTGGGCTGCAGCTTTCTATGGAGGTTAACGTCTGTAACTATGATTTACTGCCGAGAGAATCATTGTATATCCTTATAATTTGAAGAGTTTTTTGAAGGATTTATCTCTATTGTCTTTGTCGATATTCCATGACATTCCCAAAAATACTGATAGTCAAAATATGGGAGGGAATTTCTTCTTTATAGAAGAAAATAATAATCATCACACAATCCCACTGATAAATGAAATATTTGGCATAATCTGAGGGGGTGTTTAAATACACGTCACCTCATATTCATCACACATTATTATCACATTGATTTTTCATGTATTATAAGATGTTGCAACTACATATGCTGACAACACAAAGTGGCCTCACACTTTTGGAACCTACAGAAATGTACATGTTTGTATGGATATGGATACGTATATACACATATGGTAATATACCATATGTAACTGTTGTACATACATGTCATGTATAGAAATTACATTTATAAACATAATTACATTCGTGTACTGGGATTAATGTCTTAAGAAGCTGCTTCTGACCTTTGACAAGTCTCAGCAGATCAAATTTCCCCAGGGGAAACCCAGTGACCAACAAAAGCCCCATTAAACAGAAATGCATTTTCATTTGTTACATCTGTATGTAAATGAACTTACTCAACAAACACAAATAGAGGTTTGATAACAGTAACTTGAGTTACCCCATCTATCTCTATATCACATCATTATTTTAGTGGATGGCAGGGTTCCAGCCTCTGAGGAGGAAAACTGAAGCCATGTGAGCTCCACATACTCTAATTCCTTTACTGACCACTAGAGTCTGGCTCCAGCAGTGAGCTAAACATAATGCATAATTATGTTGAAATGTCCAAATCAACAGCCAAAAAGTGTACCTCAGTCAAGCGTGCCATTTTGAGTCACAGGTGGATGGAAGTATACAAGTCTCCATCACACATGTCCCACCACTGTGCATATGTTTGGATGTAATCCTCATTGCTGACAGAGTTAAGACATACATTGAAAGTTGCTCCAATTACTTTGAAAAGG